>CM067566.1:786670-1398504 GCA_034336665.1 Luscinia megarhynchos
ATTGTTGGTTAACAGGGGGATTAAAACAATCTGCTGAAGGGCTCAGAGACACTCCTCAGAGCCAGTTTTCCTCACTTCCATCCACTCCAGCACCCACTTTCCCCTCTCCATCCTGATGGTTGGAAGAGAAGATGAAAGATTAAAAGTGAAGGGGCTGTGAGAGTGATGGAGGTGGAGCTTAGAGATAAAATTTGGGAGTTCTGGGAACTTCTGCTCAGCTGCCATCTAATTAATTCCTGGATAGGTTAATCCTGGTTTTTGTCATGTAAAACGTGGCAGATCCTCAGTGTGACACAGCTGTCCCTGTGTGAGGGTTTGTTGTGGCATAAAATCATGGAATGGTTTGGGTGGAAGGGACCTTAAATCCCATCCATTCCCACCCCATCAATATTCCCCCTGCAACATTTCCTTCAGCACTGTCCCTACATCTGCCCTCCAACATCTCCCTTACATTTCCCTCCAACATTTCCCTCCAACATTTCCCTCCAACATTTCCCTCCAACATTTCCCTCCAACATTTCCCTCCAACATTTCCCTCCAACATTTCCTCTCCAACATTTCCCTCCAACATTTCCCTCCAACATTTCCTCTCCAACACTTCTCCTCCAACATTTCCCCTACAACATCTCCCCTAGATTTAGTCTCCAACATTTCCCTCCAACATTTCCCCTCCAACATTTCCCTCCAACTTTTCCCTCCAACATTTCCCCTCCAACATTTCCCTCCAACATTTCTCTAAAATTTCCCTAGAAAATTTCCCAACATTTCCCCTCCAACATTTCCCTCCAACATTTCCCTCCAACATTTCCCTCCAAC
The DNA here is from genome assembly GCA_034336665.1 of Luscinia megarhynchos. Lineage (NCBI taxonomy): Eukaryota > Metazoa > Chordata > Aves > Passeriformes > Muscicapidae > Luscinia > Luscinia megarhynchos. The sequence goes on from CM067566.1 coordinate 787,487, forward strand.
TTTTCCCTCCAACTTTTCCCTCCAACATTTCCCTCCAACATTTCCCTCCAACATTTCCCTCCAACATTTCCCTCCAACATTTCCCTCCAACATTTCCCTCCAACATTTCCCTCCAACATTTCCCTCCAACATTTCCCTCCAACATTTCCCTCCAACATTTCCCTCCAACATTTCCCTCCAACATTTCCCTCCAACATTTCCCTCCCAACATTTCCTCCAACATTTCCCTCCAACATTTCCCTCCAACATTTCCCTCCAACATTTCCCTCCAACATTTCCCCTCCAACATTTCCCTCCAACATTTCCCTCCAACATTTCCCTCCAACATTTCTCACTAAAATTTCCCTAGAAAATTTCCCAACATTTACCCCACAACATTTCCCTCCAACATTTCCCTCCAACATTTTCCCTCCAACATTTCCCTCCAACTTTTCCCTCCAACATTTCCCTACATTTCCCCTCCAATATTTCCCCTCCATCATCTCCTCTCCAACATCTCCTCTCCAACATTTCCCTTCCAACATTTCCCCACAACATTTCCCTCCAACATTTCCCTCACAACATTCCTCTCCAACATTTCCCCTCCATCATCTCCCCTGCAACATTTCCTTACAACACTGCCCCATCATCTCCCCTACATTTCCCCTGAAACATTTCCCTTATAATATTTTCCCTGCATTTCCCTCCATCATTTCCCCTCCAACATTTTCCCCTCTATCATTTCCCTCCAACATTTCCCCTCCATTTCCCTCCAACATCTCTCCTAGATTTCCCCTCCAACATTTCCATCCAACATTTCTCCTACAACCTTTCCCTCCAACATTTCCCTCCAACATCTCCCAGCATCTGTCCCACGCCCAGGCAGCCCTGACCTGTCTGTGCAGGAATCTTTGGGATGTTTGGGCACTTTTGCTCACAGCAGGTGGGGCCAGGGAAGCTCTGTTTGTCTCTGTTTGTTAACTTTGCTGCCTTTGTGACCCGGAATGTCGAGATCAAACATCCCATGGCAGGGACTGGCAGTGCCTGCAGAGCCTCTCCTCCCCATTAGAGACATTTCTGAGCCTGGCAGGTGCATCCTGGGGTATGTTTGGGATGTCTGGATGTGTTTGTGTGTTTGTTTTTGCCCTGCAGGCTCTGCTGGAAACAGCCCTGACCAGAGTGGTCCTGCCCATGCCTATACTGGTTCTACCTCCCATCATCATGTCCGTGCTGGAGAAGTGAGTCTGAGGGGAGGGGGGAGTTCCCAGGGGAAGGGAGGAAGGGTCCTCAGTGGGTGTCAGGCACTGGGATTTCGTGGAATCATGGAGTGGTTCAGGTTGGAAAGGTCCTGCAAGGTCACAAGTCCAACCATGGCACTGGCTCTAAAATCCTGCAGGGATGGGAACCCCAGCCCAGCCGCTTCCAATGCTCAACAAACCTTCCTGTGGGAGTCTCTGTGTCGGGATAGACGGTCAGAGACAAAACTCATGCACTCTGCATAGGCTAAAAGTTATAGTTGCAGTTTTTTATAAGAGAGCCCAGCTAGGAGCTGCCAGGTGCTGCTCAGAGTAGGACAGAGAGAGATAAAAGGGGGCAGAGAAAGAGCAATGGGATAAAAGGGTGATGGGGTAATAGAAGAGGGAGAGGAAGAGCAGGAGGGAGAGTAACAGAGAGAAGAAGAGAGGGATTTCCCGTTTACAATACAATAAATCTTCTTCCATGATGAATATTCTAATTTCCATTAACCAATGTAATACAAGATACAAATTCTGTAGCATTTCCATACAGCCTATAGGAATCCTTACATTACCATAGTGTGTTACACTTTAAACTCTAAAAACTCATTTTTGGACCCTGTCAAGTCTTTCTGTGCCCCTTGGAGTTGCTATCAGGCAGAGGGCATTGTTCTATCAAGAGGGGATTGCCTTCAGGGGCCATCCTATTGTTTCATGGTAATTTAGTAACTAAGGCTTGGCTTTCATTTCAATCTCGCTTATGGTTTCAGAATCTGAGCATTCATATTTGTAAGATTTCTCTGTTTCATCTTTCCCAACACCTTCCCATGAAGGAATTCTCCCCACATCCAACCCAAACCCTCCCTGAAGCTCTTCCCTCCCTCCTGTCCCTGTTCCCTGGGCTAAGATCCCAAATCCCTCCCCTCCTTGCAGAGCCACAAGGTCCCCCCTCAAATTTCATCCTCAAAATATATTTTTTCTTTTTTTTTTTTGCTTATTAAATTTCCACATTCCATCATTTCAGACCAATGTCAGGCTCGTTGAAGTTTTCTGTTGATGTGGTTATTTTAACTCATCCCTGACACCCCAGCAGTTTGGATAAGCCAGTGGGAGACAAAACCCTCTGAATTCAGTTCAGAATGGAAAACTGTCCATGAATTTCAGTTCTCCACTCAGCAATCATTAGAGATTAATGATGTTCAGCCAGAGATTATTATGGAATCATGGAATTATTTGGGTAGGAAGAGACATCAAAGTCCATCTAATCCCAGTGAGGAGCAGATTCCAACCCTAATTTTGTGCAAAACATTTGACTTTTATTTCATTCTCCTTGGGGACAAAATCCCTGCAGCCACTTCCCTGCTCCAAGTCCCTTTGTCACCCACTTGGGCCAGGATTTTCCTGCAGGATCTCTGGGAATGTTCCTGGCAGTGGTCATGCTTTACTCTGGAGTAATTTACTCAGGGCTTACTCCAAGCTGTGTGTAGGAACTCACTTTGCACTTTGCACTGAGGTGGTTTTGTGTGTTCCCACTGGTTTAACTGGATCCCATTTAACCATCCCAAAAATTCAACACCAAGGACAAATGATTTTATTGTTTCAAAGGACATCCACAGATAAAATCCTTTATGTGCAAAAAAATTTGGAGAAATCTGGAGGAAACTCCTCTCTAAATTAATAAATTATTGTCTCCAGCAGGACACACTTGGGCCATCCCCAAGCTGAAATAAACCTGACAGTAAAATTGGATCGACACCTGAGGAGAAAATAAAACTAACAGTGAAATTGGCTTCATCCTCTGCAGCAAAACAAAACCAATAAATCATTTTTTTGTCCTAAGGGGCATCATAAATCCTTGGGCAGATACGAGTTTTGCTGAATGCACCTGTGCTCAGTGCAGGCTTTACTAAAACTGATTTTATCTGTGAACTTTAGGAGGGTGCCCTCAAAAAAAAATCATCATTTTGACTTACTGAAAGCTTTAATTCACGTTTGTGAGGGAAAATTTCCCTTCTCACTGCCATGAAACTCTGTGGGTATAAAAATATCTGGGCTCTGCTTTTGCCTGCCTGAATACTCCCCAGAGCTTTGTGCCCCCTTCCTTTGCCATCAAATGTCCTTGGGTTCCTGGAGGGCTGGTTTGAGGAGCTGAAAGCTCATTTTGGGGAAAAAAACACCTTTGGAGCATTTGGGGTAAAGTGTAACTTTATAAATTTATTAGGGTTTGAGCTCAAGGAGGGTGTTGGTAATGGGGGTGAGACCCAGGCAGGCATTTATTATTTATTGTTTATTTGTAGAAATCTCTGTGGGGGCTGTAAATGGGAAGGATGAACGTGTCACTCATTATTTGGAGTCAGGAGAGCTGGGATCAGGAGTCACTGTCTGCATCCTGCAGTGGATTTGCATTTGGAATATGGGAAGGAGGGGACGATTCCTCCAATGGATTTGAATTTGGGATTGTGAGAAGTGGGGGATAATTCTTTCAAAGGATTTGCATTTGGGATATAGGAAGGAGGGTATGGATCCCCCAATGGATTTGCATTTGAGATTGTGAGAAAGGAGGGGATGATTCCTCCAAGTGGTTTGAATTTGGGATGTGGGGAAGGAAGGCAACATTCCTCCAATGGATTTGCATTTGGGACATGGGAAGGGGGAGATGGATCCCCCAATGGATTTTCATTTGGAATATGGGAAGTAGAGGATGATCCTCCCAATTGATTTTCTTTTGTGATATGGGAAGTAGAGGATCATTATTTCAATGGATTTGAATTTGGGATAAGGGGAGTAGGGGATAATTCTTCCAGTGGATTTTGATTTGGGATTGTGGGAAGGAAGGGACGATTCCTCCAAGTGATTTGAATTTGGGATGTGGGGAAGGGAACAGTTCCTCCAATGGATTTGCATTTGGGATTGTGAGAAGTGGGGGATAATTCCTCCAATGGATTTGAATTTGGGATGGTGGAGAAGGAAGGGAGTGATTTCTCCCAGTGGTTGGAATTTGGGGTGTGGAAGGACGGGACAATTCCTCCCAGTGGTGGGAATTTGGGGTGTGGGGAAGGAAGGGAGTGATTTCTCCCAGTGGTTGGAATTTGGGGTGTGGGAAGGAAGGGAGTGATCCCTCCCAGTGGAGAGGGTTTGGAATTTGGGGTGTGGAAGGACGGGACAATTCCTCCCAGTGGTTTGAATTTGGAATGTGGGGAAGGAAGGGAGTGATTCCTCCCAGTGGTTGGAATTTGGGATGTGGGGAAGGAAGGGATGATTCCTCCCAGTGGTTGGAATTTGAGGTGTGGAAGGAGGGGATGATTCCCTCCAGTGGTTTGAATTTAGGATGGTGAAGGAAGGGATGATTCCTCCCAGTGTTTGAATTTGGGATGTGGAAGGAGGGGATGATTCCCTCCAGTGTTGGAATTTAGGATGGTGAAGGAAGGGATGATTCCCTCCAGTGTTGGAATTTAGGATGGTGAAGGAAGGGATGATTCCTCCCAGTGTTTGAATTTGGGATGTGGAAGGAGGGGATGATTCCCTCCAGTGTTGGAATTTGGGATGTGGAAGGACGGACGATCCCCTTGCCCACTGCTCAGTGGGTGCAGGTGGGTGCTGCTGCTCAGCTGGGTGGGACCCCCACCCCTGCAGGGCCCAGCCCTGCTCCCAGCAGGGTTCAGCCCCCAGGAATCCTCCCTGCCTCATCTGCCCCTCGCTGCTCCAGAGTTTATTTTAAGTGGCCGCTTCCCGGCCGCCGTCTCCGCTCGGATCCAGGTCTTTCCTCTCTCCCAGCCATCTCTCCATCTGCATGTTTTAACTCCCCCAGCTGCCTCTCTCGTCTCTTGTGCCATTTTTTTCAGCTCTCTTGGCTCCTCTCATCTCTTTGCCTGCTGTGTATTTTAACTCCCGGGGCCGCCTTCTCTGCTCTCCAAGTGATTCCGTGTTCCCTCCCACTGCCGCGCTCCCATTCTTCCTTCCCCATGTTTCATGCATTTCCTGCTGCTTGGACTCTCTGCTGGAGCACTCAACATATAGAAGCAATGTTTATTTTCAGCCTGCATATGCCACGCAGGGAACACGGTGTCAGTTATTGCGTGCAGATGTATTTCTCATTGAGGTTTTATAAATGATATCCGTGCTGGTGGCTTCGGTGGGGGAAAGTATTATCTTGGTTTGGTGGTGTGTGTGAGGGGTGAAAATGGGAATTCTTTGGTCACCTCTCACTGCAGGAAGTTGGGCTCTTCATCCCCATTTCCCTTTATTTCCCTTTATTCAGACATGTCTGGGAATCCTTGGTTTGGTTGTTCTGATGAAATTTGGGAAGTGGAGCTGTTTGCTCCACCATCCAAGGCTTCTCCACTGTCCTGCAGCTGGTTTGGGTGGGACTGCAGCAACAAGTGCAGCCTCAGTCAAAATTTTGACTCTTGTGGTCTGGCCAAGAGTTGGAGGAGCTCAGTCCATCACCAGCATCTGCTGGGGACGCTCTGGGGATCTCTGAATGGAGAGTGACGAACCTGAGCTTTCCTTTCCTTTCCTTTCCTTTCCTTTCCTTTCCTTTCCTTTCCTTTCCTTTCCTTTCCTTTCCTTTCCTTTCCTTTCCTTTCCTTTCCTTTCCTTTCCTTTCCTTTCCTTTCCTTTCCTTTCCTTTCCTTTCCTTTCCTTTCCTTTCCTTTCCTTTTTCTCTTCTCTTCTCTTCTCTTCTCTTCTCTTCTCTTCTCTTCTCTTCTCTTCTCTTCTCTTCTCTTCTCTTCTCTTCTCTTCTCTTCTCTTCTCTTCTCTTCTTTCTTCTCTTCTCTTCTCTTCTCTTCTCTTCTCTTCTCTTCTCTTCTCCTCTCTTCTCTTCTCTTCCTCCTCCTCTCCTCCCTCCTCTTCCCTTCTCCTCTCCTCTCTTCTCTCCTCCTCCCTCCTCCTCCTCTCCTCCTCCCTCCTCCTCCTCCCTCCTCTCCTCTCCTCCCTCCTCCCTCCTCTCCTCTCCTCTCCTCTCCTCCTCCTCTCTCTCCTCCTCTCCTCTCCTCTCCTCTCTCTCCTCTCTCTTCTCCTCTCTTCTCTCTTTCTCTCTTTTTTCCTTTTCCATTCTTTTCCCTCCTCTGTGTCCCGCAGAGGGTCTGGAGGCACAGGGCAGGGCTGGGAAGGTTCCAGGAGCTCAGGAATGTCAGGATGCACTGGAGAAGGCCTTGGAGCTGGCTGGGCAGTGTCTGTGAGGAGACAAATCTGGAGCTGCTGGCCATGGGCAGGGGGCAGAGCAGTTCATGGAAGAGGAGCATTTCTGCTCCTCTTCATCTCCAAATCCTCATGCAGCAGCTCCCAGGGCTGTTTTCCTGTCAATCCCATAAAACCAGGGTGCTCCCAGGCCGGATCAGCACTGCAGAGCTGCTCTGGCTGAGCTAAATCAGCAGCACCAGGAAAAATGGATTTTGCTGGGGGCTCTGTGGTGCTGGAAGGGAATTCTCCTCTGCTGGAGCCCTGTTTGTCTCTGCAGAGCTGGGGGAGGCAGGAGGCCCTGCTGGCCCTCCATGGGCTTTCCCTGGGGATATTTAGTGGGTGCAGGGTGTTCCCACAGGTGCTTTTCCTCCAGCTGAGCTCAGTGAAGTTTGTTTGGGCTCAGCAGCTGCCAGCAGCAACACCTTCCCAGAGTAAACACGGGAACTGCTCCTTTAATGGTGTCAATCAAGCACAAAAACCCCAGCCTCCCTCCTGTGGCATCTGCTGTGCCCTCTGGAGGGGCACCAGGGCGGGGACAGGGGGACACGGCCACTGGTAGAGCTCAGATGTCCCAAAACGGCCCCAAAATGAGTGAGAAAAGCTGGGGGACAGAGCAGGCTCTGCACAACGGGGATCTGGGGATCCCAAATTTCCTTGGGAGACCAGAGGGGGGTTGTGAGGAGCTGGGAGCCCCCAGGATCAGATCTGGGGACCCCAAACTTCTTTGGTAGATCAGAGAGGGGTTCTGATGAGCTGGGAGCCCCTGGATCAGATCTGGGAGCCCCCAGGATCAGAACTGGGGATCCCAAACTCCTTGGCACATCACAGGGGGGTTTGAGGAGCTGGGAGCCCCCCGGATGGGATCCGGGGATCCCAAACTCCCTTGGCACAGCACAGGGAGGGCTTCTGACGAGCTGGGAGCCCCAGGATGGGATCCTGGAGCCCCAGGGTCGGATCTGGAGCCCCAGGGTCGGATCTGGAGCCCCACGATGGGATCTGGAGCCCCAGGCTGGGATCTGAGAGCCCCAGGATGGGATCTGGAGCTCCAGGGTTGGATTTGGAGCCCAGGGTTGGATCTGGAGCCCCAGGATGGGATCTGGAGCCCCAGATGGATCCTGGAGCCCCAGGATGGGATCCTGGAGCCCCAGGGTTGGATCTGGAGCCCCAGGGTTGGGATCTGGAGCCCCAGGATGGGATCTGGAGCCCCAAGATAGGATCCTGGAGCCCCAGAGGGTCGGATCTGGAGCCCCAGGATGGGATCCTGGAGCCCCAGGGTTGGATCTGGAGCCCCAGGATGGGATCTGGAGCCCCAGGGCTGGGATTTGGAGCCCCAGGATGGGATCTGGAGCGTAGGGTTGGATCTGGAGCCCCAGGATGGGATCTGGAGCCCAGGGTTGGATCTGGGAGCCCAGGGTTGGATCTGGAGCCCCAGGATGGGATGTGGAGCCCCAGGGTCAGATCTGGGAGCCCAGGATGGGATCTGGAGCCCCAGGATGCGGGTTGGATCTGGAGCCCCAGGATGGGATCTGGAGCCTAGGGTTGGATCTGGGAGCCCCAGGATGGGATCCTGGAGCCCCAGGATGGGATCCTGGAGCCCGAGGGTTGTATCTGGAGCCCCAGGCTGGGATCTGGAGCCCCAGGGTTGTATCTGAAGCCCCAGGGTGGGATCTGGAGCCCCAGGATGGGATCTGGGAGCCCCAGGGTCGGATCTGGGAGCCCAGGGTTGGATCTGGAGCCCCAGGATGGGATCTGGAGCCCAGGGTTGGATCTGGAGCCCCAGGATGGGATCTGGGAGCCCCAGGATGGGATCTGGAGTCCAGGGTTGGATCTGGAGCCCCAGGGTTGGATCTGGAGCCCCAGGATGGGATCTGGGAGCCCCAGGATGGGATCTGGAACCCCAGGATGGGATCTGGGAGCCCAGGGTTGGATCTGGGAGCCCAGGGTTGGATCTGGGAGCCCAGGGTTGGATCTGGAGCCCCAGGGTCGGATCTGGAGCCCCAGGGTTGGATCTGGGAGCCCCAGGATGGGATCTGGAGCCCCAGGGTTGGGATCTGGAGCCCCAGGATGGGATCCTGGAGCCCCCGGGCCTGGTGACCCCCCGGCTCCGGCGGCGTCTGGCGGTGTCGGTGCCGCCCCCGAGCCTGTTCACAGCAAACAGCCCCCGAACCCCGGGATCTGTCGGCTGGGAGGCTCGGGCTCGCTCCTGCCACGTCGGGCTCAGCAGCCGACAGCTCCTCCCGGCAGGCGCGGCCCGGTTCAGCGCTCCCGATAGCTGCTGGGGAGTGACTCCATATGGAGCAAACTGCAGCACCTCCTGAAAAACGCCAGAGGCAGCTGCCAAATCGTGCAGGATTTAAGCCACTAATGAAGGCTGGTGAGGGCTGAGTGAAGGTGTGTTTACAGCAGCCCCAGCACGGCGTGTCTGCGGGTGCTGGACGCCGGGCTGGGCCTTCCCGGGCCCTCCCGCCCCTCCAGGGCCTGCCCAGCACGAGACTTAGGGGGGAACAGGTTTTGGGAGCTTGGCAGGGGTAAAGGAAGGAAGCTTCAAGGAAAAGAGAAAGAGGAGGAGGGGAAATTTGTGAAATTTCCTGTTCTTCGCCGTGCGAAGGTCAGGGAGAAACGTGGATTTGTTGTGCCAGTGAGACAGACCAAAATTGTCATGTTATAAAATTGGGGACAGTAAAATAAACGTGTTAAAGTGGGTTATGAAAGGCTGGAGAGGGAGTTTGCCCAAGAGCAGGAGTGGAAGGACAAGGGGAGATGATCCCAAGCTCAGGGAGGAGAGGTTTGGATCTGATCTCAGGAGGGAATTCCTGGCTGGGAGGGTGGGGAGGCCCTGGGATGGAATTCCCAGAGAAGAATTCCTTTTCTGTGGCTGCCCCTGGATCCCTGGGAGTGCCCAAGGCCAGGCTGGACACCGGGACTTGGAGCAGCTGGTCACTGGGAGGTGTCCCTGATGGGCTCCAAGGTCCCTTCCAGCCCCAGCCATTCCCTAATTCCATGATTCCCTTGTCCTCCTTTCCAGTGTGAGAGCTCATGGTGCAGCTTCTCCAGCTCCTTGTCGAATAATCTGAGCCAGGGCTTCATTCCAAAGCTGCTCCTGTCCTGTGTGTGGGGTGAGGCCTCTGAAACTCCTGCTCTCCTGTGGAACAGCACCAGCACTTCTGCAGAGTCCTGGCGGGCTGGGGTTTGCTCTTGTGAATAAATCAGGTCCTTCCTCTGCTTTTTGAACATCCCTGGAGATGTTCAGCAATTCAATTTTTAATTTCTCTTTGTTGAGTGTCTTTTGAGATACTCAAAGTCCATCTGGACACAGTTCTGTGCCCCAGGGGAGCCTGCCTGGGCAGGGGGGTTGGACTGGGTGAGCTCCCTCCCAGCCTTACTCAGCCTGGGGTTGTTTAGGCTCCAGAAGATGCCAGAGTTGGGCTCTGGAGGTCCAGAGCTCCCATTCCCTGACCTAACTCTTTGGCAGGGCAGGGGTGTAAATGAAATCCCTCTTCACCAAAATGGAGGTTAATTTTATTTATTTTCAATCTGCGCTGATCCTCTGCAGTGAAAGCCTTTGGAAGCTCCTCACCACTCCCTTCCAGGGGGTTAATGGGTGAAAAGAGGGATTTGCATTGCAGCTGACAGCTCACAAAATGCAATATTTAACTCCCCATCCTCCCCAGCTCGGGAGCAGGGATCCCAGGGACAGGAGAAAACTGGACCTCTTGGCTAATTATGAGTCATTTGTGTGAACCACACAAATTCTCCAATCTGAATCCCAATTAAGACATTACACTACATGTGTTAATTAGCCTGCTCTCCTTTTTAAATCGAGCCATAACTCTTCCTAATTAGGAGGTCGGCCCTTGTAATTTGAACTGGCCTGAGCTGGAAGCTCCCCTGGAAGTCACACCTGGGGGCTGGACCCGGGATCATTTTAAATTGGCTGAGGTTTTACTCGGGTGATTATCAGGTCCCCGACAGGGCAATAATTACAGAGGGTGCAGTTCCAAATTAAGATGTCAGGGGTGCTGTCAGCAGCCGTGTCTGGGCTCTGAGCTGAGCCCCGGGGAGGCTGGAGGATGCTGCTCCTGGGGGTTGTCCCAGCGAGGGCTCACGGACCACAGCAGCTCCAGCAGGGAAAAAACAGCTCCAGGAGCTGCCCCTGTGCATCCCAGGGGTGGTCACAGCTTATCCTGGAACAGGGCAGGTGTTACAGGTGTGCAGCAGGTCAGCTGCTCCCCTGCTGGGACAGGTCAGCTTTTGTCCTTGAACAGCTCAGCTTTCCTGCTGGGACAGGACATGGTTCCTGCTGGGACAGGTCACCTGCTCTCTTCCCTGGACAAATCACCTGCCCTGCTTGGACAGGGCACCTTTCCTCCTTGGACAGGTGTTAAAGGGTGTGGAACAGGTCACCTGCTCTCCTCCTTGCACAGGTGACCTCCTTTCCTCCTTGCACAGGTCACCTTTCCTCCTTGCACAGGTGACCCACTCTCCTCCTTGCACAGGTGACTCCTTTCCTCCTTACACAGGTCACACTCTCCTCCTTACACAGGTGATCTCCTTTCCTCCTTACACAGGTCACCTTTCCTCCTTGCACAGGTGTCTCCTTTCCTCCTTGGACAGGTCACACTCTCCTCCTTACACAGGTGGCCTCCTTTCCTCCTTGGACAGGTGACTCCTTTCCTCCTTGCACAGGTGACCCACTCTCCTCCTTGCACAGGTGACCTCCTTTCCTCCTTACACAGGTGACTCCTTTCCTCCTTGCACAGGTGACCCACTCTCCTCCTTGCACAGGTGATCTCCTTTCCTCCTTGCACAGGTGACCCACTCTCCTCCTTGCACAGGTGACCCACTCTCCTCCTTGCACAGGTGACCCACTCTCCTCCTTGCACAGTCACCTTTCCTGCTTGGACCAAGCCCTGCAGCCTTCTCTGGAGGCTCTGAGCTGCAGCAGTGCTCTCTCTGTGCAGCACAGAGCAGCTCAATATTGGAGAACAGAAGCTTGACTTTCACAGCACAAATTGACAGGATCAACTCCGTCTCGAGAGCTTATTAGCGAGAGCTGAGACGCTGGAGGAGTCAGACTCTGCTCTCCCCACGTCTCCCCAAGCTCCTGGAGAGGAAGGCAGCTCTCAGCAAGGCTGAGTGTGCCCAGACTGGAGCAGGGGATGGATTCCTTCCCAGCAGATCCCCCAGATGTGTTTGCAGCTGGCACTGGATGTGGAGCAAGGGGCTGGGGTGTGCTGGGATCCAGCCTGGCTGCAATCCTGCCAAGGCAGGGAGGGACAGCCCTGGGCTGGGAGTGGCACCTCTGGGTTGGGAGTGGTTCAATGCCGGTAATGTCACCACAGGGATGGATGTTCAGGGCTTGGTGTCACCTTTGTACCTCCCCTGGCCAAGGAGGGCTCCTGTGTCTGCCCCAGAGGGAAGGAGCTCATGGAATATCCTGAGCTGGACCCACAGGGATCATCCATCCAACCCCTGGCCCTGCACAGACACCCCAAAATTCCCCCGGCACCCCTGTCCAAACTCCCCTGGAGCTCTGTGGGGCTGTGCCCATTCCCTGGGAGCCTGGGCAGTGCCCAGCACCCTCTGGGGAAGAACCTTTCCCTAAAATCCATCCCAAATCCCCTGACACAGCTCCAGCTGTTCTCTAAATAACCCAGGAGCAAATCCACTCCCTGTCCACATTGCTCATACACACTGAACACTCCAACAGAACTCCCTGTCCATTTGTTGGTTTATATTCCCATTTTTTCCATTGAATGATAGGGATCCTTTTTGTACATGGCTCCAGAATAAATCCTTCACAATTACATTTTTCCTTTTAACACTGGCAAACTTCCTGAGGCCCCAAATCCTGGAATATATTTAATATACCAGCCTCTACCAGCCAAATGTTGTCCTAGGTTTTCCAGAGTTAATTCCATCAGAAGGGTCACTTTGGGTCATTACCAAAGCCTGACCTTGCAGGTATCTTCAGGAGTTTGCTGTTAACAAGTCTTGAACTCATAAACCTCCCCCAGGAAGAGCAAATCTTAAAACATCCTTGTCACCCACTGCAGATGTTCGATTTTAACAAATTAAGGGATTATCAATGTTGTGGCTTTATTACCCCATTAAAGAAGCTGTTTTGCCTTTTCCAAAGCTCCCAGTGCCTGGCAAGGGCCTGATTTCCTTCTGCTCACTGGGCATCAGCTGCACCTTGCTGCAGGTGTCACCTGTGGTGGGTGCTCTGGTTTGAGAGACTCAGGTGTCTGCTGAGGAAGGCAGGAGCTTTTCTTGAAATGGGAAATGGAGAATGTAAACCCCCTCCCTCCAAATTATTGTAATTTTGAAATTAAGGGGCTCTCAGGCAAAGAGATGGGAATTAGGAATAACAGTTCTTTACTAGGAAAATTAAAATAGAAATGCAGTATTACACAGAACAATCCCAAACCCTGCCAGAGTCAGAATCCAAGCTGACCCCCGTCAGTCAGGCAGGGTGTTGGCAGCAGTCCCATTCCATGGTGGCTGCATCCTCCTGCAGGGGCAGATGTGGTTCAGCTGGAGCAGTGCTCCTGGAGAAGGTGCAGTTTCCTCTGAAGCTCCAGGGATGATGTGGGAAGGTCTGGTTTTCCTCTGGAATCCAGTGGAAAGAAGGTGCCTTGGTGTCCCAAATCTCAGTTTTATCTGGGTAGGAAAGGCTTGGCTCCTGCCCTGGCTGGAGCATCTCCCAGTGGGATGATGGAATTTGATCAGCCATGCCCTGGGACTCAGTGGCCATGAACAGGAGATATCTCCTGGAGGGAGGATGGGCTGTGGGAAGATAAAGATGATTGCCCAGCTGGGTTAAAGATGGCCCATGAGCAGGAGATATCTCCTGGAGGAAGGATGGGAAGATGGGAAGGTGGAAAAGAACACTGCCCCAGCTGGATTTAACAGCTGGCCCATTAACAGGAGATATCTCCCTGGAATTATGGGTCCTGGAAAAGATAAAATACACTGCCCTACCTGGATTTAACAGCTGGTGATGGAATGGAATGGAATGGAATGGAATGGAATGGAATGGAATGGAATGGAATGGAATGGAATGGGGTGGGATGGGGTGGGGTGGGATGGGATGGGATGGAATGGAATGGAATGGAATGGAATGGAATGGAATGGAATGGAATGGAATGGAATGGAATGGAATGGAATGGAATGGAATGGAATAGAATGGAATAGAATAGAATAGAATAGAATAGAATAGAATAGAATAGAATAGAATAGAATAGAATAGAATAGAATAGAATAGAATAGAATAGAATAGAATAGAATAGAATAGAATAGAATAGAATAGAATAGAATAGAATAGAATAGAATAGAATGCTGGTTACCTCCTGCATTGCAGACACGGGTTCCCTGGTGAAACTGGGGCTGTGGGGGGGCGGAACTCGGTGCTGGCCCACGAAGGAAGTGGTGTCCACCCCAGCAGTGTCCCAGGCCAGGCTGGACAGGGCTTGGAGCACCCTGGGATAGGGGCAGGTGTCCCTGCCATGGCAGGAGGAGGAATTTGCTCATCTTTGAGGTCCTTTCCAAGCCAAGCCGTTCCATGACTCTGTGAAGCACCAGTGAGAGAGGGGCCAGCAGGTCCAGGTGGGGGCTGTGCTGCACTCCCCTGCCCCGGGGGTCTCTAACCAAACCTTTCCCTTGCAGAACTTCTCTGCTGAGGGCCCGGCCCCGGCTGCTGCTCCCGGTGCAAAGCCTCGTGTGCCTCGCTGCCTTTGGCCTGGCCCTGCCCCTGGCCATCAGCCTCTTCCCCCAGATGTCCGAGGTCAGTGCCTGTCCTGCTCCCACGGGGGTGACAAACCCCTCCCTGCCCTCCTGGGGAACTGTGCCCCTCCTGTGCCTCCTCCTCCATGCCTGGAGCTGGGTTCCATGTTCCTCTCCTGAGCAGTGCAGCTTCACCAGGCAGGGGAAGGTGCCTCCCTCACAGGGGGGTTAAAATATTGTATATTTTATATATATCTATACCTATTATTATAAATATTACTATATGTTATGTTATGTTTTGTTATGTTATGGTATGTTACATAATATAATATATAATATATAACATTATTGCATTATTATTTTTAAATATAATATAATATAATATAATATAATATAATATAATATAATATAATATAATATAATATAATATAATATAATATAATATAATATAATATAATATAATATAATATAATATAATATAATATAATATAATATAATATAATATAATATAATATAATATAATATAATATAATATAATATAATATAATATAATATAATATAATATTACAATAATTATAGTAATATGAAATAGATAATATAGTATGTTATTAAAATAGATTATTATAAATATATTATTATAGATTATTATAAATAATATTATATAGTATTATGAATATATATTATAAATATATTATTTATATAATAATATAAACATTGTTATATATTATATTATATTATATTATATTATATTATATTATATTATATTATATTATATTATATTATATTATATTATATTATATTATATTATATTATATTATATTATATTATATTATATTATATTATATTATATTATATTATATTATATTATACTATATTATACATATTATTATATTATATTACCCCTCCCTTGGAGTTAAAATATTGAATCCAAGCTCTGTCCATGAGGCCAAGAGCCTGGAGCACCCACTGGAGGGGATGTTCTTCCCCAGAGCTTCTCTGAGGGATTTTGCTTTTTCATCTCCTGGGAGGACCCAGCCTGGGGGTGGATGAAGGAAAACCAACCAGGAAAACAGGGAATGAATGCAATCACTCAGACAGCTCATTTGAACAAATTGCTGGGGTGGATTTATGTCTAAGCCATTAATTTTGGTGATGGGAGCTTTTCCTGGTTGTAAATCTGTGCATTTCCAGAGAAGGTCTCTATTCCTAAGGGACAAAACCTCTCTCAAACAGGGACTGTCTCACCAGGTTCTTTCTGTGTCATCTGCAAGGGTTGATCAGGAGTTTGTACCACTGTCTGCAGGTTAATTCATATTTTTTTCAGTCTGGATGGGTTTTTCCATGACTTCCAGCCAGTGAATCTTGTGTGCTGATTGACAACCACGTTGGGAATTCTCTGTTGTCCTTCTTGCTGTCTCCAGGCTGAGAGAAAACTGTCCCTTCTCTCTAAGAACCTGAATTTATCTCAGTCTTGGAGCCTCTTGCTAAAAGACGTGTTTGCTGAAGCTTTAATGATTCACACAGCTCTTCCTTAAACTTTTTCTAATTAGTCAACATGGATTTTGGAGCCCTTCCATCAGGAGCAGACACAGCACTGCAGTCAGAGGCTGCACAAGCCCCAGTTGCAGGAGCAATGTGATTTCCCTGCCTCTCTGTGCGCCCCCAGAGCCTGGCAGGGCTTTTGGCAGCAGCTCAGCCTCAGCTCCCCGTGCTCTGATCCCCAGTTCTGCTCCAGGCTCGGCTGGGGAGCGCTGCCAGCTCTCACACCTGCTCAAGGTGCAGCCTGGAGCACGGCCAGCCTGCCCTGTGTGGGCACACAGCATCCCTTCTGCACCTCTCCAGGCAATCAGGAGTTTGCAAGGCTGGAAAAGCCCTCTGAGATCATCCAGCCCTTCCCAGCACTGCCAGGGCCACCTCTGACCGTGTCCCCAAGTGCCACATCCACAGGGCTCTGAAATCCCCTCCAGCCCTGGCTGGTGGGAAAGATGAACCAGGAAAATCTTACAAATATGAATGCTTAGATTCTGAGAATATGGAAACCATGAGCGAGATGGAAATGAAAGCCACTTTTGAGATACCCAACCTCAGTTACTGAATAGCTTAAAGACAATAGGATGGCCAGCTGAAAGTAATCCCCTCTTGACAGAACAATGTCTTCTGCTGGAGAGCAAGTCCAAAGGTCAGAGAAGACTTGCCAGGGTCCAAAGAGCAGTTTTTAGAGTTTAAAGTGTAACACACTATGGTAATATAAGGATTCCTATAGGCTGTATGTAAATGATACAGAATTTGTGTCTTGTGTGACATTGGTTAGTGGAAATTAGAATATTCATCATGGAGAAGATTTATTGTATTGTAAATGAGAAATCGCCCTCTTACCCCTCTTGCTCTTTTCCCTCTTACTGCCACCACCCCTCTATTACCTCACTCCCTCACCCCCTCACCCTCTTATTCTCTTACTTCTTTGTCCCCAAGTGCCACATCCACAGGGCTCTGAAATCCCCTCCACCCCTGGCCACCCCTTCCAGGAAGAATTCCTTCCTCATATCCAGTTTGAACCTTCCCTGGTGCAATTTTCCTGGAAATTTCTGATTTCTTCCCTATTTCCAGGAAAAATCTTTCAGGGAAGCAAGACCACAGCAGGTAGCACCAACCTCATTTATGCCAAAGGTGACATTGCCACTGTTCCTGCAAAATCCTGGAATCCTAAAGTGATTATGGGTTGGAAGGACCTTCAGGACCCTCTTGTTTCATGCCATGACAGGGACACCTCCCACTGGAATTGTGGCTCTCTGGGTGACACATAATTTCTCCTGTAGCAGTATCTGACAATTCAGCAGGGAAAAATCTCATTGATTTTCGCAGCTGAATGAGTTCTAACCCAGAGGGAAAATCCAGGACTGAATTTAGCTCTGAGGACAGTGGGATTGCAGCCCTGGAAGGGAGGGAGTGACTTCCTGAAGGCAGCTGGGAAGTTGTGGCAGTGCAGAGTGAATCAGCTCTGCTGGGGGATCAGCCAGGGAAAAGGAACCTCCCCTGCCCGAGCTCTGCCTGCTGGGCTCCAGCTCTGCTCCTTGGGATGAGAGCCCTGCACAGCTGGATCCCACATCTGCTCACACCACAGGCTCAGGGGCAGTCAGGGAATCCCAGAGGGGTTTGGATCAGGAGAGACTCAAATCCCACCCAGAGCCACCCCACCCATGGCAGGGACACCTCCCACTGTGCCAATGTCCAGCCTGGCCTTGGGCACTGCCAGGGATCCAGGGAATTCTCTGGGAATTCCAGCCCAGGCAGCAATTCCTTCCCCAGATCCCAGCCCCTTCTCCCCTTTCCCAGTGGAGCCATTCCCTGTGTCCTGTCCCAAATTCCAGCTCTCCTGGAGTCCCTGCAGGCCCTGTAACAGGCTCAAAGTTCATCCCAAATTCTTCCTTTTTTCCAAGCTGGATATTCCCAGCTCTCCCAGCCTGGCTCCAGAATCCTGGGATATTCTGGGTTGGAAGGGACCTTAATCCCACCCCATTCCCACCCCATTCATGGCAGGGACACTTCCACTGTCCTGGGTGGATCCAGCCTGGCCTTGGGCACTGCCAGGGATCCAGGGGCAGCCCCAGCAAATCTGGGAATCCCAGCCCAGGCAGGAATTCCTGCCCAAGATCCCAGTGGAGCCATTCCCTGTGTCCTGTCCCAAATTCCAGCTCTCCTGGAGCCCCTGCAGGGACTCTGAGCATCCCCTGGAATTTTCCCTTCTCCAGGGGAACATTCCCAGCTCTCCCAGCCTATTTTCTCTTCATGTTTGCATTTTCTATAAACATGTGAGTGTTTCCCAAGGACATTCCTCTCGTTCTCCACAATCTCTTTGGAGGTTTCTGTGGTGATGCTCTAGGGAGCAAAGCAAGTGGTTTACCTGGAATAATCTCTGTTTCTGGGTGGGGAATCCAAATCTCCTTGCAGGGAGTGTTTCTCAAAACCTGTGAATTTTTGGGCACTCATCACCATGAACTTCAGTGGTTGGGCTCGATGACCTTGGAGTCTTTTCCAACCTGGGTGATTCCACATTTCTATCAGACAGGGAAATTCAGAGGTGTTTAAACCCTGATCTCTGTGCAGGTGGGAATGTCTGCTTTTCCCATGGACACAGCAGGACAGGACAGGGAGCAAATCAGCACCAGGGTGCAAGAGACATGTTCTTTTCCAAAAACACAGCTGTGGTCTGGCACAGGAATTGTGAAAGGACCAAATTCTGCCCTTTATTACACACTCACAACCTTTGTCAAACTGGCTGATGGGTCACTCAGGGGGTGTTTTGGGCCAGGAGTTTGTGTGGCCACCTATGATCCTTTCTCCTAACAGGGCTCAAACTCACAACTGGTTTTCCAGCAGAACTGGAAATAGTTTTAATAAATTTGCTGGATGAATGCAGCCACCTTGTCCATCAGCAGGAACTTCAGTGAAATCAGAGGCACCAATGTCAGGGAAGGTTAATGCACCCTGAGCCTTTTCTTTGGCTTGATATCCAGCCTGGCTTTTGTAGGGATGAAATTCCACTCGGATTTCTGCAGTGGTGCTCCAGAATCACAGCTTGTTTCGAGGTATTATGGCTTTAAAGAGAACATTATAAAAATAAACCCCTCGTATCAGCCACGAAACCACAGATCCTTGGGAATACTCACGCTGGAGCTGCTGAGAAACGTTCTTGTCATCCCAGGATTGTGTTAACTGTGGTACCTAAACCCATCAATATGCATTGAGTAATTCACTGCTGTTAAGTTTGGGAGAAACATGTAGTTAATGCATTTAGCCCACAACCTCCAAGTGCCTCCCATGCCCCCCGGGGAATCTCTTCCCTCTCCCAATCCCCACTGACAACTCCTACTCAGCTATGCACTGCCAATGGAAACAGCTGTGACAGCTCCAAACCGAAAATGGGACTTGTGCAAATGAAATTCAGTGTAGCAGCAGAAAGAAAGAGCCACGGGGTTGCTCCTCTGCTTTGCTGCCCTGCTCCTCCTGATCGCTCCAGGAGCTGGTGGCACCCTGAGCCTGGTGGGATGGTGGGATGGGGATGGCCAGAAATGGAGAAATGGAGAAACAGAGCTGGGGAATGGCAGAGAAACCTTCCACCACCACCTGAGCGCTGCTGCTCCCACCTGGGGGAGGTTTAAAGAGCATTTTTTGGGTGATGCTCGATGATAACTGTGGCTGGTTTCAGCCTTTCCTTAAAAATAATCTTCCTTTTGGATCTCCAGGACAAGGGGAATAAACAGCCTAAAAACCAAGGCTGAGCTATTGTTTTCCAATCTGTTTTAGCCTTCATCTTGTTGGCAGGCTGCTTTAGAAAAGCAAAAGGTTAATGAGCCAATGTGCAGTGGGATTATTGCAGTAAAGATGACAGTGAACCAGTAATTACTAATTAGATGCAGTTTAACAGGAGGAACAAGTGAAATCTCCTCTTCACCAACTGTCAATAATTAGCAGATTTGGTGAGGTTGAAATGTGTCCACAGTTAAAAGGCTGATTTTTTAATGAAATGGCACTTGACAAAAGAGCTGTGTGGAGGTCACAGCCACAGCCCCCGAGACGCTTCCCCATTCCAGACTTGGGAGGGAAATCAGATGCAATCCAGCAGGGGGTCCCCACGGAACCATCCCTCCCTTGGGATTGCTCTGCACGGGGGGAAGGGGAGCAGGAGGGATTCTCTGCAGAAATTTTGTCCAAGTTGGATGAGCAAGCCAGGCAAGGAATTCGCCAGCTGCCATGGTGGGGGGAAAAAAATTGTTTGAGAAGTGCGAAGTTGTGCTTTGCTTCTGGGGCTGGGGAGCGGTTTGCTGGGATTGTGGGGAGCCTTGGGCTGGAAGGAGAGGCACGAGGTCCTGGCAGGAGGCTGGGGCTCGGTGGGAAGTTCTCCCAAAGGCTGCAGAGCACCCAAGCTGTGCCTGGGAGAGCTGAGCTCCCTCCTGCTCTCGGTGCCTCCGGCAGCGCCACGAGGTTCAGCTGAGGCGCCTCTCCCGAGTGCTGGCCCAGCTTAGCTCCAGGCTCATCTCCTGTTCATCTCCTGTTCATCTCCTGGTTCATCTCCTGTTCATCTCCTGCTTCATCTCCTGTTCATCTCCTGTTCATCTCCTGGTTCATCTCTGGTTCATCTTCTGGTTCATCTTCTGGTTTATCTCCTGGTTTACATTCTGATTTATCTTCTGGTTCATCTCCTGGTTCATCTCCTGGTTCATCTCCTGGTTTATCTCCTGGTTCATCTCCTGGTTTACATTCTGATTTATCTCCTGGTTCATCTCCTGATTTATCTCCTGGTTCATCTCCTGGTTCATCTCATGGTTTATCTCCTGGTTCATCTCCTGTTCATCTCCTGGTTCATCTCCTGGTTCATCTTTTGGTTTATCTCCTGGTTTATCTCCTGGTTTATCTCCTAGTTTATCTTCTGTTTCATCTTCTGGTTTATCTTCTTCCTTATCTTCTGTTTCATCTTCTGGTTCATCTTCTGGTTTATCTCCTGGTTTATCTCCTGGTTCATCTTCTGCATTATCTCCTGCATTATCTCCTGGTTTATCTTATGGTTTATCTTATGGTTTATGTCCTGGTTTGTCTTCTGCATTATCTCCTGGTTTATATTCTGGTTTATCTTCTGTTTCATCTTCTGGTTTATCTTCTGCATTATCTCCTGGATTATCTTCTAGTTTATCTTCTGATTTATCTCCTTGTTTATCTCCTGGTTCATCTTCTACCTCATCTTCTGCTTTATCTTCTGCCTCATCTTTGGGTTTATCTTCTTGCCTTCCCCTTGTTGACAAAGGCAAGAGTGTCTTTGTTCCCCATGTGAACCTCAAGTGAAAAGTTGATCCCAGGGGGCTTCTGTGATGAGATTATTTGGGCAGAACCCCCAGGATTAACGTGACAATGAGGGGCTGAGCACTGACATTGTTCAAGTAGGACTGGAGGGAAAATCTGAGGTGTTTGGGAAAGTGTTGAGCCCCTTTCTAGCCTTCAAAGGAAGGGTGGTGGTGCCCAGTGAGGTTTCTGGTGTTCCTGGGTCCTGCAGCCCTCTGCAGTGCTCAAGGAGTTGTGCTGGGATGGTTTATCCTGTTAATCCTCTCAAGACAGGATTTATCTGAGCTGAGTTTTGACATCAGAGGACCAGAATCCCCCTTTGAGGGGTCCCTGCTCCAGGACAGCCTCGGGTGACATTGGAGGGCAGAGATCTCAGGTTTTGCTGCCAGAGTCACCAGTGAAGGGCACACCTGTCACCCCATGGCCCTGGTGGAACCTGTCCCTGCTAACAGGACAGCTCTGGGCTGCAGGGACCTGCCCCAGCCCCTGCTCCCACCTGGAGTTCCTCCCTCTGGCATCACCCCCACCATCACAGGGAGACCTGGAGCTGGATTTGCTTTAGAGAGCACTCTCCATGGGATAAACTCCAGATCGAGGTGACAGCAGAGCTTTCTGTGGAGCTCAGGTGCATTCAAGGCAGGTTCAGGTGTTCCAAACCTCCCCAAGGCAGCTCAGAGCATTCCTGGCTGCAGGTATTCCCAAAGAACATGGGAAAGGATGTCAGGTGTCCTGGTTTGGAGGACAGGTGTCTGCCAATAAAGGAGATTCTCTTTGAAATGCAGAATGTAAAAACCCCCTCCCTCCAAATTATTATTATAATTTTGAAATGAAGGGGCTCTCAGGCAAAGATATGGGAATTAGGAATAACAGTTCTTTACTGGGAAAATTAAAATAGAAATGCAGCATTACACAGACCAATCCCAAACCCTGCCAGAGTCAGAATCCAAGCTGACACCCGTCAGTCAGGCAGGCTGTTGGCAGCAGTCCCATTCCATGGTGGCTGCATCCTCCTGCAGGGGCAGATGTGGTTCAGCTGGAGCAGTGCTCCTGGAGAAGGGGCAGTTTCCTCTGAAGCTCCAGGGATGATGTGCAAAGGTCTGGCTTTCCTCTGGAATCCAGTGGAAAGAAGGTGCCTTGGTGTCCCAAATCTCAGTTTTATCTGGGTAGGAAAGGCTTGGCTCCTGCCCTGGCTGGAGCATCTCCCAGTGGGATGATGGAATTTTATCAGCCATGCCCTGGGACTCAGTGGCCATGAACAGGAGATATCTCCTGGAGGGAGGATGGGCTGTGGGAAGATAAAGATGATTGCCCAGCTGGGTTAAAGATGGCCCATGAGCAGAGAATATGTGCCAGGAGATCAGGGCCACTGCCCCACCCAGATGGGACAGAATTCACATTGCTGGGCACACCAACCCGACACACCAGGCTTAGTCCTCTCCTCCCCTTCCAGTGGTGCTGTGTCCTGATCCAGCAGCCTCCAGCTCCTTGCTGCTCCAGGGAGGGCTTTGGCTCAGCCTGGAGCTTCTGCAGAGACCACACAACCCAAACATTCCACACCCTGCATGGCTGGGGGTCCCAGGCAGGAAAACCCCCCAAATTCCCCTTTTTGTGTGGTAGCTCCACATTCCCACCACGCGATGCTCTCTTAGGTTCTTCTGGGATGCAGCAGATGTTGTGTGCCTGTAATTCCCTGCTGCCTGCTCCACCTGGTGGAATTCCAGCTGCAGGCCCATGGTGGTGATCCCAAGGAGCAGCTCTTGCCTTGTCCCAGGGTCATTTCCCAATTTCCCGTTTCCCAAACTCATTTGGAAGCTCTTCCCTGCTGTGCCCTTTGGATTCTTGTCCCTTGACCAGGAGAGAAGGAACCAGTTTGGCAAAGCAAAGAACATTTCTGGATCATGACATCTCCCATTCCCATGGGGTTTTCTCCCCCAGTTCTTCCCCAAAATCTCAAGATCAAAGCATTCCCCAGAGCTCTGGAGCTGGGAGATCTCAGTCACTTCAAATGCCTTTCTTGGAATCCTGGAATCAGGGAATGGCTTGAGTGGGAGGTGACCTTAAAACTCATCTTGTTCCACCCCTGCCATGGGCAGGGACACCTCCCACTGCCCGGGCTGCTCCAAGCCCTGTCCTGCCTGGTTTGGGACATGTCCAGGGATCCAGGGGGAAGGAGAAGGAGAAGGAGAAGGAGAAGGAGAAGGAGAAGGAGAAGGAGAAGGAGAAGGAGAAGGAGAAGGAGAAGGAGAAGAGGGAGAAGGAGAAGGAGAAGGAGAAGGAGAAGGAGAAGGAGAAGAGGATGAAGAGGATGAAGAAGAAGAAGAAGAAGAAGAAGAGGAAGAGGAAGAGCAGGAAGAGGAAGAGGAAGAGGAAGAGGAAGAGGATGAAGAAGAAGAAGAAGAAGAAGAAGAGGAAGAGGAAGAGGAAGAAGAAGAAGAAGAAGAAGAGCAGAAGAGGAAGAGGAAGAGGAAGAGGAAGAGGAAGAGGAAGAGGAAGAGGAAGAGGAAGAAGAAGAAGAAGAAGAAGAAGAAGAGGAAGAGGAAGAGGAAGAAGAAGAAGAAGAAGAAGAAGAGGAAGAAGAAGAGGAAGAGGAAGAGGAAGAGGAAGAGGAAGAGGAAGAGGAAGAGGAAGAGGAAGAGGAAGAGGAAGAGCAGGAAGAGGAAGAGGAAGAGGAAGGCTCTGGCCGTCAGGCAGTGCTCAGGGGCCCCTCAGGGTGGCTCTGTCCCCTGCCCCGCCTGTTTGGGTGCCTCGGCTCGGTGACACCGCGGGCCAGGCAGGCTCAGCAGCGAGCCAGCCCTGCTGCTCTGGGGCTGAGCCTTTGTCCCCCTCCCTGCCCCGCAGCTTGGGTTTGTGACCCCGCTGCTCTGCCTTTGTCCCCTCGCCCCGCAGTGCGAACATTTCCAAAGCCCCGGCAGCAGCAGCAGAGCCGGGCGTGTGGGCAGCGGGGCGGGTCTGGGGTCGCAGGGGGAGCCCGGGGGCTCCTGCCAGACGGGATCTGGTTTCGTGTTTATACCCCTGGCCCTGGGAGACAGGTTCAAGTATGTAAACTATCCCCTGCGAGCACAGGCTGCTGCAGGTGTGTGGCTGCTGGTGGGCATAAAAAAACATTCCTGACACCAGCGCTATTGAGGAGCCCTCAGCCCCTGACGGCCATGAGCCATTAGCAGCCAAAAGAAAGAGCTGACATCCGACAGCTCCGGATAAACAGCCAAACATTAACCCTCGG
Organism: Luscinia megarhynchos; assembly: GCA_034336665.1. Taxonomy (NCBI): domain Eukaryota; kingdom Metazoa; phylum Chordata; class Aves; order Passeriformes; family Muscicapidae; genus Luscinia; species Luscinia megarhynchos. The sequence continues at coordinate 811,667 of CM067566.1, forward strand.
AGCGGCCCGAAAAACAGACTTAAAAGGTTCTTTGTGGAAAGAATCCTTTTTTGGTGTTAATTGCTGTCTTTCTTCGGGACACCTTTCAGCAGCACTCCTGTAAACACAGGGGCTCCTCCCCAGGATTCCTGAGCCCTCCCTGGCCTTGCTGCTCCGTCCTGGCCACAAACCCAGTCCCTTCCCCTCCTCTGAACACCCCGGGGATCCTGGAACATTCCCTGAGCTGGAATCATGAGGGGTGCACAAGGATCATTCGGCTCCTGGCCCTGCACAGGAATCATTAAATCACAAAATAACTTTAATATCAAACCCAACCATTCGTGCTCTTCCCTGCTTTGCCCCCCTCTTGTCACACAGGGTTGGATTTGTCCTTTTTTTGGTGTGTTTGGGGTTGTTTTGGCCCCTCTGGAGCAGCTCTGACGACTCCAAGAGGTGCAGGATGCAAAGGAAGGGGATCAGCTGTCCAGACTTGCCTGCTCAGGGCTGGGAATGCCTTATTAATCACACCTCACATATATAATTATCTCTGATTGCTTTTTGAATTTCCTGCTCCCAGTCAGGCTGGTGGTCTGGGGGAGAAGGAAATGTGCTGGAGGTTGGGAACCTGAGGAATTTGTTCAGCTTCCCTGAAGCACCAAGGGCACCCCTGAATCCTGCTCTTCCTCCTGAGCAGCAGGAGAATTCTGGGGTCGATGTCTTCAGCAAAGAGCAGCAAATCCCTCCTTCCTTGTCAGAGCTGCTTGAGGAATTCCTGCTGGAAGGGACCTGAGAGCTCATTTTCATCCACTTGTGATCACGTCCACGTCCAAAATAGGATTTTTTTTCACTTCCAAGAAAGGAGAAACTCAGTGTCTGTGCAGGTGCTTTTCATCCCAGCAAGGATCAGGAATCACAACCAAACTCTGCAATTTTGGGAGCTCTCAGGGCTGGTGACTTTTCCACCAATCCATCAAAAATCAGCATGCTGTGATGGGAGGGCTCTTCCAGGGAGAATTTTCTTCTCTCTGAGGAAGGTCCTGGTGAGGCCACGAGCCCTGAGGTCGCCTCAGACCTTTCTAGAGCTGCTGTGGAAATGAATTTACTGTGGGAAATCCAGATTAACCCCGTGGGCACCCACCCCACACTCCCTCAGAGCCCTGGGTGTCTCCTCTCTCTGCAAGACAGAAAGGGAACTTTTTGTGAACTTGCTGTTTGAAATCTTAGGGTGTCAAACTTTTATTTGGGGCTTTTGGGTGGTTTCTGGTGCTGTGGGCAGCCCTCTGCTCTCCCAAAAAACTCAAACTCTGCAATGACTTGGAGGTGCTGCCTGCTGGGGCTTGTCCTCCCAGTTTCCATAAATCTGGAACTGCTGAGGCTCTGAGAGCTCAGTGTCAACCAAACCCCAAATAAAGGTTTAGAAACCTGAATATTCCAAGCAGCAGGGCCAGGAGGAGGTTCCTGTGTGTGCCAGGTGTCCCTGGTGTCACCTTGCACCCCAGCCCAGCCCAACCAGCACCACCAGACCACAGAGCCACGGGGTCATTTAGGCTGGAAAAAAACCTTTAAAATCATCAAACCCAGCCATGAAGGCAGCCCTGAGCAACCCAGTGAAGTGGGGCAAGTGGAATCCCACAGCTGCCCCAAAAATCCCCAAATCTGCTCTGCTTCAGGGAAATTTGTAATTTCCATTTAGGCAGGGGCATCCCTGCAAAGCATCCCTGGCAAACAAAAAAAGGCTCCTGAAATGGAAAACCTTCAAAAACCTCAACAGCCAAATATTCCAAAACAACCAAATATTCCCAAATATTCCAGGACAACCAAATATTCCAGGACAAAAAAAATCTCCTGAATTTAACAAATATTCCCCAGCAGCCAAATATTCCAGGACAAAAAAATCTCCTAAACTTAACAACTCCCAAAAGCCCAAAACAACCAAATATTCCAGGACAAATTAAAATATTCAAACTTTCCTCCCTTTTTTTTTCTTTTCTTTTCTTTTTTTTCCTTTTTCTTTTTTTTTTTTTCTTTTTTTCTTTTTTTTTTTTTTTTTGTCTGGGTAGGCCTGAAAAGCATCAAAAAAATCTGTGGAGGGAAAAAAAAAAAAAAAAGTCTGCTGACAGCTCAGGAGTAGAATTGTGGAATTATGGAATGGTTTAGGGTTAAAGGGACCTTAAAAATTCTCTCATTTCTACCGTCCTACAGCAGCTGGAGGTGGCCAAAACATCCATGGCAAAAAAAAAAAAGAACAAAAAAAACCCAAAAAACAAAAACCAGAAAAATCTTCTAGAATGGATAAATCTCAGCAGCCAGAGCATCCAAATATTCCAGAGCAGCCAAATATTCCAACTTTCCTCCATTTTTATTGTTTCAAGATAATTAAAGTAATTGAATTTCATTTAACCATTCCATGATTTCATGATTCTGATCTTGAGCTCTCAGGAGACTTTTCATAGTTTTGTGAAAAACATTTTGACACTACAATAGTTTTTTATGGTGAAAATTGAACATTTCTTTCAAAGATGGGTCAAAAAGACTTGAGAGAAACCTAAAATGAAGAGAATGCAACTGGTCACCTCTTAAATTCAAGTTTTATTATTAATTTGAAGGAACACTTCACAAAATTCAGGTTTCGCTCAAAACTATTTTCCCCCCCAACTCTGTGATTTGGGCAGAAAACTGAATAATTCAATAATTAATGAGTCCTTCATTTGTACTTCAGTCATGAGAGCATCTCCCAAGCAGCGTGTCCAGTTTGGGGACACGGTGGGATTTTGGAAAAACTGGGAAATTGTCAGGAAAGAGCTTCCACAGCAACATTTCAGGCTGAAATCTGCCTTGCTGAGCAGTTCAGTCAGTCAGGCTGAACAAAGCTGGGCTGCTGATCCTTGGGCTTGCACGGGGAGGGAATCCCTGGCAGGAGAGGTGGGTGGGTGAGGAGCTGGAATTGGGGATTTAGGGACATTCCAGCTCTGGGGGTGCCTGGACACGGACAGGCTGCTTGGCTTGGGGCTCTGCAACCAGAGAAATATTTTCTGGGATGTGATCAGGAGGGTTTTGGAGGATTCCCTGGATTCTCTCACTTTCAGGTCTCTGCAGGTCTGTGGCAGTTCCAGGAGGAGCAGCACTGCTGCCCTTGTCTCACTCCTTAGGGGTTGATCCGTGGGGGCACTTGGGTGGTTTGGGTGGGATGGGACCTGAAAAACATTAATTCCACCCCCTGCTGTGGGCAGGGACACCTTCCAGGGACAGGGACAATTTCTGTGGGCAGGGACACCTTCCAGGGACAAGGACAATTTCTGTGGGCAGGGACACCTTCCAGGGACACCTCCTATGTCCAGGGACACCTTCCAGGGACAGGGACATTTTCTATGGACAGGGACACCTTCCAGGGACACTTTCCTTGGCCAGGGACACATTCCATGGATAGGGACACCTTCTATGGACACCTTCCATGATCAGGGACACCTTCTATGGACATGGACACCTTCCATGGTCAGGGACAATTTCTGTGGGCAGGGACACATTCCAGGGACAGTTTCTATGTCCAGGGACACATTCCAGGGACAGGGACACCTTCCATGGTCAGGGACAATTTCTGTGGGCAGGGACACCTTCCAGGGACAGAGATATTTTCTATGGACAGGGACACCTTCCATGATCAAGGATACATTCCATGGACAGGGACACATTCCAGGGATACTTTCCTTGGCCAGGGACACCTTCCATGTCCAGGGACATCTTCCATGGTCAGGGATAATTTCTGTGGTCAGGGACACCTTCCAGGGACAGGGACATTTTCTATGGACAGGGACATTTTCTATGGACAGGGACACCTTCCATGATCAGGGACACATTCCATGGATAGGGACACTTTCCTTGGGCAGGGACACCTCCCAGGGACACCTTCCATGGTCAGGGACACCTTCCAGGGACAGGGACACCTTCCATGGACACCTTCCACCAGGCCAGCTGCTCCAAGCCCCACAGTCCAAGGGCAGCTGCTCAGTGACCTGAAATGCTGCTGAGACACCACAGATCCATGGGGCAGGATGGATCCATCCCAAGGGGCTGGGAGAGCTGGGGGAGGCACTCACTGAGACAATTCCATCATTTATCAGCACTCCTGGAGAGCTGGGAAGGTGTCTGGGAATGCAAATGGGTGGGGAACCCATGGCAAGAAAGGGGCTGGAGAATTCCTGAGGGAAATGGGAAGGGAATGGAGAATTCCTGAGGGAAATGGGAAGGGAATGGAGAATCCCTGAGGGGAATGGGAAGGGAATGGAGAATTCCTGAGGAGCTGGGCAGGGGCTCAGCTGGAGAAAAGGAGGCTCAGGGACCTTGTGGCTCTGCACAACTCCCTGCCAGGAGGGGACACTGGGGGGATTTGGGATCTGGGAACAGGGACAGGGACAGGAGGAGAGGGAACGGCCCCAGGGTGGGAATTGGGGAATTTCCCCATGGAAAGGGGGTCAGGGACTGGGGTTGCCCAGGGAGGTTTGGAGCCCCCATCCCTGGGGGATTTCAGAGCCCCGGGGATGTGGCACTTGGGGACACAGTGGTGGCAGGGCTGGCACGGTTTGGCTCTGTGATCTCCGAGCTCCTTCCCAGCCCCAAGCATTCCCTGGTCCCTATCCCTGGAGGTGCTGGCCCTGCCCAGGTGGCCTCGGGCCTGCCAGGAGGTGGCCGGGAGCCCCGAGGCAGCCAGCAGCAGACACAGTGACCATCCCGCTCCTCCCTTCCCCCAGTCCCCATGACCCTCCCCCTCCCAAAATTGGCTGCTTTCTCCCTTCTCCCCCCCTCCTTTTTTTTTTTTTTTTTTTTTTTTTTTTTTTGGCTGAGTGATGAGCTGTATGCCAAATCCATCTGCTCCTGTCTCCCCTAGCTGCCTTCCATATCGTTCCAGGATCCCTGGCAGCCAGCCTAGACCTATCTCTCTCCCTGCACTCTCCGGAGCACATTCCTTTCTACACCTTTTCCCGAGCTGGGATAGAAACGAGTATCAACCCCAAACAAAAAGCATCTGCTTTCTGCCTGCTGCTGCCTCACCGGCCTCGCCCGCACGTTCCACGCGTGTCACGCCGTGCAAAACACACAGAGCCCCCCCCGGCAGCGCTGCCGCTTTTTGGGGGTTCGGGGCGCCCCGACTCCCCCGCGCCGCTCCCGCGCCGGCTCCGCAGCGCCAGCTGTGACCATTTGTTCCTGCAGCCCACGCCAGCACTCGGAGCCAGTTCTTTATCACCCCAATTAGCCTTGTCGGAGCTGATGAGAGGAGAGAGGCTTCCACTGCAAGGCAGGGATGGGGGAAGAGAGCTGGAGAGCCGCGGGGACCCGCCGGCGGCGCCCGGCTCTGCTCCAGGGACCGGGGATGGGTTTTACTGGGTCAGGGGCACTGCTCGGCTACCTGAGGGATTCCCGGCTCTGTTCCTGGGATGGGTTTTACTGGATCAGGGGCACTGCTCGGCTACCTGAGGGATTCCCGGCTCTGTTCCTGGGATGGGTTTTACCGGGTATGGGGCATTGCTCAGTTACCTGAGGGATTCCCGACTCTGTTCCAGGGATGGTTTTACTGAGTCAGGGGCACTGGCACTGCTCGGCTACCTGAGGGACTCCCGGCTCTGTTCCAGGGATGGGTTTTACCGGGTATGGGGCACTGGCACTGCTCAGTTACCTGAGTCATTCCAGCTCTGTTCCTGGGATGCAGGGATGGATTTTACCAGGTATAGGGCACTGCTCAGTTACCTGAGTCATTCCAGCTGTTCCCTGGGATGCAGGGATGGATTTTACCAGGTCAGGGATACTTACACTGCTGCCATCCTGCCAGAGCTACCTGAGTCATTCCCAGCTCTGTTCCTGGGATGCAGGGATGGATTTCACTGAGTCAGGGGCACTGGCACTGCTGCCATCCTGCCAGAGCTACCTGAGTCATTCCAGCTCTGTTCCAGGGATGCAGGGATGGGTTTTACCAGGTCAGGAGCATCAGTGCTGGCACTGCTCAGTTACCTGGGCAATTCCCAGCTTTCTTCCCTGGGATGGAGGGATGGATTTGTTTTATCAGGTCAGAGGCACTGGCACTGCTGCCATCCTGCCACAGTTACCTGAGCAATTCCCAGCTCTGTTCCCAGGGATGGATGGATGGGTTTCAGTGGGTGAGGGCACTGGCACTGCTGCCACCCTGCAGAGCTACCTGAGCAATGCTGGCCCAGAAACCCTTAGCAAGGCTCAGGGCACAGCATTTCTTGGGGTTTTCTCCTTTCTCCCTCCTGCTCTTGGCTGTCTGCTGGAGGGAAAGGAGCATCCTCAGGATTCCCCTGCTCCCAGGGGCTGGGACGGGCTGTGGTTCATCCCAGCCACCTTCCTGGGGGGGGTTGGGGTGAGCTGGGGTGAGCTGGATGAGCTGGGATGAGCTGGGATGGACTGGGATGAGCTGGGTGAGCTGGGATGAGCTGGGATGAGCTGGGAGGGACTGGGATGGACTGGGATGAGCTAGGATGAGCTGGGATGGACTGGGATGAGCTGGGATGGACTGGGATGGACTGGGATGAGCTGGGATGAGCTGGGATGGACTGGGATGATGAGCTGGGATGAGCTGGGATGAGCTGGGATGGACTGGAGATGAGCTGGGATGGGATGGACTGGGATGAGCTGGGATGAGCTGGGATGAGCTGGGATGGACTGGGATGAGCTGGGATGGGATGGACTGGGATGAGCTGGGTGAGCTGGGAGCTGCACCCTGCTGTGTCCCAGCCAGGCTCTCCCTGGCTCTGTGGCCTCACAGGGCACTGGAGGAATTGCTGCTCCTCCCAGGTTGGGTCCCACGCTGTCGGTGCAGCCATCAGCCCCCAGTCCTGGGCTTTGCCCCAAACTCCCCCTTGCAGCCCACCCTGGGTCCCCCGGGAGCTCCTGTCCCTCCTGGAACTCTGCTGGATTCCCTGGGGAGGGTCCTTTCCAAAGGCAGGTGGGGAGGAAGAGGATGGGCATGATCCAAGCCCACGGGGGCTCCTGGTTCGAGGGGACAGGGGGACAGGGGGACAGGTGCCACCAGTGCAGGCCCATCCTGCTCTCCACATCCATCCCAGCTCTGTGGCCAGGGGGAGCTTGGCTGAGCTGGAGCAGGATTTTGGACAGCAGTCTACCCCAAAATGGGTGAAATGACAACAAAAAACTCCAACAGGGGAGCCAAAGCTGGCCTGGTGCTCAGCAAGGTTGTGTTTAATTAAGGTTTATATTTAAGGTTGTATTTAATATTATTTTAATATTATATTAAGATTTATTTAAGGTTGTATTTAATATTATTTTAATATTATATTAAGATTTATTTAAGGTTGTATTTAATATTATTTTGATACCTGTAATCCACCAGTTTCTCCAACATCTTCCAGGGCTTGGGGAAGGGGTTTGAGTTTGGGTGTCCCCAAACTCAGTGTCCCCAAGTGCCACATCCCTGTGGATTTTGGGCACTGTGTCCCCAAGTGCCACATCCCGGTGGATTTTGGGCACTGTGTCCCCAATGCCACATCCCTGTGGTTTTTGGGCACTGACCATGTCCCCAAGTGCCACATCCCTGTGGTTTCTGAGCACTGTGTCCCCAAGTGCCACATCCCTGTGGATTTTGGGCTCTGTGTCCCCAAGTGCCACATCCCTGTGGATTTTGGGCACTGACCTGTCCCCAATGCCACATCCCTGTGGATTTTGAACACTTCCACCTCAGACATGAACCCCCAAGTCCTGCTCAGCCCCCAGAACAATCCCACCCTCCCTGATCCCACCTCAGACCCTCCGGTACACCCTTCCCATGGGTAAAAACCCTTCCCATGGGTGAAAACCCTTCCCATGGGTGAAAACCCTTCCCATGGGTGAAAACCCTTCCCATGGATAAAAACCCTTCCCATGGATCAAAACCCTTCCCATGGGTGAAAACCCTTCCCATGGGTGAAAACCCTTCCCATGGGTCAAAACCCTTCCCATGGATAAAAACCCTTCCCATGGGTCAAAACCCTTCCCATGGATCAAAACCCTTCCCATGGATCAAAACCCTTCCCATGGGTCAAAACCCTTCCCATGGGTCAAAACCCTTCCCATGGATCAAAACCCTTCCCATGGATCAAAACCCTTCCCATGGATCAAAACCCTTCCCATGGATCAAAACCCATCCTCCCGTAGGGACAGGAGCCGTGTCCCCCTGCACCAGGGGATGGGAGCTGGAAGCACCCACAAACAATTATCTCATCTCTTCCTTCCACCACGACCAGCCCAGCTCTGCCTGAGCTATTCTTGCTGGGTTCCCTGCAATTTGTGCTGCAGACTTCCCACCACAGACGCCCCACACCTTCCCCAGCAGTCGGCTGCGATATTCTGCTCTTCCCACCAGGATCCTCTTCCTGCTGTTCAGCCTGGATTGTGCTGGCTGCTTCTTGAATTGTGTCCCAAGAGAGCGTGAGCACAGCACTGCTCCTTCCTCCCTTCCCTCTGCCAGGCTCTGCACACCCCCTGTGCAGCAGCTCTGCCTCCAGCCTGGCACGGCCCCATCCCAGCGCTCCTGGGGCTGCCAGAGCTGAGCCAGGGCTCTCCTGGGGCTCCAGACCTTTGCAGAGGGTGGCACGGGGCTGTTGGGTGTCTGTGGGACTGCCCAGAGGGGGCTGGGTTGGAGCTGCGCCACCCCCAATGTGGAATTCATCTCAGGGAATGAATTTCAGTGATCCCAGCATCACTGAGATCACAGAACCCGAACCTGTGCCCATCCCCCGTGAGACTGCCCAGAGTGAGCTGGCTTGGAGTTACCCCAATTCCCAAGGTGGAATTAGTTTCAAAGAATGAATTTCAGTGATCTCAAGATCAACGAGATCACAAGGCCCAACCTGTGCCCATCCCCTGCGAGATTGCCCAGAGTGAGCTGGGTTGGAGCTGCCCCATTCCCAAGGTGGAATTAATTTCAAAGATCAGAATCCCAGCATCACTGAGATCACAGAATCCAAGGTGGAATTCGATCTCAAAAAATGAATTTCAGTGATCTCAGGATCACTGAGATCTCAGAACCCAACCTGTGCCCATCCCCTGGGAGAATTCCCAGAGTGAGCTGGGTCGGAGTTACCCCATTTCCAAAGTGGAATTAATTTCATAGAATGAATTTCAGTGATCCCTGAGATCCCAGAACCCAACCTGTGCCCATCCCCCGTGATACTTCCCAGAGCAGGCTGGGTTGGAGCTGCCCCATTTCCCAAAGTGGAATTAATCCCAAAGTGCAGAATCCCACACAGAACCCAACCTGTGCCCCCCCTGTGAGAATTCCCAGAGTGAGCTGGGTCGGAGCTGCCCCATTTCCCGAAGTGGAATTCATCTCAAGGAATGAATTTCAGTGATCCCTGAGATCCCAGAGCCCAACCTGTGCCCCATCCCCTGGGAGAATTCCCAGAATGGGCTGGGTTGGAGCTACCCCATTCCGAGGTGGAATTAATCTCAAGGAATGAATTTCAGTGATCCCTGAGATCCCAGAACCCAACCCGTGCCCATCCCCTGTGAGAATTCCCAGAGCAGGCTGGATCGGAGCTGCCCCATTTCCAAAGTGGAATTAATCTCATAGAATGAATTTCAGTGATCCCTGAGATCCCAGAACCCGACCTGTGCCCATCCCCCGTGATACTTCCCAGAGCAGGCTGGGTTGGAGCTGCCCCATTTCCCAAAGTGGAATTAATCCCAAAGTGCAGAATCCCACACAGAACCCAACCTGTACCCCCCCTGTGAGAATTCCCAGAGTGAGCTGGGTTGGAGTTACCCCATTTCCCGAGGTGGAATTAATTTCAAAGAGCAGAATCCCAGGATCTCTGAGATCTCAGAACCCAACCTGTGCCCATCCCCCGTGATACTTCCCAGAGCAGGCTGGGTTGAAGTTACCCCAGTTCCCAATGTGGAATTCATCCCAAAGCACAAAATCCCAGCATCTCTGAGAACCCAGAACCCAACCTGTGCCCATCCCCTGTGAGAATTCCCAGAATGGGCTGGGTTGGAGCTGCCCCATTTCCAAAGTGGAATTAATCTCAAGGAATGAATTTCAGTGATCCCTGAGACCCCAGAACCCGGCCCGTGCCCATCCCCTGTGAGAATTCCCAGAGCAGGCTGGGTTGGAGATGCCCCATTCCCAAAGTGGAATTAATCTCATAGAATGAATTTCAGTGATCCCCGAGACCCCAGAACCCGGCCCGTGCCCATCCCCTGTGAGACTGCCCAGAGTGATCTGGGTCGGAGCTGCCCCATTCCCAAAGTGGAATTAATTCTCATAGAATGAATTTCAGTGATCCCCGAGATCCCAGAACCCGACCCGTGCCCGTCCCCTGTGAGACTGCCCAGAGTGAGCTGGGTCGGAGCTGCCCCATTCCCAAAGTGGAATTAATTCCATAGAATGAATCCCAGCATCCCTGAGACCCCAGAGCCCGGCCCGTGCCCGTCCCCTCTTGGCACCGCCGTGCCATCCCCACATCCCTCCCTCCCAGCCCTGCTGGCGCCCCGCTCCCCACCTGCGCATTTCCCTCCCCAGCCCCAGCCCCGGGAGCTCTCCGCGCGTCCCGGGCGGACAAACCCGCGGACAAAGGAGGAGGAAAGGGAGGAGAAGCGTCAGCGGAGGCAGCGAGGGGAGCCCCGCCCGGCCCGCGGCCCTGCCCGCTCCCGGCTCCGCTCGGCGCCGCAGCGCCCAAAGCAACGGTGAAGTTGCTAATAATGGCACTAAAAGAAAATATGCTACATCTGTTATGGATAGCAGTACAAAATTAGCTGATCACACCTCTGACACCCAAGATGTCTTCACTTAAAATACTCGTTGGCTTTACTTTACATAATTTGCTGATTATATTTAAAAGAAATACAATTTTGCAATTACTGTTCTTTCTGGTGTGCTATCTATGCATCATTTTCTTTTTATGTTTATATATTTCTCCTTCATTAGTGCAGTCTGAAGGGTGATTAGATCCCTTCAAACATTTTACAGAGGTTAAACGTTGATTAAGATTTAATTATTACTGTAAATAGCTTGGAATGACATATGGTGCAAAAACCTGACATATGTGCATTTGAATAAATGAAGTGCTATTTCCCATGATGCTTCAGTAGCTGTTTAACAGCTTTGCTGAAGGGTTATGTTGCACCTCATGTTAAGATTGCTTTGATGTTATATTTTGTTGGGTTTTTGCAGCTGAAAGCTAAGAACAGTTTTTCCAGTTTTTAAAAACATTGAATATTTTAAATACCTAAATTGTTTTGCACAAATTTTTGCTAATTTGTCTAACTAGGTTAAACATTTTCAAAAGCATTTCGATTTTTAACGTGGGTTCCTCGCATTGTGTCAGCAGCAGCGTGGGTTCCGTGCACAGGATTTCGAAAATTCCAGTTTTTCTGAGGTGTCCTGTCCCGGCTGGGAATGGGGACTGGGAGTGCCACGGATCCCTGCTGGGGATGAAGAGATTCCAAATTATTTCAGAGCAAGGGGAAGCTTCAGGAGAAGCTGGTGGAGGGGAAAAAACAAGGAAAGGGATGGAGATTTGGTGGAGATGGAGAAAGGGGCAGGAAGGGTTTGGCTGTGAGGGTGGAGCTGAGCCAGGCTCTTCCCTCGTGGCACTTTGGCTTTGCCAGGTCCAGCTTTGGGCTGCAGGGAGAGGAAGGGGTGGGAAACTGGGATGGAAAGGAAGGGATGGGAAACTGGGATGGAAGGAAAAGGGATGGAAAACTGAGATGGAAAGGAAGGGATGGAAAATTGGGATGGAAAGGAAAGGATGGAAAATTGGGATGGAAAATTGGGAAGGAAAACTGAGATGGAAAGGAAAGGATGGAAAGTTGGGATGGAAAGGAAAGGATGGAAAACAGGACTGAGAGGGAAGGGGTGGGAAACTAGGATGGAAAGGAAGGGAAGGAAACCTGAGCTGAAAGGGAAAGGGATGGAAAACTGAGATGGAAAGGAAGGGAAGGAAAATTGGGACGGAAAGGGATGGAAAATTGGGCTGGAAGGAAAAGGGGTGGAAAACTGGGATGGAAAGGAAAGGATGGAAAATTGGGATGGAAAAGAAGGGATGGGAGCTGGGCTGGAAAGGAAGGGATGGGAGCTGGGCTGGAAAAGGAGGGATGGGAGCTGGGCTGGTGGGAAGGATGGGAGCTGGGCTGGAAAGGAAGGGATGGGAGCTGGGCTGGAAAAGGAGAGGGATGGGAGCTGGGCTGGAAAAGGAGGGATGGGAGCTGGACTGGGTGGGAAGGATGGGAGCTGGGCTGGTGGGAAGGATGGGAGCTGGGCTGGTGGGAAGGATGGGAGCTGGGCTGGTGGGAAGGATGGGAGCTGGGCTGGTGGGAAGGATGGGAGCTGGGCTGGAAAAGGAGGGATGGGAGCTGGGCTGGGTGGGAAGGAGGGGAGCTGGGCTGGTGGGAAGCGTTGGAGCTCAGACACTCTATAATTCATCATCTCTAATTCCATAATCCATCCAGCGCTGGCAGGCAGGGAACGTGCAGCGCTCCGTGTGCCACAAACCCATCCACGTCAGGGGGGCTGAGCCGGGAGCGCAGCACGTGAACCAGCAGCTAAAGGAGTGATTGACACAGAATTAACCCCATCTCCGCCGCGTTCTGATCCTGCTCCTCTTTGCCTTCGCAGATCGAGACATCCCAGCTGGAGCCAGAGATTGCCATGGCCACCAGCAGCAAGACCGTGGTCTACAACAAAGGCTTGTGAGTGCCAGAGGAGAATCCCAGCCCAGGGAAGAGGGGGAACTCCGGACCCCGCCTGGGAGAAAGAAGAAGAAGAAGATGAGATAACAGAGCTCAGCGATAGGAGCTGCTCCCGGCAGCCCGGGAGGGAATTAACACCTGCACAGAACTGACACCTCACACCACTCAAAAAGATTCACATTAAAAGTTTTAACCTAGCAACAGGAGCAGCCACTACAACAAATAAAATCCCGTTGAACCACTGTAGGACTGGCTGACAGCAGTCAGAGTCACTGGCACTGCACGGAGGGAGTGGAGGGCTGAGCCCGGAGCTGCAGGACACAGACACCACCCAGCACCAGCAGCGCTGCTGCTCAGCGAGCCCAGCCCCGTGGATGTGACTGGTCAGGACCGATCAGGCGCTGGCGATGCCTGGCATTGAATTCCTGCCCAGCCCACCCAGCAGTCCAGCGCTGAAGAGGAGTTCCAGCTCGGTGTGCCCAGCCCGGGCTCTGCTGTGCCCCTCCATCCCTCCCCCTCCTCCTGCAGACTCTTGCCCTCCCCTGCGAGACTGGCTGGCCCTGGATCCCCCCGCCTGGAATTCCACTGGGTTTTGCCTGGATTTCGAGGTCCTGGAAAGCCGAGGTGCCCACACTGGAGTGATGCTGGAGCTGCTCTGTTCCTTTGTTTGTGCCACCCAGCACGGACCCTCTGGCAGGGATGGTGCTAATCTGAGCTTGTTGGCTAAGCCACGCTTTGCTGAGCTCGTGTCTAAGGACAGGATGTGGTTTAAGCTTGGATCAATCCCCAGCTGGGCAGGCAGCTGGACAAGGATCATTGCAGGCCCCTTCCAACTGGAATAATTCTCCTTCTCCTCCTTCTCCTTCTCCTTTTTCCCTTCTCCTTCTCCTTCTCCTTTTCATTCTCCTTCTCCTTCCTCTTCCCTCCCTTATTTTTGCCAACCCCTCACCCAGCAAAGCCAACTGTGCCCAAAGCCAGGTGCTGGCAGCTGTGCTGAGCTGGTGGCTGTGACACTGCACCTGCAGAGGGGACACTGCCCTCAGGGGACATCTGCCTGTCTGTCTGTCCCTTCAACAGCTCTGCCCTGGGGTGGTTGGAGGGGAGCTGAGTCAGCCCCACACTGCACCAAGTCCTGCCCTCCCTGGCTTTGGGGCCACAGTTTGGCTTTCTGGTATCTCACACCCAAAATTCAAGCCTGAGAGAACTCACTCGGGTTCATTTGGAGCGTGGCCACCAGCAGAGCATTCCAAAGGCAGGATGTCCCTGTAGGATCAGTGTCCCTGCAGGATCAGTGTCCCTGCAGGATCCCTGTCCCTGCAGGATCAGTGTCCCTGTAGGATCAGTGTCCCTGCAGGATCAGTGTCCCTGCAGGATCCCTGTCCCTGCAGGATCAGTGTCCCTGTAGGATCAGTGTCCCTGTAGGATCAGTGTCCATGCAGGATCAGTGTCCCTGCAGGATCAGTGTCACTGCAGGATCAGTGTCCATGCAGGATCAGTGTCCCTGCAGGATCAGTGTCACTGCAGGATCAGTGTCCCTGCAGGATCAGTGTCCATGCAGGATCAGTGTCCCTGTAGGATCCCTGTCCCTGCAGGATCCCTGTCCCTGTAGGATCAGTGTCCATGCAGGATCAGTGTCCCTGTAGGATCCCTGCCCGTGCAGGATCCCTGTCCCTGCAGGATCCCCATGGGGACAGAGCCATGCTCCTTCCCCTCGAATGCCCATTTCTTGTGGGGTTGGGGAGGGTGGGGGGAAAGGGGAAACCAAATCACCACTGACACAGAATGTATTTGATGGATTTATTGCAATGCCTGGAACTGGGGGCCCTGAGCCCCCCAGGTGTGGAGTCAGACCCACAGGAGTGGGAACCACACAGTGGGGCAGCTCAGGGCTGCTGGTTCTGCCCTGCCCTGGTGTAAATCAGGAATAATTGCACAAAAGGGGTCAATGCTGGGGGTTTGCACATCAGCAAACAGGACAGGAGGGGCCAGCTCCAGACCCTTCACAGCTGCTCCTGGGACAGCTCCCAGCCCCAAACCCTGCTGGAAACCCAGAGTGGGCTCAGCTCACCCCTGGGGTACTCTGGATTTACACCAGGACAGCAGGATTTGGCCCAGTGGAGTTCCTCTAATGCACCAGATGAGATGAATGTACACCCCAGAGGATGAGGCTGGGATCTGGGGAGGCCACAAGGAGGTGACAGCTGTGCTGGGGACACTTATGGTCTGTCCTGCTGGGGAGCAGATACTCCTGCAGCAGGAGCTCCTCCAGGGGAGGGGAGAAGGGATGCTGGCAGTGCCCAGCCTGGCAGAGCAGCTGGGGGTGCAGCTTCCCCACATCCAGGGCGGTGTGGGGGGCAGGGAAAAGCTGCTGGGAGGCTGAAGCTCCTGTCAGGGCTCCGTGGAGCCAAGGGGGATGTGCTGCAGGAGGCACAGCTCGCTGCCCTCCTCCTGCTGGGTGGGCAGGAGAGGAGGCAGGAGCAGGAGGAGGCTCCTGGCTCCATCCCTCTCCGGGTGCAGCCCCTTCCCAGTGGGTTTGGGTGATGCTGGAACCCTTCTGCTTCAGCTTCCCCAGCCCAGGCTTTTGTCTGGAGGAGGGGGAAGGAGGAAGGGATGGAGGCTGAGCTGTGCCGTGAGATTCAGGAGAGCTGGAGCGAGCAGGGAGTGATTATTCAGGTTTTTTGGGTGATTTGGGTTTGTCACAGATCCAGCGTTTGGGGGCTGAGCTGGGCTCACCTGACTCCACGGAATTTCCAGGGGATGAAAGGAGGCTGGCTCTGCTGCCTGTGCTTCCTCGGGAGAAAAGCAGGGACGGATCGAGTTCTGCCTTGGGGAGGAGCAGCAGGTTTTCCCCGGGATGGGAGGGGTGCGGAGGCTTTCCCTGCACACCCACATCACCTGTTCGTCCCCTTCATCCGCCACCATCGCCGGGGGCTGGAGCAGCTCGGAGAAGAGAGGGGATTTGCGGATTTGTCAGCTCCAGGGAAGGCAGAGGGCCCGATCCTGGCGGGACCAGCTTGGGGGATGTCAGAGGAGCTGTGCTGCGAGCGTGGCTCGGCTCAGAGGCAGCTGCTGCGTCAAACAAGTGACAATCACAGGCCCTAAATGAGTCTGGATTTGTGTCTGCCCGCACAAACCCCGTCAGACTTGTTTGGCTTCGTGCGGCAGCAGAGCGGGGCTCAGGCAGCGCGCAGGGTTTGTGCTGAGCAATGAAACACCGGGCGCTCCCCGCGCTCACCTCTGGCAGCAGCGGCCGCTCCCGAATTTTGTCCCAGCGCCACTGCAAATGTCGAGGCTCAGCTCCGTTCTGCAGCCGCCCCTCGTGCAGAGCCGCGGGACGGTTTGGGCTGGAAGGGACCCGGGATCTCAGCAGCTCCACGCCCAGCAGAGCCGGGCGCTCCCTGCGGGTCTGGGCGGGAGGTGGTCCCGGAGGCCCCGGGGCTTGTCCCCACACCTGCCCCGGGACAGTCGGGGGCTCTCTGCGGCCCCTCCCCTGCTGTGCCCGGCTTGGTGACCAGCGGGACGAGGGCTCTGCACGACGGGCTCCCGAGGTCACGTCCCCAGCTGAACCCGGCTGAAGCTCCAGCGTCCCAGCGAGGCTGGGCTGGAATTCCAGCTCGGAGCTCGAGCCTGGGGAGGCTCCCAGGCAGCTCCACCCTCAGCGCCGGGAGGGATTTGGGAACGTCCCGCTCACCCCTTGCCGTGTCCCCGCGGTGGGTTTTGGGACAGCGAGCCGTGCCAGGCAGACTCCAGAGCACAGCTAATCACATTCTGCACGTTCATTTAACCACTAATTAATCTCCTAATGCACAGAACGGAGCCCTGGGTCTGGGGACAGCCCTGAGTGTTTGCTGCGGTGGGGGGCGCAGGGCGGGGGCGCCGCTCGCATCGGGCACAGCGCCGTAATGAGACCGCCATGCCTCGCCTCCCCGAGTGCTTAATTAGAAATGCCACCGTTAATTGATTTCTTGGCGATGTTAATTAAGGAATAATGAGGAGCAGGTTGCGGCGAAAGGTGCCAGTGAGAAGGTTTGGGTCTCTGCTGGAGGATGGGGCTGCTGGCTGCTCCCTGAGCCAGGGGACAGCCAGGGGACAATCCCAGGGTGGTGTCACCTGTGTCCCACCTGTGTCCCAAACCTGCCAGCCGGCCAGGGGACAATCCCAGGGTGATGTCACCTGTGTCCCAGACCTGCCAGCAGCCAGGGGACAGCCAGGGGACAATCCCAGGGTGATGTCACCTGTGTCCCACCTGTGTCCCAAACCTGCCAGCCAACCAGGGGACAATCCAGGGTGATGTCACCCATGTCCCAGACCTGCCAGCATGCAGGAGACAATCCCAGAGTGATGTCACCTGTGTCCCACCCGTGTCCCAAACCTGCCAGCCAGCCAGGGGACAATCCCAGGGTGGTGCCACCTGTGCTTGGGACAGAAGTTGAGCTCCGGGTCCATCCCGGGATCAGCTCCCCGGGATGCTCTGGGGACATTCCCAGGGTGGCAGTGCCAGTCCGGGTGGTGGCGCCTGTCCCAGCTCTGGGTGTGTCCCCAGGTCCCTTTAGCAACCCCCACTTTGGGGTTTTTCCCGGTTTTTGCGGCTTTGTCCACCCCTGGCGGCTCGTGCTGTTCACCCTGACAGGGAGAGGCGAGGGCTGAGCTGCCAGCAGCGGCCGGGGGCACCCCAACACCCCAAAACACCCCCGGGACACCCCGGGACACCTCGGGACATCCGGGGACACACCCAGGACACACCCAGGACATCCTGGGACACACCCAGCACATCCTGGGACACACCCAGCACATCCTGGGTCATCTCGGGACACCCCGGGGACACTCCAGGATATGCCCAGGACGTCTTGGGACACCCCAGGACACCCCAGGACAACCCCTGGACACTCCAGGACATGCTGGGACAGGCTGGGACACCTCGACATTCTACACACCCAGCACATCCTGGGTCATCTCGGGACACCCCGGGGACACCCCCGGGACACCCCAGGACGCCCTGGGACAGGCTGGGACACCTCGGGACATTCTGGGACACCGCCAGGACATCCTGGGACACACCCAGGACATCCTGGGACAGAGCCAGGACATCCTGGGACACTGTGGGACACCTGGAGACACACCCAGGACACCCCGGGGACACCCCCAGCACATCTTGGGACACCCCAGGACAACCCCTGGACACCCCAGGACGCCCTGGGACAGGCTGGGACACCTCGGGACATTCTGGGGCACACCCAGCACATCCTGGGTCATCTCGGGACACCCCCGGGACACCCCCGGACGCCCTGGGACAGGCTGGGACACCTCGGGACATTCTGGGGCACACCCAGCACATCCTGGGTCATCCTGGGACATCTTGGGACACCCCAGGACACCTCGGGACGTTCTGGGACACAGCCAGGACATCCTGGGACATCTTGGGACACCCCAGGACACCCCGGGGACACCCCCAGGACACCCCGGGACACCCCGGGACAGCCCAGGGCTCCGGCTGTTTTTAACCCTTCGGTAGCCACCGCCCGCGGCTCCTCGTGTAACGCTCGGAAGTGTCGGAATAAAAGAGTCCAAAACTCAGCTGAGCTGCAGGTGGGACTTCACTGGGATTGGGATAAAGGATGGGGTTACTGGGATAAAGGATGGGGTTACTGGGATAAAGGATGGGGTTATTGGGATAAAGGATGGGGTTACTGGGATAAAGGATGGGGTTATTGGGATAAAGGATGAGGTTATTTGGATTAAAGGATGACGTTATTTGGATTGAAGGATGGGGTTATTGGGATTGAAGGATGAGGTTACTGGGATTTAAAGGATGAGGTTATTGGGATTTAAAAGATGAGGTTATTGGGATAAAGGATGGGGTTATTGGGATTTAAGGATGGCGTTACTGGGATTTAAAGGATGGGGTTACTGGGATAAAGGATGAGGTTATTGGGATTTAAGGATGATGTTATTGGGATAAAGGATGGGGTTATTGGGATAAAGGATGGGGTTATTGGGATAAAGGATGAGGTTATTGGGATTTAAGGATGATGTTATTGGGATAAAGGATGGGGTTATTGGGATTTAAAGGATGGGGTTATTGGGATTTAAAGGATGGGGTTATTGGGATTTAAAGGATGAGGTTATTGGGATAAAGGATGGGGTTATTGGGATTTAAAGGATGAGGTTATTGGGATAAAGAATGGGGTTATTGGGATAAAGGATGGGGTTATTGGGATTTAAGGATGATGTTACTGGGATTTAAAGGATGGGGTTACTGGGATTTAAAGGATGAGGTTATTGGGATTTAAGGATGGGGTTATTGGGATTTAAAGGATGGGGTTATTGGAATTTAAAGGATGGGGTTATTGGGATTTAAGGATGGGGTTACTGGGATTTAAAGGATGAGGTTATTGGGATTTAAGGATGGGGTTATTGGGATTTAAAGGATGGGGTTATTGGAATTTAAAGGATGGGGTTATTGGGATTTAAGGATGGGGTTATTGGGATTTAAAGGATGGGGTTATTGGGATTTAAAGGATGGGGTTATTGGGATTGAAGGATGAGGTTACTGGGATTTAAAGGATGAGGTTATTGGGATTTAAAAGATGAGGTTATTGGGATAAAGGATGGGGTTACTGGGATTTAAGGATGGGGTTACTGGGATTTAAAGGATGAGGTTATTGGGATTTAAGGACGAGGTTATTGGGATCAAAGGACGAGGTTATTATGGGCTGGTTTTACAAGGAAGGAGCTGCTGGGGATGGGGATTTTCCTTGGGAAAGGGGCTTTGCCAAGAGCAGAAATTATGGATTTGGTGTGTTTGTTTATAATTATACATAAATAATGAAAAAATCTATATGATGCTAGAATATAAAAATATGTATAATTATAGGCTTTTTATATATAATTCTCCTCTAGTACATATAATAAAATATATAAGGCAATTGATAAATTTTAATATATGTAATTAGATATTATTATATATAATATAAACCTTATAAAGCACAATTGATATTTTATATATACACATTAGGTACACAATAGATATGGGCACACTAATAAAAATATATTAAATATAAATTAAAAAATATTATATGCACATGTACAGTAATAGAAATATATAAATTAGAAAATATGATATGCACATGCACAATAATAAAAATATGTAAAATATAAATTAGAAAATATGATATGCACATGCACAATAATAAAAATATGTAAAATATAAATTAGAGAATACGATATGCATATGCACAATAATAAAATGATATAAAATATAAATTAGAGAATACGATATGCATATGCACACAAATAGAAATATATAAAATATATAAAATATATATTAGAAAATATGATATGCTCATGCACACTAACAAATATATGTTAAATATAAATTATAAATTATTATATGCATATTATATATGCAGTTGTATGGATATGTTTTATTCATGCACATATATGTGTGTATATGATATATTTTAGATATAATTATCTTATTTATATATATAATTTTATACAGAATTATATATAACTATATATAATTTTTACAGAATTATATATAACTATATATAATTTATCTATATAGTTATCTATATATTATTTATATATTTACATTTATATTTATATTTATTTTATTTTATTTTTAATTTTATTGTTTATATTTATATTTATATTTATATTTATATTTATATTTATATTTATATTTATATTTATATTTATATTTATATTTATATTTATGTGTTTTCGCCCAAATTCCAGGAAAAGCTGGGCAGGATTCCTGACCTTTTCCCCTGAGCTCCCCGCCCCGATTTCCCCCCGTGGCCGGGGGTCCCGGGGGTCCCGGGGTCCTGTCCCTGCAGGGACATTCCTGAGGGAGCTGAGCTCTCCCGAAATCCCGTCCCTGTGCAGGGGAGGAGCTGGGACACCTGGGGCACCTGGGGGACCCCAGGGACACCCCCAGGGACACCTGTGGGACCCCAAATGACACCCCAATGACACCCCACATTCGTGGGACACTTGTGGGACCCCCCAGGGACACCCAGGGACACCCCAAGCACACCCAAGGGACACCCCACATTTATGTGACACCTGTGGGACCCCAGTGACACCCCCAAGGACACCCCAGGGACAACAGGGACACCCCAAATTCCTGTGACACCTGTGGGACCCCCCCCAGTGACACCAGGGACAGCAGGGACACCCTAGGGACACCCCAGTGACACGCCAGGGACCCCAGGGACACCCCCCAAGGACACCCCAGGGACACCAGGGACACCCCAAATTCCTGTGACACCTCTGGGACCCCCCCAGTGACACCAGGGACACCCCAGTGACACCCCCAAGGACACCCCAGGGACACTCCCAAATTCCTGTGACACCTCTGGGACCCCCAATGACACCCCAGGGACACCTGTGGGACCCCCAGGGACACCCCAATGACATCCCACATTCCTGGGGCACCTGGGGGGACCCCTCAATGACACCCCAGGGACACCAGGGACACCCCAAATTCCTGTCACACCTCTGGGACCCCCAATGACACCCCAGGGACACCCCACAGACCAGTGACACCAGTGGGACCCCCTGTCCTCACTCACGGCCATGGAGCCACCGACCCCCGCTTGCCCCCTCGCCCCCAGCTCCTCCCAGTCCCTCCCAGCCCCTTCCAGTTTCTCTCAATGCCTCCCAGTGCCTCCCAGTTCCTCCCAGTGCCTCCCAGTTCCTCCCAGTACCACCCATTTCCTCCCAGTTACTCCCAGTTCCTCTCATTCCATCCCAGCGCTTCCCATTTCCTCCCAGTTCCTCCCAGCTCCTTCCATTTCCTCCCAGTCCCTCCCAGTTCCTCCCAGCTCTGCCTAGTTGCTCCCAGTTGCTCCCAGTCTGTCCCACCATCTCCCATTTCCCTCCCAGTTTCTCCCAGTTCATCCTAGTTCCTCCCAGTTTCTCCCAGCTCCTCCCAGTGCCTCTCAGTCCATCCCAGTGCCTCCCATTTCCTCTCAGTGCCTCCCAGTTGCTCTCAGCTCCTCCCAGTTCCTCCCAGTTGCTCACAGTGCCTCCCAGTCTCTCCCAGTGTCTCTCAATTGCTCCCAGTGTCTCCCAGTTCCTCCCAGTTGCTCCCAATTTCTCCCAGCATCTCCCAATTGCTCCCAGTGTATCCCAGTTCCTGCCAGCTCCTCCCAGTTCCTCCTAGTGCCTCTTAGCACCTCCCATTCCTCCCATTTCCTCCCAGTGTCTTCCAGTTCCTTCCAGCACCTCCCAGTGTCTTCCAATTGCTCCCAGTGCATCCCAGTTCCTGTCAGCTCCTCCCAGTTCCTCCCAGCTCCTCCCAGCACCTCCCAGTTTGTCCCAGTGTCTCCCAGTTTGTCCCAGTTGCCCCCAGTGCCTCCCAGTTTGTCCCAGTGTCTCCCAGTTTGTCCCAGTTGCCCCGGCGCTCCCGCAGGACCAGCTGCGTTCCCAGCACGTTTGTTTTTATTTCCAGGCAGGAACACTCACTACAGCTGCCACCTACGGCAGGAACCGCGCACGGGGCGGGGCAGGGAATAAATTAAACCTTCGGCGTAAAAACCCAAACAACGGAAAACAAGAAAAAAGGGAGAGAAATGGGAGAAAAACGGGGGGAAAACGGGAGAGAAACGGAGAAAAACGGGGGGAAAACGGGAGAAAAATGGGAGAGAAACGGGGGAAAAACGGGAGAGAAACGGGCGAGAAACGGAGAAAAACGGGGGGAAAACGGGAGAGAAACGGAGACAAATGGGGGAAAAACGGGAGAAAAACGGGAGAGAAACGGGAGAGAAACGAGCGAGAAACGGAGAAAAACGGGCGGGAAACGGGAAAAAATGGGAGAAAAACGGGAGAAAAACGGGCGGGAAACGGGAGAAAAACAGGGGGAAAACGGAGAGAAAGCGGGAGAAAAGCGGAGAGAAAACGGAGAAAAACGGGGGGAAACGGGAGAAAAATGGGGAGAAAAACGGGCGGAAACGGGAAAAAACAGGAGAGAAACGGAGAAAAACGGGAGAGAAAGCGGGGAGAAAGCGAGGCGAAACAAGAAAAAAATGGGAGAAAAACGGGCGGGAAACGGGAGAGAAACGGGAGAAAAACGGAAGGAAAATGGGAGAAAAAATGGGAGAAAAAACGGGAGAAAAACGGGAGAGAAACGGGCGAGAAACGGAGAAAAACGGGCGGGAAACGGGAAAAAAATGAGAAAAGACGGAGAGCTGGGGACACTGGGAAGGAAGGACTGGGAACACCGGGAAGGGCTGGGGACACTGGGATGGGCTGGGGAAACCGGGGAGGAAGGCTGGGGACACTGATGGGCTGGGGACACCGGGGATGGAAGGGCTGGGGACACTGGGGAGGGTTGGGGACACTGGGATGGGCTGGGGACACTGGGGGAGGGTTGGGGACACTGGGGAGGACGGACTGGGGACACTGGGAAGGGCTGGGGACACCGGGGAAGGGTTGGGGACACCGGGAAGGGCTGGGGACACCGGGAAGGGCTGAGGACACTGGGATGGAAGGGCTGGGGACACTGGGACGGGCTGGGGACACTGGGACGGGCTGGGGACACCGAGCTGTGCGGACGCGCTGTTGGATGTCACGGCTCCGGCGCCGGGGCGCTCGCGCGGTTCTCCGCCCTGGCAGCTCCTCTCCCTCCTGGGCTGGGCCGGAGCTCCCCGAAAACCCCCCCGAGGTTTGGGGGGGCCGGGGGGACGGGGGTCGGGCCCTACCCGGGCCGCACCCGCAGCAAAGGGCCGTGTCCCTAGAGTCCGGCGGGTGGCGCCGCCTGTGTCCCCCCGGCCTGGCCGGGGCTCCTGGCCATGGTGGCCGCAGCGGGGGCCCCGCCCCGCCTTAGTCGTTGGAGGTGACGTCGATGTCCTCCCCGGCCGCCTGCTTGGTGGCCAGGCGCCATCGGTTGATGTGGTGCGAGCCTTTCTTCTTCTGCTCCGAGTCGGGGCCCTCCTCCTCCAGCTTCTGCCGTTTGTACTTCGTCCTCCTGTTCTGGAACCACACTTTCACCTGGGACAGGACACGGGGGGCTGGGGGGGGCTGGCACAGCTGGCCTGGCACAGCTGGATCTGCACAGCTGGCCTGGCACAGCTGGATCTGCACAGCTGGGCTGGCACAGCTGGCCTGGCACAGCTGGTCTGGCATAGCCGGCCCTGCACAGCTGGATCTGGCACAGCTGGCTGCTGCAGCCAGGCAGGAAGTTTGGATTTCACTGGAGAGTGGCCAAACTGTCCCTGTCCCTGTCACTGTCCCTGTCCCTGTTCCTGGCCCTGGCCCTGTCTCTGTCCCTGTCCCTGTTCCTGGCCCTGTCTCTGTTCCTGTCCCTGGCCCTGGCCCTGGCCCTGGCCCTGTCTCTGTTCCTGTCCCTGGCTCCTGACCCTGGCTCCTGGCCCTGGCCCTGGCCCTGTCCCTGTCTCTGTTCCTGTCCCTGGCCCTGGCCCTGGCCCTGTCTCTGTTCCTGTCCCTGTCCCTGTTCCTGGCCCTGGCCCTGGCCCTGTCACTCGCCCTGTCTCTGTTCCTGACCCTGACCCTGGCCTTGTCTTTGTCCTTGTCCTTTTCCTTGTCCTTGTCCTTGTGCCTGTCCCTGTCTCTGTCTCTGTCCCTGTCCCCGTCCCCTGTCCCTGTCCCCGTCCCTTATCCCTGTCCCTTATCCCTATTCATTTCTCCTTTTCCTTTGTCACTATCCCTATCCCCACCACTTATCCCACTATCCCTACCCTGATCCTTTATCCCTATTTTTATTCCTTATGCCTATTCTTATTCTTTATCCCTATGCTAATCCCGTATCCCTATCCTACCCTATATCCCTGTCCCTGTCCCTGTCCCTGTCCCCGTCCCTCCAGCAGAGCTCCCACAGCCACCCTGCCCTGCCTCAGTTTCCCATGGCAAGGTGGGACACAGGGGACAAATGTGGTCACTGCCACCTCACAGCCCTGGAGAAACACGACGGGGTGCAGGCAGGGTTATGGGTTATGGGATGCTGCAGGCAGGATTATGGGATGTGGGATGCTGCAGGCAGGGTTATGGGATGTGGGATGCTGCAGGCAGGATTATGGGATGATGCAGGCAGGGTTATGGGATGATGCAGGCAGGGTTATGGGATGCTGCAGGCAGGGTTATGGGATGTGGGATGCTGCAGGCAGGGTTATGGGATGTGGGATGCTGCAGGCAGGGTTATGGGATGCTGCAGGCAGTGGTGCAGGACGTGGATTCTGCAGGTGGGATGGGGGTGCCCCAGATGGAATCCGGGGTGCCCCAGATGGAATCCAGGTTGGCCCAGGTGGGATCCAGGATGCCCCAGATGGGATGAGGATGCCCCAGGTGCTGCTCAGCCATTGCTGCCAGCCCAGTTCAGCCCAGCCCAGCCCAGCCCAGCCCGGCCCAGCCCAGCCCAGCTCTGCCCAGCCCAGCCCGGCCAGGCTGAGCCTTCTCCCCCTGCAGCTGTTTGGGATCCTGCAGCTGCTGGCAGCGCTCAGCAGCGCCTGATCCCGGATCACCGGCCCCTTTCCCATCCTTCAGCACCAACCACGGGCACTGCCCCAGAGCCTGCCCAGCAGCACAGCCCAGCATTCCCATCCCAGACTGGCATTCCCATCCCAGTCCAGCATTCCCATCCCAGTCCACCATTCCCATCCCAGACTGGCATTCCCATCCCAGTCCAGCATTCCCATCCCAGTCCAGACATTCCCATCCCAGTCCGACATTCCCATCCCAGTCCAGCATTCCCATCCCAGTCCAGCATTCCCATCCCAGTCCGACATTCCCATCCCAGACTGGCATTCCCATCCCAGTCCAGCATTCCCATCGCAGTCCAACATTCCCATCCCAGTCCGACATTCCCATCCCAGTCCGACATTCCCATCCCAGTCCACCGTTCCCATCCCAGTCCACCGTTCCCATCCCAGTCCAGCATTCCTATCCCAGTCCACCATTCCCATCCCAGTCCAGCATTCCCATCCCAGACTGGCATTCCCACCCCAGTCAAACATTCCCATCCCAGTCAGCATTCCCTCAAGCCAGCCCAGTCCATCCCATCCCATCCCATCCCATCCCATCCCATCCCATCCCATCCCATCCCATCCCATCCCATCCCATCCCATCCCATCCCATCCCATCCCAGCCCATCCCAGCCCAGCCCAGCCCAGCCCAGCCCGCGCCATCCCGGCAGTCCCGGCTCGGAACGGCTCCTCCCGGCACGGGCCGTGTCCTGCCCCTCCCGGACACACCCCGCTGCTTTTCCCACCTCTGGGGCATTCCCGGAGCAATCCCGAGCCGGCGCCTTCCATTCAGAGCGCTTTGCAAACTAATTAAAGCTCTCTGGGAGCAGCGAAGTTGCCTTATCCCTAAATTAGGGAAGGGAACCAAGGCATGAAGCGATTAAAGTGCCGGGACGGGGCGGGGGAGCAGCGGCTCTGCCCGGCTCGGTTCGGCCGGGATGCGGGATGAGGGATGCGGGATGAGGGATCTGGGAATGGGGATGTTCCCAGGCTGGAGGAGCTCCCTGGCTCGGCCGGGATGCGGGATGCGGGATGAGGGATGCGGGATTTCAGGATCTGGGAACGGGGATGTTCCCAGGCTGGAGGAGCTCCCTGGCTCGGCCGGGATGCGGGATGAGGGATGAGGCTCCCCGGGATTTTGGGATCTGGGAACGGGGATGTTCCCAGGCTGGAGGAGCTCCCTGGCTCGGCCGGGATGCGGGATGCGGGATGCGGCTCCCCAAATTCTCGGGATCTGGGAACGGGGATGTTCCCAGGCTGGAGGAGCTCCCTGGCTCGGCCGGGATGCGGGATGCAGGATGCGAGATGCGGCTCCCCAAATTCCCGGGATCTGGGAACAGGGATGTTCCCAGCCTGGAGGAGGTCCCTGGCACAGCCGGGATGCGGGATGCGGGATGCGGCTCCCCAAATTCTCGGGATCTGGGAACAGGGATGTTCCTATCCTGGAGGAGCTCCCTGGCTCGGCCGGGATGCGGGATGCGGCTCCCCAAATTCTCGGGATCTGGGAACAGGGATGTTCCCAGCCTGGAGGAGCCCCCCGACCCTCCCATGCCGCCGCCCCCATGGGAAAACTGTGGGAAGCTCTCAGTGGGCTCTGCGGATAAGCCGCCCCCTCCAGCCTCATCCCGACTCCGGCAGTAATTGGTTTAAACCCCGAGCCCGGCCTTTTATCCCTTCCCAAATTAATTAACCCTTCTCATGCCGGGGGTTTGTGCACCCCGGGGTCACCTCCCGCCCCGAGCTGCTCCTGCGTCCCCGCACGGCTCCCGCCCGTGTTTCCCTGCCCGTTCCCAGCTGGGCAGTGCCCTGAGGGCCACCACGGCCACCGGGACATCCCGCTCTGCTCCGGGAGCCAGCGCTGGCCCGGCGGTGACAATTAAAAGCTCCGTGTGGAGCTTCCCCAGGCGGTGACACAAGGGCTGAGAGCGCTGGGGTGGCCCTGGATGGGGACACAGAGGGACCAGCTCCGCTGTCACGGGGTTGTCACCCCAAGTGCCACCAGGCCCAGCCCCAGCGCCGCCCCTCCGCCGTCCCTGCTGTCCCCGCGCTCCTCAAGACACCCCAAAACTCCTGTGGGTTGTTTTTGGGGGCAGTTCTCGGGCGGGGAGGGGACAAGTGCCAGCCCCGGGGCACTCTCCGGCTCTATCTGGGCATCTTTCTCCTCCTGTGGTTCCCAGGCATTCGCTCCGTTAATTATTAATTATCAATTACGGAGCGGCTGCGATTCCCAGCCGGCCCCGAGCCGCTGGCCCGGACTGCTCTGTCCCTGCAGGGACGGCTCCAGGAGGGGACTGCGGGGTTCATAATCACCCCAAAACTGAGAGGGGACACCGGGGTATCCAGGGGTTCATAATCACCCCTAAACCGAGAGGGGACACCGGGGTATCCAGGGGTTCATAATCACCCCAAAACCGTGAGGGGGGGCACTGGAATGTACGGAGAGCCCATGAAAATCCCAAAGCTGTGAGGGGACACTGGGGTGACTCTATAACCACCCCAAATTTCCCTCTGCTTGGGGAACGCAGATTTGAGACCCCGGGTGGGGTTTGCCGGGGGTGGAGCGGCTCTGCTGGGAAGTCTGGGCTCAGAGGGGCGATGTCCAACCCCACAGGGCTCAGAGGGGCGATGCCCAACCCCACAGGGCACAGTGGGGTGATGTCCAACCCCACAGGGCACAGAGAGGCGATGCCCAGCCCCACAGGGCACAGCAGGATGATGCCCAGCCCCACAGGGCTCAGAGAGGCTATGTCCAACCCCACAGGGCTCAGAGGGCGATGTCCAACCCCACAGGGCTCAGAGGGGCGATGTCCAACCCCACAGGGCTCAGAGGGGCGATGTCCAACCACACAGGGCTCAGAGAGGCACTGCCCAGCCCCACAGGGCACAGAGAGGCTATGTCCAACCCCACAGGGCACAGTGGGGTGATGTCCAACCCCACAGGGCACAGTGGGGCGATGCCCAACCCCACAGGGCACAGCACAGTGCCCCCAGCTCGTCCCGTTCCCAGCACACACCTCAGATCCCAGCCCAGCACGCAAACCCAGAGCACACAGAGCTGGGAGCCCTGCTGACCCCACAGATCCCTGCTGATCCCACAGATCCCTGCTGATCCCACAGTGCTGGAATCCCTGCTGATCCCAGAGCCTCCCCAAAGTGCTGGGATCCCTGCTGATCCTACAGGGACTAGGATTCCTGCTGATCCCACAGATCTCTGCTGATCCCGGATCCACCACAGAGCTGGGATTCCTGCTGATCCTACAGATCCCTGCTGGTCCCACAGCACTGGGATCCCTGCTGATCCCACAAACCCCTGCTGATCCCACAGACCACTGCTGATCCCACAGACCACTGCTGATCCCACAGATCCCTGCTGACCCCACAGATCCCTGCTGACCCCACAGATCCCTGCTGATCCCACAGATCCCTGCTGACCCCACAGATCCCTGCTGATCCCACAGATCCCTGCTGATCCCACGGATCCCTGCTGACCCCACAAATCCCTGCTGATCCCACGGATCCCTGCTGACCCCACAGATCCCTGCTGATCCCACAGATCCCTGCTGACCCCACAGGTCCCTGCTGATCCCACGGATCCCTGCTGATCCCACGGATCCCTGCTGACCCCACAGGTCCCTGCTGATCCCACGGATCCCTGCTGATCCCACAGATCCCTGCTGATCCCACAGATCCCTGCTGATCCCACGGATCCCTGCTGATCCCACAGATCCCTGCTGGTCCCACTGATCCCTGCTGATCCCACAGATCTCTGCTGATCCCACAGATCTCTGCTGATCCCGGTGCCCCCCCCTCCCCAGGACCCCCACCACAGGCCCAGCTCGATGTCACCTGTGTCACACCGCGTGTCCCCATCACACCCAACCCTCCTCTGGCTCAGGCCATCCCACATTCCCTGCAGAGCCCTCCCCCGCTCCCCTCCTGGAACACCTGGATTTGTGGCAGCAGCTGCGTTTTCTCCCCCGGCCCCTTTGATTTCGCTGTTCGTGTTGTCCCACCCTCATCCCGGATTCTCGCAGCTCCGTGGCGGGAGAGCGGCCGGGAAGGGGTTAAACAGCCGCACGTCCCCACCCCACGTCCCAAAGGCATTTCCTGACGCTGGGCAGCACCTGAACCCTCTCACCTTCCCGGGGCTGCCGGGGGGACCCGCAGCTGGCAAAGCCCAAAGGGCAAAACTCATTTTTCCAGGGGGAAAAGCAGCTGGGAAATAGGGCCAGGCACAGGCAGGAGCTGCAACCCCAGCTGGGAGTTGGCAAATCCATGAAAAAATGATGAAATCCCCCCTAAGGGTGGGCTCAGGTGCGGGGCCCCAGGTGAGAACACACCTGTGTCACACCGGGGCGGGTGTCATGGATAACACGGGCTGGTTTTTTGTGGAAATTTGATTCCATGCAGGATTTACCACCGAATTTTTTCGAATTTTCAAAAATAATAATAATAATAATAATAATAATAATAATAATAATAATAATAATAATAATAATAATAATAATAATAATAATAATAATAATAATATCGTGGGTTTGGCACAGCCAGGAGCTCCAATCCCAATACCTGGCTGTATCCCATCCCACACCCCATCCCTCGGCACACTGGGAATATTTCCCTCCAGGTAATTAAACCAGATTTTTTTTTCCTCCTTTTTTTCAATTATTTTTCAAAAATCACAAAATGAGGGAAAAATATTTTTTCCCTGCAGCCTGAAATTCCCTCTGCCGGGTGCCCATTCCCGGACGGATCCGTGGGGAAGGACGGGAGCCTTTCCCAGCCTCCCGTTGTCCCCATGCAGCTTCCCAAAATCATGGAGACGCCACACTACCCAACAGGCTGCAGCACACAAAAAAATTTAAATTAAAAATATCCCCGTGTCCCCTTTGCACTCGGAAATCTCCCGGGGATTTGGGTTCAACGCCGCCGCATTTCCCCAGTGAATGGAATTTTTGCATTTCGGCTCCGGCAATGCTGGAAAAGGCCCGGGAAGGGCTCAGCTGCCCCCGGGGCATCCCACAGCTGCCCTTTCCACCCCGACAAGTTCCTGGCTGTTCTTTGACCTTTGGGTTTTGTCCTTTTTTTCCCTTTTTTTCCCTTTTTTCCTCCGTTCCAGCCCGGAGAGCGGCGGGAAGGGACCCGAGCCGGTGTCGGGACAGCATCACCCTCGGGACCCGAACACCCTCGGGGTTTGGGGGGCTCGGTCCCTGCTTCCAGACATCCCCAGCTGCTCCTCCCCGCTGTCCCCGTGCCGGTGACATTTTCATTTTCCTCCCGGGAACTTCCTGCTCCCGGGGATGCGTCTGGAGGTTTTGTTTGGCAGAGCCTGGGCAAGGATGAGCCAGGCGGGTACTGGGAACACCCACGGCTCCAGCTTGATTTCCCAATTAAATTTAAGATTAAAAATTCAATTAATTCACCGCATAGGCCCAACCACCTCACCAGAATTTGGGGGAAAGTTTCCCTCAGCTGCTGAATATCCCGGGAAATATCGCTGCTTCCCCCGGAGCGATCGGGAACCAGGACACCGGGCCTGGGCACACAGAGATACTCAGCCCCAAATTCCCTCGTTTTCCCCCAGCTCTGTTCACTTTTCCTTTCACCCTTGTGCTTCTCCTGGGTCTCCTTACATCTCAATTCCTGGGAAATGTCTGTTCTGATCCCAGAAAGTCTCATCCAAAGCCATTCGGTGGCTCTGTCTCCACACCCATCCTGAATTCCGGGTGCTGGAGCACAGAGCCGGAGCTGCTCGGCTCAGCCAAAGGTTTTCCACATTTCCTTTCCTAACTGGATTTTTAAACCCATCAATTGCTCCCGGGGAAAAACACCCCAAACCAAGGAGAAAACACGGGAAAAGTGCTCGGGAGAGCGGGACGGTGGCAGAGCTGCATTGCCAGCCCCAAACCTGCCACAGCTTCTGTGGCACCCGAGTGCTGCCACACAAAAACCCCAAATGCACCCCGAGGGGCTCAGGAACAGCCACACAGAACCCCAAATCCACCCCGAGGGGCTCAGGAACAGCCACACAAAAACCCCAAATCCACCCCGAGGAGCTCAGGAACAGTAAGAACCCCAAATCCACCCCGAGGGGCTCAGGAACACCCGCAGGGCCTGGGGCAATCCCAGCTGGAATTTCACACCGAGCGCTGTGCGAGTGCCGAGTGCTCCCGGGGCAGGGACAGGGTGGGACAGGGTGGGACACAAAGGGACAGGGTGGGACACAGTGGGACAGAGTAGGACACGTTGGGACAGAATAGGACACAGTGGGACACAGAGGGACGGGGTGAGACACAGAGGGACAGGGTGGGACACGGAGGGACACGGCAGGACAGGCTGGGACACGGGTGGACAGAGTAGGACACGGTAGGACACGGTGGCACAGAGTGGGACACGGTATGACACGGTAGGACATGCTGTGACACGGTGGCACAGAGCAGGACACGGTAGGACATGCTGTGACACTGTAGGACATGCTGTGACACGCTGGCACAGGGTGGAACACGGCAGGACAGGATGTGACACGGTGGGACACGCTGTAACACGCTGCGACACGCCGGCACAGGGTGGAACGTGGTGGGACACGGTGGTACAGAGTAGGACACGGTAGGACACGCTGTGACACGGTGGGACACAGTAGCACACGCTGTGACACGCCGGCACAGAGTGGGACACGGTGGGACACGGTGGGACACCTGGCACAGGGTGGAACACGGTGGGACACGGTGGCACAGAGTGGGACACAGTAGCACACGCTGTGACACGGTAGGACACGCTGTGACACGGTGGTACAGAGTGGGACATGCTGTGACACGCTGCGACACGCCGGCACAGGGTGGAACACGGTAGGACATGCTGTGACACGGTGGTACAGAGTAGGACACGGTGGGACATGGTGGGACACAGTAGCACACGCTGTGACACGCTGTGACACGGTGGCACAGAGTAGGACACGGTAGGACATGCTGTGACACAGTAGCACACGCTGTGACACGGTGGCACAGAGTAGGACACGGTAGGACATGCTGTGACACAGTAGCACACGCTGTGACACGCTGTGACACGGCAGGACACGGTGGGACACCCGGCACAGGCGCGGCCCGGCCCGGCGGCAGTACCTGCGTCTCGGACAGGCTGAGGCTGCTGGCCAGCTGCTTGCGCTCCGCTCCCACCACGTAGTGGTTCTTCTCGAACGCTCTCTCCAGGCGCAGCAGCTGCGACGGCGAAAAGGCCGTGCGGATGCGCTTGGGCTTGCGGGCGAAGGGGCCGTGCAGCAGGAGGCTCTCCTGGGACACCTCGCTCCCTGCGGGCACACGCACAGCTCAGCACCCCCCGCACGGCGCTGATTTCCCTGCCCTGCCACACGGCAAGGGCATAAAAAATGGAATTGCGGCGTTTTGAGAGCTTTCCCCACCGCAAAATTTGTCTCCCGTTCTCCCTTGTAGCTCATCTCAGCCCCAAAGGGAGGGGAGCGAGAAAGGAAGAAAAAAGAAAGAGAGGGAGAAGGGATGGATGGGGAGAGCAGCAGGAAGAGGAAAGAAAGAGGTAGAGAAAAAAGCTGAGACGGAGAGAAAAAGAAATTATAAAATAAGAGGAAGAGTGAGAAAGTGACAGGAAAAATTAGAAAAGGGAAACTATGAAACAAAAAAGTGGAGGGGAGAAAGAAAGAGGGAAGAGAAAAGAGGAAGGAAAGAAAAGTGGGAAAGCGATTTTTAAAAAGAGGGAAAGAAAGAGAAAGAAAAAAAGAAGGAAAAGAAAGTGAAAGGAGAAGGAAAGAAAGAGACAAGAAGTGAGAAAGCAAAAAAAAACAAGGAATGAAAGAAGCAAAGGATAACGAACGAGAGAAGGAAAGCTGTAAAGCAATCGAGCGAAACAAGGCAGAAAGGAACGAAAGCAAGGGAAGAAAATGAAAATTCAAGGCAGAGAGAGAAGGCAGGACGGAGGGACGGCTCGGGAGAGCGGCGGGCCGGGCCCGGGGGCAGCGGCCGCAATCCCCGCGGAGCCCCGGGGACAAGCGAGGGCTTGGTGCCGAGCAGATAAAACTAATCCGGGCTGCGGGACCCCCCGGCACCGCGGCGGGACAGAGGGGAAACCGAGAGGCAAAAAAAAAAAAAAAAAAAAGAAAAAAAGAGAAAAAAACCCGAGAAAAAAAATAAAACGAGGAGAAAAAACATGGGGGAAAAAGGAAAGAAAAGGACGCAGATAAAGAAAAGAAAAGGAAAAGAAAGAGGGTAGGAAGGAAGGGAGAGAAAGAAAAGAAAGGTAAAAGAAATAGAGACAGAATCAGAAAATTAAGAGAAAGAAAGAAAGAATGAAAGAAACGAAAGAATGAAAGAACGAAAGAAGCAAAACAAGAAAGTGAAGAAAAAAAAGAAAAGGAAAGAAAGACAAGAAAGAAATACGGAGAAGCAAAGGAATCGGGAGAAAATCTACAAAACCAAACAACATCTCTCTGCGCAGCCGAGATCCGCCGCACCGAAATCCTTCCCTTCGTTCCCGGCGAGGAGAAAAAACCAAATTGGCGGCTCGGCTGCGCACGGAGGCGGCGGCGCCGGTCCCGGGGCCCGGAGCTCACGGTGCTCGGCCGGGACTCCGCGGGGCTGCCGAGCTCCGGGGGCTCTGCCCGGCACCGGCACCGGGCATTCGGAGCGCCGGGAATGCGGAGAGACCGGGAATTCGGAGATATCGGCACCGGGAATTCGGAGATGGCACCGGGAATTTGGAGATGCCGGGAATTCGGAGATGGCACCGGGAATTGTGGAGCGCCCGTGGCCGCGGCCGTGAGTGCGGGCACGGCAGCAACAGGTCCTGCCCTGCAGCCCCGACCCCCGGCAAGGAGCCCCCCGGTCCTGCACCCCCCGGTCCTGCGCCCCCGGTCCTGCGCCCCCCGGCTCCGCAGCCCCCGGCCCGCGCCCCCCGCAGCCCCCGCTCACCTTGGAAGCGGTGGCCGAAGAAGCGGTTCCGCAGCACCCAGGGGTAAAAGTTGAGCGGGTCGCGGTGCTGCGGCCCGAAGAAGGGGTGCGGGTGAGGCAGGGCCGAGCCCCCCAGCTGGGGGGGCCCCACGGGCAGCGCCGGGTGCCCCACGGCCTCGGGGAAGACGAGCTCGGCGCTGCCGTACAGGGCCCGGCCGGCGGCTCCCTGGAAGCCGGGGGCGAAGGCGGCGGCGTCGGCGGCGGCGGGGCCGGGGTAGGCGAGGGCGGCGGGGCGAGGGGGCTCCTCGGGGCCCAGGGGGGTGTCCTTGCCCACCAGGGACTCGATGGTGAAGCAGCGCTTGGCGGACGGCTGGAACATGGTGTGAGCCGGGAGCGGGGCGGGGGGGCCGGAGCGGGGCCGGTGCTGCGGGTGCGCGCGTGTGTGCGGTGTGTGTGTGTGTGTGTGTGTGTGTGTGTGCGTGAGAGAAACCTCCCCCTGGGCACGGCACACACACACACGGACCGCGGCCCCAGCCCTCCCCCCTCCGCCGCCCCCGCCCCGCGCCCACCCGCGGGAGCCCACGCGGCCCCGAGCCCCGCTCCGAGCACGGGCGGTACCTGCGGGGCCGGGCTGGGGCGGCCGCACCTGGGCCGGGAGGGGAGGCAGGGCCGGGATGGGATCCAGGGGTGGGGTGGTGGGGTGGGATGGGATGGGATGGGAATTTAGGGATGGGATGGGAATTTAGGGACCAAATGGGATGGGAGAGCAGAGTAGGGAATATAGGGATGGCAGAACAGGGCCGGGATGGAAGTGCAAGAGAAAGTAGTGACGGGATGGGACGGGAGAGCAGCGAATTTAGGGAAGGGATGGGAGAGCAGGGAATTTAGGGATGGGATGGGAGAGCAGGGAATTTAAGGAAGGGATGCTATAATGGGATGGGATATGGGATGGGATAATGGGATGGGATATGGGATGGGATATGGGATGGGATAATGGGATGGGATAATGGGATGCGATAATGGGAAGGCAGCAGGGATGGGTTGGGATAGGACGGGCAGTGCGAGGTACAGGCGGCAGCGCGGATCAGAGAGGGGTCAGGACAGGCAGGGGAGAGAAAAGGAAGCAAGAGGAGCCGAGGAGGAGGAGGAGGGAGCCGGGAAGAGGCAGAGCAGGCACAAGGAGGCCAGGGGAGGCAGGGGAGGACAGGGGGAGATGGGGCAGGAAGGGGAGGCAGGGGCAGCCAGGGGAGGAAGGGGAGGCAGAGGAGGCAAAAGGACGCAGAGAGCGCCCGAAAAACTGGACTGGAGCCGCTCCCGCAGGCGCCGCGAAGTTGTGGCAGAGGGGCTCCGGCTGCGCGGGGGTTTCCCTCCGTATTTAAAACAAAACATAAAAAAATCTTTAAAATTTCCTGATTGTTTTTTCTTCTTCTTTTGGGTTGGTATTTTTTGATTTGTTTGTTTCTTTCTTTTTTTTCTCTCTTTTTTTTTGCTTGGTTTGGGGTTTTTTTCTCTATTTAAATAAAAAACCAGCCCTGCCCGCAGCTGCGGAGCAGAACTCCGGCCCGCGGGGGGAGGGACAGGTGAAGCATCCCCCACCTCTCCCGCCCCCCGCGCAAGCTCCGCTCCCCTCCGCGTGTCCCCTTCCTAAAGGCAGGGACCGAAACCTCTTCCCACGGCTCCGATCCTGCGCAGGGAATTGAAAAAAAAAAAAAAAAACTAAACCAAAAACAAAACACCAAAGTCCAAGCTCCCAGTTTGGCGGCTTTGCGCGGGCGCGCAGCCCCTGCGCGGGCCGGTCCGAGTTCACTCCGCAGTTTGGCTCTGCTCGGAGTTCTGTCGGCCCGCGGAGGCGGGGGCCAGCCCTCCCCTCCCGCACAAAGGGGGTTGAAAGTCTATTTTCCACTTGGCTGGATCGAAATACTCCGCGCGGGATCCTTCCCCCCGCGGAGAGCAGAGCGCTGCTGCGCGCCCGCGGGCGCGCTACCGCAAGAGGCTGCGGCGACAACGATGCGGGGAGGAAAGGAAAAATTACACCAAATCCAGAGAAGTGAAAGCCTAAAAATGGAGCGAGAGCGTCGGCAAAACGTGTTTTTTTTTCTTTTTTCTTTTTTTTTTTTAATTTCATTTCCGCAAGACAGAGAGAGGGAGGGAAAAATAATCGACATTTTAAATATTTTATAAATAGGTTTTAAAATATATATTTCCTTTTTTTTTTTTTAATAGGAAGAGTGGAAATAAGCGGAGTTGGGTGAGAGCTGGCGGAGCGGGCAGCGGGAGCGGAGCGGGGAACGGGCGGAGGGACGGGGATGGAAGGGGAAGGGATGGGGAAGGGAAGGGATGGGAATGGGGAAGAAGGGAAAGGGAAGGGATCGGGAAGGGGAAGGAGGACACGGGGACAGCTCGGCTCAGTCGCGGAAACCTGGCTCAGGACCGTTTGTGGAATTTCATTTAAATCAATTTAATCCGATTGAATTCAATTTAATTTTTTTTTTTTTTTTTTTTCCTCGACCCCTCCGGCGCTGCCCTGCGGCAGCCGCGGGTGCGGAGCGGCCGCTGCGGGATCCGCGGCCCCGGAGCGCGGCGCGGGGCCGGGATTTCGTTTCGTGCGGATTTCTCTCGCTTTCAGCATCTTCTGCGGGAGAAAAAAGCGAACGGGGCCGGGCCGCGGCTGCTTCCATGGGATCCCCGCCGGCGGCATCTCCCCTCGGCGCCCCGGCTCCTCCGCAGCATTTTTGGGAGGGAGCAGCTTCGGTTTGGGGGTGAATCGCCCTCTCGGGAATTTATAAATCTTTCTTTCTGATTATGTTTTTTTTCCCCCAATTCACCTCGGTGGTTTTCAGTCCCGGCTCAGGGTCCAGGCAAGGCTGCTCGGATGCTCCGAAGGGAACCCGGGAGCTGCTGCGCTGAAACCCAGCGAGAACCCCAAATTCATCTTTAAATTCCTTTTCCCCTCTGCTTCCAGGCCTGCTCCCAGCCCCAGGAGAGCTCAAGCAGGATTCTAATCCTTTGGGGAATAAACTGAGCGGGGGTCTTGCTCGGGCTGGAATTTTATCGAGAGGAAAACTTTCTCCGCGGAATGCCCAGGAGAGGGGAGCGGGGATGGATTCCTTGCCGCTGGATTCCGGCCGGGAGCAGCTTCGGGAAAAGGGAAAAAAAAAAAAAATTTCCTTTTGAACCAAAGAGCCACTGCCGGGGCCGGGCAGGGGCGGCTGCACCGGGATCGGGGGTGCAGGGAGGGGAAAAGGGGGGTCTGTAAAATCCAATCCTGCAAGGTGCAAAGCAAAGAGGAGAGAAGGAGACGGAAAGAGCTGCGACAGGCAGCGAGGAGCGGTACAGGGTGGTTTATGGGGTGGCAGAGGGACAGCGGGACCGCTGTGTCTGCGCCACCAGCACCCCCAGAGCGGAGCCCCGCGCAGGGCGCTGTCCCCGCACGCCGCAGCTCTGTCCCCTCGTTAATCGGTAACCGCGGCATCAAAGGGCCCCGATGGGAAATGAGCCCCGGCCCGCAGCGCTCAAACTTGAGCAGACTTCAAAGCGCGGCAGCGTTTCCCCCTCCTGCTCTTCCCGCGGGCGCAGCTCCTGCCGGATTCCTCCGCACCGGCCATCCAGGCAGCCCCGGGGGCAGAGGGGAAATGGGGGCGGATTCAGGGCTGGCAGCTTCAGGAGGTTTTCCTGCTTTCATTTTATTTCGTTTTTTACATTTTCTTTGGTTCAGAGATATTGTGGATTGTAATAAATGGTGCCTGAAGCCGGTGGCTTCCAGAGGGTTATTGCTGTCACCTCCCTCAGTTCCTTTATGGAGGTGCTTTAGTCAGCTGGTCCCTGGATGGAGGGAGGGATGGAGGGAGGGATGGATGGATGGATGGATGGATGGATGGATGGATGGATGGATGGATGGATGGATGGATGGATGGATGGATGGATGGATGGATGGATGGATGGATGGATGGATGGATGTGGATGATGGATGGATGGATGGATGGATGGATGGATGGATGGATGGATGGATGATGGATGGATGGATGGATGGATGGATGGATGGATGGATGGATGGATGATGGATGGATGGATGGATGGATGATGGATGATGGATGATGGATGGATGATGGATGGATGGATGGATGGATGGATGGATGGATGGATGAATGGATGGATGATGGATGGATGGATGGATGGATGGATGGATGGATGGATGGATGGATGGATGGATGGATGGATGGATGGATGGATGGAGGGATGGATCCATGGATGGATGGATGGATGGATGGATGGATGGATGGATGGATGATGGATGGATGGATGGATGGATGGATGGATGGATGATGGATGGATGGATGGATGATGGATGGATGGATGGATGGATGGATGGATGGATGGATGGATGATGAATGGATGGATGGATGGATGGATGGATGATGGATGGATGGATGGATGGATGATGGATGGATGGATGGATGGATGGATGGATGATGGATGGATGGAGGGATGATGGATGGATGGATGGATGGATGGATGGATGGATGGATGGATGGATGGATGGATGATGGATGGATGGATGATGGATGGATGGATGGATGGATGGATGGATGGATGGATGGATGGATGGATGGATGGATGATGGATGGATGGATGGATGGATGGATGGATGATGGATGGATGGATGGATGATATGGATGGATGGATGGATGATGGATGGATGGATGGATGGATGGATGGATGGATGGATGATGGATGGATGATGGATGATGGATGGATGGATGGATGATGGATGGATGGATGGATGATGGATGGATGATGGATGGATGGATGGATGGATGGATGATGGATGGATGATGGATGGATGGATGGATGGATGATGGATGGATGGATGGATGGATGGATGGATGGATGGATATGGATGGATGGATGGATGATGGATGGATGGATGGATGGATGATGATTGGATTGATGGATGATGGATGGATGGATGATGGATGGATGGATGGATGGATGGATGGATGGATGGATGGATGGATGGATGATGGATGGATGGATGGATGGATGGATGGATGATGGATGGATGATGGATGGATGGATGGATGGATGGATGGATGGATGGATGATGGATGGATGGATGGATGATGGATGGATGATGGATGATGGATGGATGGATGGATGGATGGATGGATGGATGGATGGATGGATGGATGGATGGATGGATGGATGGATGATGGACGGTGGATCATGGATGGATGGATGGATGGATGGTGGATCATGGATGGATGGATGGATGGATGGATGGATGGATGGATGGATGGATGGATGAATGGACAGTGGATCATGGATGGATGGATGGATGATGGATGGTGGATCATGGATGGATGGATGGATGGACGGTGGATCATGGATGGATGGGTTTTTTGGGATCAGGCTGACTGAGAGAGGATCCCACCCCAGCTCTAAGAACAGGAAGCCACCCAGTTCCCCCAGTTCTGGACTGGGAGAGGCCATTCCAGCAGGGAAAGAGGCTGCTGGGTTCCCCACACCTCCACAGGCTCTCAGTGGCTTTTCCACAGGGCACATCCACCCTCCCCTCCCCAAACCCTGCCGGGCACGGTGGGATCTGCTGTGCCAGCTCCTGGCTGGGCTCTGGGCACACCCAGGGCTGGCACACCCAGGGCTGGCACACCCAGGGCTGGCACATCCTGAGGGCCCTCGGAGGGGACACAGCTGGGCTCTGGGGGTGGCATCAGGGATTCTGAGCCTGCAAAGCAAACAGGATTTGGCAGCCAGGTCCTTGTAGATGTGGAAGGTCCAGCTCCTGACGGGATCATCCCCAGCAGGGGAACATCCTCAGGGGACTGTGAGGGGCCCATGGGCCTGGGAAAGATTTCCAGGAGCTGGGACACCCCCTGCCCTTGGTGGAACTGGGACTGGGACAGCTCTGGTCACTCCTGTCCAGCTGGGACACAGGACAGGGACAGCTCTGGTCACCTCTGCCATGGTTCTGTGACACTGCCATATCAGTGTGGCACTGCCATGTCTCTGTGGCACTGCCATATCCGTGTGGCACTGCCATATCCGTGTGGCACTACCATGGCTCTGTGGCACTGCCATATCCGTGTGACATTGCCATGTTTGTGTGGCACTGCCATATCCATGTGACACTGCCATATCCGTGTGACACTGCCATATCCATGTGGCACTGTTATATCCATGTGGCACTGCCCCTATCCATGTGACACTGCCATATCCGTGTGGCACTGCCATATCTGTGTGACACTGCCATATCCGTGTGACACTGCCATATCCGTGTGACACTGCCATATCCATGTGGCACTGTTATATCCGTGTGGCACTGCCCTATCCATGTGACACTGCCATATCCGTGTGGCACTGCCATATCCGTGTGACACTGCCATATCTGTGTGACACTGCCATATCCGCGTGGCACTGCCATGGCTCTGTGGCACTGTTATATCCATGTGACACTGCCATATCCGTGTGGCACTGCCATATCCGTGTGGCACTGCCATATCTGTGTGACACTGCCATATCCGCGTGGCACTGCCATATCCGTGTGGCACTGTTATATCCGTGTGGCACTGCCATATCCGCGGTGGCACTGCCATATCCGTGTGACACTGCCATATCCGTGTGACACTGCCATATCCCGTGTGGCACTGCCATATCCGTGTGGCACTGTTATATCCATGTGACACTGCCATATCCGCGTGGCACTGCCATATCCTGGGTGACACTGCCATATCCGTGTGACACTGCCATATCCGTAATGGCACTGCCATGGCTCTGTGGCACTGTTATATCCATGTGACACTGCCATATCCGTGTGGCACTGCCATATCCGTGTGGCACTGCCATATCTGTGTGACACTGCCATATCCGTGTGGCACTGCCATATCCGTGTGGCACTGTTATATCCGTGTGGCACTGCCATATCCGTGTGACACTGCCATATCCGTGTGGCACTGCCATATCCGTGTGGCACTGTTATATCCGTGTGGCACTGCCATATCATTGTGGCTCTGCCATATCTGTGTGGCACTGTTATATCCGTGTGGCACTGTTATATCCGTGTGGCACTGCCATGGCTCTGTGGCACTGCCATATCCGTGTGGCACTGCCATGTCTGTGTGACACTGTTATATCCGTGTGACACTGTTATATCCGTGTGGCACTGCCATGGCTGTGTGACACTGCCATATCCGTGTGGCACTGCCACCGCCTGTGTGGCACTGTTATATCCATGGGGCACTGCCATGTCTGTGTGACACTGCCATATCTGTGTGGCACTGCCATGGCTCTGTGGCACTGCCATATCCGTGTGGCACTGCCACGTCTGTGTGGCACTGTTATATCCATGGGGCACTGCCATGTCTGTGTGACACTGCCATGTCTGTGTGACACTGCCATGTTTGCGTGACACTGCCATGGGTGTGTGACACTGCCATATCTGTGTGGCACTGCCATATCCGTGTGGCACTGCCATATCCGTGTGGCACTGTTATATCCGTGTGGCACAGCCATATCTGTGTGGCACTGCCCTGGCTCTGTGGCACTGTTATATCCGTGTGACACTGCCATGTCTGTGTGACACTGCCATATCTGTGTGGCACTGCCATATCCGCGGTGGCACTGCCATATCCGCGGTGGCACTGTTATATCCGGTGTGGCACAGCCATATCTGTGTGGCACTGCCCTGGCTCTGTG
Organism: Luscinia megarhynchos; assembly: GCA_034336665.1. Classification (NCBI taxonomy): domain Eukaryota; kingdom Metazoa; phylum Chordata; class Aves; order Passeriformes; family Muscicapidae; genus Luscinia; species Luscinia megarhynchos. The sequence continues at coordinate 853,449 of CM067566.1, forward strand.
GCACTGTTATATCCGTGTGGCACTGCCATGTCTGTGTGACACTGCCATATCCGTGTGGCACTGCCATATCCGTGTGGCACTGTTATATCCGTGTGGCACTGCCATGTCTGTGTGACACTGCCATATCCGTGTGACACTGCCAGGGCTTTGTGGCACTGTTATATCCGTGTGGCACTGTTATATCCGTGTGACACTGCCATGTCTGTGTGGCACTGTTATATCCGTGTGGCACTGCCAGGGCTCTGTGGCACTGTTATATCCGTGTGACACTGTTATATCCATGGGGCACTGCCATGGCTCTGTGGCATTGCCATGTCTGTGTGACACTGCCATGTCTGTGTGGCACTGCCATATCCGTGTGGCACTGTTATATCCATGGGACACTGCCATGGCTCTGTGACACTGCCATGTCTGTGTGACACTGCCATGTCTGTGTGGCACTGCCATATCCGTGTGGCACTGCCATGTCTGTGTGACACTGTTATATCCATGGGGCACTGCCATGGCTCTGTGGCACTGCCATATCCGTGTGGCACTGCCATATCCGTGTGACACTGTTATATCCATGTGGCACTGCCATGGTTGTGTGACACTGCCATGTTTGTGTGACACTGCCATATCCGTGTGGCACTGTTATATCCGTGTGGCACTGCCATGGTTGTGTGACACTGCCATATCTGTGTGGCACTGCCATGGCTCTGTGGCACTGTTATATCCATGTGGCACTGCCATGGTTGTGTGACACTGCCATGTTTGTGTGGCACTGCCATATCCGTGTGGCACTGTTATATCCGTGTGGCACTGCCATGGCTCTGTGGCACTGTTATATCCGTGTGGCACTGCCATGTCTGTGTGGCACTGTTATATCCGTGTGGCACTGCCATATCCGTGTGGCACTGCCATATCCGTGTGGCACTGTTATATCCGTGTGGCACTGCCATGTCTGTGTGACACTGTTATATCCATGGGGCACTGCCATGGCTCTGTGGCACTGCCATATCCGTGTGGCATTGCCATATCCGTGTGGCACTGTTATATCCATGTGGCACTGTTATATCCATGGGGCACTGCCATATCCATGTGACACTGCCATATCCATGTGACACTGCCATATCTGTGTGACACTGCCATATCCATGTGGCACTGCCATATCCATGTGACACTGCCATATCCATGTGACACTGCCATATCCATGTGGCACTGCCATATCCGTGTGGCACTGCCATGTCTGTGTGACACTGTTATATCCGTGTGGCACTGCCATGTCTCTGTGACACTGCCATATCCGTGTGACACTGTTATATCCATGGGGCACTGCCATGGCTCTGTGGCACTGCCATATCCGTGTGGCACTGCCATGGCTCTGTGGCACTGTTATATCCCGTGTGGCACTGTTATATCCGTGTGGCACTGCCATGGCTGTGTGGCACTGTTATATCCGTGTGGCACTGCCATATCCGTGTGGCACTGCCATATCCGTGTGGCACTGCCATGTCTGTGTGACACTGCCATATCTGTGTGGCACTGCCATATCCGTGTGGCACTGCCATATCTGTGTGGCACTGTTATATCCGTGTGGCACTGCCATTCTCTGGCTGGCAGCGGGCACCTCCCTCACCCTGCTCCCTAAATCCCCTCGTGTGCCGCGCTTTGCACCCCCTGCCCAGCTCTCATTCCCGGCTCTATCCACTGCCAGCTCCAGGAAAAGCTGGCACACGGATTTTCGGGTCAGCCCGGGCTCCCCAGGGGTGCAGACCGGTGTCCTGGTCCATGTCCCACCACAGACCTTCACCAGGGCCATCAGGTGTCCCCCCAGAACCCTTCTCCACTCATTCCAGCCAAAACGTCTCTCTGGGAGAGCTGCGGGAGTTTCCCCGGGGAAATGGCACATCCATCCCCGGGGGGGTTTGGGAGCGTGACCCGCCTCCTCCCCGCTCCAGCACCGGGACAGAAACATTCCCAGCGATGGCAGGAGAGAGGAGATCCCTGCCCAAAAACCCGAGGGCACCCGGCAGCGTCACATCAGCCGGGGACCAGCAGCCCCAAAATCCCATTAAAGGGCGCTGGGACACTGCACCAGCCACCCACAAATGTCACTTATGGGCCCCGAACTTCCCAGCACAAAACCACCGCCGGGAATTTTCCTGCTTTTCCCACCCCCTTTCCCACGTGGAGAATTCCCCTGTTGGAAGCACCTGGACACGGAAACACGGAAATATGGAAACGCCTGGGGCTGCTTTTCCTGTGGCACCAAGAAAAGCCAATCTAGAAATCACCCAGGGCAGCTTCGGGGACACCTCAGAGCGGAGGGGGTTCAAGCCAATCCTGGCGTGGAGTTGCCCCCAAGCACGGAGAAAATGCGCTTTTCCAGGGGGTTCTGGTGGGTTCTGGTGAATTCCGGTGATCTCCCCCACCCCCAAACCTCCGAATCCACGGATCTCCCTCCCCCTTCCCTCCGGGAGTGGTCGGAGGGGGCCCCTGGCTGAGTCATTTATTTATTTTGCCGGTGCCATATGAAAGGCAGCCCCGGGTGTTTCCATACGAGGCGGATAGGTGCTTCCAACACTGACATTCTCCAGGAGAAAAATAGGCAGGAAAGCTCCTGGCGCAGCAGTTTTATTGTGTTAATAAGTTTGGCGTCTATAAGCACCATATGTAAATGACTGCTATAGTGCCGTGCTGCCATTTAACATTATGTTGGGGAGGTGAGCGGGAGCCAAGTCTGCAGCATTTCCATTAATACTCCACGAGCTGCCAATTCCGGAGGGGATTTTTTCCCCTCTTTTTTTTTTTTTTAATTTCTTTTTTTCTTCTCTTTTTTTTTCCAAAAATGGGAAAGAGCGCGGCGCCAAGATGCTGCCTCGGACCCCTGGGCGGGGTGGGAAATGGGTAAATACTGTGTTCATTTAGCCCCGGAGGCAGCTCCAGTGCTTGGAGCTGTGCTGGGAAATGCGGGTTTGCTGAGTATCCCGCGGCTGTGCAGAGCGAGAGGGGCCGAGGGATGGGCAGAGCCGCTGCCAGCGTGGCCGTGCCAGAGGTGCCAACATCTCCCTTCCTTGACAAGCAGGGAAAAAGCACAAAAAAACAACAACAACAAAAAAAACCACAAAAAAAAAAATAAAGGGGGTAAAAATTGAGATATGAAGCACAGCGAGTTTCTTCCTCCTGCAAGGAATTTTCAGCGGGTTTCTGTTGAATCAATGGTTCCGTGCAGTCATATGGATGGCAGGCTCCCAGCCATTATTAGTGTAAACAGATTTGTGAGCAGTATATTTAGCTGCTCCATATTGCTTTTAGGAAATGTGCACATTTCCATGGCACACGCTCCCGGAGGGCCATACCCTGCCGCGGCTCGCAGGTGGGGACGGGGCCGTGCCGAGCCTCCCAGCCCCCCAAACCCCGGCAGGGAGCCCCGGGGTGCGGGGCTGGTGTCCCCTGGGGACAGAGCCCTGGGGGGGCAGCGCTGGGGCGGCTCCGGGGGTGCCCAGCGCGGATTTTGGGGTTCGGGGCACCCGGCCCTGCCCGGAGCTGTGGGTGCTCAGGAGGGGGTGCTGGGGGAGCACAGGGGACACTCGGGGATGGAGGGGACACACGTAAGGGACACTCTGGGATGGAGGTGACACAAACACCCTGGGATCCAGGTGACACAGACACCCAGGAACACTCTGGGATCCAGGTGGACACAGACACCCAGGAACACTCTGGGATCCAGGTGACACAGCCACTCAGGAATGTCACTGGGATGCAGGTGACACAGACACTCAGGGATTGTGCTGGGATCCGGGTGACACAGACACCCAGGAACACTCTGGGATGCAGGTGACACAGCCACTCAGGAATGTCGCTGGGATGGAGGTGACACAAATACCCAGGAATGTCGCTGGGATGCAGGTGACACAAACACCCCGGAATGTCACTGGGATGCAGGTGACACAGCCACTCAGGAATGTCGCTGGGATGGAGGTGACACAAATACCCAGGAATGTCGCTGGGATCCAGGTGACACAGACACCCAGGAAGGTCGCTGGGATGCGGGTGACACAGGGAAAACTATGGGATCCAGGTGACACAGATAAGGGACACTCTGGGATGCAGGCGACACAGACACCCAGGAATGTCGCTGGGATGCAGGTGAAACAGACACCCAGGAACAGTCTGGGATACAGGTAACACAGATAGGGGGCACTTTGGGATCCAGGAGTCCCTGGGATGCAGGTGACACAGCCACTCAGGAATGTGGCTGGGATGCAGGTGACACAGATAAGGGACACCCTGAGATCCAGGTGACACAGACAGGGAACACTCTGAGATACAGGTGACACAGACACCCAGGAACACTCTGGGATGGAGGTGACACAAATAAGGGACACTCTGGGATGGAGGGGACACAGACACGCAGGAACACTCTGGGATGCAGGTGACACATCCACTCAGGAATGTCGCTGGGATGCAGGTGACACAGATAGGGAACACTCTGGGATGCAGGTGGCACAGATAAGGGACACTCTGGGATCCAGGTGACACAACCACTCAGGAATGTCACTGGGATGCAGATGACACAGCCACTCGGGGAACACTCTGGGATGCAGGTGACACACACACCCAGGAACACTCTGGGATCCAGGTGACACAGATAAGGGACACTCTGGGACAGAGGTGACACAGCCACGCACAGACCCTGTCACCAGGCGGGTGACAGCTCCCGCAGCCACACCCCCGCCGCGCCAGGACAGCTCCGGGCCCTCCCTGCTCCTGGCGAGAAAAATCCTGCGGGAAAAGCCCCGAGCGGGCCGGGACCAAACCCCAAAGGCGCTAAAAACCCGAAAGAGAGCGGGAGCGGCTGGCGCGGCTGGCGCGGCTGGCTCGGCTGGCACGGCTGGCACGGCTGGCACGGCACGGCTCGGCCCGGACTCGGGGGTCTCCCCAGCCCCTCTCTCGCAGAACGCGCCGCGCCCCCGCTCTGCTCTTGGATGTCACCGTCTCCCTCCCACCGGCGTGAAAAATCAATTAGGAAGAATTAGCGACGTGTCGCCGGGGCTCGGGAGGGGACACTGCGGGTCCTGCTCGGTGGCACCGCTGTCCCCAGCGCCCCTGCAGCCCCGAGCCCTTCGGGATGCGGGTGCCCGGGAGCGGGGAGTCCCCGCGGCGCTGCCCCAAGCCCCGAATCCTGCAGCATCCCCCGCTGGAAATGCCATTCCCGCGGCTCCGGCTCCCCGAGAACGGAACTCGCCCCGTGTCGCCTCTTTTCCCTCCTCTTTCCGTGTGCGTGTGGATATATATAAATCAGAAGGGGAAAAAAAATTCCCAAACTCTGATTAAAATCCCTTTTTTTATTCACCTGCCCATCTTTCCTGTCTGCATCTCCCCTTCTATCCAAACTCATAATTAATCGCTCAAGGCAAAAGTAATGAATGTTAATTGGCCATCTGTACAAAGACTAATTAAAATCTACCATGCTGGGGATTAAAACATACCTATAGCAACTGCCTGAATTGAGAATGAGACAGAGGAGAGATTGAGAAAACAGCTGAAAGGCTTGTGCAAAACGCAATCTCGCTTAGGTGTGAGATGAGTTGCAGCTCCGAGATCTGAGATGCTTTATTACTAAATTAAAAAAAAAAAAAAAACAACAAAAAACAAAAAAACGGGGGGGCGGGGGAGGAGGGTGGGGAAGAAACTTCTGAGCTGGGAGCCGGTTTAATGGGAAGAAAGGCCGCGGGGGATTTCAAAGGAGGAGTGACCCCAACATTTCGCGTCGGGTTTGGAGGAGGATAAAAACTGCCCGCTCCCCTCCCCGCCCGCAGGAAATATTCGGTGGCGTTTGTAGATTTTTTAGGATTTTTTTTTGTTTTGTTTTAGGGTTTGTGGCTGTGAATAAACCGCGCCGGGGATGGGGAGTGGGGAGAGCAGCATCCCGTGGGTTTGGGGGGTGAGGGGTGGATTCCCCCCGTTCCCCTCCTTTGTCCCGAACTCGCGGCTTTTCAGCGCGGCCGCCCCTTTGTTGGGAGGCTTTGGAAATTGGGGGAATTTCCCAAAGGAAGAAGCGGCGCTGAGATTCCCAGAGCTGCTCTTCCTCCTCCTCCTCCTCCTCCTCTGGGGACGCCGCTGGAGGTGGCAGCGCTGGAGGGACCCCGGGGGATCCTGAGGGGGCTGAACCCTCACCCCAAAGCAGGTGCCCCAGGCTAAGGGCAGCTCCGGGATGTGCAAAACTCCATTTCCAATTTTTTTTTTTTTTTTTTTGAAGTTCAAAACCCCGGGAGCAGCAGCGGCTGCGTTTGCGCTGGAAGTCACCGAGCTGCTGCAGGCCAGGGATGCCGCCTGCACACCCCAAACATCCCCCTCTGAACCCCAAATCTGCGGATCCACGCTCCAGGGGTGCCGGGTGCCCCCGGCAGCGCCCCCCATCCCCGCCGGGGGATTTTGGGGTGGGCGGGGGGGGCTGGGCGCCCCCTCCCCGGGGAGCAGCGGGGCTCTGCAGCCGTGCCGGGAGCTCGGGGCTCTGCTCTTGTTTTCTCAGATCGGGCTGTGTTTACTCCCAACACGAGTGACCGCCGTGGCCCCATTACGGCGGCACTGACAGCTCGGCTGACAAGTGCGCTCGCGGCAGGAATGCGAATGCGAATGCGGCTCCGCCGGGAACCGGGGCGGGAGAGGGACGGGGAGGGACCGCCTGGGACCGCCTGGGATCGCCCTGGGGAGAGGGACGGGCTGGGATCGCCGTGGGATGGTCATGGGATTGTCCTGGGATCGTCATGGAATTGTCCTGGGGGAAGGGACGGGTTGGGATTGCCGTGGGATCGTCATGGAATTGTCCTGGGGAAAGGGAAGGGCTGGGATCGCCCTGGGATGGTCTTGGGATTGTCCTGGGATTGCCATGGGGAGAGGGACGGGCTGGGATCGCCTGGGATCGTCATGGAATTGTCCTGGGGGAAGGGACGGGCTGGGACCGCCTGGGATCGCTATGGAATTCTCCTGTAATAGTCCTGGGATCGCCCTGGAATCGCCCTGGGGGAAGGGACGGGTTGGGATCGCCGTGGGATCGCCTTGGGATTGTCCTGGGATCGCCCTGGGGAAAGGGACGGGCTGGGATCGCCGTGGGATCGCTTTGGGATTGTCCTGGGATCGCCCTGGGATCGCCCTGGGATTGTCCTGGGGGAGAGGGACGGGCTGGGACCGCCTGGGATCGCCGTGGGATCGCTTTGGGATTGTCCTGGGATCGCCCTGGGATTGTCCTGGGGGAAGGGACGGGCTGGGATCGCCGTGGGATCGCCTTGGGATTGTCCTGGGATCGCCCTGGGATTGTCCTGGGGAAAGGGACGGGCTGGGATCGCCCTGGGGTCCAGCCCAGCCCAGCCCAGCTCTGTGCCTGCACCAGCTCAAACTGGTTTAATCAATCACAGATCATTTCTGCAGTGCCTCCCCATTACCCCCCATAGCAAAGTAACTAATTACTCATTAAGGCATGGAAGATCTCTGGGACAGGACACTTTACCACGGACCTCTGCTCCTGCCCTGGGCTGGGTTAATCTGTGAGCTCCTGGTTACTCATTGATGGGGACCTGACTCATCAAAGGCTTTGGGACGAGGGGACCTCCAGGATCATCCAGTTCCAGTTCAGGGACACTCCCACTGTCCAGGGGGATCAGCCCGGCCTTGGGCACTGCCAGGGATCCAGGGGCAGCCCCAGCAAATCTGGGAATCCCAGCCCAGGCAGGAATTCCTGCCCCAGATCCCAGCCCCATCTCCCCTTTCCCAGTGGAGCCATTCCCTGTGTCCTGTCCCCAGTTCCAGCTCTCCTGGAGCCCTGCAGGGACTCTGAGCATCCCCTGGAGTTTTCCCTTCTCCAGGGAACATTCCCAGCTCTCCCAGCCTGGCTCCAGAATCCTGGCAGCATTTCCATGACTCCTCTGGACTCTCTGCAGCAGCTCCACGTCCTCCTGAGTTTGGGCTCCAGGGCTGGGGCAGCGCTGCAGGTGGGGTCTCACCTGAGCCTGGGGCACAGGGACACAATTCCCACCTTTCCTTGGGATCAGCCCAAATCCTCCTCCCAGGGCTGCTCCCAGTCCCTCCTGTCCCTGTCCTGTCCTTTCCCCCAGCTCCAGACACAAATCTGGGATTTCCACATGGAATTCCTGCTGCCAACACCTTCCCCGTGCTCTGACCCCAGCAGGACTCTTTGTTTGGGATCATTTCTCTCCCTGATTTTATTTTTCACAGCAGCGTCACTCAGGCTGGATCTCCACTGCATTTCCTGCTTTTATTCCCAATTTCCATTTCTTTCCCTGGCCTGGGCACTGCCTGCAGAGGCAGAATCCTCCTGCTGGAGCTGCTCCTGAGGCCACCAAGGGCAGGGGACAGCCAGGAGGGGACGTGGCTGAAACTGTGACACTGGGCAGAGAGCAGGGACAGCCAGGGGGACAGGAGGGGGGTCAGCGCCGGGAGGAGGCTCTGTGAGCACCTGAAAGGAGTTTATTGCTCCAGCACTCTCACCCTGCACATCCCAGCACCGCCCCAAGACATCCCAAAATCTCCTGGCTGGTGGCAGTGGCAGCCTGTGGCCGGTGGCAGTGACCCCACGGGCAGCCCCGGGGCAGGGTGGGGGTCCCACCGGCCCTTTCCCCCCTTGCGGGGGGCAGCAGCTCCTTTACCTTTGGCCCCGGGCAAAGGCAGCCGTGTTTGCTGTTTGCTGCTCGCCGCAGCTCGGGCACTCGCTGTCCTGCTGAGTCAGCATTCTGGCGCCGGGACACCGGGGGCGCGTTCCCCCCGTGCTGGGGAACCGCTCCCTGCCGAGCCGGGGCCAGCCCGGGGCACAGCCGAGCTTTGGGAGGTCAGGGGGTGAGCTGCCTTTCATTTGGGGTGGCTTTGGGGGGGATTTAGGGGCTCAGCCCCGCTCCTGGCTCCGCTCACAGCCGGGGAAACAAAATCCAGCTTTCGGCTCCTGTGTGAGCCGGCCCAGCGCGGGCACAAAGGGCACAGTGTGTCCCCGGCGCGGGGAGGGGGCTGGGCAGGGACCCCCGGCCACCTGGGGTCACTCAGGCTGCCGGTGTCACCCCAAAACATCGCCCAGCCCCCTCCCCTCCTGCCCCAAGCTGCTCTCGAGGCCGTCACGGGGCTTTGTGCGGCATTTTTAGGGATTTCACCCGAGGAGGCACCTGAGAGCTGCTGCTGCTGCTTTGCCTCCCTGCTCAGAGGGGATGGAAAAGCAGGAAAAAGGGGTGAAAGGCCTGCACAGCTTTAGCTGCAGGAGGCAGGGTGGGAACCTGTGGAATTTGGGGGGAAATCAGAAGTGCCTGGAGGGACACACCAGGCTTGGAGGATTTTTGGGTTTGAGAAGCCAAAACCCACCTCTGGGTTGAAAACTCACCTCTGCACTTGATTCCCTGCGGGGAGAACAGAATCCCTGGCTCTTCTGGGGTGGGGGGGCTCATTTTGGGGTCACTCCCTGCCGGGTTCACCCCCAGCCCAAACCCCGGGGACACACAAATCCGCTGGGACACACCTGCCCAGGTGAGCTGGCAGCTCCTGCCTCTGGAATCGGGACAGGTCCGGAGAGCTCCAAACTCCTTCCTTTTTAACACCCTTCTGTACTTGCCCTATCCCAGCCTCTGGCAAAGCCCCCGGCGCCGGGATGCGGATCTTTAATTAAGAAATGCGTGCCGAGGGGTCCCGCTCCATCCCCTCCCGGCTGCTTTTCCAGAGGCGTCCCCGGGCTCTCTGTTCCCCGGTCTCGGCACGCCCTCAGCTGGTGACTGAAAATATGAGGAAAAAGAAATAAAATCCGTGAGATTTAGCATCGCACAGCGCCCACCGGGGCACGGGCTGGCTGCCCGGGGAGGGAACGCCGGAACCCCGGGAGTGTTGGTACCCAGAGAATCCTGGAACCCACAGGGACGCTGGTGCCCACCGGATTTTGGTACCCAAAGATGCTGGTACCCAGGGGATGCTGGCACCCAGGGGATGTTGGTACCCAGGGGATGTTGGTGCCCAGAAGATTTTGGTACCCAAAAATGCTGGTGCCTGGTGGATGCTGGTACCCAAAGATGATGGTACATGGGGGATGATGGTACCCAGGGTGGTGCAGGTACCTGGAGGATGCTGTACCTGGAGGATTTTGGTATCCAGGTGATATTTGCACTCAGGGGATGTTGGTGCCCAGGTGATGTTGGTACTTAGCAGATTTTGATACCCAAAGATGCTGGTACATGGGAGATGTTGGTACCCAGGATGATGCAGGGAGCTGGAGGATGCTGGTATTTGGTGGATTTTGGTATCCAGGTGATATTTGTACCCAGGGGATGCTGGCACTCCGGGGATGTTGGTACCCAGGGGATGTTGGTGCCCAGAAGATTTTGGTACCCAAAGATGCTGGTGCCCAGGGGATGCTGGCACCTGGTGGATGCTGGTACATAGGAGATGTTGGTACCCAGGGTGGTGCAGGTACCTGGAGGATGCTCTACCTGGAGGATTTTGGTACCAGGTGATATTTGTACCCAGGAGATGCTGGCACCTGGTGGATTTTGGTATTTAGGGGATGTTAGTACCTGGTGAATGTTGGCACCCAAGGAATGTTGGTACCTGGTGGATTTTGGCACCCAAGAGATGTTGGCACACAGGGAATGTTGGTGCCCAGAGTGACATTTGTACTCAGGGGATGTGGGTACCCAGGAATGGTGACACTCAGGAAATGTTGGTCCTCGGGGATGTTGGTAGCTGGTGGATTTTGGTACTTAGGGGATGTTGGTAGCTGTGAATGTTGGTACCCAGGAATGGTGACATCCAGGGGATGTTGGCACCTGGTGGATGTTGGCACCCAGGGAATGTTGGTACCAGGAATGGTGACACCCAGGGGATGCTGGCACCAAGGGGATATTGGTACCAGGAATGGTGACACCCAGAGGATGTTGGCACCCAGGGGATGCTGGCATTCAGGGAATGTTGGTCCTCAGGGGATGTTGGTACCTGGTGAAGTTGGCACCCAAGAGATGTTGGTACCCAGAGTGATACTTGTACCTGGTGAATGTTGGCACCTGGTGGATGTTGGCACCTAGGGAATGTTGGTACCAGGAATAGTGACACACAGGGAATGCTGGCATCCAGGGAATGTTGGTACCCAGGAATGGTGACACCCAGGGGATGTTGGGACCTGGTGGATGTTGGTATTCAGGAGATGTTGGTACCCAGGGGATGTTGGTACCAGGAATGGTGACACCCAGGGAATGCTGGCACCCAGGGGATGGTGACACTCAGGGGATATTGGCATTCAGGGAATGTTGGTACCAGGAATGGTGACACCCAGGGGATGTTGGCACTTGGGGGATGTTGGCATTCAGGGAATGTTGGTACTCAGGGGATGCTGGCACCAGGAATGGTGACACCCAGGGAATGTTGGTACCAGGAATGGTGACACCCAGGGAATGCTGGCACCCAGGGAATGGTGACACCCAGGGAATGGTGACACCCAGGGGATGTTGGTACCAGGAATGGTGACACCCAGGGAATGCTGGCACCCAGGGGATGCTGGCACCCAGGGAATGGTGACACCCAGGGGATGCTGGCACCCAGGGGATGCTGGCACCCAGGGAATGGTGACACCCAGGACAATGTCCCAAAAGCATCTCTCTCATTTCTCCCCGGGCAGAGCTCTGCTCCTGGAGTGGGAATCCCAAACCCAGCACAGCCCTGGGGATCCCAGAGCCATCCCAGCAGCTGCACAGAGAAATGGGGACACTGAGGGGATGAAACCCCAAAAATGAGAGCTGGGAGCACAAAGTGAGGGATTGCCAAGCTGTGACCCAACTGTGAGCACGAGGCCTTGACAGGGAATCAGGAGTGGGACATCCCATCCATGGGGTTTGTGCCTGGGCTGTGCACATCCCCTTGGAGCAGGTGTGGACTTTCCTCAGGGGCTCCACCACGGATTTGTGCTGCTGCTTCTTGTGGGGAGGGAGAAAAAGGGGCTGGAAAATGATCCAGGGCCCAGCAGGGCTGGCTGGGGAGGAGAGATTTAGGAGCTTGCCAGGATTAAATGAGCACAGAATTAATCAAAGGGCTCAGGAGGGAATTCTGGTGCCTTGCTGGGTGAAACCAGTGCTTAACCAAGATCCTCCTCAAACCCTGCCAGGAACTCACCCACCCTTAAAGACACAGCAGAAACCCCAGAGCAGGCTTTAAAATTGATGATTTTAGAACTTTTAATGACTGGAGAGCCAGGGTGACACAATCTGAGCTGCAGGGTTGGGTGGAGGGGGCACAGAGGGGCATTTCCAGGGCACACAGGGGGTGTGCTGGCCTTCAAAACAACTTTCCTGCATCAGCTTGCCAGAAGAAAAGCCTCTGTGTGTCTGTGCCTGCTGGAATCTGATGGAAAAGTGACAAAAAACCTGCACAAATCATTCAAGGAAGGGGCTGAAGCCCCAAAGCAAGGCTTGGACCCCAAACCTGCAGCAGGAGCAGGGCAGGAGCTCGGGGCTGTGTCTTTGCTCTGATCAGGTTTCCCTCAGCTGGTGACCCCAGCCAGGCTCCCAAATTTCCCAAAATTCCCGATTTCTCCACGGCCAGCTCCCTCTCCTGGTGATTCCTGCTCCTGCTGCATCTTAACTCAGGATTCAGAGACAGGAGGAGAGGGCAGCCCCCGGTGAGCAGGGCACAGAGAGGGGGCTCGGGGGGACAGTGCCACCCTCCCAGCCCCAGGAATGGCTCCTTGGGGACCTGGGGCTGAGGGGACACAGCCCAGACACAGCCCCCTGCTGCTGCTGGCTCCTTTGGGGCTGGCAGGGACATCTCTGCCCCCAGTGCCCCACAAACTCCTGGGCAGGGCACTTGGAACCTTCCAGGGCCATTCCTCTCCTCCCAAACCCCCAGAACTGAGGGATTCCAGCTGCTGCCCAACCCCAAAAGGCCACCAGGGCTGTTTATAAGGCACACAGAGGAGTCTTAAAACTTCCCAAACCCCAAGAGTTGAACCAAGTCCTGCTGGAGGCACCAGGGAAAGGCTGAGCTGGAAGCAAAGCAGGGAGGCAAAGCTCAGATGTCATAGAAATCCACGTGAGCTCCAGAGGGGAAGGAATCCTCCAGCAGGAGCTGGAGCAGCTTCTGGGCTGACACAGAGCTGTCAATGAGCTGCCCCTTCTCCTGCAGCCTCTGGAAGTGCTGGAGCATCCCAGGGTCTCCAGTCTTGGTCCGAGCCAGGAGCTGCATGTCTGTGTCCAGAGGTCCTGGGGAAAAGGAAAAAATGCAGCAAAAAATATCATTTAAGGATTTTAAAAAAATCCAGGGCTCATTTTTCCATCTGGAAATGGGCTGGGAATGTCCCCTGGAGAAGGGAAAATTCCAGGGGATGCTCAGAGTCCCTGCAGGGGCTCCAGGAGAGCTGGAATTGGGGACAGGACACAGGGAATGGTTCCACTGGGAAAGGGGAGATGGGGCTGGGATCTGGGGCAGGAATTCCTGCCTGGGCTGGGATTCCCAGATTTGCTGTGGCTGCCCCTGGATCCCTGGCAGTGCCCCAGGCCAGGCTGGATCCCTCTGGACAGTGGGAGTGTCCCTGCCATGGATGGGGTGGGATGGGATGGGATTTAAGGTCCCTTCCAACCCAGAACATCCCAGGATTCTGGAGCCAGGCTGGGAGAGCTGGGAATATCCAGCTTGGGAAAAAGAAGGATTTGGGATGAACTTTGAGCCTGTTACAGGGCCTGCAGGGACTCCAGGAGAGCTGGAATTGGGGACAGGACACAGGGAATGGCTCCACTGGGAAAGGGGAGAGGGGCTGGGACCTGGGGAAGGAATTCCTGCCTGGACTGGGATTCCCAGAGAATTCCCTGGATCCCTGGCAGTGCCCCAGGCCAGGCTGGACATTGGCACAGTGGAAGGCGTCCCCGAAAATGGAACTGGCTGATCCTTGAGGGCCCCTCCTGCCCCTGGCACAGTGGGAGGTGTCCCCTGGCAGGGATGGGACGGGTTCAAAGCCCCTTCCCACCCAGCCCAGCCTGAAATTCCCCCACGGAAAACCTGAGAGCAGCATTTGAGCTGCCCACCGCAGGCAGCTGGGCTGCCACTGGTGCTGCTCAGGAGGGGCTGGGCTGCAGGGATGCCCCCTGGCAGCAGGAATTGCCAGCTCCTCACCCGGGGCATAGCTGAGCACACGCAGCTGGGGCTGCTCCAGGGCCAGCACCCTGAACATCATGTCCCGAGCAGCTTTGGCTGCACAGTACAGAGCCCAGCTGGGGAAGGGCTCCCGGGCACACAGCGAGGAGATGTTCACCACCGTCCTGCTGCAGCCAGGCCGGGCCCCAAACGCCCCCAGGGCCGTGGAGGTGAGGCACAGCGCAGAGCTGATGTTGAAGGAGAAGTAGGTGTTGATCTCCTGCAGGTCAGTGAAGTCCAGGAAGGATTTGGAGATGTCTCCCAAGGAGCCTGGGAATGACAAATGTGGAGTGGTTTGGTCTGGGGGGATCTTAAAGGATGTCCCACCCTGCTGAATTGATTTACCAAAATAAGATACTGGTCTGATAGACACTCAGCTGTGATGGACAAACAGAGTCTGTTTATTGGCAAAGGATTCAAACAAATCCATGTTCATAGTAACAGCCCCTCCCATCCCCCTTCCCATGGTAATTAGCTTGAATGGCTATTAAGAATTGATTGACTTCTTAAATTAAGTGTGGGGTCGTTTTTGTGGGGAGGGGTCTTGAAAGGAGGAAGCAAGGCGAGTCTTCCTCACCCTGAACTCTTGACCTTTTCTATCACTGACAACACAAATGATTTCTGGGGACAGTCCAGCTTTCCCAGAATGGGTTTCTGGTTGCATTATCTTTATTCCTTTGGGTCTGCTCACTAATTTCATCTTTTCCCATTGTAAGCACAGCTGAGCAAACACAAAATGACAGACATCAATTATTGAAGTTTCAGGTAACTACTCCCTTCTAACTTCTAACAGAGGAGTCCTTTTTGCTTTATTCGAATATTATTTTATTCCTCTGTCTCCTTTTTTGGACATAAACCTCTGGTGTTTGTGCATTAATTTCCCTGACAAACTGTTCTTATGTCACAGTAAAACCTCGAGAGCAGCAAAGCACTGCCAGGGACCCGCCCCTAATTAATTCCTTTAATTAACCAACACCCAGACAGCGGGAAATCCTCGCAGTGCCATCACTCCTTTGGGACATTGGCTGGCACCCCAAGCAAGAAACGAACCCCGGAGGGAGCGGGGCTGACCCGGCTGTCCCCGGGGATGGAGGGGACAGGAGGGACAGGAGGGGACGGGAGAGGACAGGTGGGGACAGAACGGGACAGGAGGGGACAGGTGGGGACAGAACGGGACAGGAGGGGACACGACGGGACAGGAGGGGACAGGAGAGGACAGGAGGGGACAGGCGGGGACAGAACGGGACACGAGGGGACAGAACGGGACGGGAGGGGACAGAACGGGACAGGAGAGGAAGGAGAGGACAGGAGAGGACAGGAGGGGACGGGAGAGGACAGAACGGGACAGGAGGGGACAGAACGGGACACGAGGGGACACGAGGGGACAGGAGGGGACAGAAGGGGACAGGAGGGACAGGAGGGACAGAACGGGACAGGAGAGGAAGGAGAGGACAGGAGAGGACAGGAGGGGACAAATGGGGATAGCAGGGGACACGAGGGACAGGAGGGGACAAATGGGGACAGGAGGGGACAGTAGAGGACAGAACGGGACAGTAGAGGACAGAACGGGACAGGAGAGGACAGAACGGGACGGGAGGGGACACGAGGGCCACCCGAGCGGTTACCGGCGTTGTTGACCAGCAGCAGGCGGCCGAAGGACGCGTCCTGCAGCAGCTCCCGCAGGGCAGCGCTCGCCCTGCGCAGCCCCTGCTCGCAGCCCAGGTCAGCGGCCACAAACTGCACCCGCAGCCCGGCGGCACTGCCGGTGTCCCTGCCGGTGTCCCTGCCGGTGGCCCCGGCTCGCAGCTCGCTCGCCAGCTCGCCCAGCGCATCGGCGGATCGCGCCAGCAGCAGCAGCGCCGAGCCGGGCCCGAGCTGCGGCGCCAGCAGCCGAGCCAGGCTGCGGCCGAAGCCGCGGGAGGCGCCGGTCACCACGCAGGCGGTGGCGGCCCAGCGTCCCGATCCCGGTCCCGGTCCCGATCCCGGTCCCGATCGCGATCCCGGTCCCGGTCCCGGTCCCGGCTCCATCCCGGAACCCAGCGCAGGGGCCGTGGGAACGCCTCTGCCCACGTGACCCGCCCCATTCATGCCCCCGCCGCTCTGTGAATGGCCGCCCCGCGGGCGCGCGCGGCGCCGCCGCCTCTGATTGGTCAGCGCCAGAGGGGGCGTGGTCGGGGCGGGGCGCCCCCTTGCGGCCGCTGTGAGGGGGAGCGGCCTCCGTGAGGGAGCGGGAGCGGGAAAAGGAACCGGGGAAAAGGAACGGACCGGGAAAGGAGCAGGAACGGGAAAAACAACCGGAACGGGACCGGAAAAGGAGCAGGAACGGGAAAAACAACCGGAACGGGACCGGAAAAGGAACAGGAATGGGAACGGGATCTGAGCCAGCAGCAGGAGCGCGAACGCCAGCGGGTCTGGCAATGCGGCTGCGGCCGCCCTTGGCCTTTCCCCCGTTACGTTTGTTTCAATGCACTTTTCCATTTATTTTTCAAATGTAGTTTTTAATCAAATTCTTAATAATTTTAATTTTTTTTAATTTTGTAAATTCCCTTTTATTGTCCCAGCCTGCCACTCCTGCTGTACCACAAACCTTCCCTCCCCTTTTCCCTCTGCAATCCCCAATTTTGGCACTCCAGCTCTGCTGCTTTACCAGGGGGTAAAAACCCCTCTGGTCACAAACAGCCCTGAAAATCCTTAAAAAAAAATCAAATATTTCTGTGCACAGCTTTCCAGGAGGGTTTTTCCCAGGAATACCTGGTTTGTATGGAATGGGCTGGCAGCAGGATTGGATCCCAGCTGTTCAGTGAGACCAGATGGTTCCAGGTAATGAAATGAGATTTCACTCAATTAAGCAGCCACAGGCTGGGCTGGAACCCTCCAGCATCTAATAGAGCATGAAAAATTCATGGCATGGCAAAAACCCAACAGCAGTATTTGTTTTGTTAAAGCAAATTTTACACGTTCAGCAAAATTAAGATCGTCAGCAAAAAGAAAAAAATTAAAAAAAAAAAAAAAAAGACAGCAAATGTGTATTTTTTTCACAAGTAGCTTCTTGATGGCAGAAGTTGCTTCAGTCACTGCCAGTTTGGCAGCTCCAGTCTCCTGCATCCATCAGCCCTTCCATCAGGAGATCCCTGAGCCCTGCAAAGCTGGAATTGCCTTGGAATTATCCTGCTAATGGCAGGGGGATGGGATAATGGGATAATGGGATCCAGGGATGGGATAATGGGATCCAGGGATGGGATAATGGGATCCAGGGATGGGATCCAGGGATGGATTTTTAAGGTCACTTCCAGCCCAAACCATTCTGTGGTTCCAAGCAGGAGGGAGAGTTTTGGTTTTAGCTGCTGAAAGTTGCTCCTGTTAAATTTAATTTTAAATCAGTGGGAGGGAACTGGTGAGAAAACGAGCCCAGAGTGGAACTGGAGAGCAGAGAAATTATCATGGAATCCAGAATTTGGGTTGGAAGGGATTTAAAGGTCATCCCATCCCACCCCTGCCATGGACAAGGGGAGCCTGGCTGTTGTCACTGTTATTGTGGCTCCTGAGGTCACCTGGAAAATCCAGCAGGGAAAGGAAGGAGAAAATCCAGGAGATGTTGCAGGAGTTGACCAAACCACAGCACAAAATGAAACCCCCAAATCAACACAGCAAGCAAGAGGTTGTGAAGTTAAAAACAAAACAAAAACCAAAAAACAAACAAACAAAAAAAAAAAAAAAAAAACAACAAAAAAAGGAAATAATCAATTCTGATAATGGTGTTGATCCCACTGCTCCTGGATTTGGGAAGTCATGGACTTTTGTCCATGAGGCCAATTGCTGAACCAGAAAGGAACTTGCACATGAGGCTTCTCCAGCTCGCTGACCCAGCACATTGATTTTTTAGGAAGTTTTACCCCACTTGGGAAGTTCTGGAGGCCTGGGAATCACTGTGAGTCAGTAATTAAAATTAATTTTAAAGCATTACCGGGCTGGTGTCAGCTCCATAAAACTCCCAATTATGTGGAGCTTCATTAGGAGGAAATTAAAGCAACATAAAAGAGTTAATGGCAATAGAATCTGTCAGGCCAAGCCAATCTCATTTTTTAGGATTATGAGCTGGGCAGAGCCATCTTTGCTTGCCTGATGATTTGATTAATAAATTCCAACAATACCCACTCAGCATGGGTATGGCAGTGAGTGGGGAGAAAAATAAATAAAATTCTTGTGGGCAGGCTCTCAAAGGAGACAAAGTTTGTGTGGCAGCAAATAAAAAAGGACAAATCCCAGGCAATGAATATTCGTGTGAAGGTGACAAATGCTTGGGGAGATTTCTTAGGGAATGGGACATTTTATCCTGAGGGTGGTGATGGGTTCCCTTTGGATTTTGCTTTTTGGGGGTTTCTGTTCCTTGTGTCAGGAAAATGAATCCACAAACACCAAATGTCCAAAAAGGAGACAGAGGAGCCCTGTAAGTTTATTTGAATAAAGGGAGAGGCCATGGGGCATTCCCCTGGGATCTCCCAGATTTTTGGAGGACTCAGCCTTCTTTTTATCCCAATTTCCTCTCTTTTCCTTTATCCCAATTTCCCTCTCTCTTTCCCCATGGGCTGAGGAGAAAACAGACTTCCCAAACCCCTGATACCTGAGATTCCCCTCTAATGTACAACCCTCCCTTTCAATTTTTAATTCTTACAGAATTCATGGGTTTTCCCCATTGTTTCTTACATCTTCCAATATCCAATTCCATTTATCAGCAACCCTGCAGTTTGTTTGTAAAGACAAACATCTTTTCCATTCATCAATCAGTGGAATCCTTCCATTGTTTCTTTTATCTCTCAGTGCTGGTTTTATCTACCAGCAGATCTACAGCTCGTTTGTAAAGACAAATTCCACATTCCTCTCAGGGGATAGAGATAAGAGGGAGAGAGACTTTTTATACAGGCACATAGGGTAGGAAGAGGGAAATGATTTTAAATTAAAGATAAGAGATTTATGGTGGGATTTTGGGAAGGAATTCCTGCCTGGGCTGGGATTCCCAGATTTGCTGTGGCTGGCCTGGATCCCTGGCAGTGCCCCAGGCCAGGCTGGATCCCCCTGGGACAGTGGGAGATGTCCCTGCCATGGATGGGGATGAGCTTTAAGATCCTTTCCAGCCCAAACCATTCAGTGATTTTAAATTCCCACCTCAGTGATTTTAAATTCCCACCTCCGTGATTTTAAATTCCCGTCCCTGTGCTCAATCCCTTTCACCACCGTCTCCTGGGCTCAGCAGCCTCCTCCCCGCAGGTCCAGCTGCCCAGATCCGCGCCCTGGAGCTGAAGCCGGCGCTGGTGTGGCTGACATCCTGTAATTAAATTAAATTAAACCCATCACGGATCATTAGCAGCCTTGGTTAAACCCGCCTAAGCATCGCAGGGAGATCCGCTGCCTGCAGCGGGATCGGCTCAGCGCAAACCCCGCTGGTTTCAGTGGGAACAATCACTGACAATGAACAATCACTGACAATGAACAATCACTGATAATGAAAAATCACTGATAATTGGCAATCATTGATAATGAACAATCACTGATAATGAACAATCATTGATAATGAAAAATCACTGATAATGAACAATCAATCCCTGATAATGAACAATCATTGATAATGAACAATCACCGATAATGAACGAGCACTGATAATGAACAATCAATCCCTGATAATGAACAATCATTGATAATGAACAATCACCGATAATGAACGAGCACTGATAATGAACAATCAATCACTGATAATGAACAATCTATCACTGATAATGAACAATCATTGAAAATGAACAAGCACTGATAATGAACAATCACTGATAATGAACGATCAATCACTGATATGGAATAATCCCCTATAGTGAACAATCCCCGATAATGAAAAATCACTGATAATGAACAATCATTGATATTGAACAATCATTGATAATGAACAATCACTGATAATAAGCAATCATTGATAATGAACGATCACTGATAATGAATAATCACTGATAATGAACGAGCACTGATAGATAATGAACAATCACTGATAATGAACGAGCACTGATAATGAACAATCAATCACTGATATTGAACAATCCCCTATAGTGAACAATCTCCGATAATGAAAAATCACTGATAATGAACAATCATTGATATTGAACAATCATTGATAATGAACAATCACTGATAATGATCAATCACTGATAACGAACAATCACTAATAATGATCAATCACTGATAATGAACAATCATTGATATTGAACAATCATTGATAATGAACAATCACTGATAATGATCAATCACTGATAACGAACAATCACTAATAATGATCAATCACTGATAATGAACAATCACTGATAATGATCAATCACTGATAATGAACAATCCCCTCCTACGGTGGCACCGGAGCCCGGTGTGTGTCCCACGGACAGCCCGGGAGGGATCCCGGCACCGCAGGAATTCCTGCAGGGATTGTCCCTGTGCTCCAATCAGGGATTGTTGGGAATTCCTGCAGGGATTGTCCCTGTGATCCCATGGGGATTGTTGGGAATTCCTGCAGGGATTGTCCCTGTGATCCCGAGGGGGATTGTTGGGAATTCCTGTAGGGATTGTCCCTGGGATCCAATCAGGGATTGTTGGGAATTCCTGCAGGGATTGTCCCTGGGATCCCGGGGGATTGTTGGGAATTCCTGCAGGGATTGTCCCTGGGATCCAATCAGGGATTGTTGGGAATTCCTGCAGGGATTGTCCCTGGGATCCAATCAGGGATTGTTGGGAATTCCTGCAGGGATTGTCCCTGGGATCCAATCAGGGATTGTTGGGAATTCCTGCAGGGATTGTCCCTGGGATCCAATCAGGGATTGTTGGGAATTCCTGCAGGGATTGTCCCTGGGATCCAATCAGGGATTGTTGGGAATTCCTGCAGGGATTGTCCCTGGGATCCCGGGGGGATTGTTGGGAATTCCTGCAGGGATTGTCCCTGGGATCCAATCAGGGATTGTTGGGAATTCCTGCAGGGATTGTCCCTGGGATCCCGGGGGGATTGTTGGGAATTCCTGCAGGGATTGTCCCTGGGATCCCGGGGGGATTGTTGGGAATTCCTGCAGGGATTGTCCCTGTGATCCCAGGGGGATTGTTGGGAATTCCTGCAGGGATTGTCCCTGTGCTCCAATCAGGGATTGTTGGGAATTCCTGCAGGGATTGTCCCTGTGCTCCCAAGGGGATTGTTGGGAATTCCTGCAGGGATTGTCCCTGGGATCCCGGGGAGGATTGCTGGGAATTCATTTGTCTCTTCGATTTTTGCTCCTCAGAAAACTTCTACAGATCCCGGGGTGACGCTGGCAGAGGAGACATTCCCTCCCTGGGGTCACATCCCAAGGGACACCGTGCTTGGGAAACGATGGGAGAGTTGGTGAATTCCACGTGAACTGAGGACATTGGAGCACGAGTGTGGTGAGGAACGGCTGAGGGAGCTGGGAAGGGAATGGAGAATCCCTGAGGGAAATGGGAAAGGGCTGGAGAATTCCTGAGGGAAATGGGAATGGAGAACCCCTGAGGGAAATGGGAAGGGGCTGGAGAATTCCTGAGAGAAATGGGAAAGGGCTGGAGAATTCCTGAGGAGCTGGGAAGGGGCTGGAGAATCCCTGAGGGAAATGGGACAGGGCTGGAGAATTCCTGAGAGAAATGGGAAGGGGCTGGAGAATTCCTGAGGGAAATGGGAAGGGAATGGAGAACCCCTGAGGGAAATGGGAAGGGGCTGGAGAATTCCTGAGAGAAATGGGAAGGGAATGAAGAATTCCTGAGGGAAATGGGAAGGGGCTGGAATGAGATGATCTTTATGGTCCCTTCCAACCCCGCCAATTCTGTAATTCCACGTTATTTAATTAATAATTCCACCTTCACAAGCAGCAGCGAGGGAGGCCCCAGATGTGCTCACACAACTGGGAATATTTTATTTATATCTGGGAATATTTTATGCATATATTTATTTGTTTCTATTTTATGTATTTATAAAGCAAAGGCAGAAGCCCTCGCTGGTGTCGGGGATCCCTGCTCTGCATCTCGCTGTGCCCGATAAGGTGCGGCCGGAACGGGACATTCCAGCGCTGTTTTCCCGACACAAACTGATCCCGGGAACAAGCAGCTGCTTCCAGAGGGAGACCTTGGCACCCAGGGGTGCTCCTGGCTCGGGGGAGGATTCGCTGCGTCCTTGGATCCCGCGGCTCCCGGGGATGAACCGCGCGGGGCGGGTCCGGTCCAGCTCGGGGTCTGCAGGCGCTTCCTGCTGCCGGGGAGATTTTAACAGACCACTACAAACCATCACAAACCACTACAAACCATCACAAACCACTACAAACCATTACAAACCATTACAAACCACTACAAACCATTACAAACCATTACAAACCATCACAAACCACTACAAACCATTACAAACCATCACAAACCATCACAAACCATCACAAACCATCACAAACCACTACAAACCATTACAAACCATTACAAACCATTACAAACCATTACAAACAATCCCGTGCGGGTGAGGAGCGGAGGGAACGGCTTTGGGATGGGGCTGAATGTCTCAGGTTTGTCACAGAGCGGGAATAGACTCCAGAGTCAGACAAGTGGGAGTTCCTGAATTTTGGGTTTATTTCAAACCCCGAGTCCTGAAACAGATAAGTGGGAATTCATGAATTTTGGGTTCATTTCAAACAGCAAGTTTGGCACAGTCCGGACACCCTGACTCCTGCAACAGACAAGTGGGAATTCCTGAATTTTCGGTTTTTTTACAACCCTGACTCCTGAAACAGATAAGTGGGAGTTCCTGAATTTTGGGTTTATTTACAAGCCTGACTCCCGAAACAGACAAATGGGAATTCCTGAATTTTGGATTGATTTCAAACTCTGACTCCCGAAACAGACAAATGGGAATTCCTGAATTTTGCGTTTATTTCCAACCCTGACTCCCGAAACAGACAAGTGGGAGTTCCTGAATTTTGGGTTCATTTCAAACAGCAAGTTTGACACAGTCCGGACACCCTGACGTCCCCTCCTGGGAAGGACATGGCGCTGTGTCATTCACGGAGGTGTCTGAGCCGTGGGGCTGTGTCCCCTTCAGCGACACGACACCGTCCCCACCCGACCTGCCCCCGGCGCTCCCGGTCCCGGGGCCGCTCCCGCTCCGTCCCTCCCTCCCTGGGCGGAGCCGCCGCGTAGGCCCGGCCCCCTTCCGAACTACATCTCCCGTGATTCCCCGCGCGGTCCAGCCCCGCCTTTGAACTACATCTCCCGTGATTCCCCGCGCGGTTCAGCCCCTTTGAACTACATCTCCCGTGATTCCTCGCGTGTCACAGCCCCACCCGGACTACATGTCCCATGATTCCTCGCGCGGTCCAGCCCCTCCTGGACTACATTTCCCGTGATTCCCCGCGAGATCCAGCCCCTTTTGAACTACATCTCCCGTGATCCCTCGCGTGCCAGCCCCACCCGGACTGCATGTCCAATGATTCTCCCTGGGGTTCAGCCCCTTTTGGACTACATCTCCCGTGATTCCCCGCGCGCCCCAGCCCCTCCCGAACTACATCTCCCGTGGTGCCGCGCGCGGCGGAGCGGAGCAGCCCCGGCGGTGGCGGTGCCGCTCCCGGCGGGGGGAGCCGGGCTGGGCCGGGCCGGGCGCAGGTGGAGCAGCGGCCCCATGGAGCGGCCGAAGATGGCGGAGCTGGAGAGCCTGGAGGTGGCGGCGGAGCACGAGCGGATCCTGCGCGAGATCGAGAGCACGGACACGGCCTGCATCGGCCCCACGCTGCGGTAGGCGCGGGGCCGTGCGGGATGCGGGATGCGGGATGCGCTGCTGCCTGCGCCGGGCTCCCGGGAACGCGCTGCGCCCTTCGCCGCCTCCTGTCACCGACCGCCGCCGCTGCCCCCCGGTCCCGCCGCACCGGCACCCCGGGGCTGCTCGGGCTCCTTTGTTCTCCCTTCTCCCCGCTTCCCCATTCCCCGTTCTCCATCCCCGGTTCTCCATCCCCGGGTTCCCCATTCCCCGGTTCTCCCATCCCCGCTTCTCCCCATTCCCCGGTTCTCCATCCCCGCTTCTCCCCATCTTCCGGTTCTCCCCATTCCCCGGTTCTCCATTCCCTGGTTCCCTCTCCATCCCTGGTTCTCCCCATCTCCCGGGTTCCCCATTCCCCGGTTCTCCATCTCCCGGGTTCCCCATCCCCGTTTCCCCATCCCGGTTCTCCATTCCCGGTTCTCCATCCCCGTTCCCCATCCCGTTCCGATGGAGCCTTTCCCCGCTCCCTCATCTCCTTCCCGTCCCTCCGCACCCGCCGATTTTTGGGGTTTGTTTGTGCGCCGCAGCGCCTTCTGTGATTTAATCTACAAGCTGTGTCTGGTGAGGAGTCACCCCATTTCTTAAAAAACATGATTATTTTGGATCATTTATCCACCTCTGATCCCCGGAGCGAGTCAGCATCGCTGCCCTGCGGTGCTGACGTGACCCATCCGTCCCTCCCCGCCCTTAAACCACGCAGAACCTCTCCCAAAAACTCTGAATCCCCCCGAAACGCGGGCTGAGCGCAGGTGTGAGTGTTACCCTGCCTTAGGGGCGTTTATTTCCACCTCTGATCCGCACGGGCGAAATTCACAGCCAGAAATTCACAGCCAGAAATTCACACAGAAACAGACCCGGCTGCGTTATCCCGGGGTTAAACCGAGCCTGGAGAGGAGAATTTGGGGTTGCAGCTGCTCCAGGTGAGCGAATCACAGCCAGGTGGGATGGGAGGGGCTGCAGCTCATTTCTGTGCCTCCACTTCCCCAAAATCCTGGTTTGGAGCAGCTCCTGGAGCCTCTTCCCAAAGCAGAGGTTCAGATCTGGGAGATTTGCAGCGATGCTAAATAAGGAAAACTTGGAATTTATGAGCAGCAGAGCTCTGGAGTCACTGCAGCATTGCCCATCCCCTCACTTGTATTTGGATTTGTGGCAGTTTTTTCTTCCTGGAGTTGTCCCCTGAAACTTGTCAAGGTAAACTGAGCAGTGGGAGATGCTGGGAATGAGATTTATTATTCTGCAAAAACGGGTTGGGATGGGTGGGAACTGCCGGGGTGAGGAGTGTGGGTGGTTTTTATTTCCATTTCAGAGGACAAAGTGCAGCTGATACCGTTCCTTGATAATAAAGTTGGGTGTGGAGCTGGGTTTGATGTGGAGCTTTGCATTCCCACAGAGAAACACTCAGAGTGTCCAGGCTGGGAGAGATTTGGGTTTTATTCATTCCCTGCTGGGTCTGAGGCTATTTAATTGTAATTAACAATCAGCAAGGGTGGCAGAGTTAAACTGGAGCAGCTCAGGGTAAACACGAGAGGCAGGAAAAGTGGATGGTGGAAACTTTTTTTTTCTTAAATTTATTTTAAAAAGGTGACTCATTTCTTGTGGGCATCATGGAATAATTGAGTGTCCAGGAGCCAGGCTGGCTTTTCTTCCGGGGCAGCATTGCCCGGGCTCAGCTCTGAGCCGGGGCTTTTATTGGTTCCTTTGGTTTGCAGAATCGGGTTTTTATTGATTCCTGACTCCTTCGGTTTGCAGAATCGGGTTTTTATCAATTCCTGACCCCTTTGGTTTGCAGAATTGGGTTTTTATTGGTTCCTTTGGTTTGCAGAATCGGGTTTTTATCAGTTCCTGGCCCCTTTGGTTCACAGAATTGGGTTTTTATCAGTTCCTGATTCCTTTGGTTTGCAGAATTGGGTCTTTATTGGTTCCTTTGGTTCACAGAATCGGGTTTTTATCAGTTCCTGACCTCCTTTGGTTTGCAGAATTTGGCTTTTATTGGTTCCTTCGGTTTGCAGAATGGATTTTTTATCAATTCCTGACCCCTTTGCTTTGCAGAATTGGGTTTTTATTGGTTCCTTGGTTTGCAGAATCGGGTTTTTATCAGTTCCTGACTCCTTTGGTTTGCAGAATTTGGCTTTTATTGGTTTCTTTAGTTTGGAGAATCGGGTTTTTATCAGTTCCTGGTTCCTTTGGTTTGCAGAATTGGGTTTTTATCGCTTTAGAACCGGGTTTTTGTTGGCTCTTTGAGTTTGCAGAATTGAGCTTTTGTCGGTTCCTGACCTCTTGAGTTTGCAAAATTTGGCTTTTATTGGTTCCTTTGGTTTATGGAATTGGGCTTTTATTGGTTCTTTTAGTTTGCAGAATTGGGTTTTTATCAGCTCCTGACCTCCTTGGTGTGTACAACGGGCTTTTATTGGTGCCCAGTTGGGCTTTCATCAGTTCCTTTGGTTTGCAGAATTGGGTTTTTATCTGTTCTTGACCCCTTTGGTTTGCAGAATTGAGTTTTTATTGGTGCAGAATTGGGCTTTTGTTGGTTCTTTTAGTCTGCAAAATCGGATTTTTATTTATTCCTGGCCCCTTTGGTTTGTGTAGAAATTGGGTTTTTTCTGTTCCTTTGGTTTGCCAGTTGGGTTTTTATCTGTTCCCGACCCCTTTAGTGTTCAGAATCGGGTTTTTATCTGTTCCTGAATTATTTGGTGTGCAGAATTGGGCCTTTATTGATTCCTGAATTATTTGGTGTGCAGAATTGGGCTTTTATTGGTTCATTTGGTTCACAGAATTGGGCTTTTATTGATTCCTGAATTATTTGGTGTGCAGAATTGGGCTTTTATTGATTCCTGAATTATTTGGTGTGCAGAATTGGGCTTTTATTGATTCCTGAATTATTTGGTGTGCAGAACTGGGCTTTTATTGGTTACTGAATTATTTGGTGTGCAGAATTGGGCTGTTATTGATTCCTGAATTATTTGGTGTTCAGAATTGGGCTTTTATTGATTCCTGAATTATTTGGTGTGCAGAATTGGGCTTTTATCGATTCCTGAATTATTTGGTGTGCAGAATTGGGCTTTTATTGGTTCCTTTGGTTCACAGAATTGGGTTTTTAATCAATTCCTGACCCTTTGGTACGGAATTTGGGCTGGTATTGATATTTTCCTGCCCTTCAGCCTCTCCTATTTACACCCACAACTTCTAATTCCACTTCTGCTCTCCTTCCCCTTTTTTCCTCTCTCTGTCCTTCCACCTGATTTTACAGAGTCATTTTGGCTCCTCTCCTGATCTGGATTTTCAAAGATCCTTTAATTCTGCAGAAAACCTTTTTAGAGAAGTGTTTCTACCTCAAAGGCAGCTCTTGGCTGTGACTCTCATTTTTATCATGTTTACTCGAAATTTATTCTTTCTTTTCTTCTGTGTTTATTTTGTCCTGTACATTACACAAATATTTCTGTTTTCTTCGTGCTATTTTAGCTCTGCTCACCGAGATGGGTTTTTTTAGGGTAAAACCTCCCCCCTTCTCCCTGAAATTTGGGAATTTCCAACCTTTTTAGAGTTTTTGGGGATGTTCTGCTGCCCCTCCTCCCCTGAGCTCTGCAGTGTCCTTCCAGTGTCCCCTCCTG
Organism: Luscinia megarhynchos; assembly: GCA_034336665.1. NCBI lineage: Eukaryota > Metazoa > Chordata > Aves > Passeriformes > Muscicapidae > Luscinia > Luscinia megarhynchos. The sequence goes on from CM067566.1 coordinate 881,013, forward strand.
GCTGGAGCTCAGCCCGGATTAAATCACTTTTTAATCCTCTCTCCAGCACCTCGAGCTGTGCACGGCCCTGGGAAGCTGATGAAGGATTTTAAAGCAGCGTTTGAGAAATTCAGGAGGTTTTTAATCTGAGTTCAAGCACACAGGTGTGCTCACACTATTTTTGTGTTTTCACTCTAAAATCACATCGTGCTGGAAAATCCTCCAGCAGGAATTTTTGTTCCTTCCAGGGATTCCCCTGGCAGCTCAGGGCTCCTTGCTGGGAAAACTCAGAATTTCCAGGTGCTTCTTACAATTCCCTGCCTGATTCTGTGGCTTTTTGTCCCCTGGAAATGATTTCCAGGTGAATTTTGTCATTCCCTGTCTGATTCTGTACTTTTTTTTGTCCCCTGGAAATGATTTCCAGGTGAATTTTGTCATTCCCTGTCTGATTTTTGTGGATTTTTGTCCTCTGGAAATGACTTCCAGGTGAATTTTGTGATTCCCTGCCTGATTTTTGTGGATTTTGTGTCCCCTGGAAATTATTTCCAGATGAAGTTTGTTATTCCCTGCCTGATTCTGTATTTTTTTTTTTGTCCCATGGAAATGATTTTCAGGTGAATTTTGTTATTCCCTGCCTGATTCTGTGGCTTTTTTTGTAATATTCTAACTATTCCAAGGTGATTTTTGTGATTCTCTGTCTGATTTTTGTGGATTTTTGTCCCCTGGAAATTATTTCCAGGTGATTTTTGTCATTCCCTGCCTGACTTGGTGACTTTTTGTCCTCTTCAAACTTATTTCAAGGTGATTTTTTTTCTTTTTTTAAATTTCTTGCCTGATTCTGGGGCTGGTTTTGTCCTGTTCAAACTATTTCAAAGTGATTTTTTTTTTTATTTTTTTATTTCCTGCCTGATTCTGTGACTTTTTTGTCCTCTGGAAATTATTTTCAGGTGATTTTTGTCATTCTCTGTATGACTCCATGGCTTTTTGTCCTCTTCAAACTATCTCAAGGTGATTTTTATCATTCCCTGCCTGATTTTTGTGGATTTTTGTCCCCTGGAAATGATTTCCAGGTGATTTTTGTTATTCCCTGCCTGATTTTTGTGGATTTTTGTCCTCTGGAAGTGATTTCCAGGTGATTTTTGTCATTCCCTGCTTCATTCTGTGGATTTTGTGTCCCCTGGAAATGATTTCCAGGTGATTTTTGTCATTCCCTGCCTGATTCTGTGGCTTTTTTGTCCTTTTCTAACTGTTCCAAGGTGATTTTTGTGATTCCCTGTCTGATTTTTGTGGATTTTTGTGTCCTCTGGAAATGATTTCCAGGTGATTTTTTGTCATTCCCTGCCTGACTTAGTGACTTTTTGTCCTCTTCAAACTTATTTCAAGGTGATTTTTTTTAATTTCCTGCCTGATTCTGCGACTTTTTTGTCCTCTGGAAATATTTTGAGGTGATTTTTGTGATTCCCTGCCTGATTTTTGTGGATTTTGTGTCCTCTGGAAATGATTTTCAGGTGATTTTTGTGATTCCCTGCCTGATTTTTGTGGCTTTTTGTCCTCTTGAAATGACTTCCAGGTGAATTTTGTCATTCCCTGCCTGATTTTTGTGGCTTTTTCTGTCCTGTTCAAACGATTTTAAAGCGAATTTTGTGATTCCCTGCCTGATTTGCTGGCTTTGTGTCCCCTGGAAATATTTCCCAAGTGAATTTTGTGATTCCCTGCCCGATTCTGTGGCTTTTGTGTCCTGTGCAAACGAGCTCCTCCCTTGCTTGTGTTCCCTCCCAGGTGTGTATTTGCTTTCCAGGCTGTCCCTTGCTGCTTTCCCAGTTCCCTGCTGGAAAATCAGCAATGTTCTTGTACCTCAGATGGGAATCGTGGGTTTTTAACCAAAATCAGGGAGATCTGAAACCATATTTAAACAATAAATAAATTTATCTGGAAGATAAAATGGGCCTGTGAGTTTGCAGGGCTCAGAGCAGTGGAAGGAGGTGAGCTCCTGTCTCTGGGAGCAGCTCCTAAGTGGATTAATTAAATTAATGAATTAATTAAAGCAGGGCTGGAATGAAGCTGAGCTCCCTAATTCCTGTATCAGCTTTTCCAGGGCAGTGCCTGGGTTGGTGTTTTCCATGTGTTCAGCTGAGACAGAGCTCCTCATTCCTTGATTTTTTTTAATTTTTAATTTTATTTTTTAGGATGATGTGTCTTTTTGTCGGGAATGTTGGACAGGTCAGGGAATCCTGGAGTGGTTTTGGTTGGAGCTGAGTTGGAATTCTGAGTCCTGCTCCTGCAGCACCCAGGATTCTGGAGGTGGAAAACTTTTCCCTGGGACAGCAATTCAGGGATGGAGCAAATCCTGGGATTCTTCCTGATCCCCTCTGAGCCCCCAGCAGGTCCTGAGCTGGAGTTGGGCCTTTGGGAAAGGATGGAAAAATAACCAAATAGAAAAAAACAAAGCTAAAGAAGGTTTTTGGCTGTGGAATATCCCAGATTTCCAGCTCAGGCCCTGTCCTATTCCTGATCCTCTGGAATTCTGTCTCTGTCCATCCCTGATCCTCTGGAATTCTGGCTCTGTCCTTTCCCTGATCCTTTTTCCCTGTGGGATGCAGGTTTTTTTTTCCATATGGGATGCAGGTTTGGTTTTGTGGTTTTTTTTTGTTTTGTTTTGTTTTTTGTGTGGTTTTTTTTTTTTTTTTTTTTTTGGTTTTTTTTTGTGGGATGCAGGTTTGTTTTCTCTGGGATGCAATTTTTTCTCTGGGATGCAATTTTTTCTCTGGGATGCAATTTTTTCTCTGGGATGCAATTTTTCTCTGGGATGCAATTTTTCTCTGGATGCATGATTTCTCTGGATTTGTGGCCAAGGGCTCAGGGGCATTTCCTGCTTTATTTCCCTTTTATGCAGATTTCTCTGGATTTGTGACCAAGGACACAAATTTCCTGCCTTATTTCCCTTTTCCCTTGGCTCTGCTGTGCCCCTTCCCTCAAAACCCACCTGGGACCCCCCAAAATTCCTCAAATTCATCCTCAAATCCCACCTGGGATCCCCCCAAACCCAAATCCTCAACAAAACCCCTCAGGGACCCCCCAAAATTCCTCCTCAAATCCCACCTGGGAGTCCCAGATCCTCAACAAAACCCCTCAGGGACCCCCCAAAATTCCTCAAATTCCTCCTGGGATTCCCCAAAACCCAAGTCCTCAACAAAACCCCTCAAGGACCCCCCAAAATTCCTCAAATTCCCCACAATCCCCCAAAATTCACCTCAAAATTCACCTGTGACCCCCAAAATTCACCTCAAAATTTGCCTGAATTCCAAAAATTCACCCCAAGGTGAATTTCTTCCCCTGGAGCCCCTCAGTACTGGGAGATTTAAATGATTTAAAAAAGGATTTTTCCCCTGAGTGTCTCCCCCAGCCACCTTCCTTGTCCTTTGTCACCTGCTCCTGGTGCTGCCTCATCTCTGCAGTTTTTAGTTTGGAGCTCTGTGTCCTCTGCACAGTGCCAGCTCCAAATTCTGAATTCCAGGAGCTCAGATTTATTAGTGCTTTCGATTTTGGTGGTTTTTCCCACAGTGCTTTCAACATTTCAAGTGGGTTTGGGTGTCCACATCCCCCTCATCCCAAGAGTCCTGCTGGAGGAAATGTGGCAATGCCACCCAGAGAATCTCTTGTCTCCTTTGCTCTGTTGTGCTTTTTATATAATTATTAACTATTCCATTTAAAAAAAAAATTTAAAATTCCTGTTGCTGCTTTGCCCAGTCATGTAGAGGAATTTCAGGAAAACTCCCACTCCCCCATTCTGGCAGCCCTCCTGATGCTTGAAAAGCTCATTATTCAAATATTAACTAATTAGCTCTTCACACAGCTCTGATTCTGGAGAATTTTAATTTTGCACGTGTGCTTAGCTGAATTTTCCAGGGTAGGAATTTTTTTTTGGCTTTTTATTCCTTGAAATTCTCCTTTGCTGCTGGTGAGCCCTGGTGAGGGGGGTGAGTTTGAATTTGTCTTTTTCTCAGAGCACAGAAATGCTTTTGGAGCAGCTTTGCAGCATTTAATGCTTTGAGCTGCCCCTTTGGAATTCCCTTTTTTGGGAAGGGAGGGATTGGATTCTGCTGAAGCTCCCTGGGGTGGTGCCAGGTTTGGGGTTTTATCCCATCGTTAACACCTCAGAGGATGCAGGAGCAGCACTTCCTGAAATCCATACTAAAACACCTAAACTCGGCCAAAATTCCAAGGACTGCTGGGAAAAGCATCAGGAAAAATCCAGGGAAAATTCAGCCTAACAAATTGGCACTAAGAAATGAAAAATCCCCTCAAAGTCCATATGAAAATGGCCAGAAATAGTCCTAAAATCGACACTGAAACAGCCCAAACCGGTCAAAATTCCAACCATTATTGGGGAAAACATCAGGAAAAAATCCAGCATAAAGTGAACCTCAGCAACCCAGGAAAATGCCTAAAAATTCCCACTAAGAAACACAGAAATCCCCCAGAAATTGCACCAGAAATGGCCAGAAAAACTCCTAACGTCTGCACTAAAAAACCAAACATGGCCCCAAAATCCAGTGAGATTTCTGAGGAAAAAACTGGTGAAGTGAGTGGACAAAACATCCAGAGAAAATGTGACTTAAAATGGCCCAAAAAGCCTGGAAATGACACGAGCAATGGCCCAAAGACTCCTGAAATCCATCCTAGAACACCTAAACTCTGCCAAAATTCCAAGGACTGCTGGGAAAAGCATCAGGAAAAATCCAGGGAAAATTCAGCCTAACAAATTGGCACTAAGAAATGAAAAATCCCCTCAAGATCCATATGAAAATGGCCAGAAATAGTCCTAAAACCGACACTGAAACAGCCCAAAGCGGTCAAAATTCGTAGCATTATTGGGGAAAACATCAGGAAAAAATCCAGGAAAAGTGAACTTTAGCAACCCAGTAAAATGCCTAAAAATTCCCACTAAGAACCACAGAAATTCCACAGAAATTGCACCCGAAATGACCAGAAAAACTCCTAACATCTGCACTAAAAAACCAAACATGGCCCCAAAATCCAGTGAGATTTCTGAGGAAAAACTGGTGAAGTGAGTGGGCAAAACATCCAGAGGAAATGTGACTTAAAATGGCCCAAAAAGCCTGGAAATGACACGAGCAATGGGATTGGGGATGCAACGGAATGGAGCTGGGAAGGGAATGGAGAATTCCTGAGGGAAATGGGAAAGGGAATGGAGAATTCCTGAGGGAAATGGGAAAGGGAATGGAGAATTCCTGAGGGAAATGGGAAAGGGAATGGAGAATTCCTGAGGGAAATGGGAAAGGGAATGGAGAATTCCTGAGGGAAATGGGAAGGGAATGGAGAATTCCTGAGGGAAATGGGAAAGGGAATGGAGAATTCCTGAGGGAAATGGGAAAGGGAATGGAGAATTCCTGAGGGAAATGGGAAAGGGAATGGAGAATTCCTGAGGGAAATGGGTAGGGGCTGGAGAATTCCTGAGGGAAATGGGAAGGGGCTGGAGAATTCCTGAGGGAAATGGGAAGGGGCTGGAGAATTCCTGAGGGAAATGGGAAGGGGCTGGAGAATTCCTGAGGGAAATGGGAAAGGGAATGGAGAATTCCTGAGGGAAATGGGAAAGGGAATGGAGAATTCCTGAGGGAAATGGGAAAGGGAATGGAGAATTCCTGAGGGAAATGGGAAAGGGAATGGAGAATTCCTGAGGGAAATGGGAAAGGGAATGGAGAATTCCTGAGGGAAATGGGAAAGGGAATGGAGAATTCCTGAGGGAAATGGGAAAGGGAATGGAGAATTCCTGAGGGAAATGGGAAAGGGAATGGAGAATTCCTGAGGGAAATGGGAAGGGGCTCAGCTGGAGAAAAGGAGGCTCAGGGACCTTGTGGCTCTGCACAACTCCCTGCCAGGAGGGGACACTGGGGGGATTTGGGATCTGGGAACAGGAGGAGAGGGAATGAGGATGGAAATTTGGGAATTTCTCCATGGCAAAGGCAGGAGTGGAATCCCCATCCCTGAAATTTCAACTCCCCGTGGGTGTGGCACTTGGGGACAAAGGGCTGGGGATTCATTTAGGGATTTCACTGGATGATCCTAAAAATCTTTTCCAGCCTTAAGGATTCTGTGCTTCCAGAATTCCCAAATTTCCTGCTCTCTGTGGGGTCTCAGAGCTGTCCCATCACCCCCAGGGCCAGAATTCCTGGAAAAATTGGGATCCAGGCTGGGCAGGATTTCCTGTGGCTGTGCTTTTATTTGTTTGTTTGTTTGTTTATTTATTTATTTATTTATTTTTAATTTGCAATAAAGTCTCCAGGTGCAGCTTTAGGTCATTGTGGGAAGATTCATTTGGACAAAACTCTCAAGGACAGGGTGGGATTGTTGGACTCGTCCTGGGCAGGGTCAGGAGTTGAATTTGCTCATCCTTGTGGATTTTTCCACAATTTGTTGATAATTTTGCATTTTTTTTCCTTAATTTGTGGATCCTTGTGGATTTTTCCCAGAATTTGTCGATCCTTGTGGGTTTTCCCCAGGATCTCTTGATCCCTTGTGAGTTTATTCCAGAATTTGTTAATAATTTTGGGGTTTTTCCTGGAATTTGTTGACCCTTTGTGGATATTTTTTTTTCCCTGGAATGTGTTGATTCTTGTGAGTTTTCCCAGATTTCTTTGACCCTTGTGGATTTTTTCCTTAGTTTCTTGATAATTTCTGGTTTTTTTTCCTTAATTTGTGGATCCTTGTGACTTTTTTCCCAGAATTTTTTGACCCTTGTGGGTTTTTTCCTTAATTTTTTGACACTTGTGTGTTTTTTCCAGAATTTGTGGATCCTCATGGGTTTTCCCCAAATTTATTGATAATTTTGGGTTTTTTTTTTCCTTAATTTGTCAATCCTTGTGGGTTTTTTCCTTAATTTGTGAATTGTTGTGGGTTTTTCCCAGAATTTTTTGATCCTTGTGTGTTTTTTCCCAGAATTTGTTGATCCCTGTGAGCAATAAATATAAAGCAAGGTGGGGAGGTTTTAGGGTGGAGATTTTGTCCTTCTTCACCTTTTTTCCTCCTTCTTCACCTTTTTCTTTCCCTTCTTCTTCTTCACCTTTTTTTTCCTTCTTCTTCACCTATTTTCCTTCTTCTTCTTCTTCACCTTTTTTTTTCCTTCTTCACCTTCTTCACCTTTTTCCTTCTTCACCTTCTGCTCCATGGGTTTGGGTGATTTTGTGTGATTGGACAGGAAATTCCACATTGGCTGGTTATTTGGGTTAAAAGTAAAAATAATTTAGGTGTCATTTCTTAATTGGATAATTTATCCTTAAAAGGCCTTGTAGAGAGATGGGGCCCCATTTTTAATCAGGGCCCCATTTTTAATCAGGGGTCCATTTTCAGTTTTTTAGCTTGAAGTGCTGCAGAACTCAAGTTTGTGGGACTGGGATGTGGATGGGAATTAATGAACATCTGAGTCCCAACAAGAAATTCCCTCATTTAATCCCCACCCTGGCAAAAAGAACAATAAAAATGCAATTTTATCTGTGGAGTTTGCAGTGACCTGCTACTGATCTTGGTTTGAATAATTTTCTTTTGTCTCACCACCCAGCCAGGGCCAGGGATGGGAGCAGAGCTCAGCTTTGTCTTTAGGCCACACCCAAAAAAAAACCCAAAAACCAAATTCTCCTCTTTAAAATCTGTCAGTGATGGGAAGAGATTTCCCAGATTTTCCATTAAAAATTTCACTGAGAAGCCAAATGTTGGGTTTTTTCTTTTTCCTTTTTTTTTCTTTTTTTCTTTTATTTTCTTTTTTTTCTTTTCCCTCTTTTTTCTTGTTTTATTTTTTTCTTTCCCTTGTGGCCACTGTCCCAGGGGGATCCAACCTCTTCAAACCCAAATTTTTGTTGGAATTTATCCTGCACAAACCCAACCCCAGATTCCTCCTCTCTGCTATCCCATATTTCTCCCATTTTTCTCTTCCCTGAGCTGCAAATTCCCATTTGCAGTTGGAAAATGGAATTGAGCTGTGCCAGCCAAAACTGGGAAAGAATTCCAAAATAGGCTGGAAGGGAACTGGAGGGGTGACACATCCATGGCTGTGTTTTTATAAATTCTTTAAATATTAGTGTGCAGCTCAAGGGGGGGTCAAATCCTCAGCTAAAAATAGTGGTGGCAGGAAAAACCCAGCAGCTCTTGGTTGGATTTTTACACTTAATCTTCATTTCTGGATTTTATTTCTTAACCTACATTTATGGCAGTGTGAGTTAATGACTTGAATATTCTCTCCTGGGAAGTAAAATCTAATTTAATTCCTGTTTGGGTCTCACTAAGAATAGAAATCCAGGGAAAATAACCTTGAAATAAAATTGTGTTTTGTAATTTTCCTTCAGATCATATCTGTTGGAAATCCAGGTGAGGTTGTGGCTTTTTAACATCTAATTCCAAGTCATTTTCATGGCTGGGATGTGGGATTCAGGTTTTTTGGGTTTTCCCTCTTGAATGGATCTTTGTGTCTTTCCCAGGATAAACTTTAGGTCCTGCAGGTTGAGAGCCAAAATCAGAATTATTTTTTTCCTTATTTTTAATGCTGATGCTCAGATTTGGGTCTGCTCCACAAATTTGATGTGCAGGATGCTCTGTTAAATTCTGCTCCAAATTTGGCTCTTTAAAATAATTTTTATTGGGAACTCTAAATAATAATAAAAATGGGATTAAAAAGGCAAAATCTGAGGGGTGTTGGTGCTTGTTTTGCTCCCTGACTGTCCTCAGATTTTTGGAGGGAATCACAACAATTTAATTTAATTTAATTTAATTCTTCCTGGGGTTCAGCTGCAGGCAGTGCCCAGGCCAGGAAAAGAAATGGAAATTGGGAATAAAAGCAGGAAATGCAGTGGAGATCCAGCCTGAGTGACGCTGCTGTGAAAAATAAAATCAGAAATGATCCCAAACAAAGAGTCCTGCTGGGATCAGAGCACGGGGAAGGTGTTGGCAGCAGGAATTCCATGTGGAAATCCCAGATTTGTGTCTGGAGCTGGGGGAAAGGACAGGACAGGGACAGGAGGGATGGGAGCAGCCCTGGGAGGAGGATTTGGGCTGATCCCAAGGAAAGGTGGGAATTGTGTCCCTGTGCCCCAGGCCACAGGAATCCTGGGATCCCCTGGTGGGGAGAATTCCCAATTCCAGAATTCCCAATTCCACACAGGAATCCTGGGATCTCCTGAGGGCACGAATTCCCAATTCCAGAATTCTCTATCCCACACAGGAATCCTGGGATGCCCTGGGGGAAGAATTCCCCATTCCAGAATTCCCAATTCCACACAGGAATCCTGGGATCCCCTGATGGGGAGAATTCCATATTCCAGAATTCCCAATCCCACACAGGAATCCTGGGGTGTCCTGAGGGAAGAATTCCCCATTCCAGAATTCTCAATTCCACACAGGAATACTGGAATGTCCTGAAGGGAAAAATTCCATATTCCAGAATTCTCTATCCCACACAGGAATCCTGGGGTGTCCTCATGGAAAGAATTCTCCATTCCACACAGGAATCCTGGGATCTCCTGAGGGCAAGAATTCCCAATTCCAGAATTCTCTATCCCACACAGGAATCCTGGGATGCCCTGGGGGAAGAATTCCCCATTCTATACAGGAATCCCTTTGATCTCCTGGAGGGAAAAATTCCATATTCCAGAATTCCCAATTCCACAGATGAATCCTGGGGTGTCCTGAGGGAAGAATTCCCCATTCCAGAATTCCCAATTCCACACAGGAATCCTGGGGTGTCCTCATGGAAAGAATTCTCCATTCCACACAGGAATCCTGGCATCTCCTGAGGGCAGGAATTCCCAATTCCAGAATTTCCAATTCCACACAGGAATCCTGGGATCTCCTGATGGGGAGAATTCCCCATTCTATACAGGAATCCCTTTGATCTCCTGAAGGGAAAAATTCCATATTCCAGAATTCCCAATTCCACACAGGAATCCTGGGATCTCCTGAGGGCAAGAATTCCCAATTCCAGAATTTCCAGTTCCACACAGGAATCCTGGAATGTCCTGATTGGAAGAATTCCCAATTTCAGAATTCCCAATTCCACACAGGAAGCCTGGGGTGTCCTGATGGGAAGAATTCTCAATTTCACACAGGAATCTTGGAATGTCCTGTGTGGAAAAATTCCATATTCCAGAATTCTCTATCCCACAGAGGAATTCTGGAATGTCTTAGGGGAAGAATTTCCCTATTCTACACAGGAATCCCTTTGATCTCCTGAAGGGGAAAATTCCATATTTCAGAATTCCCAATTCCACACAGGAATCCTGGGATGCTCTGAGGGCAAGAATTCCTTGTTCCAAAATTCCGTGTTCAGGGACACTCCCACTGTCCAGGGGGATCCAGCCCGGCCTTGGGCACTGCCAGGGATCCAGGGGCAGCCCCAGCAAATCTGGGAATCCCAGCCCAGGCAGGAATTCCTGCCCAAGATCCCAGCCCCATCTCCCCTTTCCCAGTGGAGCCATTCCCTGTGTCCTGTCCCCAGTTCCAGCTCTCCTGGAGCCCCTTCGATGTGCAGGAATTTCCCCCGGGTCCCTCTCCAGAGCTGATAATTGAGTGAATTCCTCCTTCCATCACTGATTTTATCCCCTTTTGAGCCTTTCCAAAGCTTTGAGTTGTTTCTTCAATCCCTTTTTCTCTCTTTCCCTTCAATCCCTTTTGTCCCTCTCTCCCTTTCCCTTCAATCCCTTTTCCCCCTTTTTCTCTTCTCCCTTTCCCTTCAATCCTTTTTCTCTCCACCTTTTCCTTCAATCCCTTTCACTCTTACCCCTTTCCCCTTCAATCCCCTTCTCCTGAAATCCCTTCTTCCCTTTCCCTTCAGTCCAATTTTCCCTCTCTCCCTTTCTCTTCAATCCCTTTTCTCCCTTTCCCTTCAATCCCTTTTTCTCTTTCCCTTCAATCCCTTTTTCTCTTTCCCTTCAATCCCTTTTTCTCTTTCCCTTCAATCCCTTTTTTCCCCCTCTCCCTTTTCCCTCAATCCCTTTTTCCCCTTTTCCCTCAATCCCTTTTTCCCCTTTTCCCTCAATCCCTGTCTCTCCCTTTTCCCTCAATCCCTGTCTCTCCCTTTTCCTTCAATCCCTGTCTCTCCCTTTTCCTTCAATCCCTGTCTCTCCCTTTTCCTTCAATCCTTTCCCCCCTTTTTCTCTTTTCCTTCAATCCCTTTTTCCCCTTTTTCCCCTCTTTCCCTTCAATCCCTTTTTCCCCTTTTTCCCCTTTTTCCCTTCAATCCCTTTCTCCCTTTTCCCTCAATCCCTTTTTCTCTCTCCCTTTTCCTTCATCCCCTTTTCCCCTTTTCCTTCAATCCCTTTTTCCCTCTCCCTCTTTCCCCTCAATCCCTTTTTTCTCTTTCCCCTCAATCCCTTTTTTCTCTTTCCCCTCAATCCCTTTTTTCTCTTTCCCCTCAATCCCTTTTTCCCCTTTCCCTTCAATCCCTTTTCTCCCTTTCCCTTCAATCCCTTTTCTCCCTTTCCCTTCAATCCCTTTTTTCCCTTTCCCTTCAATCCCTTTTCTCCCTTTCCCTTCAATCCCTTTTCTCCCTTTCTCTTCAATCCCTTTTCTCCCTTTCCTTTAATCCCTTTTTCCCTGCTCCAGGGCATTCTTCCCCCGGGCAGGAAGGTGGGACTCAGGAATGCTCCGTGTCCCGATCCTATCAGCAGCCCTATTTTTACACATCCTGTGCCTGGGGCCGTGACTTTTTCAGGTTTTTTTCCAACTGGAAGCAGCATCCCGTGGTGTTTTTCCCTTTGCCCATTTCCCAAACAGGAAAAGTGTGGAGTTTTATTTTTTCCTCTGGAGGAAAGCAGAGGAACTGCTCTGAAGGGCACCGAGTGTGACAGCCAGGGGTGAAAAAGGATGGGAGCTGGGATTTGGTTTCTTCATCTGCACTGGGATGTGGGACTGGGCTCAGGGAGTGAATTCTGCAGGTTTGGGGAGTTCCTTCCATGTGGGATTGGGGTTTAGGGAGTGAATTCTGCAGGTTTGGGGAAATCCTTCCACGTGGGGTTGGGGTTTAGGGAGTGAATTCTGCAGGTTTGGGGAATTCCTTCCACGTGGGATTTGGGCTCAGGGAGTGAATTCTGCAGGTTTGGGGAATTCCTTCCATGTGGGATTGGGGTTTAGGGAGTGAATTCTGCAGGTTTGGGGAATGCCTTCCATGTGGGATTGGGGCTCAGGGAGTGAATTCTGCAGGTTTGGGGAATTCCTTCCACGTGGGATTTGGGCTCAGGGAGTGAATTCTGCAGGTTTGGGGAATTCCTTCCATGTGGAGTGTAGGATGAGGCTTGGGAGAATGAATTCCACAGGTTTGTGGAGGGAATTCCATATGGGACTGGGGCTTAGGGAATGAATTTCACAGGTTGGGGGAATAAATTGCACAGATTTATGGAATTCACTCCACGTGGGATGGGGCTCTGGGAATGAATTCCTCAGGTTTGTGGAGGGAATTCCATATGGGACTGGGGCTTAGGGAATGAATTCCACAGGTTGGGGGAATAAATTGCACAGATTTATGGAATTCACTCCACGTGGGATGGGGCTCTGGGAATGAATTCCTCAGGTTTGTGGAGTTCCCTCCACATGGGATATGGGATGAGGCTCAGGGAAATGAGTTCCACAGGTTGGGGGAATGAATTCCACGTGGAGTGTGGGATGAGGCTTGGGAGAATGGATTCCACAGGTTTATGCAGGGAACTCCATGTGGGGATGGGACTTAGGGAATGAATTCCACAGATTTGGGGAATTTCTTCAATGTGGGATATGGGATAAGGTTTGAGAGAATGAATTCCACAGGTTGGGGGAATGAATTCTACAGGTTTGTGGAATTCCCTCCATGTGGGATGGGATTCAGGGAATGAATTCCACATGTTTATGGAGGGAACTCCATGTGGGGATGGGGCTCAGGGACTGAATTCCAGAGGTTTGTGGAGTTCCCTCAGTGTGGGATATGGGATGAGGCTTGGAAGAATGAATTCCATAGTTTGGGGGAATTCCCTCCTCATGGGACATGGGATAGAGCTCAGGGAAATGAGTTCCCCACGTTAGGGGAATAAATTCCCCAGGTTTGTGGAATTCCCTCCATGTGGCTGGGGTTCAGGGAATGAATTCCCCAGGTTTGTGGAGCTCCCTGCACGTGGGATATGGGATGAGGCTCAGGGAAATGAGTTCCACAGGTTGGGGGAATGAATTCCACGTGGAGTGTGGGATGAGGCTTGGGAGAATGGATTCCACAGGTTTTTGGAGGGCAACTCCATGTGGGGATGGGATTTAGGGAATGAATTCCACAGATTTGGGGAATTTCTTCCACATGGGATATGGGATGAGGCTTGGAAGAATGAATTCCACAGGTTGGGGGAATGAATTCTACAGGTTTATGGAATTCCTTCCACGTGGGATGGGGCTTGGGAATGAATTCCAGAGGTTTGTGGAGTTCCTTCAATGTGGGATATGGGATGAGGTTTGAGGGAGTGAATTCTACAGGTTGGGGGAATTCCCTCCATGTGGCATGGAGTTCAGGGAATGAATTTCAAAGGTTTATGGAATTCCCTCAATGTTGGATATGGAATGAGGCTTGGGGAAATAAATTCCCCAGGTTTGTGGAATTCCTTCCATGTGGGATGGGGCTCAGGGAATAAATTTCACCAGTTGGAAGAATGAATTCCCCAGGCTTGTGGGAATAAATTCCCCAGGTTTGTGGGATGGGGCTCAGGGACTGAATTCCAGAGATTTGTGGAATTCCCGTCTGTCTTTGCCTGGAGGTGACACGTGGCTTCGGAAGCTGATTTTGGGGGAATCCCTGGGATGAGAGGGCTCCTTTCCTGGTGGTGTGGCTGTGACAAAGTTCCCCAGGGAATTCCTGTGATCCTGAAGCATCCCTGAACCAAGCACATGCAGCAGATCCCAGTTGTGCAGCATCCCTCACCTCCCCCTTCCCTGGCCGAAAGCAGAATTCCCAAGTGCTTTAAATCCCAGAAAGGAGCAGCAGTTCCTGGGTGGATTGAGGATGATTCTCCCTGGCTGCTCTCTGTGTTCCAGGAGCTCCATGGCCTGGAAACACCTGGGTCTGGTGATAAGGAGCAGCTGCAGGAGCTCAGAGGGGCTGGGGGACAAATTCCATGCAGAATTCCTTTGTTTCCCACGAGGTTTTGTTTTTTTTTCTTGTTGTTTTGTTTTGGTTATTTTTGGGGGTTTTTTTTTGTTGGTTTTTTTGTCTCCTTCTTGTCCTTAATTTTCCCTGTGGGGACCCCGAGGGCTTTGAAGGGAATTGGCTGCAGGCCTGAGGCAGGAGATGTGGCCTTTTTAAAATTCCTTGTGCACTATCAGCTGGACACAGCATCCTCAACTTCCTGCCCCTCCCAGGACAGGGGTGTGACAGGGACAGGGGCTGGGAGTGACAGCAGCAGTCCTGGAGAGCTGCTGCCCCTCTTTTGGGGATGGGGATGTTCCTGTGCCCACCACCTCGGGGTTTGTCCCACGAAATCCCCTCCAAAATGAGCTGCAGGAGTTTGGGAATGACCAGGGGGGAGTTTGGGAATAACCAGGGGGGAAGAGTTTGGGAATAACCAGGGGGGCAGAGTTTGGGAATAACCAGGGGGGAAGAGTTTGGGAATAACCAGGGGGGAAGAGTTTGGGAATAACCAGGGGGAGAAGAGTTTGGGAATAACCAGGGGAGAAGAGTTTGGGAATAACCAGGGGGGAAGAGTTTGGGAATAACCAGGGGGGCAGTTTGGGAATAACCAGGGGGAAGAGTTTGGGAATAACCAGGGGGGAAGAGTTTGGGAATAACCAGGGGGGAAGCAGTTTGGGAATAACCAGGGGGAGAAGAGTTTGGGAATAACCAGGGGGAGAAGAGTTTGGGAATAACCAGGGGGGAAGAGTTTGGGAATAACCAGGGGGGAATTTGGGAATAACCAGGGGGGGAGTTTGGGAATAACCAGGGGGAGTTTGGGGTCTTGGCTGTGGCAGCTCAAGGATTTGTTGGGATTTGTTTGGTCTCAGGCTGGATTTGGGGAGCACTGGGGAAAGCTGCTGGGATTGGGAAAGGTCCGAGCTCTGCCTGGGGAGGGGAAATGATTTCTGAACTTAAAGGGGTCACAGGGTTTGGGGTGTTGGGGGTGAGGCTGGGATGGGCTGACCCCAAGGAAAGGTGGGAATTGTGTCCCTGTGCCCCAGGCTCAGGTGAGACCCCACCTGCAGCGCTGCCCCAGCCCTGGAGCCCAAACTCAGGAGGACGTGGAGCTGCTGCAGAGAGTCCAGAGGAGTCATGGAAATGCTGCCAGGATTCTGGAGCCAGGCTGGGAGAGCTGGGAATGTTCCCTGGAGAAGGGAAAACTCCAGGCGATGCTCAGAGTCCCTGCAGGGCTCCAGGAGAGCTGGAATTGGGGACAGGACACAGGGAATGGCTCCACTGGGAAAGGGGAGATGGGGCTGGGATCTGGGGCAGGAATTCCTGCCTGGGCTGGGATTCCCAGATTTGCTGGGGCTGCCCCTGGATCCCTGGCAGTGCCCAAGGCCAGGCTGGATCCCCCTGGGACAGTGGGAGTGTCCCTGCCATGGATGGGATTTTCTGTCCCTTCCCAACCCAAACCCTTCCATGATTCCATTAATCCAATCCAGGGTTCCATCCCTGATTTAATTCATGTTTAAATCCAGCATTCCCTGCCTGTGGATACTGGAAGATTTTTCCCATTTATTTCCAGACCAGGCTGGACATTGGCACAGTGGGAGGTGTCCCTGCCATGGATGGGCTGGCTCTGGGTGGGATTTGGGGTCCCTCCTGATCCAAACCACTCTGGGATTCTGTGACTGACCAGCCCATGGAGCCCCTGAGCCTGTGGTGTGAGCAGATGTGGGATCCAGCTGTGCAGGGCTCTCATCCCATGGAGCAGAGCTGGAGCCCAGCAGGCAGAGCTCGGGCAGGAATTGCTGCCTGGGCTGGGATTCCCAGATTTGCTGGGGCTGCCCCTGGATCCCAGGCCAGGCTGGATCCCCCTGGCACAGTGGGAATGGAATTCCTGAATGGAATTTTCTGTCCCTTCCCAACCCAATTCCATCATTCCATGACTCCAATCCAGGGTTCCATCACTGATTTAATTCATGTTTAAACCCAGCATTCCCTGCCTGTGGATACTGGAGGATTTTTCCCGTTTATTTCCATGAGCTGGAAGGGACCAGGGATCAGTTCCTGCCCTGGGACTGAGCCCTCCACCAGCCAAGCCCCTCTCAGGCTCGAAAACTGCCCTAAATTCTCTTTAATATCATTTATTTTTAGTTCTTTGTCCCTAAATCCTTCCAGTGTACTCCCAGCCACCTGCATGAGCAGCACTCACCAGCCTGGGATCCCTTGGGGAGAATTCATTTTGTTTTTGGGATTTGCTGCTGAGAATTTTTAGAGGATTTGGGATTCCCTCTGGCAGAATTAATTTCGTTTTATGGGGTTTGGTTTGGGATTCTCTCTGGCAGAATTAATTTGGTTTTTAGGGGTTTGCTACTGAGGATTTGTAGAGTGTTTGGGATTCCCTCTGGCAGAATTAATTTTGTTTTATGGGGTTTGGTTTGGGATTCCCTCTAGCAGAATTCTTTTTATTTTTTGGGATTTGCTGCTGAGGGTTTGCAGAGTGTTTGGGATATTCCCTCTGGCAGAATTAATTTTGTATTTTTTTGGGTTTACTGCTGAGAATTTGCAGAGGATTTGGGATTCCCTGTGGCAGAATTTATTTTTGGTTTTTTGGGGTTTGGTTTGGGATTCCCTCTGGCAGAATTAATTTTGTTTTTTAGGATTTGCTGCTGAGGATTTGCAGAGTGTTTGGGATATTCCCTCTGGCAGAATTAATTTTGGTTTTTTTGGGTTTACTGCTGAGAATTTGCAGAGGATTTGGGATTCCCTGTGGCAGAATTAATTTGGTTTTTTGGGATTTGCTGCTGAGAATTTGCAGAATGTTTGGGATATTCCCTCTGGGATAATTAATTTTGTTTTTTGGGGTTTGGTACTGTTTGCAGAGAGTTTGGGATTCCCTCTGGCAGAATTAATTTTGTTTTTTGGGATTTGCTGCTGAGAATTTTTAGAGGATTTGGGATTCCCTCTGGCAGAGTTGATTTTGTTTTTTGGGGTTTGCTGCTGAGAATTTGTAGAGGATTTGGGATTCTTTCTGGCAGAATTCTTTTTATTTTTTGAGGTTTGGTTTGGGATTCCTTCTGGCAGAATTAATTTTGTTTTTTGGGGTTTGGTTTGGGATTCCCCCTGGCAGAATTAATTTGGTTTTTGGGGTTTGGTTTGGGATTCCCTCTGGCAGAATTAATTTTGTTTTTTGGGGTTTGGTTTGGGATTCCCTCTGGCAGAATTAATTTTGTTTTTTGGGGTTTGGTTTGGGATTCCCTCTGGCAGAATTAATTTTTGTTTTTTGGGGTTTGGTTTGGGATTCCCTCTGGCAGAATTAATTTGGTTTTTGGGGTTTGCTGCTGAGGATTTTGAGAGGATTTGGATTCCCTGCAGGTGGAGGATTCCCAGCCCACTCTGAGGACAAGCTCCCTTTGCAATTTTCTTCTTTTAATGAAGATTTCCAATGCCTGGGCTAAGAACAGCAGAGAGAAATTGGAGTTTAGATCCTCTTGGATGAGAAAATCACCTGGACTTTGGCACAACTGGACCATTTCCCAGCATTTCCTGCTGTGCTCAGACACTCAGACCTGGCTTTTCATTATTCCCAGAGAATTCTGGCTCTGTTTTGTGGCCAGCCCAGGCTGTTAATTGCTCAGAATTAAGAGGTGGTTTGTGGGAAGCAGAAATAAATGTGGGATCCCAGGGATTCTCCTTATGGACAAGTCCTGCAGAGGGATGGAAATTTTTTTTTCGTTTTTTGTTGGGTTTTTTGGTGGTTTTTTTGTGGCTTTTTTTGTGTCTTTTTTTTTTTTTCCTTTTTTTTTTTTTTTTTTTTGAGGCTTGGGGGTTTTTTGGGGGGAATGAAGGCTTGGGGGTGACCCTGTCCCTGGTTTGGGGTTCCTGCCCTTGGGGTCGCTGCTGTCATGGGGAATTTGGGATTTGGCTTCCTTGGGCACTGGGAAGGTTCTGGAATTCTGTGCCTGGAGCAGGGAAGGAGCAGGATTGGGTCCCTTCTGCAGGAACATCCACCACGGACACACTGAGTGATCCTCGGGGCTTGCCGTGGAATTATGGGGTGGGATCCACGTCCCAGGGATCCAGGGGCAGCCCCAGCAAATCTGGGAATCCCAGCCCAGGCAGGAATTCCTGCCCCAGATCCCAGCCCCATCTCCCCTTTCCCAGTGGAGCCATTCCCTGTGTCCTGTCCCCAATTCCAGCTCTCCTGGAGCCCCTGCAGGGACTCTGAGCATCCCCTGGAGTTTTCCCTTCTCCAGGGAACATCCCCAGCCCTGCAGCAGCTCCAGGATTTTCTCTGGATTCCTTCCAGCAAATCAAATTTTTCCTCCCCCTTTCCTTTCCCTTGGCCTTCTCCTGTAGAATTTGGATTTTTCTTTCCCTGAGTTTTCTGGACTGGAAAATTTAGGATTTTCCTCTGGTGCCACCCAGTGGTGAAATCTGGGATTGCAGCTGGGCTGGGACGAGCAGAGGAAATTGGGGGGGAAAAAAAAAAACAACAACAAAAACTGAAGGATGCAGAAATTCCTTGGGATGCGCCTGGGGCTGGGGACAGGACGTGGGAATATCGGGAATATCGCGACATTGCTCCGTGGGGTCTGATCCCATCCATCTCCTTTTGCTGTTTCATCCTGCCCTGAGTGATTCAGTCAATTTTATCGACTTGGCTTATCATTAATTTAATATAATTAAATTATAAATAAGTTATAATTAATTATAATTAATTTTATAATAATAAATTAAATTTTAAAAAATTATATTTGCAATTATTTTACATGGTTTGCAGTTAATTGCCATGATTTCCCATTATTTTACCATTACTGTACATGATTTATAGTTAATTTACCTGGTTTACAATTAATTACCATGATTGGCAATTAATTACAATTATTGTACCTGGTTCGCAATTAATTTGTGGTTTACAATTAATTTATGTGGCTTACAAATAATTTAAGTGGTTTACAGTTAATTTAAGTGGTTTACAATCAATTTATGTGGCTTACAATTAATTTATGTGGTTTAAAATTAATTTAAGTGGTTTGCAATTAATTTATGTGACTTGCAATTAATTGCCATGGTTTACAATTAATTTATATGGTTTACAATTAATTGCCATGGTTTACAATTAATTTATATGGTTTACAATTAATTTATGTGGTTTACAATTAATTTATGTGGTTTACAATTAATTGCCGTGGTTTACAATTAATTGCCGTGGTTTACAATTAATTTATATGGTTTACAATTAATTGCCATGGTTTACAATTAATTGCCATGGTTTACAATTAATTGCCATGGTTTACAATTAATTTACCTGGTTTACATTTAATTTACCTGTTTTACAATTAATTGCCTCGATTTACAATTAATTTAATTGCAAACCAGGTAATTTACCATCCAGCTCCTGATTTTCCCATTTATTTCTAAAATCTCCTCTCAGCTCCTCACTCTGGATTTAATAAAATACAAATAAATACATTTCTATTTTAATACTAACAAATACATTTATAAATAATAAAATTTACTAAATTTTAATAATTTAATAAAATCCAATAAAATGTAGTAAAACTGAAAGGTCCAATGGAATAATAAATTCTATATTTATAAATAACTCTTTAATGAGAGTGAAAAGTGGATAATGAACTTCTTTAATTAGAGGAAGGCAATTAAGGGAGAAATGAGAGGAGCTGGGCTCAGCCAGGGCTTTTTATTCCTATTTAGTTATTTATTTGTTCGTACTCCTATTTATTAATTCATTTATTTATTTATTCTTATTTATTTATTCTTATTTATTTATTTATTCATTCTTATTTATTTATGTATTAATTCCTATTTATTTTTGTATTTATTGCTATTCCTGCCCATTCCCAGGGTCACTGAGAGCCCCAACCTCTGCCCAGACCTTTTTATTTTTATTTATTCCTACCCCTATTAATTTATTCCTTCCAATTCCTATTTATTTATTCCAATTCATTTATTCCTATTCCTGTTTATCAATTCCTACTTCTTTATTCCAATTCATTCATTTCTATTCCTATTCATTTATTTCTATTCTTTTATTCATTCCAATTTCTATTTTCTTATGGATTTTTTCCTATTCCTGCCCATTCCTGGGGTCCTCGGGAGTCCCAAGCTCATCTGAGACCTTTTAATTCCTATTAATTTATCCTATTAATTTATTCCTAATTGTCTATTCCTATTAATTTATTCCTAATTGTCTATTCCTATTTTATTCCAATTCCTATTAATTTATTCCTAATGCCTATTAATTTATTCCTAATTGTCTATTCCTATTAATTTATTCCAATTCCTATTAATTTATTCCTAATTGTCAATTCCTATTAATTTATTTCTAATTGTCTATTCCTATTTAATTTATTCCAATGCCTATTTATTTATTCCAATTCCTATTTATTTATTCCAATTCCTATTTAATTTATTCCTATTTATCTATTGCTATTCATTCCTATTCCTAATTATCTATTCCTAATAATTTATTCCTATTTATCTATTCCAATTCTATTTATTTATTCTTATTCATCTATTCATGTTCCTATTTATCTGTTCCTATTTATTTATATTTTTTTTTCCTATTCCTGCCCATTCCTGGGGTCCTTGGGAGGCCCAAGCTCATCTGAGACCTTTTAATTCCTACTAATTTATTCCTAATTGTCTATTCCTATTAATTTATTCAAATTAATACTAATTTATTCCTAATTATCTATTACTATTAATTTATTCCTAATTATCTATTCTTGACTATTTTTTCCTATTTATTCCTATTCTTATTTATTTATTCCTATTTATTTATCCTAATTCCTATTTATTTATCTCTATTCATTTATTCATGTTCCTATTAATCTATTCCTATTTATTTGTTCCTATTCCTGCTCCTTCTTGGGGTCCTTGGGAGACCCAAGACCTTTTTATTCCTATTCTATTTATTCCTTTTATTCTGATTCCTCTTAATTTATTCCTATTCCTATTAATTTATTCATATTCATTTATTTGTATTCCTATTTATCTATTCTTATTCTTGGGGTCCTTGACAGGCTCAAGTTCATCCAAGACATTTTTATTCCTATTTATTTATCCCCATTCCTCTTCCTATTTGTTTATTCTGATTTATATTTATTTATTCCTGTTTATTTATTTATTTATTCATGTTCCTGGGGTCCCCCCGGCCCCTCCCCCCTTACCCTTTTCCCCCCTTTTTTTCCCTTTTCCCCCCCTTTTTTTCCCTTTTCCCCCCCTTTTTTTTCCCTTTTCCCCCATCCCTGTGCAGGTGGCAGCTGGAAATGGGAATTTTTTCTTTCCTCAGTGCTCCTTGCCAAAGCAGCATTGCTGGAAAATGAGGATTAGGACAAACCTGTCCCTGTTTTTTCCCCTGTTCTGGAGCTTGGGGTGCTGTTTGATTTGGGGGTGTAGGAGTGGATTGAGGCTTCATGGAATTATGAAATGGAATTTTTAGGTTGGAAAAGAGATGGAATGCAGACATACCCGAGGTGCTGTGTCCAGTGTGGGATTTTCTGGGTGCATTTTCTGACTGGGATTTGGAAATTCTGCCAGTTTTGGTGCTCTGGGTTTGGAGTTTGCTTCCCATAGAAGTTCCCAGTGAAGGTGACATCGCTGTGGTTTCTCACCTGGGAAATTCAGAGTTCACTGCAGGTCAGGCTGAGACCCCCAGGGCAGAGCAGAGGATCCCCCTGTCCCAAACCCCACAGCTGATCCTGTCCTGTCCCAAACCCCACAGCTGACTCTGTTCTGTCCCAAAATCCACATCTGACCCTGTCCTGTCCCAAACCCCACATCTGACCCTGCTGCATCCCCCCGGTGTGTCCTGTCCCCTTCCAAACCCCCACATCTGCTCCCCCCATGGTGTGTCCTGTCCCCCCTCCTGTGTCCTGTCCTGTCCCAAACCCCACATCCAACTCTGCTCTGGTGTCTCTTGTCCTGTCCCAAACCCCACAGCTGACCCTGCTGCATCCCCCCAGTGTGTCCTGTCCCAAACTCCACATCTGCTCCCCCCAGTGTGTCCTGTCCCAAACCCCCACATCTGACCCCACTCTGCTGTGTCCTGTCCCAAACCCCACATCTGCTCCCCACACTGTGTCCTGTCCCCCCTCCTGTGTGGTGTCCCCAGACGTGCAGGGACCCTCAGCAGATCCCCCCAGAACATTCCTGCTGCTCCCCATCCCCCTGTGGCTCCTTGCCCCCTGATTTCGACACTTTTCCCCAGGATTTTCCACATTCCAAACCTCTGGGCTGGATTTGGGATGGAGGCTGTTTACAGGCAGAGTGGAGATGATTCATCCCCTGCCCTGATGTTCCCCAGCTTTGGATGGGCTGGAATTTCTGTCACCTTCTGGAGCGTTCCCTGCCCACACATGGCTCAAATCAAGTGTCCTTCCAGCTTTTGTTCCCGGGAATTGTTCCCGAAATTGTCCTCCCGAAAAGGGGAGGGGCAGCTGGGAGCTCAGCTCGGGGCCACCTCTCCCCGTCCTTGCTGTGTCCTGGGGCTGCTCTGCTTTCCCAGAAGAGCCATTCCTGGTTCTTCAGATCATCCTGGAGATGGATTTGTTCTTCTGAAATTCCTTCTTTAATAGGGATTGATGATATGGTTAATTAGGGGAATTATCCCTCATTTCCTTGGGTGTCTTGCCTGGCAAGGAAGAGCTGGATCCCATTGCAGAGGTGGCTGTGGCCTTACATGGGCTCTGTTTTCCCCTGATTTATGCTCTGAAAGTGTTTTATTGTCATTTGTAAGCTCTTCAGGAGACTCTGGAATATTTGCCCAGCAAGGTTCCCAGAGAAGCTGGAAGTGTCCTGGGCCTGCTTGGAGCCACCTGGGCTAGTGGGAGATGCCCCATCCTTCAGATCCCTTCCAACCCGAACCATTCCATGGTTTTTTATGCCCTGATCTTGAGGGAAATGGGGATTGATTTGCCTGTTCCTATCAGACAGAAAAAACATTTAAAAAGTTGAGTTGGGTTCTGTAGAAACTCTTGGAAAATCTGGCAGGATTTGGAGTCAGAGCTGTCAGTTCTTCCAGCTCCTGGGAGCTCTGGGGAGGATCAGGGGAGTTTCCAAAGAGCTCCAGCTCTTCTGGAGTTGAAACTGTGCAAAAAAAAAAAAAAAAAAAGGGTTTTGGGGACCTGCAGAAGGCACCTTCAGAATCCTGGCCCTGCCTGAGGAGAGGTTTGGATTTATCCCTTGGGATAATCACTTTAAATCCCAGAGCATTCCCTGATGATCCCTGCTGGAAACTCCATCCAATGTTTAAACAACTTCTCCTGGGCAGTTTAAGCCCATTTCTGTCCTTCCCTTCCACAGACACAAACATTCCCATGGGAATGTGAGTCCTGGCCTTTCCTGCTCCTCACAGATCCCAAATCTCCTGCCTTTGAGTCCAGCTTTCCTCTCTGAGGTGTGGCTGTTAAAACTCTTCTCTGATGAAGCTTTTGGGAGGTTTCATTGGAAATCCATCATCCCTCTGGTCCTGTGCATCCCTAATTCTGACTGCACAGCTCCTGGGGATGGGGGACAACATCAGCCTGGGGAAATGAGGTGATGGAGAAGCACAAGAGGAGAGTAAAGCACAGAAAATCTTCTGCCATTCCCACTTTTCTCTTTGGAGAAGCCACGTGGGATTTTGAGGGTGTCTCCTGCAGGACTTCTCAGCTTTTGGGATCATGACCTGGATCTTCTGCAAGGGAACCCGAGGGATTCTGATTCCTGAACCCCCTCCCAGGGACTGGGCCACAGAACCCGACGTGCCTGGTGCTGCTGGGATGTCCTGTCCTGTCCCCACAGCCCTGCTCCCGTCCCAGGGATACTCCAGGACATGGAATCCAGCACCTGGAGCCACCAGGTGTGCTCTGAGCCCAGACTGGCCCCTGGGTGCTGGGAGCCAGAGCTGCAGTGAGGGTGGGTTCCTGTGCCTGAGGCTGTGCAGAGGAGAGGAACCAGCTCAGAACATTCCTGTCCCTCTGGAGTCTCCACTGGAGCTTTTCCTTCAGGAGATGCTGCTGGGATGGCTCCTGGTCCTTCCTGGGGGTTTAGTGGAGCTGGGGCACCCCAGGGTTTCACAGGAGCCTGGCTGGGTGGGGCTCTGGGAAGGGGCTGGGTGGTTTTTAGGGTCCCCAACCATCCCATGGTCCTGGGAGAGGCTCCGAGGGCCGGGCTGGAGCTGCCAGGGAGGAATTTCCCAGCACAGAGCCTGGATCCATCTGCTGCTGGAAGCAGGAGCTTCCCGTTGCCCAGACAGTGGGTTTGGCAGCCTGGAGCTGATGGGCTCATCCCGGTGAATTCCTGCCCCGAGGAGGGAGGGAGGCCTGGGCTGACCTCCATCCTCACCCAGGCACTGCTGGAAGCTGCTGAGGCTGGGATGTGGTGCCAGGAAAGGAGAGGCTGCTGCCTTCCTCTAAACCCCTGGGTGGGCAAAACCCCCTGGGTGGGCAAAACCCCCTGGGTGGGCAAAAACCCCCTGGGTGGGCAAAAACCCCCTGGGTGGGCAAAAACCTCCTGGGTGGGCAAAAACCCCCTGGGTGGGCAAAAACCTCCTGGGTGGGCAAAACCTCCTGGGTGAACAAAAACACCTGGGACAACCCAACACTTGCTGGGCTGGGGTTTTGCTGGGCTGGGGTTTTGCTGGGGTCAGCTCTGGTCTTTGGTCCTGGTCTTTGGTCCTGGTCTTTGGTCCTGGTCTTTGGTCCTGGTCTTTGGTCCTGGTCTTTGGTCCTGGTCTTTGGTCCTGGTCTTTGGTCCTGGTCTTTGGTCCTGGTCTTAGGTCCTGGTCTTAGGTTTTGGGTTGAAATTTTGGGCATTGACTTTGTGGAGCTGCTGGGCACAGTCCAGAGGAATCCCCCGAGCTCTGGGAACCCTCAGGGGCTGGAACTGGGATTCCTGTCGCTGGAAGTGACAGAAAGGCCTGGATGTGGCACTTAGGCCAGGCTTTGTTAGTGCTGGCTTACGGGATGGGCTGGAGCATCTCAGCTTTTTCCAGCCTTGATCATTCCGTGTTTTTAGAGCAGAGGATTTTCCCGTGGCTCTGTGCTCCCTGTGTTCTTTTTTTTCTTACCTGGACCCAGTTCTCTGGTTTTCCACGGATAAATAAATGGGGAGTGTGGCTGGGGGGAATTCGGGGTCTCTCCTTTCCCAATCCTTCAGATTCCTGACCCTGCTCCTGTTTCCTTGGAGCTGTGCTGACCCTTCATCCTCCTCCTTCACTCCCAGATTTCCCAGATTTTGGGGAACACACAACATTCCCAGTTTTTGGGAAATGCCCAGATTTTTGGGAAACGCCCACTTTTCCATTTTTTGGGAAACTTCCAGATTCCAGTTTATGGGAAACTCCCAGATGCCCAGATTTTTGGGAAACATCCTGATTCCCAGTTTTTGGGAAATCCCCAGATTCCCAGATTTTTGGGAAACTTACAGTTTTCCATTTTTTTGGGCAATGCCCAGATTTCCAGTTTTTCAGAAACTCCCAGTGTTTTTGAGAAACTCCCATTTTTGGGGAAACTCCCAGTTTTCTATTCTTTGGCAAACTCCCAGATCCCCTTTTTTTTTTTTTTTTTTTTTTTTTTTGAAATGCCCAGGTTTTTGGGAAACATCCTGATTCCCAGTTTTTGGGTAATGCCCAGATTCCCAGTTTTTGAGAAACTCCCATTTTTGGGGAAACTCACAGTTTTCCATTCTTTGGGAAATGCTCAGATTCCCAGTTTTTTGGGAAACTCCCAGTTTTCCACTTTGTTTTGGGATGATCCCTCTATTCCCAGCTTTTACTGGGAATTTGGCCATGGAAGAGGTGTGGGGTGAGTGGGTGTACCATGTTTTAATGATAACAATGGCACATAGTTTGGATTGAAGGTTTTATTTCTAACAGAAAGGACAAAAAATTTGTTTTTTCTGTGTTTTTGGTGTAAATGTGGAGCTGTGTGGGTGACAGGACACAGCAGGGTGGGCTTGGATTTTGTGTTTAAATTCTGAGCTTAAATTTCAGGCTTGATTTTGGCCTTTGGTTCTAAGCTTTAGTTTAAGTTTGGGGGTTTGAAAGTTTCGGGTTTAAGTTTTGAGCTTGATTTTGTCCTTTAGTTCTGGGCTTTAGTTCAGTTTGGAGTTTAAATTTTGGGCTTAAATATCGAGCTTTAGTTCTGGGCTTCAGTTCAGTTCTGGATTTACATTTGGGTTTTAAGTTTTGAGCTTAAATTTCGGGCTGGATTTTGACCTTTAGTTTTCGGCTTAAATTTGGGGTTTGCATTTTTGAGCTTGGTTCTGGAACTTTGGGTTCTGGACTTTGGGTTCGGGTTTAAATTTTGGGCTTCGATTCTGTCCTTAAATCAATTCTGTTTAATTGGCAGAATTCAAATCAAAAAGTGAATTTTGCACTTGTTTTCCCCCCCAGATAAGCCCAGTAGGAAGTTTTGGAGAGCTGATGCTGTGTCCTAATTGGATAAATTTTGGAATCACGAGGTTTAAACTCCTGCCAGTTCCATCCTGACCAGGCATTAATCCTAAAACTTTCTTTTTTTCTTGCACCACTCTCGAAGTTACTGTGTCCAGTAGTTAATTTGTTTATTACAAAAGTTAGGCTAAGATTAAACAAACTGCTAATGCTTTTATGTAGCTTAATGAGAAGAAAATGGTTTGGAGGGACTCAAACCACTACAGAAGTTTTAAAAGGGGGGAAAAAATTGAAGTTTGCAGCAGAGTCAGGAATTTGTTCCTTTATTAATTGGAAACAAAAGCCACTGGTGTGTCGGTGCTGGTCTCTAAGCCTGAGATCAGTCACCACAACTTTTGGTGTTTAGGGTTGGTGTTCTCCCAGCTCGAAGGACGAGTCAGAAGTTGTTTCCTGAGGTTTCCAAGGTTGTTTATTCTTTCCTGTCTAAGGAATGATTTCCCTGACTCACAGGGGTCTGTCTGGCAGGTTAGTCGAGGCACACTGCCTGCCCTCTGGGCAGGTCTTGTCTTTTATACTATAAATTTATACTTTAAATTTTATACTATAAATTACGTACATGATGGTTACAATAGCTTTCCAATCCATGACCCTTTCATTGCCCTGTCCAGCTTTCTCCCAAACCAATCCAGAAGTGCCATCCTGGCCCAAAAGATGGATGCCACGAAGAAGGAAAGACATACCACGCCCAAATTCCTCCATCTTTGCTCTAAACTCCTTATAAACAATTCTATAAATTCACTTTTCTACCTTCTAACAATCTAATGGATGCTCTATTTATTTTTTGTGACTTGTGATTCTTTCCTGTAGTGGTGGTAATTTTTCTCAGGGACTGAGATCAAACCTGTCACTGTCTGAAATCGCTCCTGATTCTGAGATCCCCAGAGCAGGACGTGTTGGTGGTTTAAAGTCTGTGTTCTTCCCAGCCCCAGAGCCGAAGGAAATGCAGGAGGAGTTCTCTGAGGTTTTCAGGACTGTTTTTTGTTTCTTATCTAAGGAATTCTTTCTCTAGCTGACAGCAATCTGTTCAGCAGGAGATCCAGGGCACACTCTGCCTGCCCTGGGCAGGTCCTATCTCAGATACTTGTCCTGGTTTGAAGGACAGGTGTCTGCCAAGAAAGGCAGGAGCTTCTCTTTGAAATGGAGAATGTAAACACCCTCCCTCCAAATTATTATAATAATTATAATTAAGGGAGCTCTCAGGCAAAGAGATGGGAATTAGGAATAACAGTTCTTTACTAGGAAAATTAAAATAGCAATGCAGTATTACACAGAACAATCCCAAACCCTGCCAGAGTCAGAATCCAAGCTGACACCCGTCAGTCAGTCAGGGTGTTGGCAGCAGTCCCATTCCATGGTGGCTGCATCCTCCTGCAGGGGCAGATGTGGTTCAGCTGGAGCAGTGCTCCTGGAGAAGGTGCAGTTTCCTCTGAAGCTCCAGGGATGATGTGCAAAGGTCTGGTTTTCCTCTGGGATCCAGTGGAAAGAAGGTGCCTTGGTGTCCCAAATCTCAGTTTTTATCTGGGTAGGAAAGGCTTGGCTCCTGCCCTGGCTGGGAGCATCTCCCAGTGGGATGATGGAATTTTGATCAGCCATGCCCTGGGACTCAGTGGCCATGAACAGGAGATATCTCCTGGAGGGAGGATGGGCTGTGGGAAGATAAAGATGATTGCTCAGCTGGGTTAAAGATGGCCCATGAGCAGAGAATATGTGCCAGGAGATCAGGGGCACTGCCCCCACCCAGATGGGACAGAATTCCCATTGCTGGGCACACCAAACCAACACAACACTCTAAATTACACATCTAATATCTACAATTACTTTCCAATACACGAAAATTTTATTATACTGTCCAATTTTGTCCCAGTCCAATCCAAGAATGCTGGCTTGGCTCTGGGCTGAGTTTATTTGGGTTCCTGGTTTTTGGGATGGAGCTGGCTCAGCCCTGCCTGGGGCTCTAGGCTGGGTTTATTTGGGTTCCTGGTTTTTGGGATGGAGCTGGCTCAGCCCTGCCTGGGGCTCTCTGCCCTGCCTGGGCTCCCTAGGAATGGGCACAGCCCCACAGAGCTCCAGGAGGGTTTATGATGGACTGGGGGGATTTTGGGGTGTCTGTGCAGGGTCAGGGGTGTGATCCCTGGAACAGGGTGAGATTTTTGGGTTTTCTGTGCAGGGTGTGGTCCATGGTCCCTGTGGAGCTCAGGACATTCCATGACTTTCTGACTTCTGGCAAAGGTTGAGTTTTTGGGGTGTCTGTGCAGGATCAGGGATGTGATCCATGATCCCAGTGGATCTCAGGACATTCAATTACTGCCCCCTGGCGCAGGGTGAGATTTTTGGGGTGTCTGCAGGACCAGGGGTTGGGTGGATGATCCCTGTGGATCTCAGGACATTCCATGACTCTGACCCGTGGCACAGGATGGAATTTTGGGGTGTCTGTGCAGGGTCAGGGATGTGATCATGATCCCTGTGGATCTCAGGACATTCCATGACTTTCTCACCCCTGGCACAGGATGGAATTTTGGGATGTCTGTGCAGTGAAAGGGTTGATCCATGTGATCCATGATCCCTGTGAATCTCAGGATGTTCCATGACTTTGTGATCCCTGGCACAGGGTGAGGTTTTGGGGTGTCTGCAGGACCAGGGGTTGGATGGATGATCCCTGTGGATCTCAGGATATTCCATGACTTTGTGATTCCTGGCCAAAGTTGAGTTTTTGGGGTGTCTGCGAGGGTCAGGGATGTGATCCATGATCCCAGTGCATCTCAGGACATTCCATGACTTTCTCACTCCTGGCACAGGGTGAGATTTTGGGATGTCTGTGCAGGGTCAGGGGTGTGATCCCTGGCACGGGTGAGATTTTTGGGTTTTCTGTGCAGGGTGTGATCCATGATCCCCGTGCATCTCAGGATATTCCATGACTTTCTCACCCCTGGCACAGGGTGGAATTTTGGGATGTCTGTGCAGGATCAGGGGTGTGATCCATGATCCCTGTGGATCTCAGGATATCCCATGAGTGACTCCTGGCACAGGATGGAATTTTGGGATGTCTGTGCAGGGTCAGGGGTGTGATCCCTGGCACAGTCAGGTGGAATTTTGGGGTGTCTTTGCAGGATCAGGGGTGTGATCCATGATCCCTGTGCATCTCAGGACATCCCATGCATTACTCTGGGCACAGGATGGAATTTTGGGGTGTCTGTGAGGGTCAGGGGTGTGATCCATGATCCCAGTGCATCTCAGGACACCCCCTGGCACAGCTGGATTTGGGATTCGGGATCTCCACGAGGATTTTCTGATCTGCTTTCTCAGCAAACACCAAAACAGGTGGAAAAAAGAAAATAATCTTTGGAATAACAACATTTTTAAACCCAATTTGATGCCTGGCTTAGGAGCTGTCCCTTTGTCCCAGGGGGTCGTTTTTGGGGTCACATTTTGGATATTCCTGGCAGATCCTGGATTTTTGGGCCATCCCTTTCCCAGGTTTGGCTGCTCCCTCTGCTCCAGCTTGTCCCTATTTTGGGGAATAAACTTTGCAGGAACTCCAGGCTGCACGTGGCAGCTCCTGATCCATTTGTGGCTTTCCTGGAAAGATTATTTTTTTTCCAGTTTGACCTTTCAGAAAAAAAAAGGAACAATCCCAGAGTAAAATGGATTTTTAACGGATGCTGAAATTGTGAAACTTAACAACCCAATCCAAGGAATTTCAAATTTCAAAGCCCTTTTCTGTAGTTTTGTTGTGAGTGCACTTAAAAGCCCTAAAGCAGAACAGCCAAAATTGAATTTAATTCTTGTTTTCTCCCCCCACTGTGTTGTGCTGTCAGGGTTATTAATGGCTAGAAATGCAAATTTCAGATAATTTTCATTTCAGAGTGGTTTTTGTGCATCACCCTCCACGTCTCCATGAATTCCTGGTTATTCCAGGAGAATTCCAGGCTGTGTTTGGATCAGGAGAGATGAGAGGGAGCTGGAAATGCAGAGCAAGTAATAAATTTAAAATCAATAAATTAATAGAAGTGTGTGATTTCACATGGTGAAGTTGCATCATGATTTTTGTACATATTTTTGTAGACAACCTGATTTGGAGTGATGTCTGTCAATTTGTCTTTGCTTTGACCCAGGAAAATATTATCCAAATAATATTAAAATTTATATTATACAAAATATTATATTTTTTAAAATATTAGATTATACAAATATGTTGTTATACAAATATTTCATTAAAACAAATATTGTACAAATGATATTAAAATTTATATTATACAAAATATTAGATTATACCAATATAATGTTATATTATACAAATCTTGCATTAAAACAAGTATTATACAAATGCTATTAGAATTTATATTATACAAAATATTGGATTATACCAATATAATGTTATGTTATATTATACAAATCTTGCATTAAAACAAGTATTATACAAATATTAGAAGAATTTATATTATACAAAATATTGGATTATACCAATATAATGTTATGTTATATTATACAAATCTTGCATTAAAACAAGTATTATACAAATATTATAAGAATTTATATTATACAAAATATTGGATTATACCAATATAATGTTATGTTATATTATACAAATCTTGCATTAAAACAAGTATTATACAAATGATATTAAAATTTATATTATACAAAATATTGGATTATACCAATATAATGTTATGTTATATTACACAAATCTTGCATTAAAACAAGTATTATACAAATATTAGAAGAATTTATATTATACAAAATATTGGATTATACCAATATAATGTTATGTTATATTATACAAATCTTGCATTAAAACAAGTATTATACAAATATTAGAAGAATTTATACAAAATATTGGATTATACCAATATAAGGTTATGTTATATTATACAAATCTTGCATTAAAACAAGTATTATACAAATATTAGAAGAATTTATACAAAATATTGGATTATACCAATATAATGTTATGTTATATTATACAAATCTTGCATTAAAACAAGTATTATACAAATATTAGAAGAATTTATATTATACAAAATATTGGATTATACCAATATAATGTTATATTATATTACACAAATCTTGCATTAAAACAAGTATTATACAAATATTATAAGAATTTATATTATACAAAATATTGGATTATACCAATATAATGTTATGTTATATTATACAAATCTTGCATTAAAACAAGTATTATACAAATGTTATAAGAATTTATATTATACAAAATATTGGATTATACCAATATAATGTTATGTTATATTATACAAATCTTGCATTAAAACAAGTATTATACAAATATTATAAGAATTTATATTATACAAAATATTGGATTATACCAATATAATGTTATGTTATATTATACAAATCTTGCATTAAAACAAGTATTATACAAATGATATTAAAATTTATATTATACAAAATATTGGATTATACCAATATAATGTTATGTTATATTATACAAATCTTGCATTAAAACAAGTATTATACAAATATTAGAAGAATTTATATTATACAAAATATTGGATTATACCAATATAATGTTATGTTATATTATACAAATCTTGCATTAAAACAAGTATTATACAAATATTAGAAGAATTTATATTATACAAAATATTGGATTATACCAATATAATGTTATGTTATATTACACAAATCTTGCATTAAAACAGGTATTATACAAATATTAGTAGAATTTATACAAAATATTGGATTATACCAATATAAGGTTATGTTATATTATACAAATCTTGCATTAAAACAAGTATTATACAAATATTAGAAGAATTTATACAAAATATTGGATTATACCAATATAAGGTTATGTTATATTATACAAATCTTGCATTAAAACAAGTATTATACAAATATTAGAAGAATTTATACAAAATATTGGACTATACCAATATAAGGTTATGTTATATTATACAAATCTTGCATTAAAACAAGTATTATACAAAAACTATTCTACAAAATAATATTCTGCAAAATCCCATTTTCACAGAGCCAAGAATTCCCAGTTCTGAGGTTGATGGGATGCCTGAGGAATCCGTTGCTCACTGGGGTGGGTGCTGCTCTCTGTGCCCAGAATTTGGGATTTCCAGGGGGATTTTTGGAAACTGATTTCAGCTGAGGAGGTTGGATCTGTACCAGAGCCAGGGTGATGGTGGAATTTGGGATTTTGGGAGAGGTTTGTTCTTTGCACCATCAAACTGAGGATTTAATGTTGGTTATTTGGAGTTGAGAGTCGCTGAGTTCTGTGGGAGGATGTGCCAGAGGCAGAACCAGATCCAGAAGGGAAGGGAAGGGTCAGAACTGGTTTATCCTGGAAAATCAGGAGGAAAGGGCCAGGATTGGCTTTCCTTGGAAAAGGGATCCTGGATGAGCAGAAAAGCTCAGGAGGGAAGGATCAGGGATGGATTTTTTTTGGAAAAGGGATCCTGGAAAATCAGGAGAGGTCAGATGGGCAGGATCAGGGATGGATTTCCATGGAAAATGAATCCTGGAGGAGCAGGAGAGATCAGAATGGAAAAGCCAGAGATGATTTTCCTTGGAAAAGGATCCTGGGAAATGAGGAGAGCTCAGGAGGGAAAAGCCAAGGCTGGTTTTCCTTGGAAAAGGGATCCTGAAAAATCAAGACAGCTAAAATGGGAAGGATCAGGGCTGGATTTCCCTGGAAAAGGAATCCTGGAAAATCAGCAGAGCTCAGAAGGAAAAAGCCAGGGATGGATTTTTCCTGGAAAAGGGATCTTGGAAAATCAGAAGAGAAAAGCCAGGACTAGTTTTCCTTGGGAAGGGATCCTGCAGGAGCAGGAAAGCTCAGGAGGGAAGGATCAGGGCTGGATTTTCCTGGAAAAGGGATCCTGAAAAAGTCAGAAATGCTCAGGAGGAAAGGTTTGGGGCTGATTTTTCCTGGAAATGGGATCCTGGAAAATCAGGAGAGCTCAGATGGGCAGGATCAGGGATGGATTCCCATGGAAAATGAATCCTGGAGGAGCAGGAGAGATCAGAATGGAAAAGCCAGAGATGATTTTCCTGGGAAAAAGGATCCTGGATGAGCAGGACAGCTCAGAAGGGAAGGGTCAGGGATGGATTTTTTTGGAAGAGGGATCCTGAAAAACCAGAAGAGCTCAGATGGGAAAAGCCAGGGATGGTTTATCCTGGAAAAAAGATCCTGAAAAATCAGAATGAAAGGGCCAGAACTGGTTTATTCTGGAAAAGGGATCCTGGAGGAGAAGGAGAGCTCAGGAGGAAAAGGGGCAGGGATGGATTTTCCTGGAAAATGAATCCTGGAAAATCAGGAGAGGTCAGAAGGGAAGGTTTGGGTCTGGATTTTCCTGGAAAATGAATCCTGAAAAAGTCAGGACAGTTCAGAAGGGAAAAGTTTGGGTCTGGATTTCCCTGGAAAATGAATCCTGGAAAATCAGGAGACCTCAGAAGGGAAAAGCCAAAACTCGGTTTTTTTTTGGAAAAGGGATCCTGGAGGAGCAGGAGAGCTCAGGAGGAAAAGGGGCAGAGATGGATTTTCCTGGAAAATGAATCCTGGAAAATCAGGAGAGTTCAGAAAGGAAGAGTTTCCCATCATGTGCTTCTGTTTCCTTCCTGTCTGACACCAAACTCCATTTTTTCCACACTAAAGTTTTGGCTAAAAAGGAATAAAATAATCTAATTTCTACCAACCAAAAGGTTTTTAATCACCAAACTTTCATTTCTTAGCTTTGCCACCTCCAAAGGGAATTTTGCCTGGACTTTTTAAGGAATTTTGAGGATTTTTTCCCACCCATTGTCAGATGTAAATCCCAAATTGGCCTTTGAAGACAAACATTTTTTTTTGGTATTTTTTATTGGAATTCTCACCTTTGAGCTGAGAATCCTTTGGATGGATGAGACCCTGCTGAGAGGCTGTGCAGCACTAGGTGGCACTCGGGCTCCAAATTTCACATTTCAGCAGCCAAAACTCCAGGAAATTTAAGGAAAATCCAAAAATCCAGCAGCATCCTTCCAGTGCTGCCTCTCCTGGAATGGCAGGAGGTTTTTTTCTCTTTTTTTTCCACCTCCTGACCAACCATGGAAAAGGCAAAATCCTCCCCTTCACCTGCTCTGGGTTCTTTTCCACACTGAATTGAAATTTTGGCAGCTTTGTTTTGCCACTGCCAGTTTTTTACTGAACCTGCAGAGCTGAAATGGCCTGGGAGAATAATAATTAAATAATTAAACAAAAAATTTTATCTCTCTGCTCATTCCCATTTTTTTCCTCTCTGCTCATTCCAGTTTTTTTTTCTCTTGCTTCATTCCCATCTTTTCCTTCTGCTCATTCCCATTTTTTTTCCTCTCTGCTCATTCCTGTTTTCTCTCTGCTCATTCCCATCTTTTTTTTTCTCTCTGCTCATTCCCATCTTTTTTTTCTCTCTGCTCATTCCCATCTTTTCCTTCTTCTCATTCCCATTTTTTTCTCTCTTCTCATTCCCATCTTTCCTCTCTGATAATTCCCATTTTTTCCTCTGCTCATTCCTGTGTTTTCTCTCTGCTCATTCCCATTTTTTTGCTCTCTGCTAATTTGCATTTTTTCCTCTGCTCATTCCCATTTTTTTCCTCTCTTCTCATTCCCATTTTCTCTCTGCTCATTCCCATTTTTTTCCCCTCTGCTCATTCCCATTTTTCCCTCTCTGCTCATTCCCATTTTTTCCCTCTCTGCTCATTACCATTTTCTCTCTGCTCATTCCCCTTTTTCCCTCTGCTCATTCCCATTTTTCTCTCATCTCATTTTCATTTTTTCTCTCTGTCATTCCCCTTTTCTCTCTGTCATTCCCATTTTTCCTCCCTGCTCATTCCCATCTTTTCTCCCCAAAGGCTGCCTGGAATCCTCTCTATCCCAAGCTCAGATCCATGACCCTCACTCCAAACTGAACTCTTGGACTGGGAGGAAATTCAAATTTAGGGAGCCAAAACTTTCCAAAGTCAGGGCCAGGGGTGGGATTGCCACAATCCTTAAAAAATATCTGGAAAAAAACCAGGAAAACAACCTTGGAATTCCCTGAGTGTGACTTGGTCCCTTTGCTTCCTAGGGAAACATTTGAGGGACAGAAATCTGATTTTAGCACCCATCCTTATATTTAATTTTAGGCTGAAGGAGGGCAGGGGGTGATGGGATTTTTGGGCAGGAATTCCTGCCTGGGCTGGAATTCCCAGATTTCCTGTGGCTGCCCCTGGATCCCTCAAAGTGCCCAAGGCCAGGCTGGATCCACCTGGGATGGTGGAGAGTGAAATGGGATTTAAGTTCCTTTAAATCCAAATTTCAATCCTGAAATTCCATGATTTAACACTCTAAACATTCCATAAATTGGATCTGGATATTTGGGCTTTTTTTAAATCAAAAATTCAGACTGTGCTGGCAGAATTTGGGGTGGGAAGGGGATCCTGTTTTCCATTGTCCCTTTGATTCTCAGATCCCAGAGGATTCTCCAGGAGGGATTTCTGGGCAGGGGGATCAGAGGAGGCTCAGCTCAAAAACAAAACTTTGTTTCAGGAGCTCCTGGGATGTTCTGATCTGTCAGGGAGCATGAAAATGGTGGGGAAAGGAAAAAAAAAAGTTGGAATAGAAACATTTTGGGCTTTGTTTGTCTCTCAAGATGGTGGAAAAAGGAAAAAAAATTGCAATAGAAATATTTCAGGTCCTTCTGGCTTGTTCTGATTTCATGAAAATGGTGGAAAAAGGGAAAAAAAAGTGGAATAGAAACATTTCAGGCCTGATTTGGGTGGTTCTGGTCTCTCAGGGAGCAGCAGAAAGGGTGGAAAAAAGAAAAAAAGACTTGGGATAGAAACATTTTAATAAACCCAATTTGGTGTCTGGTTTATGAGCTGTGCCTTTGTCCCAGGAGGGGGTTTTGGGGTCAGAATTTGGGTATTGCTGGTAAATCTTGGTGGGCACAGCTGGGATTGCTGAGCTGTGTGTCCTGAGGAGTTTTGGGGGTGACATTTTGGGTGGTCATGGCTGGGAATGCTGAGCTGGCATTTTTGGGGTCAGAATTTGGGTATTCCTGGTAAATCTTGGTGGTCATGGCTGGGGTTGCTGAGCTGTGTGTCCTGAGGAGATTTTGGGGTCACATTTTGGATATTCCTGGTAAATCCTGTTGGTCATGGCTGGGAATGCTGATCCCTGTGTCCTGAGGCATTTTTGGGGTCAGATTTTGGATATTCCTGGTGAATCTTGGTGGTCACAGCTGGGATTGCTGAGCTGTGTGTCCTGAGGAGTTTTTGGGGTTGGATTTTGGATATTCCTGGTGGATCCCATTGATCATGGCTGGGAATGCTGAGCTGTGTGTCCAGTGGAGGTTTTGGGGTCACATTTCAGATATTCCTGATAAATCTTGGGGTCAGAGCTGGGAATGCTGAGCTGTGTGTCCTGATGAAATTTTTGGGGTCACATTTTGGTTGGTTATGGCTGGGAACATTGAGCTGATGTTTTTGAGGTCACATTTTGGATGTTCCTGGTAAATCCTGTTGGTTGTGGCTGGATTGCTGAGCTGTGTGTCCTGAGGAGTTTTTGGGGCCAGATTTTGGATATTCCTGGTAAATCCCATTGGTCATGAGTGGGAATGCTGAGCTGTTTGCCCTGAGGAGTTTTTGGGGTCACAGTTTGGGTGGTCATGGCTGGAAATGCTGAGCTGGCATTTTTGGGGCTGGATTTTGGATATTCCATGGTAAATCCTTTGGTCATGGCTGGGATTGCTGAGCTGTGTGTCCTGAGGAGTTTTTTGGGTCATATTTTGGATATTCCTGGTAAATACCGTTGGTCATGACTGGGAATGCTGAGCTGTGTGTCCTGAGGAGTTTTTGGGGTCACATTTTGAGTGGTCATGGCTATGTTCCTGGTAAATCCTGTTGGTTGTGGCTGGCAATGCTGATCCCTGTGTCCTGAGGCATTTTTGGGGTTGGATTTTGGATATTCCTGGTAAATCCTGTTGGTCGTGGCTGAAAATGCTGATCCCTGTGTCCTGAGGAGTTTTTGGGTCAAAATTTGGGTATTCCTGGTGAATCTTGGTGGTCACAGCTGGGATTGCTGAGCTCTGTCTGTCCTGAGGAGATTTTGGGGTCACATTTTGGGGGGTCGTGGCTGGGAATGCTGAGCTGGCATTTTTGGGGTCAGAATTTGGATATTCCTGGTGAATCCTGGTGGTCATGGCTGGGAATGCTGAGCTGTGTGTCCTGAGGAGTTTTTGGGGCCAGATTTTGGATATTCCTGGTAAATCCCATTGGTCATGAGTGGGAATGCTGAGCTGTTTGTCCTGAGGAGTTTTTGGGGTCCCATTTTGGGAATGCATGGCCCCGAATGCTGAGTCTGGAGCAGTTTTTGGGGCTCCCCATTTGGGAATTCTGACCCCAGAGTGTGTCTGGAGCAGTTTTTGGGGTCCCATTTGGGAATGCTGATCCCAGTGTGTGTCCTGAGGAGTTTTTGGGGTCCCATCTGGGAATTCTGACCCCAGTGTGTGTCTGGAGCAGTTTTTGGGGTCCCATTTGGGAATGTTGATCCCACTATGTGTCCTGAGGAGTTTTTGGGGTCTCATTTGGGAATGCTGACCCCAGTGTGTGTCTGGAGCAGTTTTTGGGGTCCCATCTGGGAATTCTGATCCCAGAGTGTGTCTGGAGCAGTTTTTGGGGTCCCATTTGGGAATGCTGACCCCAGTGTGTGTCTGAGGAGTTTTTGGGGTCCCATCTGGGAATGCTGATCCCAGTGTGTGTCTGGAGCAGTTTTTGGGGTCCCATTTGGGAATGCTGACCCCAGAGTGTCTGGAGCAGTTTTTGGGGTCCCATTGGGATTGCTGACCCCAGTGTGTGTCTGGAGCAGTTTTTGGGGTCTCCCATTTGGGAATGCTGACCCCAGTGTGTGTCTGGAGCAGTTTTTGGGCTCCCATTGAGGATTGCTGACCCCACTGTGTGCCCTGAGCAGTTTTTGGGGTCACAGTTTGGATATTCTTGATCAATCCCATTGATCATGTCTGTCAATGCTGACCCCAGAGTGTGTCTGGAGCAGTTTTTGGGGTCCCATTTGGGATTGCTGACCCCAGTGTGTGTCTGGAGCAGTTTTTGGGGTCCCAGCTGGGGTTGCTGACCCCAGTGTGTGTCTGGAGCAGTTTTTGGGTCACATTTGAGGAATGCTGACCCCAGTGTGTGTCTGGAGCAGCTTTTGGGGTCCCATTTGGGAATGCTGACCCCAGTGTGTGTCTGGAGCAGTTTTTGGGCTCCCATTTGGGATTGCTGACCCCAGTGTGTGTCTGGAGCAGTTTTTGGGGTCCCATTTGGGAATGCTGACCCCAGTGTGTGTCCGGAGGAGTTTTTGGGCTCCCATTTGGGAATGCTGACCCCAGTGTGTGTCTGGAGCAGTTTTTGGGGTCACAGTTTGGATATTCTTGATCAATCCCATTGATCATGTCTGTCAATGCTGACCCCAGTGTGTGTCTGGAGCAGTTTTTGGGGTCCC
Organism: Luscinia megarhynchos; assembly: GCA_034336665.1. NCBI lineage: Eukaryota > Metazoa > Chordata > Aves > Passeriformes > Muscicapidae > Luscinia > Luscinia megarhynchos. Next base: position 920,049 of record CM067566.1, read on the forward strand.
ATTTGGGATTGCTGACCCCAGTGTGTGTCTGGAGCAGTTTTTGGGGTCCCATTTGGGATTGCTGACCCCAGTGTGTGTCTGGAGCAGTTTTTGGGGTCACATTTGGGAATGCTGACCCCAGTGTGTGTCTGGAGCAGTTTTTGGGGCTCCCATTTGGGATTGCTGACCCCACTGTGTGCCCTGAGCAGTTTTTGGGGCCCCATTTGGGATTGCTGACCCCAGAGTGTGTCTGGAGCAGTTTTTGGGGTCCCATTTGGGATTGCTGACCCCAGTGTGTGTCTGGAGCAGTTTTTGGGCTCCCAGCTGGGGTTGCTGACCCCAGAGTGTGTCTGGAGCAGTTTTGGGGTCACATTTGAGGAATGCTGACCCCAGTGTGTGTCCTGAGGAGTTTTTGGGCTCCCATTTGGGAATGCTGACCCCAGTGTGTGTCTGGAGCAGTTTTTGGGCTCCCATTTAGGATTTCTCACCCCAGTGTGTGTCTGGAGCAGTTTTTTGGCTCCCAGCTGGGATTGCTGACCCCAGTGTGTGTCTGGAGCAGTTTTTGGGGCTCCCATTTGGGAATGCTGACCCCAGTGTGTGTCTGGAGCAGTTTTTGGGCTCCCAGCTTTGGGAATGCTGACCCCAGTGTGTCCCTGCAGCTCCGTGTATGATGGGGAGGAGCACGGGCGCTTCATGGAGAAGTTGGAGGCTCGGATCCGGAACCACGACCGGGAAATTGAGAAAATGTGCAACTTCCACTACCAGGGGTTCGTGGATTCCATCACGGAGCTGCTCAAGGTCCGGGGCGAGGCCCAGAAACTCAAGGTGAGACAAAATCTTATTTTAAATGGCTCCTCCTCAGGGATTCTCTGGAACCACAGCACTGTTCTCTCCTTTAATTTAAATTTCTGTTTAAGTTTTAATTAAAATTTATATTTAAATTCTATTTCTATATTTTTTCTATTTTTCTCTTTTTCTCTATTATTCTTTCTCTCTACTATTCTCTTTTTTTCTATTTTTTCCTTTTTTTCTATTTTTCCTTTTTTTCTATTTTTTTATCTTTTTTCTTTTTATTTTTTCTGTTTTTCTCTATTTTTCCTTTTTTCCTCTATCTTTTTTCTATTTTTCTATTTTTTTCTGTTCTATTTTTCTATTTTTTTCTATTTTTCTATTTTTTTCTATTTTTCTGTTTTTTTCTATTTTTCTGTTTTTTTCTTCTCTTTCTCTTCTCTTTCTCTTCTCTTTCTCTTCTCTTTCTCTTCTCTTTCTCTTCTCTTTCTCTTCTCTTTCTCTTCTCTTTCTCTTCTCTTTCTCTTCTCTTTCTCTTCTCTGGTTTTCCTGCACAAATCCAAGCAGGGAGAGGAGGCTGCCCCTCTCTGGTCCCTTCCTGCAGGAACCTGGTTGGAAATCCCAAAAAATCCCAAAAATTCCCTCCCAGAAGAGTCCCAAAAAGTTGTGGGTTGTCCCCAGGAACAGCACAGGGAGATTTTGTGGCTTTTTTCCTAAGAGTTGGGAAAAACCTTCCTGGTGTTCAAGAGAAGAGCTCAGTCATAAAATCTGTCAGAAAAAGCAAATGTTCTGGGGGAAAAAAAAGGAACTCCAAGTGAGGATGCTGAGTGCTGCTTTTAACAAATTTTTAATTAATTTATTAATTCACAGCTACCTGTGGCATTTCCCAGCAGGATTTTTACTTCACACACCCCAAGTGGATTTTTCCTCTCAGGAACATTTTCCTGAGAATTCATCCAGCAGGATGAACCCATTGGAATTACTATGAAATGAGTATTTTTTATTTTATTTATTTTATTTTTTTATTTTTTCAAGCCATTGTTTCCAGCCAAGAATTGCACATTGTTTGTTTGCTGGGAGCTGCTCCCCGTTCTGCCGGCAGCCCCTTTGTTGGTGGCTCACTGTGAAGTCCCTCCCTGTCCCCTCAGGAGATCTCCCTTGATTTCCACGATCCATAAAAACACAAAAACACCCCCGGAAAGTCTTTTCTGAAAAGCTTTGTGAGGCTTTTCCCCGGGGGATCATCTGTGGATCGAGTGCTGAGAGCGGGTTTGGTTCCAGCCATTCATCCCTCATTTGATCTCGGGCTTTTCCCACTTAGGCTGGGCTTGGAGCAGTCCCTGCTGCTCTCTGTGCTCCTGCCTCTGCTGTCCTGCACTCTGCTGCCCCTGAGGTGCATTTGTCACCTCGTGTGGCTCGAGTGTCACTCAGCCCCGTGGCCCTGAATGAACCAAAGCCTGAGCACCACCTGAATTTTTCCCCCTGAGAACGTTGGGTTGGGAATTTTTATCTCCTTGAGCTGGACAGGTGGGCAAGAGGCCACTGGGCAGTGTCCTTGTCCCCTGTGCTGGCCCTGCTGGGGCAGCTCTGAGAGCCCTGGAGGGGCTGGAGAATTCCTGATGAGCTGGGAAGGGGCTGGAGAACTCCTGAGAGAAAGGGGAAAGGGAATGAAGAATTCCTGAGAGAAATGGGAAAGGGAATGAAGAATTCCTGAGGGAAATGGGAAAGGGAATGAAGAATTCCTGAGAGAAATGGGAAAGGGAATGAAGAATTCCTGAGAGAAATGGGAAAGGGAATGAAGAATTCCTGAGAAAAATGGGAAAGGGAATGAAGAATTCCTGAGAGAAATGGGAAAGGGAATGAAGAATTCCTGAGGGAAATGGGAAGGGGCTGGAGAACGCCTGAGGGAAATGGGAAAGGGCTGGAGAATTCCTGAGGGAAATGGGAAAGGGCTGGAGAATTCCTGAGGGAAATGGGAAGGGGCTGGAGAATTCCTGAGGGAAATGGGAAGGGGCTGGAGAATTCCTGAGGGAAATGGGAAGGGGCTGGAGAATTCCTGAGGGAAATGGGAAGGGGCTGGAGAATTCCTGAGGGAAATGGGAAGGGGCTGGAGAATTCCTGAGGGAAATGGGAAGGGGCTGGAGAATTCCTGAGGGAAATGGGAAGGGGCTGGAGAATTCCTGAGGAGCTGGGCAGGGGCTCAGCTGGAGAAAAGGAGGCTCAGGGACCTTGTGGCTCTGCACAGCTCCCTGCCAGGAGGGGACACTGGGGGGATTTGGGATCTGGGAACAGGAGGAGAGGGAATGGCCCAGGGTGGGAATTGGGGAATTTCCCCATGGAAGGGGCTGCCCAGTGGAGCCTCCACCCCTAAAAGGGTTCAAACCCTGTGGTGGTTCCCAAAACCGTGTGAGGATGTGGCTCAGTGGAAAACGGTTCTGGCTGGATTTAAAAATCTTCAACTTTTCCAACAACTCCATGACCCCACAATCCCCATAATTTCTGAGCTCACCAGGTCAGACTGAAGGGGAACTTGGGATTTACCCACATTAAACAGATCCAGGATCCATTTATTTTCCCTACTGGAAAAGATCCTGGGCAATCACCATTTCCACTTTGGTTCCAGCTCCCACCATCCAACCTCAGAGCTCCCTGCATTCCCAGCCATGGTGCTTTTTCAACTTCAGGGTGGAAAAAAGGAGTTTTCCACGATTTCCCCTCCAGCATCTGCATCCCATCTCTGCCCTGTGCAGTAGCTCTGCTGGCTGCCTGCCCTCCCCAAAACCTGCTCATTTCCTTTATGATGTATGCAGCTTTTACAAGCAGCAGCCCAGCATCTCTCCCAAAGATTATTTGATTTGCTCAGATCCCGAAAAATCCCACCAGGAAAAAAGGAATCCGTGTTAGGTAATTTAAAACCACTCCTAAATAAGGCAGGGGCTGGAGGAGTTTGCTGTTAAATCACACAGCAACCCCAGCTCTGGGTTTTGGGGGGCAGGGGTCGTGCTTGGGATTGCTCCTGCAGGAAAACAGGGATGGTTATTCACACAGACCCCCTGTAGCTAAGCCAGGCTTTGCAGAGCTGGGGTTTGCTGAGCCAGAGCGGGACACAGGTGGCAGGGGAGGGATGAGGGAGCACTGCAGGGATTTTTGGGATGGCTGAGTTGTTCCTGCATCCACACCCCCAAAACAGGGGGCTCAGAGTCCTTGGGATCATTGCAGAGGGAGCTGGGGAGGGAACAAACAAACAAACAAAGCAAACCAGGCTGCAAGCCACAAAAAAGACTTCTGAATTTATCATCTGCTTTTGCTGTTGAATATTGTTCATTTTTGTGCTTAAAAGTACTTGGCTTATTAAAAAAACAGGGTTTTTTTTCCCACTTGTCTCAAAAAAAAATTTCCCTGAATCAGTTAAAAAAAAAAATTACTTAAATTTATTTCCTAAAAAAAATTAAAAATGTCCCCACCCCTCAGGGGTTTAAAGCCATGGATGTGGCACTTGGGGACATGGAGCAGGACTGGGGATGGTTGGGCTCCAAGCTGAACAATTCTGGGATTCTGTGAAATTAAGGAAAAATCTCTGATTTGTGATTGTGACAGGTCCAAAAGCTGCAGAATTAAAAAGGAATTTACAGCCACATGAGCTGAGATTGCTGGAAAAGGAGAGGAAGGAGAGGGGAAGGAGAGGAGGGAGTGGAGGGAGAGGGAGGAGAGGAAGCCCCACCTGGGATAACACTGGATGAGGGGGGATAAAAATCCATCAGGAATGACACAGATGAATGAGAGAGTCATGGAATGGGCTGGGTTGTGTTGGAAGGGAACTTAAATCTCATCCATTCCCATCCCCATCCATGGCAGGGACACTCCCACTGTCCCAGGGGATCCAGCCTGGCCTTGGGCACTCCAGGGATCCAGGGGCAGCCACAGCAAATCTGGGAATCCCAGCCCAGGCAGGAATTCCTGCCCAAGATCCCATCATTCTGTCCATGGCATGAAGGCAGCAGCAGCTTTTTGCAGGAAATCACAGAATCCTGAAATCGTCAAGCTTGGAAAAGATCATCCAGTCCCACCATCCCCAGCACTGCCCCCTGTCCCCAAGTGCCACATCCACAGGGCTTGGGAATCCCCCAGGGATGGGAAATCCAAACCTCCCTGGGCAATCCCAGTCCCTGACCCCCTTTCCATGGGGAAATTCCCCAGTTCCCACCCTGGGGCCGTTCCCTCTCCTCCTGTCCCTGTCCCTGTTCCCAGATCCCAAATCCCCCCAGTGTCCCCTCCTGGCAGGGAGTTGTGCAGAGCCACAAGGTCCCTGAGCCTCCTTTGCTCCAGCTGAGCCCCTGCCCAGCTCCTCAGGGATTCTCCAGCCCCTTCCCATTTCCCTCAGGAATTCTCCAGCCCCTTCCCAGCTCCCTCAGGAATTCTCCAGCCCCTTCCCATTTCCCTCAGGGATTCTCCAGCCCCTTCCCATTTCCCTCAGGAATTCTCCAGCCCCTTCCCATTTCTCTCAGGAATTCTCCAGCCCCTTCCCATTTCCCTGAGGAATTCTTTAGCTCCTTTCCCAGCTCCCTCAGCTGCTCCCTTCTGTTTTTCTGCTCCAGGATGGATTTTATCTTCCCAATCCCCTTTTGAGCTCCTCCTGTTCCTCCTCCTGCTCCTCCATCCTCATCCTACTGGAGAATGGGAGAACCTCACATGTTGTTCCTTTCCTGGGATGAAATTCTTTAAAGATTCCTCTTTCCATAATTATTCCAAGGGAAGCAAAGCTCCAGGGTGGATTTGTGAGATCTCCCACTCCTGGAAGTCCTTTGAGGGCTCTCTCCCAGTTCCTGGTGTTCTCCAAGCTCTGGGAAAGGTTTTGCTTCCAGAAGGAGCAGAACTCTGGAAAAACAGGGAACAAATTTTTGTTGCTAAAGTGGGGCAGGAATGCAGCAGCAGCTCCCACAGTGGGGAGAGCCTGGATCAGACCCAAAACCTTTCACAGGGATGTTGTGTAAAATGAACATTTGCAGCTGTAGAAGCTGCAAAAGGAGATTTTGGGGGAAAAAATGGGGTTTTGTGGCCTGGGAATCTCAGCACCCTGAGCTGTCCTGTTGGAATTCCCTTGGAATTGGCTGAATTGCTGGAGATCTGGAGCTGGGAGTGTTGCCTTGGAGATTTGTGTTGGTTTTTCCAGCTGTTCCAGGGTTTCCAAACCTTCCCTGGCTGAACTCAGGAGAATTCCCAAACTCCTCTTCCCATTCATTGGGTGAATAATGGGAGAATTCCTGATTTTCCATCCTGATGAACCCCAAAATCCCCTTTGTTCTTCTGTGGTTCCTACTGGGCTCTTACCTCTCCAGGTTTGCCTGAGGGAAATTTTCCAGCTCTGAGCCCCAACTTGGTGGGATAATCCAGGGAAAAAAAAAGATTTTTTTTTAATGCCAGATATATAAAAATAATCTTAAACCAGGCAGGACCCATTCAGAGGGAGATGAAGATCCCAAAGGAAGTTTTATGAGGATTTCTGTAAATATAAATAATTATTTCTAGGGAGAGCTCCTGGTAAAGAATCCTTCCCTGCTGGGATATGAAAGCGTTAAAACCTAAATGGAATTTATTTGGTGATGGGGAAGAGAATTAATTCCTCCCTCACTGAGGTGAAAACTGCATTTTTCCAAACTGGATCCATGAAAACTCCAGCATTTTGAGGCTTCCCTGCCTCTGAATGAATTCCTGTTAATTCCTTCCCCTTTTCTCCAGTGGCAAAGAGGAGAATCCCTGGGTTTGTCCCCCGGTGGCAGTGGCTGTTAAATCAGCCATAAACAGCTTTTCCATGGGATGGGAGCCGTGGGGAGGGATGGTGTTTATGGCCAGTTTGTTTTGGTGGGAAGAGCACTGTCCTGATTTATGGGATGTGCTTTTCCCAATATTCCCACAGAACCAAGTGACCGACACCAACCGGAAGCTGCAGAACGAAGGGAAGGAGGTGAGTGATGGATGCAGAGCTGGAATTCCAGCCCTGCTGCCCTGGCAGGGACAATTCCCTGGCCTTGGATCCCTGGTTTGCCATTTTCCACATCCCAGGATTTCTCCTGGAGTCTGAACCTTGAATAATCTCTTTTAGTTTTGGGATGTGAGAATTCCCTGTCCAACCTGTCCCTGTATCCTTGATTTCGTTTTTTCTACATCTCAGGATTTTCTCTTGGAGCCTGAGCACTGAATAATTCCAAACCCTGCCAGAGCCAGAATCCAAGCTGACACCCGTCAGGCAGTCAGGGTGTTGGCAGCAGTCCCATTCCATGGTGGCTGCATCCTCCTGCAGGGGCAGATGTGGTTCAGCTGGAGCAGTGCTCCTGGAGAAGGTGCAGTTTCCTCTGAAGCTCCAGGGATGATGTGCAAAGGTCTGGTTTTCCTCTGGAATCCAGTGGAAAGAAGGTGCCTTGGTGTCCCAAATCTCAGTTTTTATCTGGGTAGGAAAGGCTTGGCTCCTGCCCTGGCTGGAGCATCTCCCAGTGGGATGATGGAATTTTATCAGCCATGCCCTGGGACTCAGTGGCCATGAACAGGAGATATCTCCTGGAGGGAGGATGGGCTGTGGGAAGATAAAGGTGATTGCCCAGCTGGGTTAAAGATGGCCCATTAGCAGGAGATATATGCCACAGATGGGGACAGAATTCACATTTCTGGCCACATCCTGCACTGCAACCCCAGACAGGTTACCCTGGGGTGCAGCTGATCCTGAAGGAGTTTTTCCCATTCCCAGCTGCTCCTGGCCATGGAGGAGCTGCGGCAGTGCCGGCTGCAGCAGAGGAACATCTCAGCCACGGTGGACAAGCTCACCCTGTGCCTCCCTGGTGAGCAGCCACGACATTCCCGATGTTTTTGTTCCTTTTGGGAGCTGTTTGGGTTCCCAGCTGGGTGCTCCTGTCTCAGAGCTGTGTTTTTTCTTTCCCCAGTGCTGGAGATGTACAGCAAGCTGCGGGAGCAGATGAAATCCAAGAGGTAAATTTGGGCTGAGTGGGGTTTTGTGGCAAGAGTCCAAGGAATTGTTTGGTGCTGGGTAATTGAAGGGGAATCTCAGCAGTTCAAAACTAACATTTCCAGGTGAAATTTCCTGGGTTTTGGCTGCTTTTCAGTGGGAATACAAATGTCAGGGTTTTTCAGTGATGTTCATTTGTTTTTTACCACCAAAGACTGTTTATCTCCCAAAATTCCAGCTGGAATTGCCCAGGATTATCCATGGATGTATCAGCTAAAATTCCCTTAATTCCCCCTCAAAGTGGCTGATGTGAGATTTATTGATCATAAATCTGTTTATTTTAGTGTATAATAAATATTAATATTTATAGTAATAATTCACATATAAAGAACTATTTTTTAATTATATATATATAATACATCCAAATATTAAGGAAATAATATATATTAAATTTATAAAATATTTATTATATATTATTTATAGTAATTGTTAATATATAAAATATTTTAAACTTTAAATCAATGATAATGCAACAAAAATATAATAAGACAACAATTTTATAATATTAAATAACTAATATAATTAAAAATATAAATAGTCATTAGATATTATGTTATTAAACCCTTTTAATGCTTTTAGGGTGGTTCCTTTTAACATATAAACATATATTAACATATAAAGAAATACTTAATTTTTTAATATATAGTGGTACAACCAAATATTAAATAAATAATATATGATATATAAAATATATAAATATTTATTACATATTGTTTATTATGCTATTAAATGCTCTTAATACTTCCTAGGTGGTTCCTTTTAAATTAATTTTTCTATTTTGACCAGAGCTGTGCTCAGGACAGGAGGATGATCTTGAATCTTAGGTGGTCCCATATTCCAAAAAAATGGCAAATCCTGTGGATTCCCACTTTCCAAAGGGGAAAAAGATGGGAGGGCATTTGAGAAAAATGAATTTCCCAGCTCAGTTTCCTATTTGGTGTCTGAAATTTGCTTTTATGCAGCAAAGGAGGATCAAATTGTATCGGGTATGACCAAAAATAAGGAAGAATTCTTTATCCATGGGATTCCTGCGTTTTTAAATGTATAAAATAATTGATTTTAGGATTAAATGAATCCCTCCATTTAAGGATGGAGAAGGGAGTTGTTCCAGTGTGGAGAAGGTCATGGAATCAATGGCTGTGGTGGAAAATGGATCTGTTGGATCTGGGATTTGCATCCAGATTTAAATAAAGATTCTTTGGGTGGGAAGTGGATTTTTTTTATGGGATTTGGGAGGGGAAAAAGGGATCAGATCCTGGAATGCTAAAAGCACCAACTCTCCCCAGTCCATACTCTTGTATAGGATTTTTCCAACAAGCAAAGACACAAACTCAGACCACCACTCCTTGACCTGTTAGAATTCCAGTTTCTTTCATGCTAGGTTATGTTTAGAACTACTCATACAATTTATCTTGTTCTATGTGAAAAATGTCAGCAATATTCTTACTATAACTCTATTATGTCTAAATCCTGTCTACAGCTCTGGGCCTGGAGCCTCCACTGGAAACATCAGTGTGTTTTTTAACCTTCATTAGAACTTGCACTGCTACTCTGGCATCTAAACCTTTCACTTAGTAAAAGCAGTAGAGCTCACCCTAAAAATAAAAATTACTGACTTACTTCTCCTTAAACCTCTGCTTTATGTGTGAGTGGCTTGATAGAGTTCCATCCATCTGAAATTCAATCCCTGCACTCTGATTTCTCTCTGAAGAATTCAGAGATCCCCTGACTCGCTGACTCCAACTAGGTAGTAAAACATGGAGGAAAGCAGCTAAATGTAGTTTGCCTGGTGCACATAACACAGAGCAGGGCCTGGGTTTGTTCAGACATGTCCAGTGTGGTCTAAGTTTGTTCAGTATTACACCAAATTCATTCAGTCCCTGCAGTCTTTAATTTCTCTCTGAAAAATTCAGATTGATTTGATTTTCTTTTGGCAATGTTGGGACCCATTTTTCCCTTTGATTCTTAGGGGATTTTTCCTTTCTTAGTGTGAATTGTCAGGGACATTTTCTGGTTTGTTAGGCTCAAATTTTTCCTGGATTTTTCCTGATGCTTTTCCCAGCAGTCCTTGGGATTTTGGCAGAGTTTAGGTGTTTTAGTATGGATTTCAGGAGTCTTTGGGCCATTGTTTGTGTCATTTCCAGGCTTTTTGGGCCATTTTAAAGTCACATTTCCTCTGGATGTTTTGTCCACTCACTTCACCAGCTTTTTTTCCTCAGAAATTCCAGGAATCTCACTGGATTTTGGGGCCATGTTTGGTTTTTTAGTGCAGATGTTAGGAGTTTTTCTGGCCATTTTTGGTGCAATTTCTGTGGAATTTCTGTGTTTCTTAGTGCGAAATTTAGGCATTTTCCTGGGTTGCTGATGTTTAATTTAGGCTGGATTTTTTCCTGATGTTTTCCCCAATAATGGTTGGAATTTTGACAGCTTTGGGGTGTTTCAGTGTTGATTTTAGGACTATTTCTGGCCATTTTCGTATGGATTTTTAGGGGATTTTTGTGTCTTTTAGTGCCAATTTGTTAGGCTGAATTTTCCCTGGATTTTTCCTGATTCTTTTCCCAGCAATCCTTGGAATTTTGGACAGAGTTTAGGTGTTTTAGGATGGATTTCAGGAGTCTTTGGGCCATTGTTCGTATCATTTCCAGGCTTTTTGGGCCATTTTAAGTTGCATTTCCTCTGGATATTTTGCCTACTCACTTCGCCAGTTTTTTCCTCAAAAATCTCACTGGATTTTGGGGCCGACGTTTGGTTTTTTGGTGCAGATGTTAGGAGTTTTTCAGGCCATTTTTGGTGCAATTTCTGGGGAATTTCTGTGTTTCTTAGTGGGAATTTTTAGGCATTTTCCTGGGTTGTTAAGACAGACTCCAGCAGGCTGGGTGTGACCCCACAACTTGAAGGTGTTTTCCCAACCCGAAATTTTTTTATGATTCTCCCGCTCCTTCAGGCACTACCCAGCCCTGAAGACCCTGGAGCACCTGGAGCAGACGTTCCTGCCCCAGGTGAGCCACTACCGCTTCTGCCAGGCCATGGTGGACAACATCCCGCGGCTGCGGCGCGAGATCCAGGAGCGCTCCATGTCCGACCTCAAGGACTTCCTGGAGAGCATCCGCAAGCACTCGGAGCGGGTGGGCGAGACCGCCGTCAGACAGGTGGGCTGGGGCTGGGGGAGCCACAGCCGCGTTTGTGCCCCCGAATTCTGACTTCCCGAGCTGAAACCGCCATGGGTTTGGAAGGGGTGGTTGTTCCTGGGAGATTTGGGTGGAGTTGTGGTCGTTCATTCCTTGGAATTCTGATTTTCCAAGCCAAAACACTGATTGAGTTTGGGATTCTGGTTGTTCCTGGGAGTTTTGGGAGGAGTAAGATGATTGTTCATTCCTTGGAATTCTGCTTTTCTGAGCTAAAATGGTGATTGAGTTTGGGATTCTGTTACTGGGTGAGAAATTGTTGTTCCTGGGAGATTTGGGAGGAGTTGGAGGATCCTTCATTCCATGGAATTCTGCTTTTCTGAGCTAAAATGGTGATTGAGTTTGGGATTCTGGTTGTTCCTGGGAGTTTTGGGTGGAGTTGGATCGTTCATTCCTTGGAATTCTGCTTTTCTGAGCTAAAATAGTGATTGAGTTTGGGATTCTGTTATTGGGTGAGAAATTGTTGTTCCTGGGAGATTTGGGAGGAGTTGGGTCATTCATTCCTTGGAATTCTGCTTTTCCAAGCCAAAACACTGATGGAGTTTGGGATTCTGGTTGTTCCTGGGAGTTTTGGGAGGAGTTGGGTCGTTCATTCCATGGAATTCTGCTTTTCCATGCCAAAACACTGATTGAGTTTGGGACTCTGGTTGTTCCTGGGAGATTTGGGAGGAGTTGGATCGTTCATTTCATGGAATTCTGTTTTTCCAAGCCAAAACCATGATGGAGTTTGGGATTCTGTTACTGGGTGAGGAATTGCTGTTCCTGGGAGATTTGGGAGGAGTTGGATTTTTGTTCATTGCATGGAATTCTGCTTTTCCAAACCAAGGCGTTGTTTGAGTTTGGAATCCTGTTACTGGGTGAGGAATGGTTGTTCCTTCCCTGGTTGTTCCTGTTAGTTTTGGGAGGAGTTGGAGGTTCCTTCATTCCATGGAATTCTGCTTTTCTGAGCTAAAACTGTGGTTGAGTTTGGAATTCTGTTACTGTTCTGTTATGTTATAACCATTCCTCAATGATTCTTACTTCCCTGGTTTTTCTGGGAGTTTTGGGAGGAGTTGGATCCTTCATTCCATGGAATTCTGCTTTTCCACCCAAGGCAGTGATGGAGTTGGGGGTTCTGTTGCTGGGAGAGTAATTATTGTTCCTGGGAGTTTTGGGAGGAGTTGGATTGTTAATTCCTTGGAATTCTGCTTTTCCAGGCCAAAACACTGATTGAGTTTGGGACTCTGGTTGTTCCTGGGAGTTTTGGGAGGAGTAAGATGATTGTTCATTCCTTGGAATTTTGATTTTCTGAGCTAAAACTGTGGTTGAGTTTGGAATTCTATTACTGTTCTGTTCTGTCTTACAAACCCCAACCTTTCTCTGAAACAGCCAAACTTGAGGAATTTATTAATTAATTTAATTCCTTGTTTTTCAGTGCCTTTTTCATCTTCCCAGCTCCTTCCTGGTGTTTTTTTTTTTTGGTTTTTTTTTTTTGAGGTTTTTTTGTTTGGTTGGTTGGTTTTTTTTTGGGTGAGCAAACCCAGCCTTCCCTCATGGAATGGAGCTGTGGGGAGAGCTCAGCAAAATTTTTATTCAGATTAAACTTCCTGAAGGTGGAGAAACCTCTCCCCATCCAGATGTGAACGGGGCTGATGTCTGGGAGGGCTCCAGGTGCTGGATTTACCTGAGGCAGCAATTTCTGGAGCAGAATTCCCAATAAAAATTCCCCTTTAGTTCCTTGTGCAGGCAGAGCTTTGGGAAGATCCTTCCTTGCTCTGGGAAGGAACAGGAATTTCATTTCTTTTTGGTGTCCATTGAATGCAGGCAACACTTGATATAATTATTTAATCTTTTTTATCCCCTGAAAGATGTTTCTCAGTTTTAGGGACATCACAGGGTGGAGGTGTTGTCTGGTAGTTTCCAGTTCCATGTTCAGGATTCTGGGAGAGGCTTCCAGTCTCCTGGCTCTGTGCTGATGGATGTGCAGCCACATCTGTGGATTTTAGGTGGAAAGTTAGCAGAAATTTCCATCATTTCAGCACCTTTTTTTTGCTCTTCTGGTCGGAGAAATTTCTGTACCTTTGTTTCCATCCCTTCCCAATCCACTGCTCTTGCTGTTCTTTGTGTCCCTCCTGCTCCTGTGGCTCCGTTCCTTCTCCATCTCCCACTCTGAGGGAATCCTGTGGCTTCTCCTGGTGTTTTCCTCACCAATTCCAGCCCTTCCTCCTCCTCCTCCTCCTCCCATATTCCCAGTTGGAGGTGCTGGGGATTGGCTGCTCCTGCCCTGCCCAAATTCAGGAATGGGAGCAGCCTGGAATGAGGGGTCACTAAAATTCCCTGGAAATAACAGGGGGAAGTTCTTCATCCTGGAGGGGACAGAGCTGGGAGCAGCTCCTGCATGGTTTTCATGGAATCCTGGAATGGTTTGGGATGGAGGGGTCCTTAAAGTTCATCTCATCCCACCCCATCCATGGCAGGGACACTCCCACTGTGCCTGGGCACTCCAGGGATCCAGGGGCAGCCACAGCAAATCTGGGAATCCCAGCCCAGGCAGGAATTCCTTCCCAAGATCCCAGCCCCATCTCCCCTTTCCCAGTGGAGCCATTCCCTGTGTCCTGTCCCAAATTCCAGCTCTCCTGATCCCCTTGTCTTTAATTTTCCTCAGGATAACACAGCAAATTTGGCATCTTCCAGCTCCTCCAAATCCCAACTTTCTGCTGTTTTCTGGGGTTGATGTGCAGATTTCAGGAGGGTTTTTGGGAGCTCCATGTGCCACTTTCCCTGGAGAAGCTGATGTGGGGCGATCCTGGACCTGGAGTTTGGGGTGGCTCTGGGCAGGGTGTCTGGCAGGGCTGGGCGCTTTCCCTGGCCGGGATGTGCATCTGACAGGAATCCCAGCGAGCCAGGGATTGGCAGCTCCCCACACTGGGTTTAAATTAGGATCATATAAATTCCTTTCAAATTGTTTGATTTCAGCAGCGGGAGCGGGGGAGGCCTGGCTCGGCGGGGAGAGGAAATGGGGTTTGTGTAACGTTACAGACGCGAGCCTGCCGCTGACAAGGGCTGAACATTTCATTTTGTGATAATCAGGAGGATCTGGCCAGCTCCTCCTGGGATGGAGAATCCTCAGTGCTCCCCATCCCTGCTGGGCTTGATCCCAATCTGAGCTTTATTACCCAAATTCCGCGGGAATTCGCCGCCTTCCAAATCTCCTTGTTAATTCCGGGGCCTGGAGGGGATGAAAGGAGCTGCACACACTTGAACTCCACTTGGACTTTGGCCCTGTGAACCTGCCTGGGTGTGTTTGGGTTGTGGTGAGGTTTTTTTTTTTACAGGGCTCTGAGCTCCAGGCCTGAATTACATCCCATTAACACGTGCTGGTATCCGGGCTGGCCTTTGTTATCCCGCTCCGGGCTGGAATGTGGAGGAGGCCGCTGGGGATGGAGCTGCTGAGAGCCAGGGGCCAAAAACAAGGCAGCCAAGAGGCAGCCACGGATCTAGGGCTGGGCAGGCAGAAATGGCAGAGCTGCCTCTCCAGAGGGGCTGTTTATGGGAATCACTGGGATCAGGGCAGAGGTGGGCTGGGGTGGGACAGGAGGATCCTGGGGGAATTTGGGACAGGTTGGTCCAGGATGAATTGGGATAAGTTGATCCAGTGGGGATTTGGACAGGTTGCTCCAGGAGGAGTTGAAATAGGTTGATTCAGTGGCAATTGGGGCAGTTTGATCCAGAATGAATTGGGACAGGTTAGTCCAGAATGAATTGGGACAGGTTGATTGATCCAATGGGAATTGGGCAGTTTGATCCAGAATGAATTTTGGACAGGTTGATCCGGAATGAATTGGGATAGGTTGATCCACTGGGGATTTGGACAGGTTGGTCCATGATTAATTTGGACAGGTTGCTCCAGGAGGAGTTGAAATAGGTTGGTCCAGTGGGAATAGGGACAGGATGATGCAGTGGGAATTGGGGCAGTTTGATCCAGAATGAATTAGGACAGGTTGATCCAATGGGAATTTGGACAGGGTGATCCAGGATGAATTTGGGACAGGTGTATCCAGCAGGAATTGGGACAGATTGATCCCATAGGAATTGGGACAGGTTGATCCAGAATGAATTGGGAGAGGTTGATCCAATGGGAATTGGGACAGGTTGGTCCAGCAGGAATTTGGGACAAGTTGATCCTGTAGGAATTTGGACAGGTTGGTCCATAATTAATTTGGGACAGGTTGATCCAGAATTAATTGGGACAGGTTGATCCAACAGGAGTTGGGACAGGTGTGTCCAATGGGAATTGGGACAGGTTGGTCCCATAGGAATTGGAAGAGGTTGGCCCAGGATGAATTGGGAGAGGTTGATCCAATGGAAATTTGGATAGGTTGGTCTATGATTAATTTGGGCAGGATGATCCAGTCGAAACTGGGACAGTTTGATCCAGTGGGAATTTGGGACTGGTTGATCCAGCAGGAATTAGGGTAGGCTGATCTTGTAGGAATTGGGACAGGCTGGTCCAGGAGGAGTTGATAGATTGATCCTGGAGAATTTGGGGCAGGTTGATCCAGTGGGAATTTGGGGCAGGTTGATCCAGTGGGAATTTGGGACAGGTGTGTTCAGCAGGAATTGGGAAAGATTGATCCAGTGGCAATTGGGACAGATTGATCCCATAGGAATTTGGACAGGTTGATCCTGCAGAATTTGGGGCAGGTCGATCCAATGGGAATTGGGAAGGGGGTGGGGATGAGGGCTGGGAAGGGCAGCAGAGCCCTCGGGGTGTGAAGCTTTCCCAAGCAAACCCTTTGCCCAGGAGCTGCTCTGGTGCCATTCCCAGCAGGAACACCTCCCCCTGTGCTCAGGGGTCCCATCCCAGCCCCAGCTGTGCCAGCCTGTGCAGCACCAGGCACGTGGAGCAGTCCCTGGCAGGGCTGGGGTCACTGGGACGTGGCACGAGGTGATTCCAGCACTGTTGGGAAATCCTGGCCCTCCCTGGGCTCTGCTTAAACACAACCACATTTCCCTCTCTTGCAGAGCCACAGGAGCTCTGCCCAGCTCTGCAGGGGACACAGGGACACGTCCCAGGCTCCAGACACTGCCTGGTGGCCTTTGGATGGCCTGGGGCAGCATTCCAAAAACACACTTTGGGTCGTGTTCCCAATTATCCTCCTCCTCATCCCTGACTTTTCTGGGCTCTGGGTAATGCTGGGATGGTTTGGGCTCAGCTGGATCCTGGACAGGGAATGTCCCAGTGCTGGGTGTCACCATTCCAGAGGTCACAGAGGCCTGGCTGGGGTTTGTCCCTGTGCCAAGGCTGGGGTTTATCCTGTGCTGGCACTTCCAGAGCTGAACTTCCTGCTGCTTCCAGCTCCCCATTCTGGGGGTTTGCCTTAACAAGTCAAAATAAACTGGTTATTAAAAATTGGGAGTTTTCCAGGCTTGGCTGCAGCAGGAAAGGTCCCTGTGCTGGCTGGGAGGATTTCCACGGCGGGGTGGGGATAATGGGATGGGGGTTTGTGCTCCTGGGCAGGTTTGGGGAGCAGGAATTTGATTTTCCAGTCGAATTTAGGAAGGAGACCTTCTTAATCTTGGCTCCTGCTGCTCGTCTGCTTGGGATATTAAAGTCTTAGGGGAGGAAATGCATCCTTGGGGCTGCAGAGATGGGAAGGGACCAGGGCTTGCAGGATTTTGGGATGGAGAAAGGATGGGTCAGTGTCACTGCAGTGCCTTGGTTTAGCTGCTCTCAGGATTTAGGAGCTGTTCACACCCATCCCCTTCCCCCTGAGCAGCAGGAATTCTGCCCTCAGCATCCTCTGTTTCACCTCCTCGAGGAAAACACCGGGAGGAGATTTCTGTCTTTTGTGCTGGGTGAAAACCTCAGCTGCCTCTGGAAGCCCCTGCTATTTTTTCATTAAGCCTTGGCCCCAAAATGTGTTATTTTGAGTGTTGAGCAGCCCTCTCTGGGCAGGGGATCCATCTCTTGCCACTGGTGTTTGATCTGGAAGGTTTTTAACCTCCCCAAGTCTCTGCCCCGAGCCGGAGCCTCTGCTCCTGTCACCATCCAGCCCCAAAAATTCTGAGTCCAACCTGTGAAATTTGGGTTTTCTTCACTCCCTGGGCTCTGGGATGAGGTGTGAGAAATCCCAGAGGTGACATTCTGTGGGGTCTGTCACCCTCTGCCACACCCCTGCTCGTGCTTTGGGGTCCCTGAGTGGTACCTGGGATGGGATGGGTTGGGAAATGCAGGAAAAATAACAGGAGGAGAGGGGAATGATCTGAGGACTGAGAGGGATTTTTTTGGAGTGAGATGTGAGGCCAGGAGCTTGAGGTTATGGGGATGAAGTGTGAGAAATCCCAGACAGGGGGAGGTGACATTCTGTGGGGTCTGTCACCCTCTGCCACCCCCTGATCATGTTTTGGGGACCATGAGGGGTACCAGGGATGGGATGGGAAATTCAGGTAAAATAACAGGAGGAGATGGGAATGATCTGAGAATTGGGAAGGTTTTTTTGGGGTGAGATGTGAGGCCAGGAGCTTGAGGTTATGGGCATGAGGTGTGAGAAATCCCAGAGGTGACATTCTGTGGGGTCTGTCACCCTCTGCCACCCCCTGCTCGTGTTTTGGGGACCATGAGTGGTACCTGGGATGGGATGAGATGGGAAATGCAGGAAAAAGAACAGGAGGAGATGGGAATAATCTGAGAATTGGGAAGGGTTTTTTTGGGGTGAGATGTGAGGCCAGGAGGTTACAGGGATGAGAAATCCCAGAGGTGACATTTTATGGGGTCTGTCACCCTCTGCCACCCCCTGCTCGTGCTTTTGGGGACCATGAGTGGTACCAGGGATGGGATAATGGGATGGGATAAACTACAGGAAAAAGAACAGGAGGAGATGGGAATGATCTGAGAACTGAGAGGGATTTTTTTGGGGTGAGATGTCAGGCCAGAAGGTTACAGGGATGAGGTGTGAGAAATCCCAGAGGTGACATTTTATTTGGTCTGTCACCCTCTGCCACCCCCTGCTCGTGCTTTGGGATCCCTGAGTGGTACCAGGGATGGGATAAACTGCAGGAAAAAGGAACAGGAGGAGATGGGAATGATCTGAGAATTGGGAAAGGTTTTTGGGGTGAGATGAGCTCGAGGTTAAATGTGCCTGGATGGGAAAGCAGCCAGAGGCACTGGGAACTCCTGGGAGTGCAGGACACTCCTGGGGAGGTGCTGAGGGCCCTGTGCAGATCTCAGCAGGTTCTGCTCCCTCCCACATCACAGAAGTGCAGTGCAAATGTGCTGATTGTCATAAAAGAGCTTTTTATTCCCCTTTCCTGGCGTCCTGGGAAGGTTTCACTGTTTATTTAACAGGAATTCTGTGCCTTTCAGTCTGCCTTGCAAATTTATACTCCATAGGAAGTTCATTAATAAATGGGCATCCCTCTCAATCCCTTTTATGGCCTCAGAAATGAAACTGTTAAATCATGGCCTTTTTTATTTCAGCATCTGGGTGAGGAAGGGGCTGAGGGATCCCAGCAGTGGATCCACATCCCCTGGGCACCAGAAAATTCAGAGTTTAACTCCAGCTTTTTGTGTGGTTGCCTTTTAGACCTTTAAAAAGTCTTAAAATCCAGAGATGTTCTGATTAAATCCTTTATTTTCCAATCATGGAATGATTTGGGTTGGGTGCTAAAATCCAGCTCCAGCCTCATGCTGTGAGCAGAGACAAATTCAACACCCCAGGGTGCTGCAAACCAGATCCAGCCTGGCCTTGGGCATCTTCCAACCCCTGGGATAGAATTAATATTAATTAATAATTAATAATTAAGCACAGAGAAAGTGCCAGGTTGGAGGCATGAGCACTTCTTGCTCCTTCCTTTGAGCCCTCAGGGATTGTTGTTGTTTTTTTGGGGTTTTAGCTGGGGAAGAGGAGCTGGGAACCTCCTTTCCTTTCTCCTGGGCTGGGATTTTTGGGTTGGGCACTGTGATTTCTCCTGCTTTGCATTTTGGGGCTGGGAAGTTGCTCCCAGGAGCACCTGTGACCCCACAATAAACTCAATTTGTGCCTGGTTTTGGTGTGGAGGAGCTCAGGGGTTGGAATCATCTCAAAAATCCCTGGGAATGGGGTCAGGATGCTGCTGCTGCCCAGGATGATAAATTCCACAGCTCACTGTGATGTGGCTGCTCAGAAACCTTTTAAATGGACTTTTTTGGGTTTTTTTGTTTTGTTTTCCTCTTAAAAATTCCAGGGGTGGTTGTGGTGACATGGAGGGGTTTGAGCTCTTCAGCTGGGCACTGCTCCTGCCACGGGACTCTGGAGATGTGGAAAAATCTGGGGAGCAAAAATCTGGGTTGAGCAAAGGAAGGAGCAGATTTTACCCCTGAGCTGCTTTGGGGTTGTCTGAGCTGGGCTGTGGAGCAGGAATGGAACCTTCTGTGGGGTTTTGGGCAGGAATTCCTGCCTGGGCTGGGATTCCCAGATTTGCTGTGGCTGCCCCTGGATCCCTGGCAGTGCCCAAGGCCAGGCTGGATCCCCCTGGGACGGTGGGAGATGTTTGGATCAGGATCTTCTTTAAGGTCCCTTCCAACCCAAACCATTCCAGGATTCTGGAGCCAGGCTGGGAGAGCTGGGAATGTTCCCTGGAGAAGGGAAAACTCCAGGGGATGCTCAGAGTCCCTGCAGGGGCTCCAGGAGAGCTGGAATTTGGGACAGGACACAGGGAATGGCTCCACTGGGAAAGGGGAGATGGGGCTGGGATCTTGGGCAGGAATTCCTGCCTGGGCTGGGAATTCCCAGATTTGCTGTGGCTGCCCCTGGATCCCTGGCAGTGCCCAAGGGCCAGGCTGGATCCCCCTGGACAGTGGGAGTGTCCCTGCCATGGATGGGGTGACTCTGGAGCATCTTGAGGATCCTTTCCCACCCATTCCATGATTCCACAATATTTATTGCTCTGATAATTTGTCCCTCCTGTTAATTTGCCCTCTGGACAAGCAGCCCTTTCTCCACTGGCTGATGTGTCCATGAAGTTTCACATCTGCTGGATCCTTCCTCTCTCCTCTCTTCCCCTTTTCTCAACATAATCCAGATTAATTTTTTCCTCTCCTTTTATTCTGCTTTGCCTCTTTGCAGCCTTCATTGCTCCTTTCCATCCACATTTTGCTAAAACTTGGAAAATCCATCCCTGCCCTCATCCCCACTAGGAGCTGCTGATGGGGAGGTGGGACAGCCTGGGATGAATTTTCCACCTCTGTGGTTTGATTCCTTGGGCTCTGAGTGAAAAACCCACCCAGAATGGATGAAATTCCTCTCTCTGCACCCAGTGACTGAATTTATTGGTGCTGGACTTTGGGGACTGGTTTTTTTTTAATATTTCATATTTCAATGAAATATTTCAAATTTCAACGCTTAATATTAAATTAATATTTAATTAATTTCTGTGAGGGCTTGCTGAGAGGAATCCCAGAATCCTGGCATGCTGTGGGTTGGAAAGAGCCTTCAAGGCCATCCCATCCCATGGGCAGGGACACCTCCAGCAGCCACAGCTTTTTTGGGAATGCATTCCAGGCCCTCAGCTGCCTCTGAGTGGGGAATTCCCTCAGTGTTCTCTTCCTGCTGCTGCTGCTCCCCAGCAGCCTCTGCTGGGACTTCCAGAAACCCACTGGGAGAACTGGAGATCTCTTTGTGACCAGAGATCCACTGGCACTGGAAAAATTAGAAATTTCTTTGTGACCAGAGATCCACTGGAAGAACTGGAGATCTCTTTGTGACCAGAGATCCACTGGAAAAATTTGAAATGTCTGTGACCAGAAATACACTGGAAGAACTGGAGATCTCTTTGTGACCAGGAATCCACTGGAAAAATTTGAGATCTCTTTGTGACCAGAGATACACTGGAGAACCTGGAGATCTCTTTTTGACAAGAAATCCACCAGAAGAACTGGAGAACCTGGAGATTCTTTGTGAGCAGAGATCCACTGGAACTGGAAAAATTGGAAATTTCTTTGTGACCAGAAATCCTCTGGCACAGAAGAACTGGAGATCTCTTTGTGACAGAGATCTGCTGGAAAAACTGGAGATCTCTTTGTGACCAGAAATCCACTGGAAGAACTGGAGGTCTCTTTGTGACCAGAGATCCACTGGCACTGGAAAAATTGGAGATCTCTTTGTGACCAGAAACCCACTGGCACAGGAGATCTTTTTGTGACCAGAAACCCACCGGAAGAACTGGAGATCTGTCACCAGAAATCCTGTGGCACTGGAAAAATTGGAGATTTCTTTGTGACCAAGAATCCACTGGAAGAACTGGATATCTCTCTGTGACCAGGAATACACCAGCACTGGAAAAATTGGAGATCTCTTTGTGACCAGAGATCCATTGGAAGAACTGGAAAAATTGGAAATTTCTTTGTGACCAGAAATCCACTGGAAGAGCTGGAGAGCTCTTTGTGACCAGAAATCAACTGGAACTGTAAAAACTGGAAATATCTTTGTGACCAGAGATCCACTGGCACAAGACAACTGGAGATCTCTTTGTGACCAGAGATCCATTGGCAAAACTGGAAATATCTTTGTGGCCAGAGATCCACTGGAAGAACTGGAGATCTCTCTGTGACCAGGAATCCACTGGAAAAATTGGAGATCTCTTTGTGACCAAAAATCCACTGGCACAGAAGAACTGGAGATCTCTTTGTGACCAGAGACCCATTGGAAAAACTGGAAATATCTTTGTGGCCAGAGATCCACTGGAGAACCTGGAGATCTCGTTGTGACCAGAAATGCACTGGCACTGGAAAAACTGGAAATATCTTGGTCACCAGAGATCCATTGGAAGAACTGGAGATTTCTTTGTGACCAGAAATCCACTGGCACAAGACAACTGGAGATCTCTGTGACCAGAGATCCTGTGGCACTGGAAATATTGGAGATCTCTTTGTGACCAGAAATTCATTGGCAAAACTGGAAATATCTTTGTGACCAGAGATCCATTGGAAGAACTGGAGATCTCTTTGTGGCCAGGAATCCACTGGAAAAATTGGAGATCTCTTTGACACCAAAAATCCACTGGCACAGAAGAACTGGAGATCTCTTTGTGACCAGAGATCCATTGGAAAAACTGGAGATCTCTTTGTGTCCAGAGATCCCCTGGCACTGGGAACACTGGAGACGTCTTTGTGACCAAAAACCAACTGGATCTGGAAAAACTGGAAATATCTTTGTGACCAGAAATCCACTGGAAGAACTGGAGATCTCGTTGTGACCAGAGATCCACTGGCACTGGCAAAACTGGAAATTTCTTTGTGACCAGAAATCCACTGGCACAAGACAACTGGAGATCTCTGTGACCAGAGATCCTGTGGCACTGGAAATATTGGAGATCTCTTTGTGACCAGAAATCCATTGGAAAAACTGGAAATATCTTCGTGACCAGAGATCCACTGGAAGAACTGGAGATCTCTTTGTGGCCAGAGATCCATTGGAAGAACTGAATTTCTCTTTGTGACCAGAGATCCCCTGGCACTGGGAACACTGGAGATCTCTTTGTGACCAGAAACCAACTGGATCTGGAAAAACTGGAAATTTATTTGTGACCAGAAATCCACTGGCACAAAAGAACTGGAGATCTCTTTGTGAGCAGAGATCCACTGGAGAACCTGGAGATGTCTTTGTGACCAGAAATCAACTGGAACTGGAAAAACTGGAAATATCCTTGTGACCAGAAATCCATTGGAAGAACTGGAGATCTCTCTGTGACCAGAAATCCACTGGCACAAGACAACTGGAGATGTCTGTGACCAGAGATCCTGTGGCACTGGAAATATTGGAGATCTCTTTGTGACCAGAAATTCATTGGAAAAACTGGAGATCTCTTTGTGACCAGAGATCCACTGGAGAACCTGGAGATGTCTTTGTGACCAGAAATCAACTGGAACTGGAAAAACTGGAAATATCCTGGTGACCAGAAATCCACTGGAAGAACTGGAGATTCTTGGTGACTTGCAGTGTTTTCCTTTTGCTGGAGGGTGACACAAGTGGAACGTGGAGCCATTAATGAGCAGATCTGCAGGGAAAGGGAATTTCATGTCCCGTGGATCAAAGGCATTTGCTGGGGATTAATTCCATTTATTGACAAGCTCAGCTGCTTTGTGAAGGTCTCCTCGTGGGGCTGTTCCTGCTAACAGCAGCTGGGGCTGTTTTTAATAACCTTTTATTTGGAACAAAGCTGGCAGGAGCCTTCTGTGCTTTCCTTCAGGCTTGGTGGCATTGCCTTCAAGCTTGCCTGGCCTCAGAGGCCGAGTTTAACCCCTTGTTAGCCATGGATCCACTGCAGACAGGGAATGTCTGGAAGCACTTGGCACAGCCTGCAGGGATCTGGTTTAATTCTCCCAGCCCAGCATTTGACATGCAATTAAAAGGCTGCCAGCTTTGCTCAACTCTTATAAATTTCTTTTGCAAGTGTGGCTGTTAAAGTTCACTTTTATCAGCCACCTGTGCCCAGCTTGGCTGTTTCACAGAGGGGCACTGGCCTCATAAAGGGAGTTTTTTGCATCCCCTGTTGCAGGGGCTGTGGAGGAGCATTTCCAGCAGCTGCAGCTGGGAGGGTTTGGGGTTTGCAGCTACTGCAGATCCCCTGTGGGGTGGCAGCTCGTGTGGGGCCAGAGGTGATGCACATGTGGAGAACTGGCTGGAAAAACTGGACAGGGAGAGGAGCTGCTGCTTGGGCTCCAGGAGCTGGGGGAGGTTGGAGCAGCCTGAACCCTCCTTGTGGTCTGTCTGCAGCCTGGGGTGAAAAATATGAACTGGAGCTGTTGGATTGAGTCTGGAGGAGGTCAGGGAAATGCTGCCAGGATTCTGGAGCCAGGGCTGGGAGAGCTGGGAATGTTCCCTGGGGAAGGGAAAACTCCAGGGGATGCTCAGAGTCCCTGCAGGGGCTCCAGGAGAGCTGGAATTGGGGACAGGACACAGGGAATGGCTCCACTGGGAAAGGGGAGATGGGGCTGGGATCTGGGGCAGGAATTCCTGCCTGGGCTGGGATTCCCAGAGAATTCCCTGGATCCCTGGCAGTGCCCCAGGCCAGGCTGGATCCCCCTGGGACAGTGGGAGTGTCCCTGCCATGGATGGGATTTTCTGTCCCTTCCACCCAAATCCTTCCATGGCTGTGAAATCACCTCACCCCAAGGAGCCCATGGCTCCAGAATCCTGGGATGAGTTATTTTACTACTATTACTATTTATTTTTTATTTTATGTCACTATATTACATATGTTATTTTATGTAGTATGTAATATTCTTTTTTTTATTATCCAACTTTTGGTTGGTTTGGGTTGGAAGGATCCTAAATCCCATCCCCACCCCACCTGTCCCAGTGGATCCAGCCTGGCCTGGGGCACTGCCAGGTCCAGGGGCAGCCACAGCAAATCTGGGAATCCCAGCCCAGCCCCTCCAGGAGTGAAGGACTCGTGCTGGGAAGTTTTGGGGTGACCCTGGTGGAGGTTCCTGTCCCTGCCCTGAGCTCTGTGTGAGATCACTGTCCTGGAATGTGGGTTTATCCCTTCCAGGGGGGCTGGGACAATAAAATTCCATCCCCCAGGGAGGGATGATGGGATTTATGGGGGGTGCACGTGGCCCAGCCTGGCTCTGCCTCTCCCTGTTTTTTGGAAACCTCAGAAATCCGGGAGTTCTCCCCAGCCCTGGGGGCTCAGTCCTGAATTTCCTGTGGGGTTGTGGCCAAGGACTGGACAGCAGCCTCTGCCTTTATTCCCTAATCCCATCTTCCTCCTCTCCAGGGATTTTCTCTGCAGAGCTCTGCCCACCTTGGAGTCCTTAGGGTTTAATTTTGTGCTTTTATTTTGTATGGAAATAAGGACACAGGATGAGTTTGCTGTTGGCTAATTGGATTATTTCCCTCATTTTATCAATTCCTGCCCTATGGAGCCTTAATATCCACGCTGGCACTCCCCAGTTTGCTCCTGAAAAGTTTTTTGGGGATCCATTTTCCCCTGAGATCTGCAGATTTTGGGTGCCACGTCCTCTCCCCAGCCCCACACCCCGCTTTGTGTGATGTGGTTTTTCAAATCCCAATGATTTGCTGTGACTCAGAGCCTTCCCCTCCCGAGGAGAAGGAGCTTTTTGTGCCTCACCAGGCCCTGGGAGCAGTTGCTGCTGATCAAATGCTGACAGACCCCCTTGCTGGTGGTGCCACTGCAGGGAAATGTCACCAGCCTGGGACAGCTTGTGTACAGCTGAGCTTTATCACAAACAAACAAGCCTCCAGTAATTCCCATTTTTTTCCCTCCTCTTTGAGCATTTATTTGCTTTTCTCCCTTTTAAGCTGAATTTACAGTTTCCTGGCCTTGCTGATTCCCAGTGGGCTGAAAGAATCATCGTAAAGAGAAGCTCCTGTGGAGCTGGAGCTGCTGAAATGCCTCCAGGCTGTTGGTTGTAGGTCCATGTTCCCTCTCTGCCGGGGAAAGTGAGTCTTTAATGCCTTCCACATTTCCTGGGCTCGCAGGCAGAGCGCTGTGGCCTTTGCTGATGCTTTTTGCTGCTTTTTCCTGCCTTTTTTTTGGGTTTCTGATGGAAATGGTGGCAGCCAGGGTTGGGATTCTGCCTCTGCAGGTGAGGCTGATGTGTCTGGAAGGCTCAGTGTTGAGGTTTTATCTGCTTTTTCCAAAGTTGGGGTTAAATGTGTGAGAGGAAATTTCATGTTGGGACTCAGATTTGGTTTATTTGGTTCTTATCTATGGTTTTGGTTCTTATTTGGTTTATTGGTTCTTATCCCTATTACAAATTGTGAGTTCTGCAGCACTTCAAGCTAACAAACTGAAAATGGAGCCCTGACTGAAAATGGAGCCCCATCTCTCTCTCTACAAGGCATTTTAAGGATAAATTGTCCAATTAAGAAAAGTCCACCTAAATTACTTTTAATTTTAACCAAATAACCAACCAATGTGGAATTTTCTGTCCAATCACACAAAATCACCCAAACCTGTGGAGAAGAAGGTGAAGAAGAAAGACAAAACCTCCACCCTCAAACCTCCACCTTGCTTTATATTTATTGTTATATCCTAAACCCTCAAACTCTGATTTCCCCCTGTGATGTCACACACTCCTGTCCAAACTGTACACCCATGGTCCCAGTTCTGCCATCCCAGTCTGGAAGTTTCTCCACAGCCCCAGGTCAGGAGCAGAGCTCTCCTGGGGTCAGAGCTGTCAGCACAGAATTCTGAAATTTTCCCTGCCCAGGGTTCCACCAGTGCAGAGCTTCCAGAAGATGCTGCTGGGTGAGTTTTGCTCTGGAGGGTGAGAAAGGCCCAGTTTTTCCAGGCTGGACAAGCTCCAAGAACAGGAAAACCTGTGGAAGATCCCCTGGTCCCACCTTTGTTGGAACCCATTCCAGGACATGGATTTGGGATGTGGACATTGAAGGACAGGATTTGGGACATGGACATTGAAGAAAATGGATTTGGGACATGGAGAGATACAAAACTGGGACTTGGACATTCCAGGGCACGGATTTGGGACATGAACATTCACGGGCATGGATTTGGGATTTGGCCTTAAAGGACAGGGTTTGGGACATGGACAGTCCAGGACACAGATTTGGGACATGGACATTGAAGGACAGGATTTGGGATATGGAGAGACACAGAATTGGGACCTGGACATTCCAGGGCATGGATTTGAGATATGGACATTGAAGGACAGGATTTGGGATGTGGACATGGATGTTGGAGGCCACGGATTTGGGACACAGACATTGAAGGACATGAATTTGAGACATGGCAAGACACAGAATTGGGACATGGACATTCCAGGACATGGATTTGGGGCATGAACATTCAAGGACACAGATTTGGGACGTGGACATTAAAGGACAGGATTTAGGACATGGACAATGAAGGACATGAATTTGAGATATGGACATTCCAGGACAAGGATTTGGGACATATTTGAGGACATGAATTTAGGACATGGACATTGAAAGACAGAGAATTGGGATGTGGACATTCAAGGACACAGATTTGGGATACGAGCGTTGAAAGACACAAAACTGGGACATGAACATTCAAGGGCATGGATTTGGGACATGGACATTGAAGAATATTGATTCAGGACATGAACATTCCAGGACATGGATTTGGGAC
Organism: Luscinia megarhynchos; assembly: GCA_034336665.1. NCBI lineage: Eukaryota > Metazoa > Chordata > Aves > Passeriformes > Muscicapidae > Luscinia > Luscinia megarhynchos. The sequence continues at coordinate 947,118 of CM067566.1, forward strand.
ATGGACATTGAAGGACAGGATTTGGGATATGGAGAGACACAGAATTGGGATATGGACATTCCAGGACATGGATTTGGGATATGGACATTGAAGGACACAGATTTGGGATGTGGACATTGAGGAACATGGATTTGGAATATGGACATTCCAGGACATAGATTTGGGACATGGACATTGAAGGACACAAACACAGGATACAGACATTGAAGGACACAAAACTGGGACCTGAACATGGATGTTGAAGGACACAGATTTGGGACATGGACGTTGAAGGACATAAATTTGAGACATGGACATTCCAGGACACAGATTTGGGACATATTTGAGGACACAAATTTAGGACATGGACATTGAAAGACAGAGAATTGGGATGTGGACATTCAAGGACACGGATTTGGGACACAGGCATTGAAGGACATGGATTTGGGACATGGAAGTTCCAGGACACAGATTTGGGACCTGAACATATGGATTTGGGATATGAACATTCCAGGACACAGATATGGGACATGGACATTGAAGGACAGAATTTGGGATCTGAACATGGACGTTCCAGGACATGGATTTGGGGCGTGGACATTTGAGGTCACAGATCTGGGACAAGGACATTGAAGGACACAGATTTGGGACATGGACACAGAATTGGGACATGGACATTGAGGAACATGGATCTGGGACATGGACATTCAAGGACAAGGATTTGGGACCTGAACATGGATGTTGAAGGACACAGATTTGGGACATGGACAATGAAGGACATGAATTTGAGACATGGACATTCCAGGACATGGATTTGGGACATGGACATTTGAGAACACAGATTTGGGACATATTTGAGGACACAGAATTGGGACACGAACATTGAAAGACACAGATTTGGGACATGGACATTCAAGGACAAGGATTTGGGACCTGAACATGGATATTGAAGGACACAGATTTGGGACATGGGTGCTGAAGGACATGAATTTGAGACATGGACATTCCAGGACACGGATTTGGGACATGAACATGGATATTGAAGGACACGGATTTGGGACATGGACATTCCAGGACACGGATTTGGGACATGGACATTCCAGGACACGGAGTTTGGGACATATTGAGGACACAGATTTGGGACATGGACATTCCAGGACACAGATTTGGGACAACCTGGAAGCAGTGCTCACTTTGGCTCTAGAACAGCTCCATGTCTGAATTTTTGATGTGCACATCTGAGTTTTCCTGTCCTGTCTCACCTGATGGTTCCTTGTGGGGGCAGCTCTGGAGAAATTTGGTGGAAATCTGTCAGTTGTGTGTCCCAGCTCAGCCTTGGGATGGGGCAGAGAGGAGTCCCACAGCTGCTTTTCCACCTGGGCATCGAACTGGACCTGCAGAAATCCCTTGGCACTGGAGGAATCCCTTTTTCCCTGATTTTCCTGGAGCAGGAACGTGAGGAAACTGCTGTGGCCAGGAGGGATCAGCTGGAATCATTGTGCTCCTGGTGAAGAAATTTGGGATTTTCTTTGGTCTTAATACCCCCAAAAACTCTTTGTTTGCATTCTAAACCCCTGATTTAGGAATCCCAGCTGAACAGGTCAGGCTTGTGCACAGGAATTCCCAGAGCTGAGCTGGAGGAGCCTTGGCATCAGGGCTGGGATTTGGGATTTTTCCCATGGGAGGTGCTTTGACCCCATTCCTCTGCTGAAAAAGAAGGATTCTCATCAGAACCTCTCTGCTCCTAAGTGCACATAGAGCATGAAAAATAAGATTTCACCTGGAATTTTCCCTTCCTCGTGGGGCTCAGTGGCAGGGGAGGGGCCGTGGGGCAGTTTGGGGTTGTGCCCTGCTGGTTTGGGGTGTGCAGGCTCTGGGCAGCTCCTGCTGGCAGCTCTGCCTTGCCCAGGGCTGTGCCAGGCTGGCCCAAGGCTGCAGCTCTTGGAAACCACTTCAGTGGGGCTGGGAGCCACGGGGGTTATCCAGCCACAGCAATCCCTCCCTTATGTCCCAGACCTTCAGATCCAGCCTAAACTTCCCTCACTGGCTCCTCACACTGAATCCACTTCTCTCTTTTTGTAAAAACCATTTTTTAAATCATTCTTCCTTTTGAGTTACGGGCAGAGCGAAGGGGGCTGGGGATGGGAAGCCTTTGTATGGCAGCCAGGACTTATTTTATTTTATTTTATTTTATTTTACATCATCCCAGGGCTGTTCTTGAGGTGGTTTCTCCTTCCCTCCTGATGTCTGTGAGAATCCAGCTCCTCCTCCTGTTGCTTTTCCAGTCTCGTCCAGCTTTGCTCTTCCCTTGGCTCAGTGTTGCAGATTGGGGGAGCAGCCAGGAAAGGAAAAGAACAGAAAGGGGAAGGGAAGGAAAAAGGGAATGAAAAGAGAAAAAGGGAAGGGAAGGAAAGGAAAAAGGCAAGGAAAATAAAAGAGAAAAAAGGAAGGAAAGGAAAAAGGGAAGGAAAAGAAAAAGAGAAAAAGACAAGGAAAAGAAAAGAGAAAAAGACAAGGAAAAGAAAAAGGGAAGGAAAGGAAAAAGGGAAGGAGAAGGAAAAAGGAAAGGAAAAAGGGAAGGAAAGGAAAAAGGGAAGGAAAGGAAAAAGGGAAGGAAAGGAAAAAGGGAAGGAAAAGAAAAAAGGGAAGGAAAGGAAAAAGGGAAGGAAAGGAAAAGAGAAAAAGGGAAGGAAAGGAAAAAGGGAAGGGGAGGAAAAGAGAAAAAGGGAAGGAAAAAGGAAGGGAAAGAAAAGAAAAAATGGAAAGGGAAAAGGAAAAGAATGAGGAAAAGAAAGCAAAACGGGAAAGGAAGGAAAAAGGGAATGGAAGGAAAAAGGAAAGGAGAGAAAAGAGAAGGAAATAGAAAATATGGAAAGGAAAAAGGAAAGGAATGGGGAAAAGAAAGCAAAAAGGGAAGGGAAAGAAAAGGGAAAAAGGGAAGGGAAGGAGGAGGCCCCATCCCTGAAGTGCTCAGGGACAGGGGATGGGCACTTTGGGGACTTTGGGGACTTTGGGGTAGGGTTGAGTGAGGTTGGGTATTTGTACAGAACTCAGAATTGATGATCTCAGGGGGTTTCCCAACTTTTCTGATCCCTGGGAAGCCCAGGGGAGAAGTTTCCATCCTCCATTTCAAAGAGAAGCTCCTGCCTTTTCTGGCAAATACCTGCCCTTCAAACCAGGACACGTGTCCTTTCCAGCTTCCCTCAATTTCCCATCCCTGATGTGTAGCTCATCCTTTCCAGCTTTTTTTTTTTTTTAAGACTGGAGCCTTACCACTTTCTCATATAGAAAAAAAAAGCTTTACAGGGTTGTTTTTATACAAAAAGTCTCCATTTGGGGTTGGTAATGATGAGGGGCAGCCTTTTGTAGTGCCTGGGTAAATGTGTTCCAGTGTTTACATTAGTGTGTTAATTCCTTATATTTGGGGAGTTCTGATCCATGGAAAAACAAAGTAATGAAAGGGTTTTTTTATTCCTTTTTTTCCCCCTCTCTTTCTCTCTCTCTCTCTCTCTCCATAAATTAGAAACATTCACTTTTAGGGAGAGAGAAAAAAAAAATGGTGAAGTTAAAGGGCAAAATTATGGCATTTATTATCTTGAATTTCCATGACTGGTTAATTTTGCCTGTGTGTGGGTGGCTAAATAATCCTTCTGTTTCCGAAATCTTCCCCAGGAATTCTTTGTTAGTGCAGCGAGACAGACGCCCACTGTGGAGGGTTGAAATGGTCAAATCCCAGATCCCAGATCCCCTCCTGGTGCTGGGGATGGTGGGGCTGGGGGGGATCCCTCATTTCCAGGGGTTCATCCCTCAGCTGCTCAGAATTCCCAGTGAGGAAGGGCAGGGATGGGATTTCTGTGGGATTGAGGCTCCAGGGCCTTGGTGAGGGATCCTGGCAATCCATGGGAAGGGATTTGGGATAATTCCTGGGTGTGTGCAGCCCAAGTCACTCCCATCTCCCACCTGCATCCCTCTCTCCTGGTGCTTTGTTGTTGCTTTTTGTTCTGAAGTCCTTCAGAGCCCTCAGGAGCTGATTTCCTCTGTGTCCATCTGTGCTTGTGGAATCCTGGAATGGTTTGGGTGGGAAGGGACAGAAAATCCCACCCAGAGCCACCCCATGCATGGCAGGGACAATTCCCACATCCAGGTGGATCCAGCCTGGCCTTGGGCACTGCCAGGGATCCAGGGGCAGCCACAGCAAATCTGGGAATCCCAGCCCAGGCAGGAATTCCTGCCCAAGATCCCAGCCCCATCTCCCCTTTCCCACTGGAGCCATTCCCTGTGTCCTGTCCCCAATTCCAGCTCTCCTGGAGCCCCTGCAGGGACTCTGAGCATCCCCTGGAGTTTTCCCTTCTCCAGGGAACATTCCCAGCTCTCCCAGCCCGGCTCCAGAATCCTGGCAGCATTTCCATGACTCCTCTGGACTCTCTGCAGCAGCTCCACGTCCTCCTGAGTTTGGGCTCCAGGGCTGGGGCAGCGCTGCAGGTGGGGTCTCACCTGAGCCTGGGGCACAGGGACACAATTCCCACCTTTCCTTGGGATCAGCCCATCCCAGCCTCACCCCCAACACCCCAAATCCTCCTCCCAGGGCTGCTGGAACAGACCAGGACACCCCGTGGGCCCCCAGCCCCCCCATCACCCATCTGCACCCCGAGCTCAGCAAACCCATTGAGAAGCACTTTGGAGCCGTTTAATTTTTATTTTTTTAAAATCCTGGAACGAAGGGAGCTGTGGGGGGGCCAGAGATGACATCCTGGATTTGGGATTTCACCCTGGCTCAGGGGATCCCCCGGGATGGGCTTTGAAAGCCGAGGCTTCTCGGGGCTGAGCGCTGTGAATACCTTGGGCTCAGTGGCATATGCAGAACAAATGTGAATCAAACACAGAAATAATTCCTTCAGGAATGTTATTTATTGATGTGGCAGAGCAATACTACACTGTTTACAATAGAGAGTTAAGTGGGATTTGGGGTTTGCTGGGAAGTTGACAGCTTGCGGTCCCGAGCAAAATTTCTGCCTTTTGTGGGATGAAAGGAGAAAAGCTGTGCTCTTGAAATGGTTATTTAGAAATGATTGGGAAGTTTGTTCCCTTTCCAGGAGGGGGAGAGGCTGCCAGGCCTGTGGTCACAGCAATGGTGAAATGCTGGATGTGAAAGAGCTCACAGAAGTCTGTTTGCATTAGGGGATGAGATAAAGGGAAGAACCTCCCGTTCCCTTTCTCCCAGGGATCACCCAGGAACGGAGCCTGCAGCTCAGGGAGGGCTGGGACATGAGGCAGAGCTGGGGCACTGAGGCTCTGCCACCCCTCTGCTGGGTTTTGGGTCGTTTGGGGTTTTTTTGGGGCAGTTTTCTGCCCCATCCCCTCCTCAGCCCCAGACCTGCAGCCCCAGGGAGGCTGGGAGTGAAATCTGGGTGCAAAAGGAGGAAATGACTCCTCATGGATTCTCTTTTTCCATTCTGTGCCAGAGTTCTTTTGCCCTAGGAGTGCAAATGTGGTGCTGAAATGGCTCCTCTGTGGGATGTGCAGGGCAGGAGTGCTGTGTCCCTGTCCCTGCTCAGTGACCCCAACCCTGCCCTGGGGTCAGTGCCATCAACCCCCCTGCAGGAGAAATGGAGAGAAGCCTGGGGGAGCTGTGAGGAACTGCCAGGGAATGACCTGGATGAGGTTTTGGGGTTTTTTCCGTGGGGTAAGAGCTGAGGGAGGGGCCCCAGGGGGTCCTGCAGCAGTTTGTGGGCAGGGAGGGGATTTGGGGAGGCAGAGTTGGGTTTTGGTGATTGAAGGAGTCGTGGCACAGCCCCTGTGCTGATCCTGCCGGGTGCTTTGGGGTTGTTGGGATCCTGCTGGATGGGGCATGGCAGGGATCCGTGGGGATCACAGCACCCCATAACCCTGGGCCAGTTCTGGCCACAGTCCCGACTCTGTGGCCAAGGAGATTTTCCAAGTGCTTGGGCTTGGCAGGAAGCTCGTGGTGGAATGACTGCCCCTGGAACTGGGTTTGATTTTGGGGTGTCTGTGCAGGGCTGGGAGATCCCTGGGGATATTCCCTGCTCAGGATATTCCTTGGGTTTATGATCTGCTCCTTGTTCCTCTGCTGCTCGTGGCCCAGGGGGGTCACCTGGGATGGTGGCACTGGGGTCAGGATGGTGGCACTGGGATCAGGATGGTGGCACTGGGATGGTGGCACTGGGGTCAGGATGGTGGCACTGGGATGGTGGCACTGGGATGGTGGTGTTGGTTTTGTTGCTGGTTTTGATTTTGGTGCTGGTGTTAGTTGTGGAGCTGGTTCTGGTTCTGGTTTTGGTTCTGGTGCTGGCCAGGTTTTGTGGGACCCCAGAACTCTCTGGGAAGGAAGTTTCCAGCTCCAGTCCCTTCTCTGCCCCTTCTCTGTCCCTTTTCTTTCCCTGCCATGTCCTTTTTCTGTCCCTGTCCCTTTTCTGTCCCTGCCCCGTCCTTTCTCTCTCCCTTTTCTCTCCCCTTTCTCTCTCCCCTTTCTCTCTCCCCTTTTCTCTCTCCCCTTTTCTCTCTCCCCTTTTCTCTCTCCCCTTTTCTCTCTCCCCTTTTCTCTCTCCCCTTTTCTCTCTCCCCTTTTCTCTCTCCCCTTTTCTCTCCCCTTTTCTCTCCCCTTTTCTCTCTCCCCTTTTCTCTCTCCCCTTTTCTCTCTCCTTTCTCTCCCCTTTTCTCTCCCCTTTTCTCTCTCCCCTTTTCTCTCTCCCTTTTCTCTCTCCCCTTTTCTCTCTCCCCTTTTCTCTCTCCTTTTCTCTCTCCTTTTCTCTCTCTCCCCTTTTCTCTCTCTCCCTTTTCTCTCTCTCTCCCTTTTCTCTCTCTCCCCTTTTCTCTCTCCCCTTTTTCTCTCTCTCCCCTTTTCTCTCTCTCCCCTTTTCTCTCTCTCCCCTTTTCTCTCTCTCCCCTTTTCTCTCTCCCCTTTTCTCTCTCTCCCCTTTTCTCTCTCTCTCTCCCCTTTTCTCTCTCCCTTTTTCTCTCTCTCCCCTTTTCTCTCTCCCCTTTTCTCTCTCCCCTTTTCTCTCTCTCCCCTTTTCTCTCTCCCTTCCCCATCCCCACGATCTCACATCCCCCACAGACCCAGGCAGGATCAGGGGCACATTTTGGGTGAGGTTGTGCAAGAGCTCTGCTCTCAGTGCCAACTATTTGTTTATTTGTTGCTGCTTTCAAGCTGCAGCATAATGAGTTTGTTTACGAGGAGGGGCTGCAGCAGCAGGAACCCATTTGGTGCTGGGGAGAAATCAGCTCCCCAGCCACTGCTTACACAACACCCTGACCTGAGCAGCTTTTGCACCCTGCTTGGGCACTAAACACCCCCAAACCTTCCCCTTCCAACCCCAGAATAACAACTGGGCGGGCTCCCTCGTTTGCTGCTGATTCCCTGTGAAATTCCTGTGGGTTGTTTTCGGGGATAATTGTTGTTCAGAGTGTCCCTGTGGTGCCACTGGGGGGGTGACAACCTGCAGCAGGGTTTGGGGTAGAAGCAGCTCTGAGCAGAGCTCCTCCTGCTCCCTTGGAAATCCTGCCCTGCACAGCTGGAGGGAAAACACTTTTCCCTGGAATTCTGTTGGGTAATGGGAATATGGGAATAACACTGAGGGCAGGTTTTATTTAGGGAGCTCTTTTTATCCCAGGGGTTGGGTCTGATCATTCCTGGCTGTGGCTCCAACAGGAGCTGGAAAATCCATTTAAAATTGGGTTTGGGATGTGGAGTGAGCCCTGGTGTTCCCCTGGCACCTCTGGGAGTTCTTAGGCTTGGTGGAAATCTCCACTTGGGATATCCATGATGTTCCCAGGGCCCAGCTGCTCTGGGAGCAGTTCCAGGGAGGGTGGGCAGGGGCACACAGCAGGAGAGCCTGGAAAAGTGGGAATTACAGAGAGAATTCCCTGGGGTTTGGGAAATGAGAGCTCAGGGGATGGGAGAGCAGGATGAGTTCAGCATCAGCTCCTGAGCTGCTCCTGCTCTGAATTTGAAAGGTTTAAACCTCAGGAATGATTCCTAGAGTCTGGAAAAGAGGGAATTGCAGGAGGAGCAGAGGTGAGGTGGGAAGAGCAGCTTGGGAGGTGTTTCCTTCTGATCCAGAGCAGCAGCAGGAGATGGATTTGGATTTGGTTCCACATCAGTGGTTGGAATTCTGGGATGGAGAGGGAAGGAGGGAGCAGTGGGAATGATGGAGAGAGAATTCCCTGGTGTTTGGGAAATGAGAGCTGAGGGGATGGGAGAGCAGGATGAGTTCAGCATCAGCTCCTGAGCTGCTCCTGCTCTGAATTTGGAAGGTTTAAACCTCAGGAATGATTCCTAGAGCCTGGAAAAGTGGGAATATTGCAGGAGGAGCAGAGGTGAGGTGGGAAGAGCAGCTTGGGAGGTGTTTCCTTCTCACCAAGAGCAGCAGGAGAATTCCTGTCCCAGGGATTTGGGTTTGGTTCCAGATCAGTGATTGGAATTCTGGGATGGAGAGGGAGGAAGAGCAGTGGGAATGATGGAGAGAATTCCCTGGTGTTTGGGAAATGAGAGCTGAGTTTCTGGGAGAGCAGGATGAGTTCTCCATCAGCTCCTGAGCTGCTCCTGCTCTGAACTGGAAAGGTTTAAACCTCATGAATGATTCCTAGAGCCTGGAAAGTGGGAATATTGCAGGAGGAGCAGAGGTGAGGTGGGAAGGTCTCTGTCTCCTGACCCAGAGCAGCAGCAGGAGAGTTCCTGTCCCAGGGATTTGGGTTTGGTCCCAGAGCAGTGGTGGCAATTCTGGGATGGAGAGGAGGGAGCAGTGCTGAGCTGTGTGGACTCTGCTTGGCTGCTCCCAATTCTTTTTTTGGGAGCTGGTGGCTGCTTCTGGTTTCAATCAGGGCTGGGATTGCATAAGTGGGAATGTTTTCCTGTTTTGATGTCTATTAAAATCCCAAATTGCTGCGAGCGACCCCGTGCACGGAGCAGGAGCTGCTGCCAGGGGCACTTACATAATTCTGGATCTGGAGGTGAAACAGCCCCCTCCTCCTGGGCTTGGGGGGAAGGAATCCCAGCAGGAGCTGCCAGGCAGGGAGAGGTGGCAGATGAGGGGAGAGGAGCTGGGATTTAGGGAGGGCAAGGTGGAGGAAGGAGGCCAGAACAGAAGAAATCACAGTGGAGTGAAATGGAAAAGCTGCTGGGTTTTTTTTTTTTTTTTTAGGGAGCTGGGAGCTGTTCCCAAATCCCAGGGTCTGTGTCTGCCTTGGCTCCCACAAAAATAAATGGGTTCTAAATGAGAGCCATGGTTTCTGTTGGAAAAGGGAGGAGTGCTCTGTCCAAGGAAGGTTGTTCTGCACCTTCCCTGGCTCCTGCTGCTCCTGCTGACTCCTGGTAGCTCAGACCTCCTAACTCCAGCTTGGAAACAACTTCATCTCCTGCTTTCCTGGGAATTTAACCATCCCATTCCCCTTTTTCCCTGTCTTTGCACCACTTCCTCTGCCCATCTCAGACCTTTCAAAGTTCTCATTGCAGTCCCAGAGTGAGAATTGAATTTCTTGGCCTGGAGATTTGAGCTCAGCCTTTTCTTGGAGAGGGCCCAGGCAGCTGGGGAGATTTGCTGCAGCCATCCCAGTAGCAGGAATTCTGCAGGAATACCTGGAGCTTTTCCTGCCACAGGAGCAGAATTGGGGCAGAACCTCCTCAGGGCTTGGAACTGGAATGGTGTGAGCAGAGCAGGCTGGAGTCCTGGGATAAAGGCTGGATTGGTGATCTTGGAGGTCTTCTGCAGCTTTTCCAGGAGGTGAGGCCACAAGGAATATCCTGGAGGGTGGGATTTGGGTTCCTCCTGCTGCCCTTTGCTTCCCAACCTGCAGCATCCACAGCCTGGTGCTCTTTCCCAAGGGAGATTTGTGGCTGTGGGGTTTTTTTTTTGGGAACCTGGTGTGTGGGTGATGACAGCTGCAGGGAATTATTCTGCAGGGATTGGGAATTCTACACCAACCCTGACAAAAAAAAAAAATAAAAAATAAACTGTGTGGCCAGAGCAAAAGCCCCAGCGTCCTCCTGCAGCCTCTCTCCTCCAGAGGATTCCAGAAGGATAAAAAAAGAAGCTGCTCATTTAATTTCCTCTCTTGGAAGAGCCAAAACCAACAGTGTAAAACCAGACACATGGCAGGGGAAGAAAAGCCTTTCCAAGGCCTCTCCCCCCTGGAGAAATTGGGATTTGTTGACATTTTGCTCTGGGTTCCTGCTGCTGACCTTGGTGATCCCAGCCAGGAGCCAGAGGAGGAATTTGTCCATCCTGGGGGGCAGCAGGGCTTTTTCCAGAGCAGCTTTGGGGATGGCAGAGCCAGGGAGGAGCCCTGGCATCAGGGAGGAGCTCGTGGAAAATCAGGCCCTGAGTGATCCCAGCGGTTCCTGTGCTTGTCTCAGATTTTTGGAGCCTTTTGGGGAATCCCTCAGCTCCTCCCTGGATCCCCTGGGAGCTGTGGAGGGCAGGGATGGGCAGGACATGTGTGGATCTTTGTAATTCCTAATAATTCCTGAGGTTTAAACCTTCCAAATCTAGGGCAGGAGCAGCTCAGGAGCTGATGCTGAACTCATCCTGCTCTCCCAGAAACTCAGCTCTCATTTCCCAAACACCAGGGAATTCTCTCCATCATTCCCACTGCTCTTCCTCCCTCTCCATCCCAGAATTCCCAGATTTTCTGGAACCAAACCCAAATCCCTGGGACAGGAATTCTCCTGCTGCTGCTCTTGGTCAGAAGGGAGCACTGCCCAAGCTGCTCTTCCCACCTCACCTCTGCTCCTCCTGCAATATTCCCACTTTCCAGGCTCTAGGAATCATTCCTGAGGTTTAAACCTTCCAAATTCAGAGCAGGAGCAGCTCAGGATCTGATGGAGAACTCATCCTGCTCTCCCATCCCCTGAGCTCTCATTTCCTTAACACCAGGGAATTCTCTCTCCATCATTCCCACTGCTCCTTCCTCCCTCTCCATCTCAGAATTCCCACCACTGATCTGGAACCAAATCCAAATGCAATTCCTGCTGCTGCTCTGGGTCAGGAGACAGAGACCTTCCCACCTCACCTCTGCTCCTCCTGCAGTATTCCCATTTTCCAGGCTCTAGGAATCATTCCTGAGGTTTAAACCTTTCAAATCTAGGGCAGGAGCAGCTCAGGAGCTGATGGAGAACTCACCCTGCTCTCCCACAACCTGAATTCTCATTTCCTTAACAACAGGAAATTCTCTCTCCATTATTCCCACTGCTCCCTCCTTCCCTCTCCATCTCAGAATTCCAGCCACTGATCTGGAACCAAACCCAAATCCAGCTCCTGCTGCTGCTCTTGGTCAGAAGGAAACACCTCCCAAGCTGCTCTTCCCACCTCACTTCTGCTCCTCCTGCAGTATTCCCACTTTCCAGGCTCTAGGAATCATTCCTGAGGTTTAAACCTTTCAAATCTAGGGCAGGAGCAGCTCAGGAGCTGATGCTGAACTCATCCTGCTCTCCCATCCCCTGAGCTCTCATTTCCCAAACCCCAGGGAATTCTCTCTGTAATTCCCACTTTTCCAGGCTCTCCTGCTGTGTGCCACTGCCCAGCCTCCCTGGAACTGCTCCCAGAGCAGCTGGGCCCTGCCCAGTCTGGAGCTGCAGGGGTTAAAGGAGCTCTGCAGGAGCCAAAAATCAGGGAAACAAACACAAATCAGGGAAGGGATGGGATCAAACTCCAGGATTGCCTTTGTGGCTCCTTCCCAGGAGGACTGGAACAGGAGCAAGGGGAGAGAGGTGACACTGGGGGGAAGAGGAGATGGAAAAGCCACAAGAAGTGGAAAGAAGTTTGGGAAATCTGCAGAGAAGGGGCAGGGCTGGAACTGCTGATACCTGAGCTGATTTTTTTGTTCCTCCCTTGGAGTTTAGAACCAGCAGGTGAAGGGAAAAAGGGAAGTGTGAGGATGGAATTAGAGACAGGAATAAGTTTGGAATTCCATCCCTGGAGGTGCCCAAGGATGTGCCAGGGTGGGGATTTGGTCCTGGAGGGATTTTCCAGCCTCAGGAATTTTGGGATCTGAGCTGATTCTCCAGCAGAACCTCCCCAGGGCTTGTGGAAAATCTGGGAACGTCCTTCTGGAATCTGCTGCTCCTCCAAAGCCTTTGGCTCCTCCTCTGTGGGTGCTGCCAGGTGATTTTTGGGGAATTCTGAGGTTTTTTTGGGAACAGCTTCTCCCAGGGAGCGTGGCAGAGCTTTGGGAAATCTGCAGAGAAGGGGCAGGGCTGGAACTGCTGATACCTGAGCTGATTTTTTTTTTCTCTCTTGGAGTTTGAAAACAGCAGGTGAAGGGAAAAAGGGAAGTGTGAGGATGGAATTAGAGACAGGAATAAGTTTGGAATTCCATCCCTGGAGGTGCCCAAGGATGTGCCAGGGTGGGGATTTGGTCCTGGAGGGATTTTCCAGCCTCAGGAATTTTGGGATCTGAGCTGATTCTCCAGGAGAACCTCCCCAGGGCTTGTGGAAAATCTGGGAACGTCCTTCTGGAATCTGCTACTCCTCCAAAGCCTTTGGCTCCTCCTCTGTGGGTGCTGCCAGGTGATTTTTGGGGAATTCTGAGGTTCTTTTGGGAACAGCTTCTCCCAGGGAACGTGGCAGAGCTTTGGGAAATCTGCAGAGAAGGGGCAGGGCTGGAACTGCTGATACCTGAGCTGATTTTTTTTTCTCCCTTGGAGTTTAGAACCAGCAGGTGAAGGGAAAAAGGGAAGTGTGAGGATGGAATTAGAGACAGGAATGAGTGACTCCAGGAACTGGTGAGGTTGACAAGGCTCAGCTTTGGCTCAGAACATTTTCTGAGATGTTTTGGAGAAAGGGAATCTCTTTGGCTGCCAGGGCTGGAGGAGCAGCACCACTCCTGCAGTGCTCAGCTTCCATTCTGGGTCTGCCAGTGAATGAATTCTGTTTCATCTCAGGGGTTTGGAGGAGGAGTTGAGCTGAAATGAGGATTTCAGGGTGGCTTTTGGGAGAATTCCCACTTTTCCAGCGTGGTGCAGATTCTCTCAGATGAGGCTGATTTGCTCAGTGCCCCAATAATTTTATTTAAAACTTCCCAATTTGGTGATTTCTTGTTGTTTCATCCAACATTTCCTTGGGCACTTCCAGGGATTTGTAGTCCACAAACTAAAAAAAAACCTAAAATCAAAAATGAAATTCAGATCAATTCAACCTTAGCAAAAACGACTTTTACAGAAGAAATCTCTATAAAATCCCTCTGATTTCTGACAAGGAGCTGCCATTGTTCAGAAATGCAACCAAAGTCTGAATCAGACGGGATAAAATGGGAATAATTCAGCTGAGCAAATAATTCCTGTCCATAAAGTGGCCTGGAATAACAGGGGGAGGGCTGGAAAAACACAGCAGTGACCAAGGAAAACACCACCCCATCCATATTAATTTTTCATTTTCACTTTGGAGAAAAACCCTCAGTCACTATTAAAGTGTATTTTCAATTTTTATGGGTTTTTTTTCATGCCCTGATGGAGCAAACCAGGCCTGTTCAGGAAAGGCTTTCAGCGTGCCTGAGTCACCTTCAGGGGAAATCAAAAATCAAAAATTAAAGCTGAGTTTGATTCCAGCATCCCAAATTCCCAAGCTTTGCTGGAAAACAGCTGAAATTTGGCACTGGCTGGAAATTTAGTGGTAGCAAACAGCCAGAAGAGAAGAAATATTTCCCCAGTGTTGTTAAAACAGGGAGGAATATTGTTTTAGGGAGAGCTTTTATTGCATTGTCTGCAGCCTGAGAAAATCCAGAGCAGCAAAATCCGTTTTGATGGAACTGGAATTTTCTAATTCCTCGTGTCAGTGTGAGGGGGATATATGGAGTGCACGCAGTGGGATTTTCAAAACAAGGTCCCTGGCAGCTTTTAGTAATTATTGGGAATCAAGAAGAGATTAAACAGCCTTCCCCCCATCCTCACCCTCACCCTCATCCCTGCTGCCTCCCCTGGGCAGCAAGAATTGGGGGTGCACTGGGGAGCTCCTGGTGAGGATTTGAAAATTCCAATTTTCCAGTTTTTTTCTCACTTTTTCTGACTTTTCTCACTTTTTCCCCCCCTGGAATGGCTGCACTGGGGAGGTGTTTACAGGACCCCGACTGGGGCTGTCAGAGGAGGGGAAGCAGCAGCAGCTGCTGGATTTGGGAGCCTGGAGCTTCCCAAATTGAAATGCTACAGAGCTGGGAGGGGAAGGGAAGGAGGAGATGGTTGGGAATGTGGATGGGGATGGGTTTTATTGTGCTGGCAGCATGGGGGGCATCCAGACCCTGGGGATGAGCTCCTGCTGCCTGGAATTCCCAAAATTCCCGCTGGGATTCGGGAAAGTTCGAGCTCAGCCCCTGGGTTTGGGGTTGCTGACAGGACCCTGATGGGGTTGGGGTCACCATTCCTGGTTTCCAGGGGGCTCAGCCAGGGAATCCCAGCACCCTGGGAATGGCCTCATCACATCCACACAGAGTTTTTGGAGCAGTGTCAGTCTTGGTGTCGCCTCTTTCTGAAGGGAAAATGTTCCCCAGGGAAAAGAGATGAAATCGTGGGATCCATCCCAGAGGAGCAGCTGGGGGAGTCTCAGAATTCCCTGCAGGATCCCACTTCAAGGGCATCCCTGAGTTTATGGTGCCACACACGGAGCTGCAGCTGCTTGGGGAAACATTTCCTTGTTTCTCCATCTTTGTTCTGTGCAAAGGCACGAGCTGAGAGAGGGAATCCAGCCCCAAATTCCAGGGGTTTGCCCTTCCCACCCTTCCCCCTGCCTCTGGCACCTGCAGATTCTTGGCTCTCCACAAATTTCCAGGCTGCCTTTTTCAGCCCAAAGGTTTGTGGGGTTTGTGTTTTCCCTGTTTTCCTCCCTTTCCCAGCTGTGAGTTCACCCCAGGCACTTCCCATTCCTGCTGAGTTTCCCATCACTCTGGATTGTGGAGTTCGGGGTGATGGGAACATCTCCTGCTCCTTCTCCAGGACCTCTGGGAAATCCTTGGAGCTGCTGATTTTAGGGCTCTTTTCCAGCCTCAGGACTCTGTGGATCCTCAGCTCTGCTCTGCTCCTGCAGGTGCACTAAAGGATTCCCTGTGAGCCACCAGCTCCCTCTCCCTAAAATATTTTCCATGTGGAGCAGTGGGAAGCTTGGGCAGGACAAGGCTCAGGGAATTCCTTGTGGAACTCTGGGATGAGAGGGACCTTAAAGATCATCTCATTCCAGCCCTTGCCATGAGGATATTCCATGACAAGGATCATCAGCCCAGCTCCTGATCCTGACCCCAAAATCCCATTTTGCCCATGTGCCCATTCCTTAGGGAGCCATTCCAGCTCCCTGCAGATTTCCTGAAGAGTTCAGGGGAGCTCTGCAGAGCTTTTATCTCCAAACCTCCCTCAGAAATCACTTTGGAAAAGCTTGGAGGCATTTGGATGTGTGAGAGGTTCTGGGGTAGAGCTGGACACAGTGGGAAGCACAAGGCTGGAATCTCCTAAAATTCCATCCTGGTTTTGCAGCTCAGCTGTTGGTTTTTGGCAGAGAAGGTCCCTGTCCTGGTTTGGAGGACAGGTGTCTGCCAGTAAAGGCAGGAGCTTCTCTTGAAATGGAGAATGTAAACCCCCTTCCTCCAAATTATTATTATAATTTTGAAATTAAGGGGCTCTCAGGCAAAGAGATGGGAATTAGAAATAACAGTTCTTTACTAGGAAAATTAAAATAGAAATGCAGTATTACAAAGAACAATCCCAAACCCTGCCAGAGTCAGAATCCAAGCTGACACCCGTCAGGCAGTCAGGGTGTTGGCAGCAGTCCCATTCCATGGTGGCTGCATCCTCCTGCAGGGGCAGATGTGGTTCAGCTGGAGCAGTGCTCCTGGAGAAGGGGCAGTTTCCTCTGAAGCTCCAGGGATGATGTGCAAAGGTCTGGCTTTCCTCTGGAATCCAGTGGAAAGAAGGTGCCTTGGTGTCCAAATCTCAGTTTTATCTGGGTAGGAAAGGCTTGGCTCCTGCCCTGGCTGGAGCATCTCCCAGTGGGATGATGGAATTTTATCAGCCATGCCCTGGGACTCAGTGGCCATGAACAGGAGATATCTCCTGGAGGGAGGATGGGCTGTGGGAAGATAAAGATGATTGCCCCAGCTCGTTTAAAGATGGCCCATTAGCAGAGAATATGTGCCAGGAGATCAGGGGCACTGCTCCACCCAGATGGGACAGAATTCACATTGCTGGCCACATCCTGTACTGCAACTTTGAGCATCCCTGAGCCCAGGGAGCTGCTGGGTGGGAGCTCAGCTCGTGTTTCCACAGGGAGCTGCTCTCACGTGAGGCCGCCCTGGGAACGCAGAGATAAGAGAGCTGCACCCATCAGATTGCAATCAGCTTTTATTGCTCCTCCTGCTTCTCGCTTCTGAGGTTGGGAACAAACCCAACTTTGTCTCAGTGATGTTCTAAAGGGGGCTTCACCTCCCACTCTGCTATTTATAGAGGGCTCTTTCCTGGGGCATATGGAGAGCAGCTTGGTTTCCCCTTCTCAGCAGCTCCTGCTTGATCTCTTGTGCATCTTCAAGGAGTGGGGATCAATAATTGATCCACTCAGGGCTGAACTGGAAGTTTAAAATGGCTCAAAGTTGGGTTGGATGGGGCTTGGAGCCAGCTGGGACAGTGGGAGGTGTCCCTGCCCTGGCAGGGCTGGCACTGGGTGGGATTTAAGGTTCCTTCCCACCCAAACCAGTCTGGGATTCTCTGATTGCCACATCCAGGAGATGCTCAGCCAGTGCTTCTCCTCCTTCTCCTCCTCCTTTTCTTCCTTCTCTTTCCTCCTTCTCCTCCTCCCCCACAGCTTTTCCCTCCCACTGACATGGTGGAACTTGGTGCTTCTCCAGCCACTCCTCATTTTCCTGATGGTCTGTGCTCATCCTGCTCGGTCCAGTTGAATGGGGATGAATTAATATTAAATACAAAATCAAGGGATCTGAGTGTGCAGGAACTCTCTGATATCCCTGAATTTCCTGCAGATTCCTTGCAGGGTTAGGAGGGTCATTATTCCTCAAAATTCCTCATTATTCCTCTACCCCATCTGAACTAAAGAGCCTGAGGAATTGGGATCATCCCATTTACATTCCCTCTTTTATTCCTGATCCAAATCCACCACTGCTGGAGCTCCTGCTTGGTTTGTCAGCTCTCAGCAGTTTCTATCAGGTTTGGAACATGTCCCAAGCCTGGCTTCAGAGAATTCGGGACACCTCAAGTGACGTTTGTGACTTGTGCAGCTCCAGCTCCACGTTGTCCTTCTGAGAGAAAACAGGGAGTGCCAAGATCTTCCATCAGCCCCAGATCCTTCCCATGCTCTCTTGGCTCCATCCCAACCTGTTCTTCTCCTGCTTTCCATGAGTGACCCAGTTGTGATGAGAGGGAAGGGATTGTACTGGATCCCATTTTTATGCTGAGAATTCCATGCAGCTCCATCTTCACGTTGTCCTGAGAGAAAATGAGGAGTGTGCCAAGATCTTCCATTGGCCCCAAATCCTTCCCACACTCCCTTGGCTGCATCCCAACCTGTTCTCTCTCCACAAGTGATCCAGTTTGGAAGAAGCTGAAGGATCCAGAGAAGTTCTTGGAATTAGAGGGAGGGGATTGTGCTGGATCCCATTTTTCTGCTGGGAATTCCATGGAGCTCCATTTCCACATTGTCCTTCTGAGAGAAAATGAAGAGTGCCAAGCCATTGGCCCCAAATCCTTCCCACACTGTCTTGGCTCCATCCCAACCTGATCTGCTGCTGCTTTCCACGAGTGACCCAGTTTGGGAGAATCTGAGGAATCCAGAGAAGTTCTCAGGATGAGAGGGAAGGGATTGTTCTGACCTGGATCCCATTTCTGTGCTGGGAATTCCATGGAGCTCCATCTCCACATTGTCCTTCTGAGAGATAATGAGCAATGTGCGAGATCTTCCATCGGCCCCAAATCCTTTCCTTGGCTGCATCTCAGTCTCTTCTTCTGCTGCTTTCCACAAGTGTCAAGTTTGGGAGAAGCTGAGGGACCCAAGGAGGTTTTTGGGATGAGAGGTAAGAGATTGTGCTCACCTGGATCCCATTTTTGTGCTGGGAATTCCATGGAGCTCCATCTCCACATTATCCTTCTGAGAGAAAACGAGGAGTGTGCCAAGATCTTCCATTGGCCCCAAATCCCTTTTCTCCACAATCCCTTGGCTCCATCCCAACCTTTTCTCCCTCTTTTCCACGAGTGACCCAGTTTGGAAGAAGCTAAAGGAGCCAAGGAGGTTTTTGGGATGAGAGGGAGGGGATTGTTCTGACCTGGATCCCATTTTGTGCCAGGAATTCTGTGGATCCAGGGCTCCAGGAGATGACAGCTGTGACACTGCTGTCCCAAGCTCTGGACTCTCTCCAAACCCTCCCTCCCTCCTTCCCCTGTTTGCTCAGTGCCCTCGGTGAGTCCTGGGCTGGGGAAATTCGGGATCAAAGCCGTGCTCACATTCCAGCACCACCGGCTGCCCTGGCCAGGCTGGAGCTGCTCCCTTGGCTGCATCTCAGCCTCTTCTCCCTCCACGAGTGACCCAGTTTGGGATAAGCTGAGGGATGCAGAGAAGTTCTCAGGATGAGAGGGAGGCATTGTGCTCACCTGGATCCCATTTTTCTGCTGGGAATTCCATGGAGCTCCATCTCCACATTGTCCTTCTGAGAGATAATGAGCAATGTGCCAAGATCTTCCATCGGCCCCAAATCCCTTTTCTCCACAATCCCTTGGCTCCATCCCAACCTGTTCTGAGCTGTCCCAAGCTCTGAACTCTCTCCAAACCCTCCCTCCCTCCTTCCCCTGTTTGCTCAGTGCCCTCAGTGAGTCCTGAGCTGGGGAAATTCGGGATCAAAGCCGTGCTCGTGTTCCCAGCCATTCCAGCAGCTCCTGCTCCTCCCAGGGCTGCTCAGGCTCGGGGCTGGGCACAGCAGCTGCTCTGGAGGCCTGGGACAGGGTTTGACAGCAGCAGCAGCAGCAGCAGGATTTGCTTTAATGAGGCTCAGCAAAGTGTTTCAGTTTTGGAGAGAAAAGTTCCACTTGGTGCAGCCCTGCTCAGTCCCAGCTGGGGTGTGAAGGGAAGGCTGAGGGGATTCCAGAGGAGAGTGAGGTCGTGGGGAGTGGGTTCAGGAGGACACAAATCCACCTCTGGAAGATCCCCAAGGCTCCAGGCATGGCTCCCATCTCAGAATGCTGGAATGGTTTGGGTTGGGACCCTAAATCCAACCCCATTCCCGCCCAGGGACACCTCCCACCATCCCAGGGATCCAGGGGCAGCCCCAGCAAATCTGGGAATCCCAGCCCAGGCAGGAATTCCTTCCCAAGATCCCAGCCCCATCTCCCCTTTCCCAGTGGAGCCATTCCCTGTGTCCTGTCCCCAATTCCAGCTCTCCTGGAGCCCCTGCAGGGACTCTGAGCATCCCCTGGAGTTTTCCCTTCTCCAGGGAACCTTCCCAGAGCAGAGGGGCTCCAGAATCCTGGAATGGGATGGGTTGGAAGGAACCTTAAAGAAGATCCTGATCCAAACATCTCCCACCATCCCAGGGGGATCCAGCCTGGCCTTGGGCACTGCCAGGGATCCAGGGGCAGCCACAGCAAATCTGGGAATCCCAGCCCAGGCAGGAATTCCTGCCCAAAATCCCATCTCTCCCTGCTCTCTGGCAGTGGGAAGCCTTTCTTCCCCTCTGATTTTTTAATTATTTTGAGGGGTTAAAGACTCATGCTGTGAATTGACCTTCACAAGTCTGAAACGAATATTCAGGGTTTTAGCCTAAAATCTGAATATTTAGATGGAAATTCTGGATGTGCAGAATGTTGGAAGTGACCACAAGGATCATGGAACCACCTCTCGTGGAGTTGGCTCTGGTGGTCACACCCCTTGCAGGGAATCATCAGTGCAAGCAGGGAATGATCCACGTGAACGTTCTGTGCAGCTGCAGAGAGGAACATTTAATTAATTCTGAGCTAATTACCCTGATGAGCTGGTCCAGCTCCGAGCAGGGACATTTTCCCAGCTGCTGTGTGGAGGCCAGATGGGAGCTCAGGCTGTGATTAGGGCTTGGCTTGTCCCTGCTGAGGCTCCTGGCAGGTAATCAGTGTGTTTTTCCCATTTGGGTTTTGGTGTTCTGGGAATTTGGCCCACAGGGATGTCCAGGAGATGTTTCAGTTTGAATGGAAGGGGTTTTTTGAATTTTATTTATTTATTATTTATTTATTTATTTATTATATGTTTTGATTATTTCATTTTATATTTATTATATTATTTCAGGGCACAAAGAGCATCTGGCTAGGATGGAGTTAAATAAGTTCTGATGTGGATTTAGGATATCCAAAAGGAGTGGGTTTTCTTATGGCCAAAATCCATATGGGAACAGAGGGAGCTGCTTTCCTTTTTCACCTTTGTTGGGAGCAGCATCTTCTAAATGAAATTTTCACCTGGTCTTGTGCCCTTTCCTCCTGAGCTGCTGCACATTTTGGGATGTGGGATGAAAGAGTTCAGGCAGAAGATTCCAATGGAATCTTTTCCCTGTGATGAGCAATCCCAATGGAATCTCTTCCCTGTGCTGAGAAATTCCAATGGAATCTTTTCCCTGTGATGAGCAATCCCAATGGAATCTCTTCCCTGTGCTGAGAAATTCCAATGGAATCTCTTCCCTGTGCTGAGAAATTCCAATGGAATCTTTTCCCTGTGCTGAGCAATCCCAATGGAATCTTTTCCCTGTGCTGAGAAATTCCAATGGAATCTCTTCCCTGTGCTGAGAAATTCCAATGGAATCTTTTCCCTGTGATGAGCAATCCCAATGGAATCTTTTCCCTGTGCTGAGAAATCCCAATGGAATCTTTTCCCTGTGCTGAGAAATCCCAATGGAATCTTTTCCCTGTGATGAGCAATCCCAATGGAATCTTTTCCCTGTGATGAGGAATCCCAATGGAATCTTTTCCCTGTGATGAGGAATCCCAATGGAATCTCTTCCCTGTGATGAGGAATCCCAATGGAATCTCTTCCCTGTGATGAGGAATCCCAATGGAATCTCTTCCATGTGCTGAGAAATCCCCATGGAGTCTTTTCCCTGTGCTGAGAAATTCCAATGGAATCTTTTCCCTGTGATGAGAAATTCCAATGGAATCTCTTCCCTGTGCTGAGAAATTCCAATGGAATCTCTTCCCTGTGCTGAGCAATCCCAATGGAATCTCTTCCCTGTGCTGAGCAATCCCAATGGAATCTCTTCCCTGTGCTGAGCAATCCCAATGGAATCTCTTCCCTGTGCTGAGCAATCCCTCTGGAGCTCCTCGTGGCAGGTCCTGGTTGGGTTCCACCTGCAGAGCTTCACCTCAGGCAGCAGAATTCACCTTTGAGCCCTGGAGTTTGTGCCAAAGATGGGACAGTTGGAATCTTTGTCAGTGTTGGAAATGGGATTGGTGAGGTATTTAATTTATTTAATTGATTTATCAAAGAAGGGGTTTGGTTTGTGCTTGGAGAGCCCTGATCCCAGCTCTGTTCAGAATGAGCAGGGGCTTGAGGAGTTGAGGGACAAAGATGGGACAGTTGGAATCTTTGTCAGTGTTGAAATGGGATTTGTGAGGGATTGAATTTATTTAATTGATTTATCAAAGAAGGGGTTTGGTTTGTGCTTGGAGAGCACTGATCCCAGCCAGTGTTTAAAATCAGCAGGAGTTGAGGCATTTAGGGACAAAAATGGGACAGTTGGAATCTGTATCAATGTTGAAATGGGATTGGTGAGGTATTTAATTGATGTAATTGATTTATGAAAGAAGGGGTTTGGTTTGTGCTTGGAGAGCCCTGATCCCAGCCCTGATCCCAGCCCTGATCCCAGCCCTGATCCCAGCCCTGATCCCAGCCCTGATCCCAGCACTGATCCCAGCCCTGATCCCAGCCCTGATCCCAGCCCTGATCCCAGCCCTGATCCCAGCCCTGATCCCAGCCCTGATCCCAGCTCCTGATCCCAGCCCTGATCCCAGCCCTGATCCCAGCCCTAATCCCAGCACTGATCCCAGCCCTGATCCCAGCCCCGATCCCAGCCCCTGATCCCAGCCCCCGATCCCAGTCCTGATCCCAGCCCTGATCCCAGCCCTGATCCCAGCCCTGATCCCAGCCCTGATCCCAGCCCTGATCCCAGCCCTGATCCCAGCTCTGTTCACAATGAGCAGGGGCTGAGGGTCAAAGCTGGGTCGTGGATCTGGGACAATCCATCCTGGGAAACTTCTCCATCCCAGTGAGTCATGTTCCCTAAAACCTCCCAGTTCCAGCCACAAGCCCTGGTCAGAGGTGGGCACTGAGCAGTGGCCAGCAGCTCCTGCTCTGCATTTTTGGGATCCAGTTCCACGGAGGAACTGAGGATCCCAACTGGTTTTTCTCTTGTGGCAAAGAGCAGATTGGAGCAGCTGGGAGGATTTGGAAGCTGAGCTGCAGCTGGGGCAGCCAAGGGCTTGGGAGTGTGATGTGGGCTCTGATAAGGCTCCTTGTGTGGCCTCATCCAGACGTGCCAAATCATCCCTGGAAGGAGGTTTTTTAACGGGCTGTTAATGTAAATAGGGAATAATTAGCAGCTTTTAATGGATATTTGGTTTATGACCAAGGGGTGCCTGTGGTGCCCATTTTCCAACCTCCTCCATTTCACTCCTGGGAGATGTTTTGGCCTCTTCCAAAGAGGATTTTTCTTGACTGGCAGCCACAAGCTCAGCGTTCTCCTGGATGGAACAAAACGTGTTTATGGATTTTGGTGGAACTTGGAGGTTCTTGGAGTGCTGAACTCTCCTCCTTACGGGAAAAGGAGTCGAGCTCTGACTCACTCCTGGGGGAGAGGGTGGCCTGGGGCACCAGGCTTGGCTGAGTCAGAGAGGCTTTGTTGGTGTCTGGGGCATGGATTTATTTTGGGAATGATCCCAAGGCTGGTATCAGATGGGCCATGAGGGATGAGGCGTGGCCTTGCTGCCCTTTTCTGATTTTTCCCTCTTTGTTCCTCTCTGTATTTACATTTTTTCCTCACCAAACCATTTCCAAGGTTAAGGTTCTCTGTCTGTTCTCGCTCCAGACCCAAGTGTTTGGGCAGCTTGCAAAGCACAAGATTTTTTTACAGGAAAATTCGTTTTAAGTGAGAATATTCCATTGTTCACAAAGTCTGAGGGTTCAGCAGGCTGGGCCCAGCACTGTCAGTCCTGTGCTCTGGCTTTGCAGACACAACTCAAGGTGTAAAAATGGTGAATTCCTCATCTCCTGACTTTGAAACTCTGGCATTTCATGGAATCATGGAATGGTTTGTGTTGGGAAAAACCTGAAATCCCACCCAGGGCCACCCCATCCATGGCAGGGACACTCCAGCCATCCCAGGTGGATCCAGCCTGGCCTTGGGCACTGCCAGGGATCCAGGGGCAGCCCCAGCAAATCTGGGAATCCCAGCCCAGGCAGGAATTCCTGCCCCAGATCCCAGCCCCATCTCCCCTTTCCCAGTGGAGCCATTCCCTGTGTCCTGTCCCCAATTCCAGCTCTCCTGGAGCCCCTGCAAGGACTCTGAGCATCCCCTGGAGTTTTCCCTTCTCCAGGGAACATTCCCAGCTCTCCCAGCCTGGCTCCAGAATCCTGGCAGCATTTCCATGACTCCTCTGGACTCTCTGCAGCAGCTCCACGTCCTCCTGAGTTTGGGCTCCAGGGCTGGGGCAGCGCTGCAGGTGGGGTCTCACCTGAGCCTGGGGCACAGGGACACAATTCCCACCTTTCCTTGGGATCAGCCCATCCCAGCCTCACCCCCAACACCCCAAATCCTCCTTGGCTCATCCCAATCCTTCTTTCTCCTCCCAGCCTGGATTTGTTGCCCTGACCCAGGACTTTGCCCTTGGCCTTGGTGTAGCATATCTGGGTTTAATTTTCCTTTCAATTCCTTAATCCCATTTATTTTTCAGCTTTCTTCTCTCTTTTCCTTCCCCTTTCCAGGAATTTCCCTGGCCTGTCTGCTCTCTCTCTTTCTGCTGTGTTCCCTCTTTCATTGGTGTTTGTTCCCTTCATTCCCTAAAGGATTGCAGATTCAATCAGTGGAAAATTATTGCCAGAATATTCTTCAGTCTCCTGCTCTCTCCAAATCTTCAGGTACTTTGCTCTGGTCACTAATTCCCTCTCCTGGAGAATAACCTGGACCTAAATTCCAACCTAAATTCCAATTCTTTGGCTTTTTTTGGCCTCTTGGAATTGATTTTTTTTTGTGGCACTAAACTGCAAATCTGAGTTCCCTGGCTGAGGATTTACACCTCACTAACCTTGCTGTGTTTATAAATCAGCATCCCAATGGAAAAACTCCCAATTTTCCAGTCTGGGCATCTGTTGGGGTGTGAAATGAGAGGTTTTGCACCAAACTTTTGGAATTTGGGATGTCAGAACCGAGCCCAGCCTTTCAGGTGGAGTCCCACCAACATTTCTGTGGTTGTGCACCTGACCTGGGCCATCTGCTCATCCAAAATCTCTTTTACTTGCCATCCAAACTGTGATCTCCATGCTGGGATTCCCTCACCTCTCCCAGCTATTCACAAAATTGAGATTTTTTTTTCCCCACAGTTTTTCAGGGAAAAAAGAAAAAAAAAATCATGGATTCTCTGAGGGGTTTGGGTTGGAAGGGACCATAAACCCCATCTCATCCATCCCACCTCTTCTATCCCAACTTGGCCTTGGACACTTCCAAAAATTCCCTTTTTACAGCAGAAGTCTGTTGGATTTTTTTTTAATATTCTCAAAAAAAAAAAAAAAAAAAAAAAATCAGGGATAAACTTCAAGAGCAATTTCTCCATGGATCTCTTGCTTCCCATATCAACCCCTGCACATCCCAACACCAGATTTCCCTCTGTCAGCTTGAGCTTTTCCCTTTATCCCATTTGTCATGTCCCCTTTTTTCTTTTTTTCTTTCTTTTTTTTTTTTTTTCTTTTCCCCTGTTTTTTTATGGCCTCTTTAACTCCCATCTGTGCCAGGTTTGCCTTTTAAGCAGCTCAGTTGTGGGATTGTGGCTTCTGGAGCATCTCGTTAAAATGTTCTTCAACAATTTTCAATTAGGCTTCATATTTTTCTGATTACCTTCTTTCTCCCCACTGATTTTTTTGCCTCTTAATTATTTTCAGCTTGATGGAGCTGGTTCCTCCTTTAAGATGTTGTGTTGGTGGTGCTGGTTTATTCCTAATTTTTTAAAATAGATTTATATATTTTTGCACTGTTAAGTTATTTGGTTATTTGGGTTTCTGACACAACAAAAATAAAAAGTGGGAGAAAAAGTTGTAAAACTGAATTTTTCCAAGGGGACACTGGCCCAGGGGGTGCTGAAATCCCAAATTCCTGTGGGAGGTGACAACACCACCAGTCCCACCTGGAGACCTCAGGGAAATATTTTTTTTGGGGAGAAGAGGAAAAAAGAACAAAACTCTTTATTTAACAGGTAAAGCACAAAAATGAACAACACTGAGCAGCAAAACTTTGCTCTGAAGAGATGACAAATTCAGAAAAGTTCTTTTTGTGGGTTGCAGCCTGGCTGGTTTTAGGTGTTTTTTCTGGTGCTGGGAAATAACTTTTGGTGCTTTTTTTGGGTTTTTGGTTTAGAGCAGATTCAACAATTGTAAGAAAAAGGAAAAATAAACCCAAACTGTAGTTTAAGGAGCTTTTTTTTTTAGCCTCAGCTAGCCAGAAACTAAATCCAAGAGCAAGGGAGAGTTTTTTCTTGCTGTTCACTGCAGACAACACAGACTGTGTGAAGAATAACAAACTTTTCACTTTTTCTTTCCCCCTTCACTCCTGGAAGAACCAAAATGAGAGATGTGGGGCTCCAGGTGCCTCTTTAAATGCTGTTTGTTGTATTTAAATGGTACAGCAATGTAGTTATTATTTAAAATGCTGTTTGTTGCATTTAAATGGTACAGCAATGTATTTATTATTTAAAATGCTGTTTGTTGTATCCAAAGGATTCAGAAATTAATGGGGCTGTGGGTGACAGAGCCCAGCCTGCAGCTTTTTCAGCATCAGCTGTGGGTTCATCTGAATCCACTCTAGTTCTGGTTCCAGGGCATTATTTAATTTTCTTTTAATGCATGACAACCAATCAATACCTTTACTATTATCTACCAACATTACCATATTCATGTTATTATTTTCCAATCAGCCAAAGTTAGTGTGTTACAGTGTAAGCTACAAGTTTATTTTTCAGGTTTCTTGCAGTGGCAATTCTGAGATCTTTTCTCTACTTGCAATATTGGTTTTCTTGTTTGCCTATGAAAATCTTTTTCCTTGGTAAAACCATCTTTTGTTGGAGGTGGATTTATCCTTTGCTCAGTTGTGAAAACCCCTTCAAACTCCATTTTACCCTTTGGTTTCTTAGTTATCCAGTAAAACTGGCTCAGCAATTCTTTTTTTCTATATCAAAACTTGCTTTCATTTCTATTCCTTCTTCAGCTTCTACATCCAAAATTTTTTTTGTTATACACAAATATCTGTGAGACTTTTCTGTCACATCCTTATCCTTCCCCCAGGAACAGCCTTAAAGCTTAAAACTCAATATCCAACAGCAACAGGACAGACTGGGGGTACAAGGATCATAAAGGGGGTATGAGAATCATAAAATCACCCCAAAATGGGGGTACAAAGCATCATAAAGGGGATATGAGTATCATAAAGTCACCCCAAGATTGGGGATAAAAACATCCTAAAGCCATCCCGAAGATTGGGAGATACAAACATCATAAAACCACCCCAAGATTTGGGATAAAAATATCATAAAGTCCCCCCAAGATTGGAGATACAAACATCCTAAAGTCACCCCAATTTTGGGGATATGAGCATCATAAAATCACCCTAATATTTGGGACAAAAACATCATAAAGCCCCCCCAAGATTTTGATGTTTGTATCCCCAAAGCCACCCCAAGATTGGGGATACAAACATCATAAAACCACCCCAAGATTGGAGACACGAGCATCCTAAAGTCACCCCAGTATTGGGGATACAAACATCCTACAGTCACCCCAAGATTGGGGATAAAAATATCATAAAGCCACCCCCAGACTGGGGTTACAAACATGATAAAGCCACCCCAAGATTATGATGTTTGTATCCCCAAAGCCACCCCAAGTTTGGGGATGCAAACATCCTAAAGTCACCCCAATATGGGGGATATAAGGATCATAAAGCCACCCCAAGATTGGGGATGCAAACATCATAAAACCACCCCAAGATTGGAGATATGAGCATCCTAAAGTCACCCCAAGAGTGGGGATAAAAACATTACAAAGTCACCCCAAGATACCCCAAGATTGGGGATTTTGATCTGTGGGGTCTCTGTGGGGTCTCTGTGGGATCTCTGTGGGATCTCTGGGATGTTCTGTGGGATGTTCTGTGGGATCTCTGGGATGCTCTGTGGGATCTCTGTGGGATCTCTGGGATGCTCTGTGGGATGCTCTGTGGGATGCTCTGTGGGATCTCTGTGGGATGCTCTGTGGGATCTCTGGGATGCTCTGTGGGATCTCTGTGGGATCTCTGGGATGTTCTGTGGGATGTTCTGTGGGATGCTCTGTGGGATGCTCTGTGGGATCTCTGTGGGATCTCTGGGATGCTCTGTGGGATGCTCTGTGGGATGCTCTGTGGGATGCTCTGTGGGATGCTCTGTGGGATGCTCTGTGGGATCTCTGTGGGATGCTCTGTGGGATCTCTGTGGGGTCTCTATGGGATGCTCTGTGGGATGCTCTGTGGGATGCTCTGTGGGATGCTCTGTGGGATCTCTGTGGGGTCTCTGTGGGATCTCCTGGGATGCTCTGTGGGATGCTCTGTGGGATGCTCTGTGGGATGCTCTGTGGGATGCTCTGTGGATGCTCTGTGGGATCTCTGTGGGATGCTCTGTGGGATCTCTGTGGGGTCTCTATGGGATGCTCTGTGGGATGCTCTGTGGGATCTCTGTGGGATGCTCTGTGGGATGCTCTGTGGGGATGCTCTGTGGGATCTCTGTGGGATCTCTGTGGGATCTCTGTGGGATGCTCTGTAGGATGATGTGTGGATGCTCTGTGGGATGATGTGTGGATGCTCTGTGGGATGCTCTGTAGGATGCTCTGTGGGATGCTCTGTAGGATGATGTGTGGATGCTCTGTGGGATGCTCTGTGGGATCTCTGTGGGATCTCTGTGGGATGCTCTGTAGGATGATGTGTGGATGCTCTGTGGGATGATGTGTGGATGCTCTGTGGGATGCTCTGTAGGATGCTCTGTAGGATGCTCTGTGGGATGCTCTGTAGGATGATGTGTGGATGCTCTGTAGGATGATGTGTGGATGCTCTGTGGGATGCTCTGTGGGATCTCTGTGGGATCTCTGTGGGATGCTCTGTGGGATGCTCTGTGGGATGCTCTGTGGGATCTCTGTGGGATGCTCTGTGGGATCTCTGTGGGATCTCTGTGGGATGCTCTGTAGGATGCTCTGTGGATGCTCTGTAGGATGATGTGTGGATGCTCTGTGGGATGCTCTGTGGGATCTCTGTGGGATGCTCTGTGGGATCTCTGTGGGGTCTCTGTGGGATGCTCTGTGGGATGCTCTGTGGGGTCTTTGTGGGATTCTCTATAGGATGCTCTGTGGGATGCTCTGTGGGATGCTCTATAGGATGCTCTGTGGGATCTCTGTGGGATCTCTGTGGGATGCTCTGTGGGATGCTCTGTGGGATGCTCTATAGGATGCTCTATAGGATGCTCTGTGGTGCTCTGTGGGGTCTCTGTGGGCAATGACCCCGTTCACCCCACACTGACCTGCCCAGGCTGGGAGGGATCCCCTCAGTGCCGTTCCATGACCCTGCACACACAGAGCTCTGCTCGGCCTCATCTGCTTCCAGTTTCCCAGGAACACGAGGAAACATTGGGAGCACATTCCCTCCATCCAGTTTCACTTGTGGGGATGCCTGGCATGCCTGGAACCCACATCTTTGGGGTTTCCAGGGCCGAGCCCCGGCCACCATTTCAGATTTGGTTTTTTTATTTTTGGTTTTTATTCCAAAATTGCCCTGCAGCTTGCATTGTAGGGCCTTTTCCTTATGCAAAACATAAAAGTGCTGCTTTTTTTTTCAAATCATAACCATATTTTTCATTAAAATCAGTTGGAGTCCCAATAAACAATCAACTCCAAAAAATTTTCCAAATGTTCGCTGCAGCGCTGTTTCTATTTTTAATTATTTTTTAAAAAATTTTTTTTTCCTTAAGAAAAAAAACCAACAAAAACACAGCTTGGCTTAGGATTGAAAGAAGCCATCTAGTAAATCATGAGAAATGCACATATGCAGCTGCTTGTTGCAGTGTGATGGGAGCCTGCTCTGGGGGAGTGCCGGGCTCTGTCGCAGTGTCCTCGCCGTGGGAACTCCTCCTTTCTGCTCCCAGCACCCCCAGCCTCTCCCAGCCTGCCTCTACATTTGTTTTATATAAATTGATTGCTCTGATCCTATAGAGAGGGATGTGAAAAACTCTTCAAAGCGAGAGCAGCAGAAATTCCTTTTTTTTTCTTTTATTTTGTTTCCCCATCGCTCCTTGGGGTTGTTTTTTGGGAATTTCGTTGCTTTGTTCTTACCTGGTGCAATCATTATTTTGCTGTCTTAAAAACCCAACTCACAACTAAGAACCAAACCCCCGAGTTTTGCATCAAAAGTTTTTTTTTTTGGTAATCAAAAGTTGTGATTTTGGGTTTATACAAAGCAGGTAAAGGTGCCTTGGTTAAACACTCAGGGTTGAAGTTTTTTATTGCTGGAGGTTGAGGAATATTTCAGGATATTCCTGCAGTGCAGCCAAATGTCCAGGGAAAATCTGCATTTCTGGAAATGAAGGTGCTGGGAGAAATGGTGGTGATGGGGAACCTGTTCTTGGTGCAAAGGAAAACTGGAGGAGAGGAGAAAATGTGGAGTTTATCCATTTATCCATTTATTAATTTATCCATTTATCCATTTATTAATTTATCTATTTATCCATTTATTAATTTATCTATTTATCCATTTATTAATTTATCCATTTATCCATTTATTAATATATTAATTCATTCATTTATCAATTTATTAATTCATTTATCAATTTATCAATTTATTCATTTCTCCATATATCCATTTATCCGTTTATTAATTTATTCATTTTTCAATTTATTAATTTATCCATTTATCAATTTATCCATTAATTCATTTATTAATTTATCCATTTATCCATATATTAATTTACTCATTCATTTATCCATTTATTAATTTATCCATTTATCTATTTATTAATTTATCCATTTATCTATTTATTCATTTATCTGTTTATCCATTTATTAACTTATCCATTTATGAATTTTTTATCCATTTTTCCATTTATCCATTTTTGTTCTGCTTTCCTGTTTTCCATGGATCACTGTGATCAGCTCAGCTTGGGCTGAGCCAGGGAATGAGTTTGATTTGTCCCTGGGCAGGTGGGATGGAAGGTGAGATGTCCAGGGTTTGGCTTCAAGTGGGAAAAAACAGGTTTAGGTGTGGGACAGGTGTGAAAAGCACTGGAAAAATCTGTTTAGGGTGGGCAGTTCCTGCTGGATTTTAACAAATTTTCGTTTTTCCTGAGGGACAGGGATGTCAGAGTGGAACCTTGGGCTGAGCCCTCAGCCAGAGGAGAGCAGAAACTGGAATTTGGGTGTCTTTGGTTAGAAATTGTGGCGTTAATCTGCTCATGAAGGGTTTAATTATCAACACGTGCTAATGAGGGTCCAGCACGATCCAGTTTGGTTCTGCTGAGGCCCCAACCCCCCTGTGGCAGCAGGAGCTTTGGGATTGAGATTGGCATTTGGGATGCTGCATTGGGATTTGGGATTGGTACATTGGCATTTGGGATTGCTACATTGGGATTTGGGATTGGTGCATTGATATTTGGGATTTGAGTATTTGGGATTGGTACATTGGGATTTGGGATTGGTACATTGGGATTTGGGTATTTGGGATTGGTACATGGGGATTTGGGATTTGAGTATTTGGGATTGGTACATTGGGATTTGGGATTGGTACATTGGGATTTGGCATTTTGGGATTATTGGTACATTGGCATTTGGGATTGGTACATTGGGATTTGGGATTGGTACATTGGCATTTGAGTATTTGGGATTGGTCCATTGGATTTGGGATTGGTACATTGGGATTTGGGTATTTGGGATTGGTACATTGGGATTTGGCATTTCGGATTGGTACATTGGTATTTGGGGATTTGGGATTGGTACATTGGGATTTAAGATTGGTACATTGGGATTTGGGATTGGTACATGGGGATTTGGGTATTTGGGATTGGTACATTGGGATTTGGGATTGGTACATTGGGATTTGGGATTGGATTTTTTGGAATGGTGCAGAGCCTCTCATCCCTCTGAATCCCTGCAGCTCTGCAGGAGTTTCTCCTTTGCTCCTGCACCTTCTGCAGGGGGTTGGGATGGAGGTGCCACCTGCAGCTCTGGGACAGGCTGTGCTGGGGCTGGCAGGATTTGTGGGAGGGATTTTGGGCTGGATTTTGTTTCTGTGGAGCAGAGGAGCCTCCCCTCCCCGCTGGTGGTGCCGTTATCTTCCCGGCTGTGGCAGGACCTCCCAGCAGGATGGCAGCAGCTCCCGCAGGAGATGAGTGCAGCTCTGAAATCTGCCTGAGCCACGCTGGAGGCTCAGCAGTGCCTTAACTCCCTTCCCTTCCCTTCCCTCCCATTGTTCCCCGTGCCAAGCTGGGGTGGGATCTCTGCTGAGAGCCCCGAGGAGCAGGAGCAGGGGCTGGGATGGCTCTTCTGCCGAGACTGGGATCTCTTTCAGCACATCCTCACCCTGTGCCCACTCCTGGGTCGTGCCTGCCTGGGCAGCCCGAGGAATTTGTAGGAACGTCGTGGATGCTCCCAAGCCTTTCACATTTTTACTGTTGACTTCTGTAGGGAAGGAGCATCCATCAAGGGGACGAGGATTTGTCATTGTTCCCCCAAAAAAGGGCAGTGGCATTGTTAAAGCCCAATGGGAACCCTTTGGAACGAGGAGCCTCCAGGGAGAAATGCAAATTTATATTGAGTTTTAAGACAGACATTGCCCAGAAGTCCCTTTTAAATCAGAAGATGGAAAGATTGTTTTATCTTTGGTAACTCTTTCCAGAGGACCCACACAGCACAGCCACAGCTTTTGGGGTGAGGAGCTGCAGCCACTTGTTTTCTGGGACTTCGTGGTGGGGCTGGGAGCTGATCCCAAGGCGTGGGCACTGCCCCTCTGGTCAGCGGGACTGGGCATTTGGGGTGGCAGCTGCCACCTTTTCTGGAGGGAAGGAAGGGATGAAAGGAGTTTTATGTGGCCATTGAGGAGGTTTATTGATCCCAGATACGGTGTGGCTCCAGGATTGTGGGAAAACAAGCTTCCCTTTCTGGCAGGAGCCACTTGTGGGGGATTGCTTCACTGGGCAGCCCGGGCAGGGCTGGCTTGGGGCATGGGAATGCTTTTGGTCATGGATCAGATCAGATCCCCCCTGCTGGGCCCCTGCTCCTGCCCCAGATCTGTTCTCCATCCAGACCACAGCAGTTGTTTACCAGAGTGGCTTGTGCTAAAGTGCCCCAGACCCCAGTTTGCCCAGTTTGCAGGAGAGCTCCAGCCCTGGAACTTCCCAGTCAGGATCCCACCACAGGGGTCGTGGCATCCTCCTCAAGGGGGGCAGATTTTATGGCAGGGCCTGGTGTGAGGGACAGGGCTGAGAGCTGGAGCTGCAGGATTTAAATGAGAAGTGAAGAGGAAATTTCTATAAATATCTTTAAATGAGGGTGATAAATCCCTGCTGCCCAGAGAGGGGTGGGTGCCCCATCCCTGCAAACACTCCAGGCCAGGTTGGACAGGGTGTGATGCTGGGAGATGTTTTTGGTGTTTTGATGTTTTGTGGGTGCTGCTCAGCCCAGCCCAGCTGGGATTCCATGAAACCAGGAATTTTTCCAAATATTCTCAAAGATATTCCAGCATCTAACTGACCATGTTTTTTAAAAGGTGTTTGACCATTCTTCCTGGGATTTGGATGAATCCCATCTCTCCTTCCTCCACACCCTTGTTGAGATATTTCTTCTCCTCACCTTTAGGTGTTTCCAGTGTTTATTCAGCTTCCAGTCTGAACTTCCCTTGTCTCCAGAGATGATGCCACATCCTCAGAGTGGCTTTTCCATCCCTCCCCATGTAGGCTCTGCTCTTCCTCTCCTTCCCCTGTGGCCTCTTTGTCTTCCTGAGCTCCATCTCCCATTCCTGGCTGTCCCCCCTCCTCCCTGGTGTGGCTGAGGTGTGGATTCCCCCTTTTCCCTCTCTCCAGGTCTCTCCTAAGGCCTGAGCCCTGCTCAGGGATTTGCTCTTTAAGCCAGGCTTTTCTTGGTGCCAGGGTTCACTGATCCCTCCTGAGCACCAGGACCCTCAGTTTTCCTTCTGTTCAACGTTTCCCACGTGGGAATTTGAATTTAAATTTGAATTTCTTCCCTCTTTGAGGAGAGCAGCCAACTTCCCTTCCCAGGGAAGCCACATCCACAGATGGATCTCCTTAGAATCTCCTTCTTGGGAATTTTCCTTCTTCTTGGGAATTATCATCATCTGAATCTTTTCTGAATCTTCTTTGGAATCTCCTCCTTGGGAATAATTTTCTTCTTCTTGGGGATCATCGTCATCATCTTCTTCATCTGAATCTGAATCTTCTTCTGAATCTTCTTTGGAATCTCCTTGGGAATCATTTTCTTCTGAGGAATCATCATCATCATCATCATCATAATTTCCTTCTTCTTGGGAATCATCATCATCACATCATTGTCATCATCATCATCTTCTTCTTCTTCTTCTGAATCTTCTTTGGAATCTTTATTTTGGAATAATTTCCTTCTTCTTGGGAATCATCATTGTCATCATCATCATCATCTTCTTCTTCTTCTTCTTCTTCTTCTTCTGAATCTTCTTTGGAATCTCCTTGGGAATCATTTTCTTCTTAGGAATCATCATAATCTTTTTAATCTTCTGAATCTTCCTTGGAATCTTTTCCTTGGGAATAATTTTCTTCTTCTTGGGAATCATCATCATCATCATCATCATCTGAATTTTTTCTGAATCTTCTTTAGAATCTCCTTCTTGGGAATCATCTTCTCCTTCTCCTTCTGAATCTTCTCTGAATCTTCTTTGCAATATTCTTGAGAATCATCATCATCATCTTTTTTGAAGTCTTCTCTTTCTCCTTTGGAATTGTATTTTCTCCTTTGAAATCTTATATTCTGAAATTGTCTTCTTTTTCTTCTGCAGAGGACTTTTCTTCTTTCCAATCCCTTGACTTTTCCAATGTCAAACAAATTGTCCTGTGATTTTTTTCCAGGATAGGGAGTTGCAGGAATTTTTTGGTGGGATCAGTGTAGGATGTTGTTGGTGTTTCTCCTCCTGGCTCACAAAAATAAGAATTTTTCCTCCTGCAGTGAGCTGCAAACCTCTCCTTGGAGAGGAGCTATCCATGAAATCCCAGGGGTGAAATCCTGTTTCCAAGTGATTGCCTTAAACACCAAAAACAACCATTGGGATGAAGAATTTTCTTTCACATCTTTGGGGTGAAGTTTTTTTTGTTGATTTTAAAGAAGCTTTTCTTCCCTGACATGAAACTCTTGGGGACAGACTGATAGAAAAAAGTCAGGGAAGGGATTTATGGGAATGGGAGAAATGGAATGGTTGGAGGATTTTATTGTCAGGGCTAAAGAGAGTGATGGGAAATCCTGGGCTGTGGAGTGCTGAGGAGAACTTTTATTAGTCTTTGAAAAAATATGGGATCCACTTAGAGGAGCAGGGAATGGTTTCTTCTCTCCCTCCCAGGGAACAATTCCTGCCCAAGATCCCAGCCCCATCTCCCCTTTCCCAGTGGAGCCATTCCCTGTGTCCTGTCCCCAATTCCAGCTCTCCTGGAGCCCCTGCAGGGACTCTGAGCATCCCCTGGAATTTTCCCTTCTCCAGGGGACATTCCCAGAGCAGAGGGGCTCCAGAATCCTGGTTTGGGTTGGGAGTGACTTTAAATCCCATCCCATTATCCTGTCCCATTATCCCATTATCCCATCCCATTATCCCAGTATCCCATCCCATTATCCCATCCCATTATCCCATCCCATTATCCCATCCCATTATCCCATCTCAGGGACACAATTCCCACTATCCCAAGTTGCTCCAAGACCTGTCCAGGCCCTGATAAATTCCTTCAACTCTCCCACACAATTCCACGAGTTCCCCTTTTCCCACTCTCCCAACATTTAACTGGACCCATCCCTGGAGGCACAACCAGAACTGGTTTCCTGTTTTTTGGTTTTTTTTTGAAAATTCCATATTTCCCACACCCCTTGGCTTTTCCCTAAATCCAGAATTCTCCCCAGGCTTTATATCCCAACTTGGGGAAGAAAGAACCGACTGAGGATCCCCCTGAACATTCTGGGCTGGGGGAGATTTTATAAATAAATTTTATATAGATATAGATATATATATATATATTTTTTTTTTTTTTAAGTCTGGCTGGAAAAGGGGAAGGTCCCAGACATTTTCCTGCTGGAAATTAGGAGCACATTTTTGGTGTTTCCTCCCTGTGCTGGGAGCTCCTTATTTTTCATTAGTGTCAGACTGGGCAGCTCCAGGCTTGGGACAGGGGCTCATCCACAGCCAAATTTTCCTGAATATCCCTTCCAGGAGTGTGGAATTGAGTGATTCCACTCAAAAAAATCAGGAAAAGGGGATTTATCACAAAGCCCTTGAGGTTCTCCAGGTTTTGAGCATCACCTTAAAGCAGGAGGGATTTGGGAGCAGGGAGTGAGGCTGGAATGTGGAATGAGCTCCAAGGCTCTGGGATGAAATCCTGCTTAGTATTTTTCTTCAGTGCTTTCTCTTGAAGCATCTCCAAAACGTTTGAAGAACATTATTAAGAGTTTGGGAGAAGGGAGGATCTCTCTTTGCCACCCCACTTGGAAAGGGAAGAAAAAGGCAGCTTGGAATTTATTTGGAGGATGAGGAGGCTCCAGGTCCTTGAAGATTTTTTTTTTTTTCTGATTATTTGCAGAAGCAAATCTTTGGGGTTGTTCTGACAGCTGCTCTCCCAGTCACTGGCTTGGGGGAAAATAAAGGACATTTTTAGGTGGGATTCTTCCCTGCTCCCATTCCTGGGAGCTCTGGGCAATTCCAGTGGGTTGGGACGAGGCTGGGAAGAGTTTTTGGGGCTGCCTGGAATTGTCTCCCTGATTTTCTTCCTCAGCTGTCACCTGATTGCCTAAAATAATCTGAATTTCATGGCTCTGAGGGAACAAACATCCCAATAAAATCCCCTGGAGTTAAGGGAACTCTTCCCTCTCCCAGCAAGGAATGAAATTCAGGATTGTGAACACAGGGATTGAGTGAAGCTCAGGTTTTTTTGATTCTCTTTGATCCCAGCTGTGACCAAGGGCTTGGGGGTTGTTCTGCCCTTGGGGGCTGTGGGTGGAGCTCAGACATTGGCAGGTGAATGTTCACTTTCCCTTTTTTTCCCTTTTTTTCCCTTTTTTTTCCTTTTTTTCCCTTTTTTTTCCTTTTTTTCCCCTTTTTTCCCTTTTTTCCCTTTTTCCCTCTTTTCCCCTCTTTTCCCCCTCTTTTTTCCCCCTCTTTTCCCCCTCTTTTTCCCCCCTTTTTTCCCCCCTTTTTTCCCCCTTTTTTCCCCCTTTTTTCCCCCTTTTTTCCCCCTTTTTTCCCCCCTTTTTTCCCCCTTTTTTCCCTCTTTTTTCCCTCTTTTTTCCCTCTTTTTTCCCTCTTTTTTCCCTCTTTTTTCCCTCTTTTTTTCCCTTTCCCCCTTTTTCCACTTTTATTCAATTTTTCCCCCATTTCCTGCAGTCAGTGCTGTCTCTGTCCCCTGTCCCATCCCATCCCAGGGAATTCTCAGTCCCTGCTGCAGAGCAGGTTGTCCTGCAGGGAGGAGCCATTCCCAGGAGGAATTTGGGACATCCCAGTGTCCAGCTCAGCCAGGAGCTGTCCCAGAGCCTCTGGCTGGACTCATCCCTGTCCAAAGGCAGCTGGGAGTTCACTGCAGAAATTCCACTGAACCTGCTGGGAAACCATCAGGGCTGGGGGTGCTGGATTTGAGTCACCTGTTTCTTTTTCTCATGTGTCCTTTGTGAGAGGTATCCCAAAATCCCAGACTGGATTGGGATGGAAGGACCTTCAATCCCACCCCATCCATGGTCAGGGACACTCCAGCCATCCCAGGGGGATCCAGCCTGGCCTGGGATCCAGGGGCAGCCACAGCAAATCTGGGAATCCCAGCCCCAGATCCCAGCCCCATCTCCCCTTTCCCAGTGGAGCCATTCCCTGTGTCCTGTCCCCAATTCCAGCTCTCCTGGAGCCCTGCAGGGACTCTGAGCATCCCCTGGAGTTTTCCCTTCTCCAGGGAACATCCCCAGCTCTCCCAGCCTGGCTCCAGAATCCTGGCAGCATTTCCATGACTCCTCTGGACTCTCTGCAGCAGCTCCACGTCCTCCTGAGTTTGGGCTCCAGGGCTGGGGCAGCGCTGCAGGTGGGGTCTCACCTGAGCCTGGGGCACAGGGACACAATTCCCACCTTTCCTTTGGGATCAGCCCATCCCAGCCTCACCCCCAACACCCCAAATCCTCCTCCCAGGGCTGCTGGAACAGACCAGGACACCCCGTGGGCCCCCAGCCTCCCCCATCACCCATCTGCACCCCGAGCTCAGCAAACTCATTGAGAAGCACTTTGGAGCCATTTAATTTTATTTTATTTTATTGAATCCTGGAATGAAGGGAGCCGTGGGGGGGCCAGAGATGACATCCTGGATTTGGGATTTCACCCTGGCTCCAGGTTTCCCTGGATGGGTTTTTTTGTGCTGCAGCTCCTGGCCTGGCTGAAGCTCGTGGCCTTTCTCTCTCCCAGCTCTGAGGGTTTCCTGTTCTGCTCCCAAACCTTTCCCCCCCTGGATTTCTCTCCCCCTGGGATCAAGGCTGGAGCCTCTGAGCTCTTTGGGGGGTCACATTCACACCTTGTGAAAAGCAGGTGCAGCCCCATTAGCTCCAGATGGAGGCAGAGCCCTCAAAGCCTTTGGAATTTCACCCTCCAGCTTCCCCATCCTGCAGGGAGAGCAGCATTCCCTGGAAAAAGGGATTTTTTCCTGTTTCAGTAGCAGGTGGGGTTGATCACCTGGAAGAGGGGATGGCTCCATAAACTGCTCCCTCCCAGGGATGCCACATGTGTGGCACTCGTGGGGACCTCCCAGCTCCACTTTCCCCTTTTTAAAGTCCCATAAATGAAAATTGGAAAGGGCTGGAGGGGAGGTGTGAGATTTTTTTCCTGTTTTTTTTTTTTTTTAAATTTTATTTCCAGAGTTACAGGTTTTTTTATCCTTAATACATTTATAATACTCAGCTCCCTTGATTTGTTGCCATAAAATTAACCAGTAAATTTCAAATGGAACAAAAAAAAGCCCCTAATAGGAACCACCTTGGCTGTGCTCAGGAAAGGTGGGCCAGGACATTTTCCCCTCTGCCAGGTTTTCTCCTGGAGTGCCACATGTTGGAGGGATATAAAACTTTTACTAACAAGAACTTGGAGGAATTCTGACTTTCTAATTGCCCCCTTTTTTTTTTTTTGTTAATTTAATTTTTTTTTTCCTGGTACAAGCTGCTGTTTATTTTGAGCTCTTAAAAACCAGGATTGTAATTTGGAAGTCTGGGAGTTTCAGACTTTGGGCAAGGAGGGGTGGGGAGGATCCAGGCTGGATTTCCTGGCTGGGGGAGGCTCTGCTGATTATTCCTGGGGTTGGCATCGTTGGGATTTTATCCTTTTAATATTTTTAAATTATTTTTGAGCCAGGATTTTGTTGTGGTGTGCACAGAATGAGGCCAGGCTGTTGCAGCATCCCTGGGATGAAGGATTCTGGGGATGGAGCATCTTAAATTCTGGGATCTGACTAAATCCTGATGGGATGTTTATGGGATGGGCTGGGTGGGAAGGGACCCGAAATCCCATCCAGCTCCACCCCCTCCCATTGTGCCAGGGGGATCCAGCCTGGCCTTGGGCACTGCCAGGGATCCAGGGCAGCACAAATGGGGATTGTTGGGAATCTGGGGCAGAACAAATGGGAATTTTTGGGAATTGTTGGGAATTTGGGGAGAACAAACAGGAATTTGTTGGGAATTTGGGGATAGCAGAAACAGGAATTGTTGGGAATTTGGGGCAAAACAAATGAGAATTGTTGGGAATTTTGGGCAGCAGAAATGGGGATTGTTGGGAATTTGGGGCAGAACAAACAGGAATTGTTGGGAATTTGGGGCAGAACAAACTGGAGTTTTTGGGAATTTGGGGCAGGACAAATGGGAATTGTTGGGAATTTGGGGCAGAACAAACAGGAATTTGTGGGAATTTGGGGCTGAACAAACTGGAGTATTTGGGAATTTGGGGAATTACAAATGGGAATTGTTGGGAATTTGGGGCAGAACAAATGGGAGTTTTTGGGAATTTGGGGCAGCACAAACAGGAATTGTTGGGAGTTTAGGGAAGCACAAATGGGAATTGTTGGGAATTTGGGGCAGCACA
Source organism: Luscinia megarhynchos (assembly GCA_034336665.1). Taxonomy (NCBI): domain Eukaryota; kingdom Metazoa; phylum Chordata; class Aves; order Passeriformes; family Muscicapidae; genus Luscinia; species Luscinia megarhynchos. The sequence continues at coordinate 986,640 of CM067566.1, forward strand.
AACTGGAGTTGTTGGGAATTTGGGGCAGCACAAACAGGAATTGTTGGGAATTTGGGGAAGCACAAATGGGAATTGTTGGGAATTTGGGGCAGCACAAACTGGAGTTGTTGGGAATTTGGGGCAGCCCAAACTGGAGTTGTTGGGAATTTGGGGCAGCCCAAACTGGAGTTGTTGGGAATTTGGGGCAGCCCAAACTGGAGTTGTTGGGAATTTGGGGCAGCCCAAACTGGAGTTGTTGGGAATTTGGGGCAGCCCAAACTGGAGTTGCTGGGAATTTGGGGCAGCCCAAACTGGAGTTGTTGGAGTCTGGTGGGCACAGCAGGGCCCTTGCCCTGCCCAGGGGTGCTGGGTGACACCCGTGGGTCAGGCTGGGTTAAACCCTGGCTGTGCCTGCTGCCCACCCTCAGTGCCCGTGGGGCAGATCCCGCTCTGTCCTGGGCACTTCTCTGGCTTTAGGGTGGTCCTGGCTGGGCTGGGCTCGGGCTGAGCTGGTTCAGCTGAGCTTTGGACCCTGCTGAGAGCTTGGGACAGCCAGGGAGGGAAGGAAAAGGAAAATCAAACCCTCCCAGGGCTTGTGGAATGGCTCAAAAATCCCTTTGTGCTTTCCCCAGCTGCCTTTAGAGGGCAGATCACGCCCGGGAATCACAGATTTGGGATGTTCCTGGTGCTGGATTCCTCAGCTTGGAGCACTCAGAAAAAAACACGGAGAGGTTTTTTTATTATTATTATTCATTTTTAAAAGCATAATTTGAATTCTGCAATAACTTGTGGTGCTTTCAAGGCTGACCATGAAGTGAATTTACAGCAGGGAGATGAGATCAGGTTTTGATTTATCGCTGAGGACTTAAAATCTTTTTAGGTTCAGTCCTAAAAATTGTGGTGTGAGTGAAATATTAGTGATGGATGCAGGGAGAAAAATCCTGGGAACATACTGTGGGAGAGGAGAATTATGTAATGTGTTGACTAAGTTCATTTTTATGTTAAAAAAGACCACAAGAAGTGGTTTCAGTTGGGAGAGTTGGTTTTGGAGAGCAGTGCTGAGTGCTGAATGTATAATTTCATTTTTCTCTGCTGTAATCTCTCCTCTAAATCCCCCAACCCTCACGCCCCAGTGCTTAGGAAAAAAAAATGTATTTATCAAGAGAGTATTTCACATTATCAGAGGGATCTTTGTGAAGTGAAGGCAGGAAAATGAAATTGAAGCTCTTCTGTAAAGTTGAAACTTTTCATATTGGGATTAAATATTCCTTAAAGTCACCGTGCTGGGGGAGGCAGGGCCTGGCTAATTCTGTGATTAATTAAAACCAGCACTAACCAAATCATGCTCTGCTTTCTTCTGCTGCTCCCTGAAGCTCAGGGATCCCGGGGAAGATGATTATTCCTGAAAAAGCCATTTTGTTCTTTGTGGCTCAGCCCCCTTGGCAGCTGCTTTGTGGGTTTCTCATCAAAAAAACCAGAGGGGTTATTCCCAAACAGAATGAAAAGGGCTTTGTTCCAACGAGGGTTTATCCTTTTTTTTAAAAATTTATTTTAAATAATGTTTTAAAATCTCCTCAAGGTGGAGGAGCTGCTGCTCCTGGGATGTGCTGGGGGTCCTTTGGGGTTCTGGGGTTCAGCTTTGCACTGTGGTCCTTGCCCAGATCCCCTCCTGAGGTGTTGGTGGAAAAGGGGAAAGGGACAGAAGTGACCCCGAGGGGTCTGTGCACAGCATCCCTGACCCCAGGCTGGACAGACAGAGAGTGGACAGATGGACACTGGGGTGGGGGATGGGCTGGGGGTCACTGCCAAAGGGCTGGGACAGGGCTGAGAGCTGGAGCTGCAGCTGGGCTGGGGAATGCAGCACAAACCCGGGCTGGGGGAGAGGGAGGGACTGGGAGCAGCCCTGGGAGGAGGATTTGGGCTGATCCCAAGGAAAGGTGGGAATTGTGTCCCTGTGCCCCAGGCTCAGGTGAGACCCCACCTGCAGCGCTGCCCCAGCCCTGGAGCCCAAACTCAGGAGGACGTGGAGCTGCTGCAGAGAGTCCAGAGGAGTCATGGAAATGCTGCCAGGATTCTGGAGCCAGGCTGGGAGAGCTGGGAATGTTCCCTGGAGAAGGGAAAACTCCAGGGGATGCTCAGAGTCCCTGCAGGGCTCCAGGAGAGCTGGAATTGGGGACAGGACACAGGGAATGGCTCCACTGGGAAAGGGGAGATGGGGCTGGGATCTGGGGCAGGAATTCCTGCCTGGGCTGGGATTCCCAGATTTGCTGTGGCTGCCCCTGGATCCCTGGCAGTGCCCAAGGCCAGGCTGGATCCCCCTGGACAGTGGGAGTGTCCCTGCCATGGATGGGATTTTCTGTCCCTTCCCAACCCAAATCCTTCCATGATTCCATTAATCCAATCCAGGGTTCCATCCCTGATTTAATTCATGTTTAAATCCAGCATTCCCTGCCTGTGGATACTGGAAGATTTTTCCCGTTTATTTCCAGATCAGGCTGGACATTGGCACAGTGGGAGGTGTCCCTGCCATGGATGGGCTGGCTCTGGGTGGGATTTGGGGTCCCTCCTGATCCAAACCACTCTGGGATTCTGTGACTGACCAGCCCATGGAGCCCCTGAGCCTGTGGTGTGAGCAGATGTGGGATCCAGCTGTGCAGGGCTCTCATCCCATGGAGCAGCTGGAGCCCAGCAGGCAGAGCTCGGGCAGGAATTCCTGCCTGGGCTGGGATTCCCAGATTTGCCGTGGCTGCCCCTGGATCCCAGGCCAGGCTGGATCCCCCTGGCACAGTGGGAAGGAGTTTTTAAGGTTTTTAAAGTGGTTTTTAAGGTTTCTTTCCCACCCAAACTATTCCATGAGGATTTCATCCCAGATCCCATCCCTCTCCCTCCATCCCTGAATGTGTCCCCTTAGGATCTGTCACCCCAGATTTCTGTGGGAGTGCTTCAGGATATTCTGGGACCTGAGGATCTCTGCAGCTCTTCCCAGATCCCATTTAAAGACTGACAGCTGCCCTGTTTAAAAGCCCAAATCCTGTTTTGTCCAGGGGCTTTTCCTGGGATTTTCGGAGTCCTGTGCATTCCAGGAGATTCAGGACCATCCCAGGGAGGTGCTGTGCCCATGGCCAGTCCCTCAGAACCCTTCAGAACCCCAGCCCAGGCTGAGGAATGGAAACAAAAGCAGAATCTTGAAAGGACCCTTATCTGCAAAGGCCAGAGCCCAGGGAGGGGGCGTGGAACAGAACTTTGGGAATCCCACAGACAGCAGGATCCAGGGATTCCATCCCAGGCCAGGCTGGGGTGACTCCCTGGGGAGCTCTGGGAGGGTAAGGGAGAAGTGGAGCATCCGTGAGGGATCATCCAGGGCTGGGGGAGCAGCTCCTGAAGTCAGGGATGGCAGGCAGGAAACCAGCAGGGAAGGGAAACTGGGAGGAAAACCAGTGGGAAATGTTGGGACTGGACTGGAGTGAGAGCCCTGTGTGGTGTCAGGGCAGGGGCAGCTCCAAGCTGAGCACTCTGGGGTGGCTTTTCCAGAATTCCCCCTGGGAATTCCAGCCCAGCTCCTCCCCCTTCAGTGAGATCTCACTGATTTTATCTTGAATATCCAGAGGGGTGAGGTCCCACGTTCCTGGGCAAGGACAGAGCTGGGGGCAGCACCTGGAGGGTCCCCAGGGGCTTTGAGGGGCTCCTGCAGCCAGCCCAGGGAGGGCAGGAAGGTCTGGAGCACCCTGGGGTGGTGGGAGGGCTGGAACAGGATGAGCTTCGAGGTCTGATCCAACCCAAACCTCTCCTGATTCCCCCCTCTGTAATTCTGCAATTCTCTGGTGAAATGGCCTTAAGTCAAAGCTTGAATTTGTCCCTTTAACTCCCCTCTCCTCTCCAGCTTCATTCCCTTTTCCTCTGTTCCTTTTCCTGAGCAAACAAAGCGTTCTGCCTGGATTTCTCCTTTTTAACAGTTTCACTGGGGGGAAAAAACCCAAAACAACAAAAAAACAACCAAAGCAACCCCAAGCCCTGTTCCCTGTGCCATGCCTGGCTTGTCAGGGAGCGTGCTGGAACAAAGCCTGGCTTGGAAAACAATCCCAGTTCCCTGGGAGGGCTCCCAGGGGCAGGCCCTGCATGGCTGGCTGCTCCTGAGTCATTCCAGCCCCTCTCACCTGTGACCAGGTTTGCCTGTGATCCCTCTGCTGCTCCCTCTCTTACTCAGGGCTTTGGTTGGGTCTCAATTAAAGAGTGAGGAGAGGTTAAACCGGGTGGGAGTTTCCAGTGGAGTTTGAGTCATGGTTTTGTGGCTCACAGAGGGAGAGGAGCCTCCTTGGGCAGAGTTAGAGCAGCTCCCAGGGCGGGGGATTTCATCCTGGAGAAGGAATTTTCAATTTTCAATCGAAGAGTCTCAGTTCCATCTCAGCTCAGATGGGTTGTAAAGCATTTATCTGCCCAAGAGCTTGTCAGGCTGAGGATTTTCATGTGTTTGAAATTCCCTGTGGAACACCCATCCTCCTCCTCCTCCTGCTGCTGCCCTTGCTCCTGAGCTCATTCTCATTCTCTGTAAATGTGATAAATAAACTCTGGAATCGCAGCACTGAGCTCCCTTTGAAGCTGCCCACAGATCTGGATCCCACAGAAGTGTAAATCAACACTTTGGCCATAAAGGGCTTCTTAAAAAGTGGCTTTTTTTTTGAGCAACTGACCTGAAGGCTGTGGTTGCCCAAAGCTTTTTTATCAATCCTTGTGTGATGAATTCCTCCTTAGAAGGGAGAGTCTGGAGCATTCCCTTCTCAAAACAGCTGAGGTTTAATGGGTTTTGTATAAAAAGCTGAATTAGCCCAGGTCCTGAATGAACTCTGAGGGTGTAAATATGGCTGAGCTCATCCTGTGGGTTTGATCCCTCCAGTTCCATGGGCAGGGACACCTCCCACCAATGTCCAGGGATCCAGGGGCAGCCACAGCAAATCTGGGAATCCCAGCCCAGGCAGGAATTCCTGCCCCAGATCCCAGCCCCATCTCCCCTTTCCCAGTGGAGCCATTCCCTGTGTCCTGTCCCCAATTCCAGCTCTCCTGGAGCCCCTGCAGGGACTCTGAGCATCCCCTGGAGTTTTCCCTTCTCCAGGGAACATTCCCAGCTCTCCCAGCCTGGCTCCAGAATCCTGGGGTGGTTTAGGTTGGAAGGAACTTTAAATCCCATCCCATTCCCACCCCAGCCATGGCAGGGACACTCCCACTGTCCCAGGGGGATCCAGCCCAGTCCTGGACACTCCAGGGATCCAGAGCAGCACAAACAGAAATTTTTGGGAATCTGGTGGGCTCTTGTCCTGGCCAGGGAATATTGAACTGTAAGATCAGTGGAATTAGGCCTGGATTAAATCCAGGTTTGGGAAAGGAGCAGGAGCAGGGGGTGAGGGTGAATCATGGGGTGAGAGCAAAGCAAAGAGGGAATTGCATTTTCCTCATCGCACACTCAATGCCAAAAACTTGTATTTGAGGAAAATTGATATTTAGGGCCATCAGACCCGAGGTGGATTTCAGCTCTGGATGGGCTGAGGTGGAAGAGAATTTTTAGGAAATGAGGAGTGGGGGATTGAGGCCGAGTCTGTGCAGGGCACTGGGGAGAACAAACCATCCAACGCTGCATTTCCAAACTCCTTTTATTTCATGACCTGGAACAGAGTTCAAAAAAAAACCCCCAAAAAAAAAACCCCAACCACCCTGCCATTGTTGGGCCTCGTTTCCTGAGCCCAGGGAGAACTTTGTCAGCCAAACCTCCAACAAATTGTCTGCTCTGATAAGGAGTCAGCAGCGAGCCCCTCCCCGTCCCGACAAACCCAGGGCAGGAGCTGTGGCCGTGTGCTCAGTTTACACCTTGCAATAATAATCCCTGCTTTTATCTGATCCCAGGGGGATTCTCTAACTTTGGAATGGCTCTCTGGCAGGGTTCCAGCCCTACTGTCATTTTTTATTAATGTTCTTTTTTTTTCCTACCCCTGTAGCCAGTCTGCTTTGCTGCTGCTTTTTTTTTTTTTTCCCCCTCCTCTTTTTTTTCTTCCTTAAGATTGTTTAAGGAATATGTATCCCATTCCTTGGGATATTGGGAAATGATATTTGAAAATTTGGTGTCTCAGCCCATTAGAGGGGTCTGTAAAACCATCACAGCAGGAACTAATCAGAACTACCAAAGCCAGCCTGTAAATCATCGCTCCCTTTAAATCACCAACCCCTTCTCCCCGAGCCTTATCTCGTGTCTCATCAGGAAAATCCTAATTAGATTCTGCTCAAAAGTAAATATTGGTGGGTGGAGGTGAGGGGAGGTGAGACTCGAGCGTTTTGGCTGTGGAAAACAAGGTGAAGTTCTGAAAAGAGCAATTTTGGAGTTTTAAAGGAGCTCATCTCCTGGGGGTGGTGAAACAACTTTTCCTTAGGGTGGGTCTGGGGGCAGAGCCTGGAGGAGTCCCTGGGCTGCTCTGGGAATGATCCCGTGGCTTTGGGAATGAGCCCATGGAATTGGGAATGAGCCTGTGGGACTGGGAATAAGGCCATGGAGTTGGGAATGATCCCATGGAATTGGGAATGATCCCATGGCATTGGGAATGAACCCGTGGCATTTGGAATGATCCCATGGAATTGGGAATGAGCCCATGGAGTTGGGAATGATCCCATGGCATTGGGAATGAACCCATGGAATTGGGAATGATCCCATGGCATTTGGAATGACTCTATGGTGTTGGGAATGATCCTGTGGCATTGGGAATGACTTCATGGTGTTGGGAATGATCCCATGGCATTGGGAATGATCCCATGGAGTTGGGAATGAGCCCATGGAATTGGGTATGATCCCATGGTGTTGGGAATGAACCCATGGAATTGGGAGTAAACCCATAGTGCTGGGAATGATCCCAAGGTGTTGGGAATGATCTCATGGAATTGGGAATGAGCCCATGGCACTGGGAATGATCCCAAGGGTCTGGGAGTGAGCCCATGGCACTGGGAATGATCCCAAGGGTCTGGGAATGACCCCATGACAACAGGAATGAGCCCAAACTGGTGCCACTTTTGTGGCATCCTCACCAAAACCTGGGGGGATTTTGGATTGGATAACCCCAAACTGGTGCCACTTTCATGGACACCACACCAAAATCTGGGGGGATTTTGGATTGGATAACCCCAAACTGGTGCCACTTTCATGGAATCCTCACCAAAACCTGGGGGGATTTTGGGTTGGATAACCCCAAACTGGTGCCACTTTCATGGAATCCTCACCAAAACCTGGGGGGATTTTGGGCTGGATAACCCCAAACTGATGCCACTTTCATGGAAACCACACCAAAACCTGGGGGGATTTTGGGCTGGATTTGTCACCCCAGCCCTGGTTCCATCAGTTTTCCAAAGGCACCCCAGGTGTCTTCCCTGGGCTCCTCCAGACTCTTTTTGGGAACAGAACCCCCAAACCCCCCCAGTGCTCCTCTGCTTGATCCTTCCCATGGATGGATCCAGGGAAAAATGGATTCCATGGAAATCCATGGGAGGGTTGTTCTGCTGCAGCCCAGGGAGGGGCTGGGAATAAGCTGGGGGCAGGAGTTCTTTAGGATAATCCCAAATTTCTCCAGAGCTGCTTCCTCTGGGCCTCCCCCCAGCTCACAGTGAAACCAAAACCTCGGTGATTCACCAAGCTGAAGAAAATTCGGTATTTCTCACTTGTAGGTCACCTCAGTCCAGATTGTTTCCTGCCAGGAGAGGGGGGGTTGGGAATGCCCTGCTGGAGATGGAAAAGCCATTCCCATTTTTCTGGTGTGTGCAGGATCCAGGTCTGGGATCATTCCAGGCTCGGGACACTCCTGTTCCTGCAGGTGAAATGTGCCCAGGTTGGCATGAATGGAGTGAAATGGAATGAAATCCCAGGTTGGGATTTGGGAGCACCACTGCCTGAATGTCAGGCCATTCAGGCAGAAATCACTGGAAAATCTCATCTCATTTAAAACTTCCCCCCACAGAAATCCTGAAAGGTGAAGATTCCTCAAGGTCCAAATTGCTCCTGGTGGGCTGGAAAACTTTTGTGCATCCTCCAGCTGCTTTTTAGGATATCTGGGAGCTGGGACATAAATTTTTTTTCCTTTTTTTTTTTTTTTTTTTAGTTTTTAAAGAGGGTATTTTTTTTTCAAGAGGGTAGTGAGGCCCTGGCACAGAGAGGCTGTGGCTGCCCCTGGGTCCCTGGGAGTGTCCAAGGCCAGGCTGGACACGGACTTGGATCCACCTGGGATTGTTGAGCTGTCCCTGGGGGTGGAATGGGATGGGATTTTTATGGTCCCTCCTAACCCAAACCATTCCTGAATTCTGTGATTTTCCCATCTGCTGCTCGGACTTCAGTCCAGGTCAAAATTCTTCTCTTGATAAATCAGTTTATTTGCATTGAAAGAGCAAAATCAAAGTGTTGGGGGGGTAAATTCCACGTGGGGCTCCTTGTCCTGGAGCGATGCCAGGAGGTGCAAATTTCCTTCATTTATAAATAATGGAATTTATGAATTCTTATCAATATTTGGTTTGGATCTTATCAATCTTGACACCTGGCCACATCCTGCTGTGCAGAGGTGGACTGAGGGGAGATCAATCTCTGTTGGAAAAAAGGTGGGACCAAGATGCTTGGAGAGCATTTCCTTGGATCCTTGGTGAGCATTTCCCTGGATCCTTGGTGAGCATTTCCCTGGATCCTTGGAGAGCATTTCCCTGGATCCTTGGAGAGCATTTCCCTGGATCCTTGGAGACACCAATTCCGTGTCCAGCCTGAAGTCCTGGAGTGTTTCCCTCCCAGGGCTGGGGCAGAGCAGTGCAGGGCTGGCAGCAGCATCCTGCAGCTCCTCATCCCAAATTTCCCTCTCCCATGACCGCCTGTGCTCCGCCCTGCTTAACGAGCCACGTCCAGCTCGGGGCTGCGTCCAAAACTTCTCCTCTTCCCACTCTTTGATTCTCCCCTCTGCAGAAGGAGAGGGATTACACAAGCTGCAGGGTTTAATGAGTGTGCTGGGCTGGCTTTTGGGGCAATTTCCAGCGGGTTCAGGGTTATAACTTCATTAGGCCTGGCTTGGGAAACTCAGCGCAGGGTGGGCCCGAGCCCCGGCCCTTTGTTGTGTTCTCTTCTGAAGACCCTTTTTGAAGTCCTAATTCCCTTTATGGGATGTTGCAAGGCCTTTCCATAGAGCTGTGCCTCTGAAGTCCGAAATGCCGGGGCCAGAGTCCCCCTTTCCCCTGGCGTGGGGTCCTGGGCAGTGTCCACCCAGACCTTTCCCCCTGGGGCCTCGTTGCAAAAATTCCCATTGTCGGGATTCATCCCTGAAGAGGGTTTTTGAAAGGGGTGGGTTGGGAGTCCCCTGGCTCAGCTGGGAGGAGCAAATAAATGGAGTAAATAATAAATAAACTCCAGGGCTACTCCTGCTTTCCAACCACTAGAGGTCAAGGTTGTGCTGTGGGATAAGAAATCCCACACGGATGATAATCCGAGGATTCACTCTGGTTCCTGCTGCAGCCACCTCCAGGAATGGCTTTGTACACGGAATTTTGTTATTAATTACCCAGCTCGTTAATTAATTTAAAGCTGATTGTATGTGCTCAGGGTGAGGAGCAGTTTGAGGTGGATTTTCCAAGGAATGGGAAACTTAGATTTCAGTATTCCTCAGATACAGGAATTTCCCCAGTGCTCAGTCCCTGCTGGGGTTTTGCTTCCCAAGGAGAGAATCCAAAGGGATTTGGAGGCTGGCAAAAAATCAAAGCTGCTCCTGAATTATTTTTTGGGAGGGGATGTTAAAACTTCCAGGTGTTGAACAGGAAATAATTTAGGAGGTTTGCACAGGGATGAAGGTTTGTGCTTTCTGCGGTTCACGTAGCAAAAGTAATTAATTATTAGAGATTTTTTAATAGTAATTAATAATGTTTTAATTCTCTCTTGGTGTCACTGGCAGATGGATCTCCAGCAGGTTTTATGGTTTTCCTGCTTTTTTCTAAATCCTGGCTGCCACATTCCCATAGGGAAGGGGATGGGCCCCTTTTGCCACTTCAGAGAATCCTGGAATTCCAGAATGTCCAGGAGTTACCTGAATCCTGGAATTCCAGAATGTCCAGAATCCTACCTGAATCCTGGAATTCCAGAATGTCCAGGAACTACTTGAATCCTGTAATTCCAGAATATCCAGGAACTACCTGAATCCTGGAATTCCAGATTATCCAAGAATTCCCTGAATCCTGGAATTCCAGAATATCCAAGAATTACCTGAATCCCAGAATTCCAGAATATCCAGGAGCTACCTGGGCTTGTGGAAAGTGTCCTTGCCCATGGAATCAGAGGATTTTTAGGATCCTGCATTTTTAGGATTCCCACAAACTTTTCTTCTGATACATTAAAAATTCGCAGCTAAAGTCGAGGAATTCTCTAGATCTGTGTCTAAGTCCATATAAATTCCAGGTTTTCCCAGTGTTTATTTTCCAGTATCCCCAGCACACAAACCCAGCACTGCCACATCCCTGGGATTGTTTTTTTCCCTGCTTTTATCTGGATTTGGTCTTGGAGATTCCTTGTGTGTCCGTTCCTTCGATCAGAACTTGATCAACTGCTCAACAACTGGGGCTGAGCCATTTTTCCTGTCAATTATTCCCATATCAAAGGAAAAAAATAGGGAACTTTTGCAGGAGGGCACAGCCCCGAAATCCCTGGAATAACTCCACGAAATCTCTGGGATAACTCGCCGTGTTCCCGCCCCTCCATCGAGCACCTTTTTACAGCTCGTTCTGCACATCAACAACGTGCAATTAAACCCTCCTGGGCTCCCACAAAAATGCTTTCAGGAACCTCTGGGGTCCAGATGTGGAATGTTTTCTGTGGGAACTGGAAGAAGAGGAAGGAATCCAGCGGTTCAGGGGGTGACAGTCACCACATGGCCCGCGGGCCGACACCGCTGCAGCTGGGCTGGAAATGGAGCAATGTGGCAGCACTGGCTGGGATTTGGGATTTGGGGTTTGGGGTTTGGGGAGAATCAGGAGCGTGGTTGGATTGTTGCATAATCCCTGAGCTGCTCTGCAAATGGATCTGGGAATATCTGGGCTGGGAAGGGGGGAAAGGCAAAATTCCGAGTGCAAATTCCTTCCACCTCCTTTGTCCCCTTCCAGAAAACCAAATTAAATCCCAGGTGGAATCTCTTTTTTTTTAATTCAGGCACAGCAGCAGAGAAACCTGGACAACATCGTGTCCCAGCAGCCCAGGATTAGCGGGGGGAAGAAATCCAAGAAGGAATTCAGCGCCAGCTCTGAGCTGGAGGTGAAGAACACCAGCCCCATGTCGGAGCAGGACTCGGGGATCCTGGATGTGGAGGATGAGGATGAGGAGGAGGAGGTAAAACAACACCAAATCGGGGGATCTGGGCACTGAGGGGGTGGCTGTGGGGGCTCAGGGGGTTTGTCCTTGCTCGTGGGGGAGTCCTGGAGGTGCAGAAGAGGCTGGAGAACGTGGGAAATCCCAAAATTTGGGCATTTTGCGGTTTTATCCCTATTCCCATTACCAAGCTCAGCAGAGAGGCCAAGGATTGAGAGCTGCCCATCCCAGTCTTGTGGGAAATCCCAAAATTTGGTTATTTTGTGGTTTTATCCCTTTTCCTTTGTCCTGGTTTGGATAAGGGGCTGATAAGGAGTTGGAAATTTGAATTCATTGATCCTTTCCTTGATCTTTCTCCTTTCCTTTCCTTTCCTTTCCTTTCCTTTCCTTTCCTTTCCTTTCCTTTCCTTTCCTTTCCTTTCCTTTCCTTTCCTTTCCTTTCCTTTCCTTTCCTTTCCTTTCCTTTCCTTTCCTTTCCTTTCCTTTCCTTTCCTTTCCCTTTCCCTTTCCCTTTCCCTTTCCCTTTCCCTTTCCCTTTCCCTTTCCCTTTCCCTTTCCTTTCCCTTTCCCTTTCCCTTTCCTTTCCCTTTCCCTTTCCTTTCCCTTTCCCTTTCCTTTCCCTTTCCCTTTCCTTTCCCTTTCCCTTTCCCTTTCCTTTCCCTTTCCTTTCCCTTTCCCTTTCCTTTCCTTTCCTTTCCTTTCCTTTCCCTTTCCTTTCCCTTTCCTTTCCATTCCTTTCCATTCCATTCCATTCCATTCCATTTTTTTAGAATTTCCCTCATCTGTCAGTGATATTTTAATGCTGCACTCATTAATTATTTTAATTAAATTCTCACAGTTTCCCTTCCTCACCCCCATTTTTTGTGGATTTTCTGCCTTTTCCAGGTGCCTGGAGCTCAGGATTTGGTGGATTTCTCCCCCGTTTATCGCTGCCTCCACATTTACTCCGTCCTGGTGAGGGAATTTTCCTCTTCTTTCAACTCAAAATATTGTTTTGATCCTTTTGTTTAATTTTTTTGGGGATATTTTTAAGGAGATAAGGCACAAATACTCTGATAATTAGGATGGTCATTAAGATAAGTCAATGTGGAGTTCTTGTTTTTTTACTTATTTTATTTATTTATTTATTCATTTATTTTATTTATTTTATTTATTTTAATGATATATTTTATTTATTTATTTAATTTATTTTATTGGCATATTTCACCTATTTATTTATTTAATTTATTTACTTTATCAATATATTTTTATGTAATTTATTCAATTTATCTTATTTATTTCATTAATTTCATTTACATATTTTATATATTTATTTATTCTATTTCTTTGCTTATCTATTTTTATTTATTTAGGAAATTTATGGAATTTATGTAATTAATTTAATTTAGTTTGCATATTCTATTTATTTATTTTTTATTTTTATTTTTATTTATTTAATTTATTTATTTTACTTATATATTTTATTTATTTATGTAATATATGCAAAACTTTATTATTCCATGGAAATGGGGAATTTTGGGCAGGAATTGGTTGGATTCTGATGCTGTTTGCTCCAAGTATTCTTCTTTGTTTGCAGTAATTTCATTTTTCAGTGAAAATTGGAGATTTTTGGGCAGGAATTTGTTGGATTCTCATCCCATTTTCCCCAAGATTTCTTTGAATTCAATAATTTTGTTATTCCATGGAAATGGGAGAGTTTTGGGGTAGAATTGAGTGAATTTTGATGCTGCTTTCTCCAGGAATTCCTCTGTGGATCCAGTGATTCCATTATTCCATGGAAATGGGGGAGGAAATCCAGAGGATTTCCAGGAATTTCTGGATTTCAGAAATTGGGATTGGGAATCCTGTTGGAGGGACTGCTGTGCCTGGGGTGTGGGTTTGATATGGGTTTGATAAAGATTTGGTATAAATTTAATATGGGTTTGATATAAATATAGTATGGGTTTGATAGGGGTTTGATATGGGTTTGATAGAGGTTTGATGTGGATTTGATATGGATGTGATATAGATTTGATATAAATTTAATATGGGTTTGATATAAATTTAGTATGGGTTTGATTGGGATTTGGTCTGGATTTGACATTGGTTTGATATGCCTTTGATATGGGTTTGATATGGGTTTGATATGGATTTTATATGGGTTTGATAAGGATTTGATACAGATTTTATATAGATTTGTTATGGATTTGATATGGATTTGATATAGATTTGATATGGATGTGATATAGATTTGACATAAGTTTGATATGGATTTTATATGAGTTTGATATAGGTTTGATATGGGTGTGATACGGGTTTGATATGGATTCGATCTGGATTTGACATTGGTTTGATATGGATTTATCTTAGATTTAATTAGGATTTGATAAGGACTTAATTAGGATTGAATGGGGATTAAATTAGGATTTAATTAGGATTAATTGTGGATTTGGGGTGTGATTGTCCCAGAGCTGCCCTGAGGGGGCTCAGCAGCTCCTGCTGCTGCCGGGGGCAGTTTGGGACATTCCCAGTGCTGAACCCATGGATCCCATCCCATGGATCATCCCCCATCCCATGGATCCCATCCCATGGATCATCTCCATCCCATGGATCATCTCCATCCCATGGATCATCCCCATCCCATGGATCCCCATCCCATGGATCATCCCCATCCCATGGATCCCATCCCCTGGATCATCCCCATCCCATGGATCCCATCCCATGGATCATCCCCCATCCCATGGATCCCATCCCATGGATCCCATCCCATGGATCATCTCCATCCCATGGATCCCATCCCATGGATCCCATCCCATGGATCATCTCCATCCCATGGATCATCCCCATCCCATGGATCATCCCCCATCCCATGGATCATCCCCATCCCATGGATCATCCCCATCCCATGGATCCCATCCCATAGATCATCTCCATCCCATGGATCCCATCCCATGGATCATCTCCATCCCATGGATCATCCCCCATCCCATGGATCATCCCCATCCCATGGATCCCATCCCATGGATCATCCCCATCCCATGGATCCCATCCCATGGATCCCCATCCCATGGATCCCCATCCCATGGATCATCCCCATCCCATGGATCATCTCCATCCCATGGATCCCATCCCATGGATCCCCATCCCATGGATCCCATCCCATGGATCATCTCCATCCCATGGATCCCATCCCATGGATCATCTCCATCCCATGGATCCCATCCCATGGATCATCCCCATCCCATGGATCATCCCCATCCCATGGATCCCATCCCATGGATCATCTCCATCCCATGGATCATCCCCATCCCATGGATCCCCATCCCATGGATCCCATCCCATGGATCATCCCCATCCCATGGATCCCATCCCATGGATCATCCCCATCCCATGGATCATCTCCATCCCATGGATCCCATCCCATGGATCCCCATCCCATGGATCCCATCCCATGGATCCCATCCCATGGATCCCCATCCCATGGATCATCTCCATCCCATGGATCCCATCCCATGGATCCCATCCCATGGATCCCATCCCATGGATCATCCCCATCCCATGGATCATCTCCATCCCATGGATCCCCCATCCCATGGATCATCTCCATCCCATGGATCATCTCCATCCCATGGATCCCCATCCCATGGATCATCTCCATCCCATGGATCATCCCCATCCCATGGATCCCCATCCCATGGATCCCATCCCATGGATCCCATCCCATGGATCATCCCCATCCCATGGATCATCCCCATCCCATGGATCCCATCCCATGGATCATCCCCATCCCATGGATCCCATCCCATGGATCCCCATCCCATGGATCCCCCATCCCATGGATCCCATCCCATGGATCCCATCCCATGGATCCCCATCCCATGGATCCCATCCCATGGATCTCCATCCCATGGATCCCATCCCATGGATCATCCCCATCCCATGGATCCCATCCCATGGATCCCATCCCATGGATCATCCCCATCCCATGGATCCCATCCCATGGATCATCCCCATCCCATGGATCCCATCCCATGGATCCCATCCCATGGATCCCCATCCCATGGATCCCCATCCCATGGATCCCATCCCATGGATCATCTCCATCCCATGGATCCCATCCCATGGATCCCCATCCCATGGATCCCATCCCATGGATCCCATCCCATGGATCCCATCCCATGGGATCATCTCCATCCCATGGATCCCATCCCATGGATCATCTCCATCCCATGGATCCCATCCCATGGATCCCATCCCATGGATCCCATCCCATGGATCATCCCCATCCCATGGATCATCTCCATCCCATGGATCCCATCCCATGGATCCCATCCCATGGATCATCCCCATCCCATGGATCATCTCCCATCCCATGGATCCCATCCCATGGATCATCTCCATCCCATGGATCCCATCCCATGGATCATCTCCATCCCATGGATCCCCATCCCATGGATCCCATCCCATGGATCCCATCCCATGGATCCTCTCCATCCCATGGATCCCCATCCCATGGAATTGTTCTGATCCCGTTACAGAAATGGGATTTTTTTCTGCTTTGGGGTTTTTGTTGTGTCACTGCTTCAGTTTTAACCCCAGATCCTCAGAGCTGTGGGGGAGCAGCAGCTCCATGGGATGGATCAGGGTGGGATTGATCCTCCTGCAGCTGGGGATGGTGCAGGGGTGTCCCCACAGGGATGGGGTGAGAGGGGAGGCTTGGGTTGGAGACTGGGATGATTCCCATGTGGGAAGGGATTCCCAGCTGTCCCCATCCCCTTGGGGACACAAGGGTGGCCCTACAAGGATGGGGACAGCAGGATTCCATCCCAGGGGGTTTTTCCAAGCTCAGGGATTCCCTCAGGGCTCTGTGGCAGCCCTGCCCTACTGGGATGGGGTGAGAGGGGAGGTTTGGGTGGAAGACGGGGACAATTCCTTCATGGGAAGGGATTCCCAGCTGTCCCCATCCCTGCAGGGATGTGGCACTTGGGGACACAGGGCAGGGATGTCCCTATAAGGATGGGATGAGAGGGGAGGTTTGGGTTGGATATTGGGACGATTCCTTCATGGGAGGGGATTCCCAGCTGTCCCCATCCCCTTGGGGTACACAGGGGTGGCCCCACAAGAATGGATGGCTGGATTCCTTCCCGGGGGGTTTTTCCAAGCTCAGAGATTCCCTCAGGGCTCTGTGGCAGCCCTGCCCTACTGGGATGGGATGAGAGGGGAGGTTTGGTTTGGATATTGGGATGATTCCTTCATGGGAAGGGATTCCCAGCTGTCCCCATCCCCGCAGGGACACAGGGGTGTCCCCACAAGGATGGATGGCTGGATTCCATGCCAGGGGGTTTTTCCAAGCTCAGGGATTCCCTGCAGAGGCTGAGCCAGGACAGGGGGTCTGTGCCAGCCCTGCTCCTGCTCCTCCTGCCCGTTCCCAGCCCTACAAACAGAAATCAGCACTCAACTCTAGAGAACACATCTTAGGGAGCCAGGAGCAGAGAAAAAAAATTTAAAAAATCCCCTGAGCAGCAAATTGCCCTTTTGCTGACCTGGGACTGAATCCTGGCCGGGCTTTCTAGGCCCAGCTCGGGTGGAACAATGTCAGAGATCCTGCACAGCATCGAGGGAAGTGTCAGACGGAAGGATCATAATGTAATAGTTCCCCAAAACTCCCAATATTTGTCATTTACAATAGCGTTATCTCAGAGCTTGGCCCGCAGTTAAAAAGGCCCACGTTGAATAAACACTGAGATATTTATTATTTTGAGTGAAATCGACCTTCCAGTCACCTCACTTTTATGGCTGTGCTGCTTATAAATTCCCAAAGGATTATTTGCAAACTCCTGCTCCTATCTGGCTGCCTTATCAGCAGGGCAGGAGTTCACGTATTGTGCCGGGGGGTCAGCCCACGGTCACGGGCTTCCAGAGGGGGCCAGGCACCTGCAAATCCCACAAACCCTTCCCTCAGCCAGCAAGGCGAAGGACAACATCCAACAGGCACCCAGACTTCTCCAGGAAACGCTGAACTTTGGCAGGAAGGGCAGAGCAGGGGGAAAGAAAGTGAAGGAAGGTCAGGCGGGGGTTAATTGAGAGCTGGACCTTGGCGTGGGGCAGGACGGGCTCTGCTGGGGTGGCTGGTGGGATTGTGCATCCCATAAATCCCTTTCCTGCTGGGGAAAGGGCTCTGGACTGGATTTCTGCAGATAGCAAACAAAAAATCCCAAATTCTTTGGGGTGCCTCCATCCCAAAACCAGCCTGGGAATCTGTGAATGGTTTAAGGCCAGTCCAAGGCATGACAATTTTAGGATCAGTTGTTCTGTTTGAGCTGATCCTGAGCCCTAAGCCCAGCCCAGGTTGAATTCAGTGTTTTCAGGCTCTGCTGGGATGTTTTTTGGGATTGTGCATCCCATAAATCCCTTTCCTGCTGGGGAAAGGGCTCTGGACTGAGACAGGCGTGGATTTCTGCAGATAGCAAACAAAAAATCCCAAATCCTTTGGGGTGCCTCCATCCCAAAATCAGTCTGGGAATCTGTGAATGGTTTAAGGAGGGGAGTCAAATCCAGATCCTGGAGAAATGGGAGTGAGGAGAATTTGGGTCTCTGGGATTTGGGATAAAACATCCCAAACCAGCCTGGGAATCTGTGAATGGTTTAAGGCAAGTCCAAGGCATGGGAATTTTAGGATTTAGAGTTTGAGCCCAGCCCAGGTTCTGTTCAGCCTTTTCAGGCTCTGCTGGGATGTTTTTAGGGATTGTGCATCCCATAAATCCCTTTCCTGGTGAGGAAGGGGCTGCCTGAGAGAGGGATGGGAGTGAGGAGAGTTTGTATCTCTGGGATTTGGGATAAAACATCCCAAACCAGCCTGGGAATTTATGAATGGTTTGAGGCAAGCCCAAGGCATGAGAATTTTAGGATCAGTTGTTCTGTTTGAGCTGATCCTGAGCCTTAAGCCCAGCCCAGGTTGAATTCAGTGTTTTCAGGCTCTGCTGGGATGTTTTTAGGGATTGTGCATCCCATAAATCCCTTTCCTGCTGAGGAAGGGGCTGCCTGAGAGAGGGATGGGAGTGAGGAGAGCTTGGATCTCTGGGATTTGGGATAAAACATCCCCAAATCGTTTGGGGTGCCTCCATCCCAAACCAGCCTGAAATTTATGAATGATTTAAAGAGGGGAGTCAAATCCAGATCCTGGAGAAATGGGAGTCAGGAGAATTTGGGTCTCTGGGATTTGGGATAAAACATCCCAAAATCAGTCTGGGAATCTGTGAATGGTTTAAGGCCAGTCCAAGGCATGACAATTTTAGGATCAGTTGTTCTGTTTGAGCTGATCCTGAGCCCTAAGCCCAGCCCAGGTTGAATTCAGTGTTTTCAGGCTCTGCTGGGATGTTTTTTGGGATTGTGCATCCCATAAATCCCTTTCCTGCTGGGGAAAGGGCTCTGGACTGGATTTCTGCAGATAGCAAACGAAAAATCCCAAATTCTTTGGGGTGCCTCAATCACAAAATCAGTCTGGGAATCTGTGAATGGTTTAAGGAGGGGAGTCAAATCCAGATCCTGGAGAATTGGAGTAGCGAGAGTTTGAATTTCTGGGATTTGGGATAAAACATCCCAAACCAGCCTGGGAATCTGTGAATGATTTAAGGCCAGTCCAAGGCATGAGAATTTTAGGATTTAGAGTTTGAGCCCAGCCCAGGTTGAATTCAGTGTTTTCAGGCTCTGCTGGGATGTTTTTAGGGATTGTGCATCCCATAAATCCCTTTCCTGCTGAGGAAGGGGCTGCCTGAGAGAGGGATGGGATTGAGGAGAGTTTGGATCTCTGGGATTTGGGATAAAACATCCCCAAATCGTTTGGGGTGCCTCCATCCCAAACCAGCCTGAAATTTATGAATGATTTAAAGAGGGGAGTCAAATCCAGATCCTGGAGAAATGGGAGTCAGGAGAATTTGGGTCTCTGGGATTTGGCATAAAACATCCCCAAATCAGCCTGGGAATTTATGAATGGTTTAAGGCAAGTCCAAGGCATGAGAATTTTAGGATCAGTTGTTCTGTTTGAGCTGATCCTGAGCCCTAAGCCCAGCCCAGGTTCGAATTCAGTGTTTTCAGGCTCTGCTGGGATGTTTTTTGGGATTTTTTTTCCCAGTTCTTTCCTGGTGAGGAAGGAGCTGCCTGTTGCTGAACTGAGGGAGAAATGAGCATGGGAAGGGTTTGGATTTTTGCAGATATCAGAGAAAACATCCCAAACCCCTTCAGGGTCCTCCATCCCCAACCAGTGCAGGGTTTCAGGAGGGGCCCTGGCAGCCAGTCCAGGGTTTAGGGTTGGTGTGCCTGGTTTGAGCTGAGCCTAAGCCCAGCCTAGGCTGAGCTCAGCAGCCCTGGGCTATCTCAGGACATTCACCTGCAGCCTGGGGGGCTCTGCTGGCATCAGCTCCCCGGGACAGGAGCTGTGAAAAATGACAATATTTTGATTTAAAGACCAAACCCAGAAGGTGATTTCACCATTGATGTGGAAAATGACAATATTATGACCTAAAGAAAAAAACCCAGAGTGTGATTTCACCATTGATGGGTTGATCTTTTATGTTGCCTCTGACCAAAACCTGTGTGACTCTGGGGCTGCTTTGATCAATATCCAAAATAAACCAGCAGAGGTGAGGCCTGGGCCAGCTGCTTTATCTGCAGCAGCATCTCAGCAGCTGCTGGAGGTGCCTTGGATTTCCAGGCCAAGCCATGGGATGGCTTCACTTTACACAACACAAAATGAAAAGCCAGTTTTGTGTTTCATGTTTCCAGTAAGCTGCAGCGAGGCAGAAAGCAGAAAAAAAAAATTAAAAAAGAAAAAAAAAAAAATCCAGGCAGAGTGGGCTGCACTGAAGGTGCTCCCAAAAAGTTGTCTGAGGGTGATTTAAGTCCCTGAAACTCCTCCCTGTGCCTGTTTAGTGCTGGTTGAGGGTTTTTTTAGCTTTGTGCTAATTGCTTCCCAATTACTTTGAGGTTCTTCACATGTTCCTGAAGACACTGGGATTGACACTCCCAGCTCTTTGATCCCAGCTACAAAGGGGTCATTCTAGGGGAAAGAACAAGTGTCCAAAAAACAGAGGCAGCAGCACAGGGAGAAAATTCCGAGGTAAAAAACAGCCTTAAAGCTGGAGCTGCTGAAGGATTTCTGGAGAATCCAGAGCTGGATAATTGAGATAAATGGGAGCTGACAGGGATTTGCTATAAATTTGTCCTATCTCACCACTGACATTTTTATCTGTGCTGCCTCTCTCCCCCAACCCTCGAGCTGCTTTGATGCACAAAATGCATTAAAAAGGTAAAAAAAAAAATACAGTTGATAATAACCCCGCTGTTTTACTGAAAACAATCCATGTCTTGTCAGGGTGGATAGCCTGTATCCACTTGGGCCAGCTCTCCTCGGGAATTTGAGGCAAGGACAAGTTTTGTATCTTAGTGCAAAGCCAGCCCAGCCTTGGGAGGAGAAACAAGGTTTTCTTTTGGAATTATTTTCAGAATTATCACTGGAACGTGCTCAGGGGTGCCTGGGCTCAAGGTGAAATTCCCACCTTGGGTGGACAGATTCCATTGGGATATCCCATAGATTCTGGTTCCCCCAGCCCTGTATTTAAATTATTCTAATTCCTCTCCAGGTGTGGTGCTGCTGGGGCTGCCTGCCCCAATCCTCCTTTTCCTGCTTTTTTTGGGGTGGGATTGGGGCAGGGGGTGCTCAGCTCATCCATGGGAACCCTCTGAGGGGCTCAGCATCCCCACCACAAATATTTGTGTTTTGCAGAGGGGGCAGAACAATCAAAATTCTCCTTTCAAAGCACGAGGGAGGCTCTTCAGGAACCACAACTCCAACACCCAGAGCCACCCAGCTTTGCCTTTCAGATGAAACCAAACTGTTTTTTTTTTTTCTTCTTTGTAGCCCCTCTGGGCTGATGCTGATATTTCACATTTTTAGGGCTCCTTTTGACTCCTAAATATCAACAAAAACTCTCTCTGTGCCATTTCTTGGGGACATTCAAAAACTGAAATCCAGCTCTGGTGAGCAGTTCCAGTTTTTCCTGATTATCCCTAAAACTGGAGGGAGAGGGGAGCCCTGTTAGAGGTGGCACTGGGTCGCAGCTGTGGCAATCATGGAAAACTTCAGGAACCACAACTCCAACACCCAGAGCCACCCAGCTTTGCCTTTCAGATAAAACCAAACCTTTTTGTTTTTCTTTAATTTTCTCTTTGTAGCACCACTTTGTGAACCCCTCTGGGCTGATGCTGATATTTCACATTTTAGGGCTCCTTTTGGCTCCTAAATATCAACAAAAATCTCTCTCTGTGCCATTTCTTGGGGACATTCAAAAACCCAAAATCCAAGCTCTGGTGAGCAGTTGCAGTTTTTCCTGATTATCCCTAAAACTGGAGGGAGAGGGAGCTCTGTTAGAGGTGAAGCTTTAGTGGCACTGGGTGCAGCTGTGGCAATCATGGAAAACTCTTCAGGAACCACAACTCAAACAGCCCAGAGCCACCCAGCTTTGCCTTTCAGATGAAACCAAACCCTTTTTTTTGTTGTTGTTTTTTTTCAATCTCTTTGTAGCACCACTTGTTCCTTTTATTCCACAACACCCACCGTGGAAACTCTGCACTTCTTTCATTTCTGAGCTCAGGCTTGATGAGTTTTCCTCAAAAAAAAAATCCTGGTTCTGCAGTGACTCCTTGTTCATCTCAGGCACTTTGCAGCCTGTCCCCTGGCTGAGTCCTGGCATTTCTCAGCGTCTGCTGCCTGGGCTGGTGCCTGGTGTGGGGAGATAGCCATAAACAGAGCTCTGAGATCATAGGGGAAAGGCTGGGGGAGCCACTTTGTGCACAGCATTGATAAGGGCCACAGGAAAAGCCATTAGAGTGTCAGTGACCTGTGATAACCAGGCTGTCCTAGTGCTGCTGGAGCCTGGCCAGCGGGCTGGGCTGGGGGAATTGTCCCAGCTCTGCTTTTGTCACCCCCTGACCTCCTGCAGCCAGGGCAGCAGCATCAAAGCACAGAAACCACACTCGGGGCTGGGGGCATGAGAGGGGATGTTTGGAATGTTCCCCGTGGAAAACAGAGCTGGAAAAGGGAGGGGGAAAGAAAAAGGAGGTTTTTCCTGCCATAGAGTGCTCCTCAGCTGAGGGGAGGGAGAGCAGCAGAGCTTTCCCAGGGCTGGGGAGTTTGGATTTGGGGATGGTTTCATCCTAATTCCCTCTATCCCATCCTGCTCTCAGTGCTCAGATCTGCTTGTCCTGGAAATTTGGATTTGGGGCTGGATTCATCCTGGATCTCTCAGTCCCATCCTTCTCTCTGTGGTCCTGAGCTGTTTTTGTCCTGGGAGTTTGGATTTGGGGCTGGATTCATCCTGGATCTCTCAGTCCCATCCTGCTCTCAGTGGCCCTGAGCTCTGTTTGTCCTGAGAGTTTGGATTTGGGGCTGGATTCATCCTAATTCCCTCAGTCCCATCCTGCTCTCAATGGCCAGATCTGTTTGCTGTGCATGGTGGAAATTCATGGAATCTCTCAGTGCTGGTTCTTCTGGGCTGATATGGGATGTTTGAAATGTTCCCCGTGGAAAACAGAGCTGGAAAAGGGAGAGGGAAAAGAAAAAGGAGGTTTTTCCTGCCATAGAGTGCTCATCAACTGAGGGGAAAGCAGCAGAGCTTTCCCAAAGCTGGGGAATGTCCTGGGAGTTTGGATTTGGGGCTGGATTCATCCTAATTCCCTCAATCCCATCTTGATCTCAGTGCCCAGTTCTGTTTGTCCTGGGAGTTTGGGTTTGGGGATGGATCCATGCTAATTCCCTCCATTCCATTCTGCTCTCAGTTTTTCCTGCCATAGAGTGCTCATCAACTGAGGGGAGGGAGAGCAGCAGAGCTTTCCCAAGGCTGGGGAGTTTGGATTTGGGGCTGTTTTCATCCTGGATCTCTCAGTCCCATCCTGCTCTCAGTGCCCAGTTCTATTTGTCCTGGGAGTTTGGATTTGGGGCTGGATTCATCCTAATTCCCTCAATCCCATCCTGCTCTCAGTGCTCAGATCTGCTTGTCCTGGAAATTTGGATTTGGGGCTGGATTCATCCTGGATCTCTCAGTCCCATCCTTCTCTCTGTGTTCCTGAGCTGTGTTTGTCCTGGACTTTGGATTTGGGGATGGATCCATGCTAATTCCCTCAATCCCATCCTGCTCTAAATGGTCCTGAGCTCTGTTTGTCCTGGGAGTTTGGATTTGGGGATGGATTCATGCTAATTCCCTCTATCCCATCTTGCTCTCAGTGCCCAGTTCTGTTTGTCCTGAGTGGGGGAAATTTATGGAATCTCTCAGTGCTGGTTCTTTTGGGCTGGAGAATTCCTGAGGGAAATGGGAAGGGCTGGAGAATTCCTGAGGAGCTGGGAAGGAGCTGGAAAATTCCTGAGAGAAATGGGAAGGGCTGGAGAATTCCTGAGGAGCTGGGAAGGCTGGAGAATTCCTGAGGAAATGCTGGGGAAGGGGCTGGAGAATTCCTGAGGGAAATGGGAAGGGGCTGGAAAATTCCTGAGGAGCTGGGAAGGGGCTGGAGAATTCCTGAGGAGCTGGGCAGGGGCTGAGCTGGAGAAAAGGAGGCTCAGGGACCTTGTGGCTCTGCACAACTCCCTGCCAGGAGGGGACACTGGGGGGATTTGGGATCTGGGAACAGGGACAGGGACAGGAGGAGAGGGAACGGCCCCAGGGTGGGAATTGGGGAATTTCCCCATGGAAAGGGGGTCAGGGACTGGGGTTGCCCAGGGAGGTTTGGATTTCCCATCCCTGGGGGATTCCCAAGCCCTGGGGATGTGGCACTTGGGGACACAGTGCTGGGGGAGTATTTGGACCCAATGATCCTGGAGCTGTTTTCCATCCTTAAGAATTCCACCATTCTGTGACTTCCCCCAGTTTGGAGTCACTGGGAGCTGGACATGTCCCAGCACTGGCCCTGCCCTGGTCCCCACTTGTCACCAGCTCCCTTTGGGGAGCAGCTCCTTGATCCCAACCCTCTGGAATTCACCACCCCCTGATTATTTATTTATTTATTTATTTATTTATTTATTTATTTATTTATTTATTTATTCAGCTGTCCCTCATCCACGTTGTGAATATTAAAGAAAAGCACATTAAATCCTTCATAAAGCCAGGGACACCCTCTGCTTTCCCAGGATCACCACTGGCAGAATTCCCAACTCTTTCCTGGTTTTCCCCACTCCCCTTCTCCTCCATTCTGGAATTTTGGCCCAGGAGGGCTCAGCTCAGCTACTGAAAGTTCTGGAATTCCTCCCATCATTTTTTTTCCACCTTTTACTGCAACATCCACCTTTCCCCAGTCATTTCCAAGGTTTTTTTGGTGTTTTTTTAAGGAATTTTAGCCTCTCTGGAGCTGCTGGATGCAAGGAGCTCCCAAAGACCATCAGAATTTTTTTTTTTTTTTTTGGGAATGTTCACCTTGCTGAATTCCAGCACTGTGCAGGCGTGGGAAGGCTCTTCCCAAGATTTGCTGTTTCCTGCCTTTGGGGCTCAGGAGGGTCCCAGGAATGTTTGGAAAACTTCAGCTGCCCCTGTGGGGGTGTCCAGAGGGAAGATATCTCAAAAACAACAAGTGATAGGGGTGGAAGTGAAGTGATTTGGAAGGAATTTCCCAGGAGAACATTTGTGTTCTAAGGTAAAACTCAGTTTTAGCACAGAGGGAAATGGTGAATTCCCACTCTTTCCTCATCCTCTGCTCCTGGAATGCTTTGGGCTGGAAAGAACCTTAAATCCCATCTAATCCCCATGGCAGGGGCACCTAATTCATGGAAAAGTTGGTCCAAGTCTCCTCAAAACTGAAATAAAAATCAGGACTCTCCAAACCTTTTCCATGGGAATTTTGGGGATCTCCAAGGCTGGAGGCTGCCCAGCCCCTCTGTGGAATTATTTTTCCCCTCATTTTCATTATTTTTAAATTCCTTCTTCTGTATTTTGTCCCATGCTCTGTTTTGCTGTGATTTTCCAAGGGGAAAATCTGGAATCTGGGATTGGTTGTGCTTCCTCATCCTTCTCCCTCCTCCCCCAGCTGTCCCAGCCCCTCTGGGCTGATGCTGATATTCCACTTTTAGGGCTTCTTTTGGCTCCTAAAAATCCACAAAAATCTCTGTCTGTGCCACTTCTTGGGGACATTCAAAAACCCTAAATCCAAGCCTGGTGAGCAGTTCCAGTTTTCCTGATTATCCCTAAAACTGGAGGGAGAAGGGAGCCCTGTTAGAGGTGAAGCTTTAGTGGCACTGGTCCAGCTGTGGGAATCATGGAAAAATGGAAGGGATTGGACATGGAGGGGAGCAAAGTTGGGAGGATTTTGTGAGTGGGAACAGAGGATGTGTGAGAGAGGAGCTCTGAGATTGCAAGGAGAGGCTTCAGATCATAAAATCATGGAATTGCTGAGGTTGGAAAAGCTCTCTGAGGTCACCAGGGCCAGCACTGCCACATCCCCAGGGATGGGGACTCCACCCCATCCTTTCCACCAGGAATTTTCCCAAATTTCCAACTCCTGTTGAGGCTGTTTCCACCCTCCTGTTGTTCCCTGAACCTCCATCCATAAATAAACCTGAGGAATTCTCCTGGGCAGCCCAGAAACTCCAGAATTTTTCATAAATAAATCCTGAGGAATTCTCCTGGGCAGCCCAGAAACTCCAGAATTTTTCATAAATAAACCCTGAGGAATTCTCCTGGGCAGCCCAGAAACTCCAGAATTTTTCATAAATAAACCCTGAGGAATTCTCCTGGGCAGCCCAGAAACTCCAGAATTTTTTTTTTTTTTGGAGGGTGTTTTTGGGGTGCTCTGGAGCTGTAAATTCACACTCTCCTCCCCCTTTTCCATCCCTCCCCCACTCTTTTCCTGCTCTTTATGTTTCCCCTCCTAAAACCCTATAAGCTGGGAAATGATTCCCATCCTGTTTGCAATAAATCCCAGGTTTTATGAAGGGTCCCCAAGCTGGCTGGACACGAATTCTCTGCATGTTTACAAATATTTGTGCAGGAAAAAAAAGGGGTGAGCAACATCCAGGACGAGTTTCTGACGCATTTTGCCCCTGTTTCAGTCCTTGGTTCAGGAAAACCTGGAAGCTGCACAATGAACAATTCCTGAAGCAGCAGGAATGGGAGAAACTCCCACAAAAAAAAAAAAAAATTTAAAAAAATTGAAAAAAAAAGGGGTTTTGGGGTCGTGCTGGATGGGAAAGCTCTGCAATCTCTGCAGATAAAAGTTGGGATGTCGGTGTTGCCCTCAGAGAGGGTTTTCCTTTGGAATCCACAGGGTTTGGCTGTGGGGAGAAGAGGCTCTTTTATGGTTTGGAGGTGGGAGCTGGAGGTCTGGGGGACTTGTGATCTTCGGGTTTCACCTTTTTGTGGGGGTTTAATCACCTCCTGGCAGCCCAGAGGGGCTGTGTGGGGAGCAGGGGTTTGGCTCTTCCCTCAAATCCCCTCTCCTGACTCCAGGCTGTGGTGTGGGATCCTTCAGGATACAAACTTGTTGGGAAAACCAGAGGCTTGAAAAGCTGCTCCTGTTGCATCTTGTCATGGTTTCAGCTATTAACCAAAGGACAAGGGCGGATCTGTGTCAAAAACTTCTTTATTGGGATGCTCCAGGACGTGTTTTTCCACACAGGTGTTGGGTGGGAAGGTTCATCCTGGTTTTGTTCCTAGACCCTGGAAGTGCTCAGAGCCAGGCTGGAGGAATTTTGGGGGTGGAAGGTGTCCCTGTCTGTGGCAGGGGGTGGTCTTCAAGGTTCCTTCCCCCCCAAGCCATTCCATGGTTGTGTGATCCCTGGAGCACATCCAGAGGCTCCCAGGGAAGGTTCCCTCTGGGATCTCCGTGTCCAGCTCCTCTCAGGGGTTCTCAGCTCTGTGTCCTGTTGGGATGGAGCTCCACATCCCTCTGGGCATCCTGTCCCGGCAGGGATCATCCTCCCTGGGGGTTTTCCTTGGGAGTTTCCATGGGAATTCCTGTAGCAGGGTCTGGCTCCTCTCTGTGTCCCGATGGGATGGAGCTCCACATCTCCTCTGGGTCCTGTCCCAGCAGGGATCATTTTTCCTGGGAGTTTTCCTTGGAATTTCCATGGGAATTGCTGTGAGCAGGGTCTGGCTCCTCTCTGTGTCCCGTTGGGATGGAGCTCCACATCTCCTCTGGGTCCTGTCCCAGCAGGGATCATTTTTCCTGGGAGTGTCCATGGGAGTTGCTGTGGAGGGTCTCAGCTGTCCGTGGTGAGAGGCTCCAGGGCGGTTGAGTTTGCTGCATGGCCTCAGCATTTCCCACCCTGGTTATTGCCCCGTTCCTGCCGCTCCCACTCCTCCTGCAGCTCTTCCTGCAGCTGCATCTCGGCCACGGCCTCAGCCCTGCTGGCACAGGTGCCGTCCAGCCACTCCAGGATCCTCTGGTACCTGGAGATCTCCCCGAGCTGCCTGAGGCCGGCCTCGGTGAGCTGCGCTAGCCTGGCCGCGGGCGGGGGCAGCGCCGGGCCCGGCCTGGGCTCACGGGCCGTGCTGGGGCTGTGGGCAGCGGCCGGCAGCACCGGGCCCGGCCTGGGCTCGGGGGCCGTGCTGGGGCTGCGGGCAGCGGCCAGGGGCGGCACCGGGCCCAGCCTGGGCTCACGGGCTGTGCTGGGGCTGCGGGCAGCGGCCGGGCAGCACAGGGCCCGGCCTGGGCTCGGCCAGGGGCAGCACCGGGCCCGGCCGGGCGGCTGCCGGGCCCTCCTGCGCCAGCCGGGCCCGGGGCGCGGCCTCCTGCGGGGACACGGGGTGAGGGTGCTGCTCCCACAGGGATGGGGCCAGCTCCAGGGTGTCCCCAGGGCCCTGGGGTGCTCTCTGGGCTGCTGGGCCTGGCAGCATCATCCCACAGGGACTGGCCATGGCTGCCCTGCGTCCCACTGTGCCATCTTCAGCTGCCCTGTCACACCTGCCATTCCCTGTGTCCCACTGTGCCACCTTCAGCTGCTCCTGTCACCAGTGTCCCACTGTGCCACCTTCAGCTGCCCTGTCACACCTGCCATTCCTCATGTCCCACTGGGTGCCACCTTCAGCTGCCCTGTCCCACCTGCCATTCCCTGTGTCCCACTGTGCCACCTTCAGCTGCCCTGTCCCACCTGCCATTCCCTGTGTCCCACCTGTAGCTGTGTCTCACCTTTACCTGTCAGTGTCCCTCCTGTTATTCCCAGTGTCCCACCTGCCATTCCCTGTGGCCCATCTCTGCTTGTTCCCTGTGTCCCACCTGTACCTGTGTCTCACCTTTACCTGCCAGTGTCCCCCCTCAGGTTGGGATTCCCTGTGTCCCATCTCTGGTTGTTTCCCATGTCCTGTCTGTGGTTTGTTCCCTGTGTCCCACCTGTACCTGTGTCTCATCTTTACCTGTTTGTGTCCCTCCTGTTATTCCCTGTGTCCCACCTGCAATTCCCTGTGTCCCATCTCTGATTGTTCCCTGTGTCCCACTGCACCTTGTCCCACCTTCAGCTGCCTCTGTCCCACCTGTGCTGTGTTCCCTGTGTCCCACCTGTAGCTGTGTCTCACCTTTACCTGTCAGTGTCCCTGCTGTTATTCCCAGTGTCCCACCTGCCATTCCCTGTGTCCCATCTCTGCTTGTTCCCAGTGTCCCACCTGTGGGTGTTCCCTGTGTCCCACCTGCAGGCAGGAGGAGCCATGGGAAGCAATCCTTGGCACATCCCATCCCTGGATCCATCCCATTATCCCATCCTATCCCATTATCCCATCCCATCCCTGGATCCCATCCCTGGATCCCATTATCCCATCCCATTATCCCATCCCATTATCCCATCCCATCCCATCCCATCCCATCCCATCCCATCCCATCCCATCCCATCCCATTATCCATCTCTCTGTCTCCCCTCCCTCACCTGCTGCCTCCTCTGGGGGCTCGGTGGTCCCTTCCTGGGCTGGAATTTGGGATTTCCCTTCTCTGCCATCTCTGTGATCCTGAGCCTCAGGGGGCTCTGGGATGCTCTGGGGGATCCCAGGGGGGAGTTCCTGGCAGTGTCCCCAGGGCTGTGGGGTCACAATGGGCACAGCCCCGTGTCACAAAGGGCCTGAGGCCATGGGACTGTCTGGGTCCAGCTGGAGCTGGGTGGAACTGGCTGGAAATTGTTGGAAATTATTGGAAATTATTGGAACTGGCTCAGGGGCAGCCCCAGCAAATCTGGGAATCCCAGCCCAGGCAGGAATTCCTGCCCCAGATCCCAGCCCCATCTCCCCTTTCCCAGTGGAGCCATTCCCTGTGTCCTGTCCCCAATTCCAGCTCTCCTGGAGCCCTGCAGGGACTCTGAGCATCCCCTGGAGTTTTCCCTTCTCCAGGGAACATCCCCAGCTCTCCCAGCCCGGCTCCAGAATCCTGGCAGCATTTCCATGACTCCTCTGGACTCTCTGCAGCAGCTCCACGTCCTCCTGAGTTTGGGCTCCAGGGCTGGGGCAGCGCTGCAGGTGGGGTCTCACCTGAGCCTGGGGCACAGGGACACAATTCCCACCTTTCCTCGGGATCAGCCCAAATCCTCCTCCCAGGGCTGCTCTCCATCCCTGCTCCCCCATCATTGCCCTGACCTCTGTCCCTTTGGTTTCTGGACCTTCCTGAGGTCCTGTGTGGGTGCCCCCTCCCTTCCAGAGTCCTCTCATTCCACAGCCATCCCCTCCCAACTTCCCACATGTGCTTCCCACTCCTCAGAGTGTGACCTCTGTGGACTTCCCACCATCCCTTTATCAGGAATTTTCTGTTTGGATCAATTTTTGTGGATTATTGCCTCAAAAAGGGGCACAACCCAAATTTGGGAAAGGGCCAGTACAGAGGGTGCAGCCTGTGCTGGCTGTGCTCAGAACAGGAGATTTATTTACCAGTTTATCCTGGTTTATTTACCAGTTTATCCTGATTTATTTACCAGTTTATCCTGGTTTATTTACCACTTTATCCTGCTTTTTTTTCCTCCCTGCTCCCCGTGTTCTGCCAGGGGAGAACACAATAATCACGATGCAAATGGGATTTTTTTTCCAACCCAAACATTTCCCAGTGGAGCTGTGGGAGTCAGGCTGGGATGGGGCAGAGGGATGACAAAGGGCTTGGACTTCTCATCATCCCAATTGCAGGATCTTTTTGGTTCTCTGGGAGCCTGAACCCCAGAATTGCAGGATCTTTGTGGGATCTCTCTGGGATCTTGAACCCCACAATTTCAGAATCTTTTTGGGATCTCTCTGGGATCCTGAACCCCACAATTTCAGAATCTTTTTGGGATCTCTCTGGAATCCTCAACCCCACAATTTCAGGATCTTTTTGGGATATTTTTGGGAGCCTGAACCCCACAATTGCAGGATCTTTGTGGGATCTCTCTGGGATCCTCAACCCCACAATTTCAGGATCTTTTTGGGATCTCTCTGGGATCCTGAACCCCACAATTTCAGGATCTTTTTGGGATCTCTCTGGGATCCTCAACCCCACAATTTCAGGATCTTTTTGGGATCTCTCTGGGATCCTGAACCCCACAATTTCAGGATCTTTTTGGGATCTCTCTGGGATCTTGAACCCCACAATTTCAGAATCTTTTTGGGATCTCTCTGGAATCCTCAACCCCACAATTTCAGGATCTTTTTGGGATCTCTCTGGGATCTTGAACCCCACAGTTTCAGGATCTTTTTGGGATCTCTCTGGAATCCTCAACCCCACAATTTCAGGATCTTTTTGGGATCTCTCTGGGATCCTGAACCCCACAATTTCAGGATCTTTTTGGGATCTCTCTGGGATCCTGAACCCCACAATTTCAGGATCTTTTTGGGATCTCTCTGGGATCCTGAACCCCACATCACTGTGGAAAAAGGGCAGGATTTGCTGCAGGTTCTTTTCTCTTCCCTACATTTCCCTCTGGAGCTGCCCTTCCTCCTCCTCAGGGATGCTTTTCCCCCAATTGTAATTTATTTTTTTCCCTCTCATGGATGAGAGCTGGAAACTCTGGGGATTGGATCCCTCCTTTCCCCCCCAGCAGTGTCCCCCAGGGGTTTTCTGCACTTTTTCCTGACATGGAAGACCCTGTGGGGCTCGTCCTGAATCCATTTGTTTCCCTGGCAGCTCGTTGCTGATAAAGTTTTAATGGATTTTAAATTTATCATGAAACAGGGAGGTCGGCAGCCAGCTCTGCTCAGGGTGGGATTTTTGGGATGGGATTTTCCTTGAGGAGAGAGACACATCCAGGTGTGTTCATCCTCCCTGGGATGGGAAGAGCCCAAAATCCCATCTACTGGGTTTTATATTGATATTTGGTGCTGCTGCTGGGGTAAGGAGAAGATCTCTGCCGACATCATCACTTTGTAAAATCATTTCTGCAAACCTTGCTCTGGCAGGGGAGGGAGAGGCTGCAGTGGGAACAGCTCAGTGGAGTTTTGCAGATGAAAAAACACAGGTTACCTGTCCAGACCATGGGGTTTTGGTCAGCTGGAGTTTGGGAAGCAGATGGGGGCTGGGCTGGGCTGGGCTCTGACACATCCCCCATTGCTGATCCTCCCCTGGGGCTGCAGGAGGGGCCCGAGCTCCAGGTGCAGGGATTTGGCTCCCCAGGAGGGGATTGCACTGAGGGAGAGGCTGGGGGGAAACTCAGGGGGTTTGGGCTCTAGGGGTTCAATCTGGGGATGTTCATGGTGAGCAACTTGGGTCCTGGGTGTGGAGTCTGGGATGGGGTGGGATGGGTGAGAAGAGCCCTAAATCCCATTCCCATCTCCATTCCATTCCATTCCCATCCCATCCCATCCCAGTTCCAGGGACAATTCCCACATTCCCAGGTGGGTCCAGCCTGGCCTTGGGCAC
Source organism: Luscinia megarhynchos (assembly GCA_034336665.1). Lineage (NCBI taxonomy): Eukaryota > Metazoa > Chordata > Aves > Passeriformes > Muscicapidae > Luscinia > Luscinia megarhynchos. The sequence continues at coordinate 1,018,771 of CM067566.1, forward strand.
TGCCAGGGATCCAGGGGCAGCCACAGCAAATCTGGGAACTCAGAACCAGGGAAAAGGGAAATGGGAAAAGAACTCAGAATTCAGAAATGGGAAAAGAGCTTGGAACCAGGAAAAGGGGAAATGGGAAAAGATCTTGAACCAAGAAAAAGGGAAATGGGAATAGTTCTTGGAACCAGGAAAAGGAAATGGGAAAAGAGCTTGGAACCAAGAAAAAGGGAAATGGGAAAAGTTCTTAGAACCAGGAAAGGGGGAAATTATAGAAGGTCTTGGAAACAGGAAAAGGGGAAATGCGGGAAGTTCTTGGGACCAGGAAAAAGGGAAATGGGAGAAAAATTGGAACCAGGAAAAAGGGAAATGGGAAAAGTTCTTGGGACCAGGAAAAAGGGAAATGGGAAAAATTCTTGGAACCAGGAAAAAGAGAAATGGGAAAAGTTCTTGTGATCAGGAAAAGGGAAATGAGAGAAGGTCTTGGAACCAGGAAAAGGGGAAATGGGGGAAGTTCTGGTGAGCAGGTCTGCTGGGCTGTGATGTGACTTCAGAAATCCGTGGGAGGTGGGAGTGGAGGGGACATCCCTGGGAGATCCTGATCCCAGTGTTCCCTGTCTTCATCCTCGGAATTCCTGCTGGGCTGGATCCATTCTCCAGCCACCTCCCCCTCTGCCGGTGCTTGGGGAGGGATCAGCTCTGGATGGGTGGAATTCCTGCCAGAGCTGGGTTTGGGATCTGCCAGGGCCCCACCAAGTCTCTGCTGGCTCCAAAATCGCACGTTTTGGGTGGCCCAGGCAGGGCTGAGCTGCAGATCCCAGTGTCCCCTGCAGTTTTCAGTTTTCCATGGGCTCCCTCTGGAGTTCTTGGGTTATCCAGGGTGGTTAATTAATGCTTAATTAGCAGGAGCTGGGGAGGCTCTGGCTGCTGGAAAAGCCCTTTGGGAAGGAGTTCCATGGGATGGGATGGGATAATGGGATGGGATCCAGGGATGGGATAATGGGATGGGATCCAGGGATGGGATAATGGGATGGGATAATGGGATGGGATAATGGGATGGGATAATGGGATGGGATAATGGGATGGGATCCAGGGATGGGATCCAGGGATGGGATCCAGGGATGGGATCCAGGGATGGGATCGGATCCAGGGATGGGATAATGGGATGGTATAATGGGATGGGATGGGATCCAGGGATGGGATGGGATGGGATCAGATCCAGAGATGGGATAATGGGATGGGATAATGGGATGGGATCCAGGGATGGGATGGGATAATGGGATGGGATGGGATCCAGGGATGGGATGGGATGGGATAATGGGATGGATCCAGGGATGGATCCAGGGATGGGATGTGCCAAGGATTGCTTCCCACAGCTCCTGCTGCCTGCAGGTGGGACACAGGGAATACCCACAGGTGGGACAGGGGAAACAAGCAGAGATGGGACACAGGGAATGGCAGCTGGGACATGGAGAGCCACAGATGGAGCACAGAGAACACGGGGGGGATACAGGGAACTGCAGGTGGGACTCTGGGAATGGGATGGGACAGGACTGGAAAGGACAGGATGGGACTGGACTGGACTGGACAGAATGGGATGGGACAAGACAGGACAGGCTGGGACAGGACAGGCTGGGACAATATGGAACAGGATGGGATGGGACAGAGCAGGGTGGGACTGGATGGGACAGGACAGGAGTGGATGGGACAGGATGGGACAGGATGGGACAGGAGAGGCTGAGACAGGGCAGGCTGGGACAGGACAAGACTGGATAGGACAGGCTGGAACAGGACAAACTGGAACAGGCTGGGACAGGACAGGAGAAGCTGGGACAGACTGGGACAGGATAGGACAGACTGGGACAGGCTGGGACAGGACAGGAGAGGCTGGGACAGACTGGGACAGGACAGGACAGGCTGGGACAGGATAGGACAGACTGGGACAGACTGGGACAGCACAGGACAGGCTGGGACAGACTGGGACAGGATAGGACAGGACAGGACAGGCTGGAACAGGACAGAGAGGCTGGGACAGACTGGGACAGGACGGGACAGGCTGGGACAGCACAGGACAGCACAGGACAGCACAGGACAGGCTGGGACAGCACAGGAAGGACCCTCCCAGGTCGCTGCAGGGTCACTGCTCCAGGGCCACACCAACACAAACACAGGTGGCCGTGACCCACATCAGTCCCTGTGCCAGAGCTGAGCCCCCTCAGCCCGTGGGGAACCTGTCCCAGCTCTGGGGCAGCCCCACAACCCCAGGACACCCCAAACTTTCCCCCACCCCTTCCCCTCTCTCCCAGTCCCCCCTCTCCAGGATGTGCTGCCAGGCTCCAACATTAGAGGGCATCTCCTCCTCACACTTTTATTCCCTGCTTATTTCTGCTTTTACTGCAGTGGGGCCTGTCCTGAAAAAGCCAGGAGAGCCTTTTCCCTGCTGTGCAGAGCAGCCAGATGGGAAGTGCAATATCCCTCTGCCCCTCATTAGCAGCCCCAAAGAGCAGCTCCCCCCTTCCCACATGTGACCAGATTAAAGTGGCCTTTGCAGCCTTTCCCTCCATATAAAACTGTCTTCACTCCTGCAGCCCAGGAGTTAAAAGGGAACTCCAGCTGCAGGCAGGAGGCTGAAATTAAAGGCTTTGCCCTGCTCTAAATGGAAAATGGATATTGCTTCCCCCATCCAGGGCTGGGAACAATGGGGCTCCAGGCTGGGGTAATGGGGAGGAAGGAGCAGAGAGGAGGGGCTGGGGGCTGCCTCCAGCAAGGGGGAAAAGGGGGAATCTCACCTTTTTACTCATGGTTAACTCTTCCATGGCTGGTGGGGAGCAGGAGAGGCTGAGCCAGGAGCTTGGGATGAGCAGTGGGTTTTGTAGGAGAGCTGAGGGAAAGGCTCCAGCATCTTCCCCCAGAGAGAATGGGGTTTGGGACAATTCCCTATGGAGAGAATCAGATTTGGGACTATTCCTCCTGGAGAGAATGGGGTTTGGGACAATTCCCCTGGAGAGAATGGGGTTTGGGACAATTCCCCCAGAGAGAATGGGGTTTGGGACTATTCCTCCTGGAGAGAATGGGATTTGGGGCAATTCCCCCCAGAGAGAATGGGGTTTGGGACTATTCCTCCTGGAGGGAATGGGGTTTGGGACTATTCCTCCTGGAGAGAATGGGGTTTGGGACTATTCCTCCTGGAGAGAATGGGGTTTGGGACAATTCCCCTGGAGAGAATGGGGTTTGGGACAATTCCCCTGGAGGGAATGGGGTTTGGGACTATTCCCTATGGAGGGAATGGGGTTTGGGACTATTCCTCCTGGAGAGAATGGGGTTTGGGACACCCCCCTAGAGAGAATGGGGTTTGAAACAATTCCCCCCAGAGAGAATGGGGTTTGGGACTATTCCTCCTGGAGAGAATGGGGTTTGAAACAATTCCCCCCAGAGAGAATGGGGTTTGGGACTATTCCTCCTGGAGAGAATGGGGTTTGGGACAATTCCCCCAGAGAGAATGGGGTTTGGGACTATTCCTCCTGGAGGGAATGGGGTTTGGGACTATTCCCCTGGAGAGAATGGGGTTTGGGACAATTCCCCTGGAGAGAATGGGGTTTGGGACTATTCCCCCTAGAGAGAATGGGGTTTGGGACTATTCCTCCTGGAGAGAATGGGGTTTGGGACTATTCCCTCAAGAGAATCAGGTTTGGGACAATTCTTCCTGGAGGGATTCAGGTTTGGGACAATTCCCCCAGAGAGAATGGGGTTTGGGACAATTCCCTCAAGAGAATCAGGTTTGGGACAATTCCCCCAGAGAGAATCGAGTCTGGGACAATTCCCCTTGGACAGAATTTGGTTTGGGACAATTCCCCCCATATCAAATGGGGTTTGGGGCAATTCCCCCATATCAAATGGGGTTTGGGACACCCCCCATATCAAATGGGGTTTGGGACAATTCCCCCCATATCAAATGGGGTTTGGGACAATTCCCCCCATATCAAATGGGGTTTGGGGCAATTCCCCCAGAGAGAATGGGGTTTGAGAGAATTCCCTCTGGAGAGAATCAGATTTGAAACAATTCCCCATATCAAATGGGGTTTGAGACAATTCCCTCTGGAGAGAATCAGATTTGAAACAATTCCCCATAGAGAAAATGTGGTTTAGGACAATTCCCCCCAGAGAGAATCAGCTTTGGGACAATTCCCCTCAGAGAGAATCGAGTTTGGGACACTCTCCTGGTGGAAATCAGATTTGAAACAATTCCCCATAGAGAAAATGGGATTTGGGACAATTCCCCCATATCATTTGGGATTTGGGACAATTCCCCCATATCAAATGGGATTTGGGGCAATTCCCCCATATCATTTGGGATTTGGGGCAATTCCCCCATATCAAATGGGATTTGGGACAATTCCCCCATATCAAATGGGATTTGGGACAATTCCCCCATATCATTTGGGATTTGGGACAATTCCCATATCATTTGGGATTTGTGACAATTCCAATATCAAATGGGATTTGGGGCAATTCCCCCATATCAAATGGGATTTGGGGCAATTCCCCCATATCAAATGGGATTTGGAATAATTCCCCCATATCAAATGGGATTTGGGACAATTTCCCACATATCAAATGGGATTTGGGGCAATTCCCCCCATATCATTTGGGATTTGGGACAATTCCCATATCAAATGGGATTTGGGACAATTCCCCATATCAAATGGGATCTGGGATAATTCTCCATCTTTGGATGGATTTGAGCACCTGAGGAGGTTTTAGGGATGGATTTTGGGACATAAGAAGGATTTTACTTGGATTTTGGGAACTAAGAAGGTTTTGGGGTTGGATTTTAGAAGATAAAAAAGTTTTTTAGTTCTATTTTAGAACCTAAAAATGGTTTTTAGGATGGATTTGAGCACCTGAGGATGTTTTGGGGATGGATTTTGGGACCTAAGGGGGTTTTAGGGATAGATTTGAGCACCTAAGAAGGATTTTATTTGGGTTTTGGGACCTAAGAAAATTTTGGGGGTTGATTTTAGGACATAAAAAAGATTTTTTTTTTCATGGATTTGAGCACCTAAGGAGATTTTAGGGATGGATTTTGGGACCTGAGGTGGTTTTGGGGATGGATTTTAGAACCTAAGAGGATTTTTTTTGATGGATTTTGGGACCTAAGGAGATTTTAGGGGATGGATTTTGGGACCTGAGGTGGTTTGGGGATGGATTTTAGAACCTAAGAGGTTTTTTTTGGATGGATTTTGGGACCTAAGAAGGTTTGGGGGTTGATTTTAGGACCTAAGAAAGTTTTTTGGATGGATTTGAGCACCTGAGGAGGTTTTGGGGATGGATTTGAGCACCGAAACTCCAAATTCCCTTGAAATTCCCAACTTAAATTTGAGATTTACTGCTTAAATTTGGGATTCGCTGCTTAAATTTGGGATTTGCTGCTTAAAGAAGTTTTTTTTTTTTTTCCAGGACACAGGTGAGGGTCAGGGCTGGGTGGGGAGGGGCCTCCTGCAGCCACTCTCTCTCCCCCCACGCAATCCCTGCCCCACTTCATCTCCTGTTTTTGGTATCCGGGGATGTTTACAGTCAACAAGCAGCAGCCTCCTTTTTGATCCCAGCCTTCCCCTGCTGAGCACCTGTGGGTGCATCCACGTGCTCCATGGGATTTCTTGGGAATATTTGCATTTTCCAGCAGGAGCATCTGCTCAGGAGTTGGGCTCTGTGTGGCTCATTAGTGTCTCTTTTCTGCTCCCATCTCCAGGGCATGTTGGGATGATTTTTCTGAGCTGCTTTTTTTGGTATTCACTGAAGTGCATTCTGATTTTGGGGTAAAAAAATGGGGATTTAAAGGTTTTAAAGCTCCTGTGCTGCTGTTGGTGAGGTTTGTCCCATCCAAGGTGCTGCTCTGAGGAGCTGGGGTTGGGTTTGGGGTGTTTCCATGGAAATGGGATCCAGGCTGGACTGAGTTTTTTAGCATGGATGTGATGTTTGGCACTTGCAGGCAAATTGAACTGGAGCCCTGAGCTGGGGCTGTGAGGTGAGGGATGACACAGGTGGGAGGGGAAGGAAATCCTGGTTTTTGTTGGAGTGAGACTGGAATCACCTAAACCCCCCCAGAAATGGGATTTTGGCCCCAAATCTGATTTTTCCTCCTGCCAGAACCTGGGGCAGGGCTGGTGATCAGGGTCCTTGGAGTCCTGGCTGGGGGATGAGAGGGGTGTGGGGTGCTGAGAGCTCCAGGGATGGGAGGGGATGGGAAAGGATGGAAGGGGATGGAATGGGATGGGAAAGGTGGGAAGGGATGGGAAGGGTGGGAAGGGGTGGGAAAGATGGGAAAGGATGGGAAAGGGTGGGAAAGGATGGGAAAGATGGGAAAAGATGGGAAAGGATGGAAAAGATGGGAAAGGATGGAAAGGGATAGAAAGGATGGGAAAAGATGGGAAAGGTGGGAAAGGATGGAAAGGATGGGAAAAGGATGGAAATGATGGGAAAAGATGGAAATGATGGGAAAGGATGGGAAGGGATGGGAAAGGTGGGAAGGGATGGAAAGGATGAGAAGGGATGGGAAAGGATGGAAAGGATAGGAAGGGATGGAAGGGATGGAATGGGAAGGGATGGGAAAGGATGGGAAAGGTTGGGAGGGGATAGGAAAGGATGGAAGGGATGGGAAAGGATGGGAATGATGGGAAGGTGGGAAGGGATGGAAAGGATAAGAAAGGTGTGAAGGGATAGAAAGGTGGGAAAGGGTGGGAAGGGATCTCAGCAGGGCTCCAATCCCACCTCCTGCCTGCAGCTGGGACATCAGGCTGTGTTTTTCATCCAGATTTGTGAATTCTTTCTGCTGCTTCATGCAATCATGGGGAATTCTGAGCTGGAATCTCCCAAAGGTCCAGCTCTGGGGAAAAACCAGCCAGGGATCAAACCCACACCTTGGTGTTAGCAGCACCCTGCTCCAGCCAGTCTCTGGGGTTTTTATTGTTCTCCTTGTGGAAGACCTTCCTGTGCACCCCAAAATCCCCATCTTTGTCCACAGAGGAGCTCCCAGGCCGGTTTGAGAGGTCTCAGGGTTCTCCCTTTCCAGGGGGCACGTTTGGAATTTGTCCTTTGGGATGTCCCAGCTGTGTTGGGTTGTCCCTCCAGCCTGCCCAGGTGTTGGCCCTGCCACATTTTCACCCAATTCGGGGACATTGCAAAGTGGAGAGACCTTGTCCAGTGGGAGCAGCTCCCAGAATTGCTGGGAATTCCCAGTGTTCCCACACCTGGTGTCAGCCCCATGTTCAAAACTTCACTGCTTGTCCCAGGGTTGGACACTGGGGTGGGAGCACCTGAGGAATGTCCCAGATTTTTGGGACTGGGGGGGCTCTGAGGTCCTTCCCATCCCAACCCTTTCCCTGATTCCATGATTTTAGTGCTGATAAATCCAGCTGGGTGCCAGGTTTGGGATTCCCCAGCACAGAATTCAAGCTGGGTTCATCCCTGATGATTTAATTTCACCCAGAGCTGCAGTGATGGGACTGAGCTGCTCTGTGTTCTTTTTAACAAAAACCTTCTCCAGTGGCTGTAAAATTCTGCTGGATTTGGGCTTTTCCTGTGGATTCTGTGGATTTATTTCCCTGGTGTCAATTGATCCACAATAAACTGGCATCACCTGGCTTTTCCAAGGTTTTCTCTTCCCAGCAGATCTTGTGGTGAATCCTTGCTGTTGTGGTGATGGGATTTTAATGGGATTCACGGATTTTTGGGGAATGGTGAATGATGTTCCAAATGGGAAGGGTTTGGGATGGCTCAGGCAATAACATCCCATGGGAATGTTGGGTTCTGCACACCCTGGGAGAAGTCAGGGCTCCAAACCATCATCACCCCAATTCCAACAGTCCCATTTCCCTCAGCACTTCAATTATTCCTGGAGAGTAAAAACCAGGAGTTTCCTTTCCCTTTCCCTTTCCCTTTTCCCTTTCCCTTTCCCTTTCCCTTTCCCTTTCCCTTTCCCTTTCCCTTTGCCTTCCCTTTCCTTTCCCTTTGCCTTCCCTTTGCCTTCCCTTTTCCTTTCCCTTTCCCTTCCCTTCCCTTTTCCCTTCCCTTTCCTTTTCCCTTCTTTCCTTTCCTTTCCTTTCCTTTCCTTTCCTTTTCCTTTCCCTTTCCTTTCCTTTCCCTTTCCTTTCCCTTTCCTTTCCTTTCCCTTTTCCCTTTCCTTTCCTTTCCCTTTCCTTTCCTTTCCCTTTTCCCTTCCTCCCTTTCCTCTTCCCTTCCCTTCCCCTTTCCCTTCCCTTCCCTTCCTTTCCCCTTCCCTTCCCTTCCTTCCCTTCCCTTCCCTTTCCTTCCTTCCTTTCCCTTCCTTCCCTTTCCCTTCCCCTTCCCTTCCCTTCCCTTCCCTTCCCTTCCTTCCTCCTTCCCTTCCTTCCCTTCCCTTCCCCTTCCCTTCCCTTCCCTTCCTTCCCCTTCCCTTCCCTTCCCTTTCCTTCCCTTCCCCTTCCCTTCCCTTCCCTTCCTTCCCTTCCCTTCCCCTTCCCTCCCTTCTTCCCCTTCCCTTCCTTCCCTTCCCCTTCCCTTCCCTTCTCCTTCTCCCTTCCCTTCCCTTCCCTTCCCTTCCTTCCCTTCCCTTCCTTCCTTCCCTTCCTTTTCCTTTCCTTTCCTTTTCCTTTCCTTTCCTTTCCTTTCCTTTCCTTTCCTTTCCTTTCCTTTCCTTTCCCTTCCTTTCCTTTCCTTTCCCTTCCTTTCCTTCTCTTTAATTCTATTTTAGTCTAGTCTATTCTATATTTTATTCTATTCTATTTTGTTCTATTTCATTTTATTTCATTTCATTTTTTTTCCTGGTGTAATCCCAGCTCCCCAGCTCGACTCTCCCAAATCCCAAAACATTTTTGGGTTTGTTCAGCTGCTGTTTTTGCTTTCTTGTGATTATCCTCTCTGTTTTCCCTTCTGTGGTGTTCATCCCCACTGGTAATTATCCCCCTCTCGCTGCCAACTCTGTGAACTCTGGGGCTAATTTGAGCAGGAGAGTTCTGCCCAGCAATTTGACAGATGTGAGGTGTTATTGAGGGTTTTTCCTGGACCTGGTGATTACAAGGAATGGGTACTTTGGATTCCTCTGCTGCCTCTCAGGGGTTGAGAGCTGCGTGAAACTGGGATTAAAGCTGATTAAAGCTGCTCCTCTGCTGGGTTCCATGGCATGGCTGAGGTTGGAAAAGCCCTCTAGGATCCCATCCAGCTGTGCCACCACTGTCCCCAAGTGCCACATCCACAGGGATGGGGACTCCAAACCTCCCTGGGCATTTCCTTTCCACGAAGGAATTTTCCCAAAGTAGCCAACCCAAACTTCCCCAAGAGTTTCCTCTGGTTCTGTCCTTCAAACTGTGAGAGAGGAGCACAGAAAAACACAAAATCCCACCTGGAGTTTCAGCTGGGCAGCCCAGAAAACTCAGAGAATTTTCTCTGAAATAGTCATAAATATTCATGGTCTGGTTGGTGTGTTTGTTTGTTTTTTGTCTTTTCTTTTTCTTTTTTTTTTTTTTTTTTTGCGTGTGTTTTGGATTTTTTTGAATCCAGAGGAAAACAGGATTCAGGCATGGAATTCAGAGGAGTAATGGATTATCTGGAGACCTGAGAAGCTGAATAGTCCCAAACAGATCAAATGTGGGAAACTGGGTGGTCTGAGCTCAAACTGCCACAGAGAGGAAGAAATATTTTTTCCATTTTGAGGAGAATGTAATTAGGGAGCAGTGGGAGTATCTGGGGAGATGAGGGAGGAACACACTGAGGAGAAAGGGATGGATGAAAAATGGGAGCAGGGTCACGAGAGGGGCTGGGCAGAGGGTGAGTTTTTTTGGCTGGAGGGCCAGTCCCTGATTTTTGGGGCAGCCAAAAATGGCTGAGGAAGGGGAATCCAGGGAGCAGAGCCGTGAGGGGATGGGCTTGGTCACGCTGGGCCATAAATTTTTGGGAAATTGCTAAAATGTGAAAAGGATTCTTTGATTTTTATTGATTTTTAAAAAATTTTTTTTGTTTTTTTGGGAATGGTTTCAAAAGCTTTTGCTGCTCCTTCCCTCCTGCTGGGCTGGAAGGAGGAGGTGGAATCCCAAAACCTTCAGAGGAGAATCCAGGGATGGGGCTCAGGTTCTTGTGGCATCTCCAGCCTCTGAAAAACTCATTTTTCCTCTGGAAGTGATTCCGGAGTGATTTTAACTTCTGGAGGTTGTGGTGAAGCTGCTCCAGGTGCCACCAGGGATGGAGACCCAGCCTGGGGTTTGTCCCCAAGGAATTGGGAATTTGGGTTCCTGTGTTTCCCCATCCTGAGGTGCTCCCGAGGAGCTGGGGGAAAATTCCCCATGGGAGTGGTGGAATAAATCCTGGAGCTGCTGCAGGGTTCTGCTCTGGGAGAGCTGGGAATGCTCCCCTGGGAAAGGGAAAATTCCAGGGAATGCTCAGAGGGGCTCCAGGAGAGCTGGAATTTGGGACAGGACACAGGGAATGGCTCCCACTGGGAAAGGGGAGATTTAATGGGATTTGGGGTGGAATGAGAGTGGGAGGGGCTGGGCTGGAATTCCCAGATTTGCTGTGGCTGCCCCTGGATCCCTGGCAGTGCCCCAGGCCAGGCTGGATCCCCCTGGGACAGTGGGAGTGTCCCTGCCATGGATGGGGTGGGAATGGGATGGGATTTAAGGTCCCTTCCCAATTAAACCATTCCAGGATTCTGGAGCCCCTCTGATCTGGGAGAGCTGGGAATATCCAGCTTGGAAAAAGAAGGATTTGGGATGAACTTTGAGCCTGCAGGGGCTCCAGGAGAGCTGGAATTGGGGACAGGACACAGGGAATGGCTCCACTGGGAAAGGGGAGATGGGGCTGGGATCTTGGGCAGGAATTCCTGCCTGGGCTGGGATTCCCAGATTTGCTGTGGCTGCCCCTGGATCCCTGGGAATGTCCATGGATGGATGAATTTGGATCCCCCTGGGACAGTTGAGGTGTCCCTGCACATGGATGGGATGGAATTCCATGATTTTTCAGATCCTTTCCCACCCAAACCAGTCTGGAATTCTGTGGGATGGGGTTGGACACTGGGAGTGCAGCCGGGTGTGGGATGAGCAGGGAGAGTCCTGGGTGTCCTGGTTTGCAGGACAGGTGTCTGCCAATAAAGGCAGGAGCTTCTCTTTGAAATTCTCCAAATTGTTATTATAATTTTGAAATGAAGAGGGCTCTCAGGAAAAGAGATGGGAATTAGGAATAACAGTTCTTTACTAGGAAAATTAAAATAGAAATGCAGCATTACACAGAACAATCCAAACCCTGCCAGAGTCAGAATCCAAGCTGACACCCGTCAGTCAGTCAGGGTGTTGGCAGCAGTCCCATTCCATGGTGGCTGCATCCTCCTGCAGGGGCAGATGTGGTTCAGCTGGAGCAGTGCTCCTGGAGAAGGGGCAGTTTCCTCTGAAGCTCCAGGGATGATGTGCAAAGGTCTGGTTTTCCTCTGGAATCCAGTGGAAAGAAGGTGCCTTGGTGTCCCAAATCTCAGTTTTTATCTGGGTAGGAAAGGCTTGGCTCCTGCCCTGGCTGGAGCATCTCCCATGGGATGATGGAATTTTATCAGCCATGCCCTGGGACTCAGTGGCCATGAACAGGAGATATCTCCTGGAGGGAGGATGGGCTGTGGGAAGATAAAGATGATTGCCCAGCTGGGTTAAAGATGCCCCATTAGCAGATGGTATGTGCCAGGAGATCAGGGCACTGCCCCACCCAGATGGGACAGAATTCACATTGCTGGCCACACCAACCCAGCACAGTGGAGGATTTGGGAACAATCCCAACTCTGCCTCAGCAGAAACCTCCAAAATCTGCTCCTCATACTGGTCTGAGCCCTCCTGCCCTGATGCTCTTGGAGATTCCAACAAATCCCATTCCCAAAATTCCCCCCAAAATCTTGGGGGAATGGCAGCTTCTGGCAGCTCAGTGATGAGTTAATTACTCATTAATTAAGGGGTCAGTGTCCAGCCATGGTGCTGTGCTCCCACCTTTGATGCTGCCACACCTTCTTAATTTCCTAAATTTCTTAAATTTCCACAATTTCTTAAAGAAAGTGTTTAAAAAACACTTCAGTTTTAAATTATCCCCAAAAACCAATAATTAAATTAATTAATTAATCACTCCAAGCAGGGCTGGGTGATGAGGATGGAGATCATCAGGGGGCTTTGGCTCAGCAGAAATTAATAAATTTCAATTAATTTAATAAATTTACCAAATCCCTCTGGTTTGGTCCCCTCCTTGGTTTTCCTGTGGTGGAGAGGAGATGGATCCTGAGAATCACCAACTTCAGGTCTTGGAATTTATCACTTTTTAACTTCAGGCATCTCTTGGTGTGATAAAAACCAAAATAATTTCTAATAATCCTCCTTTTCCTGATTTCTGCCTCAGGATCCTTCCCTTAAGGAGGTTTTAGGGATGGATTTTAGGACGTAAGAATTATTTTTAAATTAATTTGAGCACCCAAGAAGGATTTTTGGATGGATTTTGGGACCTAAGAAAGTTTTATTGATGTATTTTGGGACCTAAGGAGGTTTGGAGGATGGATTTGAGCATCTAAAAAGTTTTTTGGGGGATGGATTTGAGTATTTAAGAAGGTTTTGAGGGTTGATTTTAGGACCTAAGAAGTTTTTTTGAATTAATTTGAGCACCTAAAAAGGTTTTTTGGATGGATTTGAGCACCTGAGGAGATTTAGGGATGGATTTTGAGACCTAAGGAGGTTTTAGGGATGGATTTTGAGACCTAAGGAGGTTCTGGGGATGGATTTTAGGACCTAAGAAATTTTTTTTTAAATTACTTTGAACACCTAAAAATGATTTGAGTTGGATTTTGGGACCTTAGATGTTTTTTGGATGGATTTTGGGACCTAAGAAAGTTTTGGGGGTTTGATTTTCAAACATAAAAAAGTTTTTTAGTTTAACACCTGAAAAGTTTTTTTTTTGGATGGATTTGAGCACCTGAGGAGATTTTGGGAATGGATTTTGAGACCTGAGGAGGTTTTGGGGGTGGATTTGAGCACCCAAAAAAGTTTTTTAGTTGGATTTTAGCACCTAAAAAGATTTTTTTGGATGGATTTGAGCACCTAAGAAGGTTTTGGGGATGGATTTTAAAACCTAAAATTTTTTTGTATGAATTTTAGGACCTAAAGAGAATTTGGGGATGGATTTTGAGACCTAAGAAAGTTTTTTGGATGGGTTTGAGCACCAAGAAAGTTTTGGGGATGGATTTTAGAACCTAAGAGGATTTTTTGGGATGGATTTGAGCACTTAAGGAGATTTTGGGGGTGGATTTGAGCACCCAAAATGTTTTTTAGTTGGATTTTAGCACCTAAAAAGATTTTTTGGATGGATTTGAGCATCTAAGAAGGTTTTGGGGATGGATTTTGACCTAATAAAGTTTTTCTTTATGGATTTAAGAACCTAAGAAGGTTTTTTTTTAATGGATTTGAGCACTTAAGAAGGTTTTGGAGATGAATTTTAAAACCTCAGAAGATTTTAAAGTTGTATTTTAGCACCTAAGAAGGTTTTAGGCTGGATTTGAGCTCCTGAGAAGGATTTATTTGGATTTTAGAACCTAAGAAAGTTTTCTGAATGAATTTGAGTACTCAAGAAAGTTTTGGGGTTGGATTTTAGAATCGAAATTTTTTTGTATGAATTTTAGGACCTAAAGAGAATTTGGGGATGGATTTTGAGACCTAAGAAAGTTTTTTGGATGGGTTTGAGCACCAAGAAAGTTTTGGGGATGGATTTTAGAACCTAAGAGGATTTTTTGGATCGATTTGAGCACCTGAGGAGATTTTGGGGATGGATTTTGAGACCTGAGGAGGTTTTGGGGGTGGATTTGAGCACCCAAAAAAGTTTTTTAGTTGGATTTTAGCACCTAAAAAGATTTTTTTGGATGGATTTGAGCACCTAAGAAGGTTTTGGGGATGGATTTGAGAACCTAACATTTTTTTTGAATGAATTTTAGGACCTAAAGAGAATTTGGGGGATGGATTTTGAGACCTAAGAAAGTTTTTTGGATGGGTTTGAGCACCAAGAAAGTTTTGGGGATGGATTTTAGAACCTAAGAGGATTTTTTGGATGGATTTGAGCACTTAAGGAGATTTTGGGGGTGGATTTGAGCACCCAAAATGTTTTTTAGTTGGATTTTAGCACCTAAAAAGATTTTTTTGGATGGATTTGAGCACCTAAGAAGGTTTTGGGGATGGATTTGAGAACCTAAAATTTTTTTTGAATGAATTTTAGGACCTAAAGAGAATTTGGGGATGGATTTTGGGACCTAAGAAAGTTTTTTGGATGGGTTTGAGCACCAAGAAAGTTTTGGGGATGGATTTTAGAACCTAAGAGGATTTTTTGGGATGGATTTGAGCACTTAAGGAGATTTTGGGGGTGGATTTGAGCACCCAAAATGTTATTTAGTTGGATTTTAGCACCTAAAAAGATTTTTTGGATGGATTTGAGCATCTAAGAAGGTTTTGGGGATGGATTTTCGACCCAATAAAGTTTTTTTTTATGGATTTGAGAACCTAAGAAGGTTTTTTTTTAATGGATTTGAGCACTTAAGAAGGTTTTGGGGATTAATTTTAAAACCTGAGAAGATTTTAAAGTTGTATTTTAGTACCTAAGAAGGTTTTAGGGTGGATTTGAGCTCCTGAGAAGGATTTATTTGGATTTTAGAACCTAAGAAAGTTTTCTGAATGAATTTGAGTACTCAAGAAAGTTTTGGGGTTGGATTTTAGAATCTAAAATTTTTTTGTATGAATTTTAGGACCTAAAGAGAATTTGGGGATGGATTTTGAGACCTAAGAAAGTTTTTTGGATGGGTTTGAGCACCAAGAAAGTTTTGGGGATGGATTTTAGAACCTAAGAGGATTTTTTGGATGGATTTGAGCACCTGAGGAGATTTTGGGGATGGATTTTGAGACCTGAGGAGGTTTTGGGGGTGGATTTAAGCACCCAAAAAAGTTTTTTAGTTGGATTTTAGCACCTAAAAAGATTTTTTTGGATGGATTTGAGCACCTAAGAAGGTTTTGGGGATGGATTTGAGAACCTAACATTTTTTTTGAATGAATTTTAGGATCTAAAGAGAATTTGGGGGATGGATTTTGAGACCTAAGAAAGTTTTTTTGGATGGGTTTGAGCACCAAGAAAATTTTGGGGATGGATTTTAGAACCTAAGAGGATTTTTTGGATGGATTTGAGCACCTGAGGAGATTTTGGGGATGGATTTTGAGACCTGAGGAGGTTTTGGGGGTGGATTTAAGCACCCAAAAAAGTTTTTTAGTTGGATTTTAGCACCTAAAAAGATTTTTTTGGATGGATTTGAGCACCTAAGAAGGTTTTGGGGATGGATTTTAAAACCTAAAATTTTTTTGTATGAATTTTAGGACCTAGAGGGAATTTGGGGGATGGATTTTGAGACCTAAGAAAGTTTTTTGGATGGGTTTGAGCACCAAGAAAGTTTTGGGGATGGATTTTAGAACCTAAGAGGATTTTTTGGGATGGATTTGAGCACTTAAGGAGATTTTGGGGATGGATTTGAGCACCCAAAATGTTTTTTACTTGGATTTTAGCACCTAAAAAGATTTTTTTGGATGGATTTGAGCATCTAAGAAGGTTTTGGGGATGGATTTTGACCTAATAAAGTTTTTCTTTATGGATTTAAGAACCTAAGAGGATTTTTTTTTGATGGATTTGAGCACCTAAGGAGATTTTGGAGGTTGATTTTGGGACCTAAAAAGTTTTTGGGGAATGGATTTGAGCACTTAAGAAGGTTTTGGGGATGGATTTTGGGACCAAAGAAGGATTTCTGGATGGATTTGAGCACTTAAAAGGTTTTGGGGATGGATTTAAGCACCCAAAAAAGCTTTTTAGCTGCATTTTAGCACCTAAAAAAAATTGTTTTTATGGATTTTGCCACCTTTGGGAAGGTGAGAGAGCTCTGGGCACATCCCTGGGCTAAAAAAAAAACAAAAACCAGGATCAAGTGAGGCAAGGGCTCCTCACGAGGCCTTGGTTGTGTAATGCCACAACAGCTGGGGAATCATTAAATTACCATCAGGGCTGGCTTTTAATTAATTCATTTTCTGGAGAGGAGCAGGTTGACAGCTGGTGCCTCGCTCAGGTGATATTTGTTGTTGCATGTTGTTTGTTTTGTGAATTCTAAATGAGCTGGAGTTGGGTTTTTTATTTATTTATTTTTTTTACCCTCTCCCTGGGCTCCCAACAGTTCAAAGCAAGATTTTTGTCCCTTGCTGGAGATGTTTGTGATGCAGTTTCAGACAGAAAACGGGGTGGGGTGGAGGGGGGAGGGTGGGGTTGGGTGGCCTGGGGGGCTGGGGTGCTCAGGTGGAGCCTGGATTGGGGGAAAATCACCCCAGAGGATGGTTTGGGGTAAAATCACCCCATAGAATGGTTTGGGGTAAAAAAAAATCACCCCAGAGCTGGATTGGGGGAAAAATCACCCCAGAGAATGGTTTAGGGGGAAAATCACCCCAGAGAACGGTTTGGGGTAAAAAAATCACCCCAGAGAATGGTTTGGGAAAAAAATACCCCAGAGCCTGGATTGGGGGAAAAAAATCACCCCAGAGGATGGTTTGGGGAAAAAAATCACCCCCAGAGAATGGTTTGGGGGAAAAAAAATACCCCAGAGCCTGGATTGGGGGGAAAAATCACCCCAGAGAATGGTTTGGGGTAAAAAAATCACCCCAGAGAATGGTTTGGGGAAAAAAATCATCCCAGAGAATGGATTGGGGGAAAAAATCACCCCAGAGAATGGTTTGGGAAAAAAAATACCCCAGAGCCTGGATTGGGGAAAAAATCACCCCAGAGAATGGTTTGGGGAGTAAAAAAAATCACCCCAGAGAATGGTTTGGGGTAAAAAAATCACCCCAGAGAGAATGGTTTGGGTAAAAAAATCACCCCAGAGCCTGGATTGGGGGAAAAAAATCACCCCAGAGCCTGGATTGGGGAAAAAAAATCACCCCAGAGCCTGGACTGGGGTAAAAAAAATCACCCCAGAGAATGGATTGGGGAAAATCACCCCAGAGAATGGTTTGGAGTAAAAAAATCACCCCAGAGAATGGATTGGGGAAAAAAATCACCCCAGAGAATGGATTGGGGAAAAAAAATCACCCCAGAGAATGGTTTGGGGAAAAATCACTCCCAGAGAATGGATTGGGGGAAAAATCACCCCAGAGAATGGTTAGGGGAGAAAAATCACCCCAGAGAATGGATTGGGGGAAAAAATCACCCCAGAGGATGGTTTGGGGGAAAAATCACCCCAGAGAATGGATTGGGGGGAAAAAATCACCCCAGAGAATGGATTGGGGAAAAATCACCCCAGAGCCTGGATTGGGGTAAAAAAAAAATCACCCCAGAGAACGATTTGGGGTAAAAAATCACCCCAGAGAATGGTTAGGGGAGAAATCATTTTGCTTTCTTAAATTTCATAATTGAAAAATGGGCAGAAAATGGGCTGAAAAATCAAATGCAGAGAAAGAGAACCCCAAGATCACCTTGGGTGAAAATCTGAGAAAAATCCAAAAAATCTGGTGGGAAAATCATCTTTTTGGGACACTGAACTTTGATAGAGAATCAGAGAATCCCCAAGTGTTTTGGGTTGGAAAGATGACCTTGATTTCTTAAATTTCATAGTTTAAAAATGAGCAGAAAAATGAGTAAAAAAACCAAATGCAGAGGAAGAGAACCCCAAGATCACCTTGGGTGAAAATCTGGGAAAATCTGGGAAAAATCCCAAAAAACTGGGGAGGAAAATCATCTTTTTGTCACAATAAAATTTGATAGAGAATCAGAGAATCCCCAAGTGTTTTGGGTTGGAAATATCACCTTGATTTCTTAAATTTCATGGTTGAGAAATGGGCTGAAAAATGGGCAGAGAAACAAAATCCAGGAGAGAGAAGTGCAAGAGCACTTTGGGTGAAAATCTGGGAAAAATCCCCAGAAAAAGGGGAAAATTATTTTTTTGTCACAATAAAATTTGATAGAGAATCAGAGAATCCCCAAGTGTTTTTAGTTGGAAATATCACCTTAATTTCTTAAATTTCATGGTTGAAAATGGGCTGAAAAATGGGCAGAGAAACAAAATCCAGGGAGAGAGAAGTGCAAGAGCACTGAAGATCTGGGGAAGATCTGGGAAAAATCCCAAAAAACTGGGGGAAAAGCATTTTTTTGGCACAATGAAATTTGATAGAGAATCAGAAAATCCCAGGATGATTTGTGTTGGAAAGATGACCTTGATTTCTTAAATTTCATGGTTGAAAAATGAGCAGAAAAATGAGCAGAAAAACCAAATCGAGAGGGAGAGAACCCCAAGATCACTTTGGGTGAAAATCTGGGAAAATCTGGGAAAAGTCCCCAAAAAAAGGGGAAAATTATTTTTTTGTCACAATGAAATTTGATAGAGAATCAGAGAATCCCCAAGTGTTTTTAGTTGGAAATATCACCTTGAATTCTTTAATTTCATGGTTGAGAAATGGGCTGAAAAACAAAATCAGGGAGAGAGAAGTGCAAGAGCACTTTGGGTGAAAATCTGGGAAAAATCCCAAAAAACTGGGGGAAAAGCATTTTTTTGGCACAATGAAATTTGATAGAGAATCAGGGAATCCCAGGGTTGGAAGATCATTTTGATTTCTTAAATTTCATAGTTTAAAAATGAGCAGAAAAATTAGTAGAAAGATCAAATGCAGAGGAAGAGAACCCCAAGATCACCTTGGGTGAAAATCTGGGAAAAGATGGGAAAAATCCCAAAAAACTGGGGAGGAAAATCATCTTTTTGTCACAATAAAATTTGATAGAGAATCAGAGAATCCCGAGGTGTTTTGGGTTGGAAATATCACCTTGATTTCTTAAATTTCATGGTTGAAAATTGATCTGAAAAATGGGATGAAAAACAAAATCAAGGAGAGAGAAGTGCAAGAGCACTTTGGGTGAAAATCTGGGAAAATCTGGGAAAAATCCCCAGAAAAAGGGGAAAATTATTTTTTTGTCACAATGAAATTTGATAGAGAATCAGAGAATCCCCAAGTGTTTTTAGTTGGAAATATCACCTTAATTTCTTAAATTTCATGGTTGAAAATTGAGCTGAAAAATGGGCTGAAAAACAAAATCCAGGAGAGAGAAGTGCAAGAGCACTGAAGATCTGGGGAAGATCTGGGAAAAATCCCAAAAAACTGGGGGAAAAGCATTTTATTGGCAAAATGAAATTTGATAGAGAATCAGAGAATCCCAGGGTTGGAAAGATCATTTTGATTTCTTAAATTTCATAGTTTAAAAATGAGCAGAAAAATGAGTAGAAAGATCAAATGCACAGGGAGAGAACCCCAAGATCACCTTGGGTGAAAATCTGGGAAAATCTGGGAAAAATCCCAAAAAACTGGGGAGGAAAATCATCTTTTTGTCACAATAAAATTTGATAGAGAATCAGAGAAGCCCGAGGTGTTTTGGGTTGGAAATATCACCTTGAATTCTTAAATTTCATGGTTGAAAATGGGCTGAAAAACCAAATCCAAAGGGAGAGAACCCCAAGATTTATTTTTTTTTCCACCTTTGGGTGAAAATCTGGGCAAAGCTGAACACCAGGTTTGCAGTGGGAGGAGCCAGGTGGGATTTGGGATTTGGGATTTGGGATTTGGAATTTGGGATTTGGAATTTGGAATTTGGGATTTGAGATTTGGGATTTGGGATTTGGAATTTGGAATTTGGGATTTGGAATTTGGGATTTGGGATTTGGGATTTGGGATTTGGGATTTGGAATTAGGGATTTGGAATTTGGAATTTGGAATTTGAGATTTGGGATTTGAGATTTGGAATTAGGGATTTGGAATTTGGGATTTGGGATTTGGAATTTGGAATTTGGGATTTGAGATTTGGAATTTGGGATTTGAGATTTGGAATTAGGGATTTGGAATTTGGGATTTGGAATTTGGGATTTGGAATTTGGGATTTGGAATTTGGGATTTGGGATTTGGAATTTGGGATTTGGAATTTGGAATTTGGGATTTGGAATTTGGGATTTGGAATTTGGGATTTGGAATTTGAGATTTGGAATTTGGGATTTGGGATTTGGGATTTGGAATTTGGGATTTGGGATTTGGGAATGGGGATTTAGATTTAGGATTTGGAATTTGGAATTTGGGATTTGGGATTTGGGATTTGGGATTTGGGATTTGGGATTTGGAATTTGGAATTTGGGATTTGGGATTTGGGATTTGGGATTTGAGATTTGAGATTTGGAATTTGGGATTTGGAATTTGGGATTTGAGATTTGAGATTTGGGAATTTGGGATTTGGGATTTGGGATTTGGGATTTGGGATTTGAGATTTGGAATTTGGGATTTGGGATTTGGGATTTGGGATTTGGGATTTGGGATTTGGGATTTGGGATTTGGAATTTGGGATTTGGAATTTGGAATTTGGAATTTGGGATTTGGAATTTGGGATTTGAGATTTGGAATTTGGGATTTGGAATTTGAGATTTGAGATTTGGGATTTGGAATTTGGGATTTGGAATTTGGGATTTGGAATTTGGAATTTGGGATTTGAGATTTGAGACCTGGAATTTGGGATTTGGAATTTGGGATTTGGAATTTGAGATTTGGGATTTGAGATTTGGGATTTGAGATTTGGAATTTGGGATTTGGGATTTGGGATTTGGGATTTGGACTTTGGGATTTGGAATTTGGGATTTGAGATTTGGGAACAGGGGCAGGAGCAGAGGGTGGAAATTGGGGAATTTCTCCGTGGAAGAGGAATCAGGAATCGGAATGTTTGGATTTCCCATCCCTGGATGTGACACTATGATCTTTTCCAACCTCAGCAATTCCAAGATTTATTTCTTTTATAATAATAATTTTTAATTTATAATAATTTCTTTTTTTTCCTTGTTTTCCAGGGAGCCAGGGAGACCTTTGAGAGCTACTACAGGAAGCAGAGGAGAAAACAAGCCCGGCTGGTGCTGCAGCCTCCCTCCAACATGGTCAGTCTGGAATTCCAGCCCAAAAAACTCCTTTTAAAAAAATAAAAAAATTAATTTTTAACCTCTGTCCCCTCTCTTTTTGCAGCATGAAACCTTGGACGGCTACAGGAAATATTTCAATCAAATTGTAGGGTAGGTGTTCCTTTTATACACCAAAATTTTGGGTGCTGGGCTGGGGAGGAGCCAAAAAAAAAAAAAAAAAAAATTTGGGAGAGGAGGGAATGTTGGGATTTTGGGTGGGGCTTGAAGGGAAAAGTGGAAGAAAAAAGAAAAAAAAAGAAAAAAGAAAAAAAAAAGGTGGTTTATGTTTTTGAAGTGGTGGAAAGTGAATTTTATTCTCTTTGCTGTGGGGAGAGGGGAGGGACCTGCCAGTGCTCGAGCAGCCTGGGAATTCTGGGAATTTTGGGAATTTTTGGGAATTTCTGGGAATTTCTGGGAAATTTTTGGGAAGTTCTTGGAATTTCTAGGAATTTCTGGAAATTCCAGGGAATTTTTGGGAATTTTCTGGAAATTCCTGGGAATTTTGGGGAATTTCTAGGAATTTTCCTGGGAATTTCTGGGAATTTTGGGAATTTCTATGAATTTTCTGGGAATTTTTTTAATTTTCCTGGGAGTTTTTGGGGAGTTTTGCTGGAAATTTCTGTGAATTTTTGGGAGTTTCCTGGGAATTCAAGGGAATTTTTTGGAATTTTTTGGAATTTCTGGGAATTTTTGGGAATTTCTAAGAATTTCTGGAAATTCCTGGGAATTTTGGGGAATTTCTAGGAATTTTTTGGGGAATTTCTGGGAATTTCCTGGGAATTTTTGGGAATTTTCTTGAAATTCCCGGGAATTTTGGGCATTTTTGTGAATTTCTGGGAATTTTTTGATTTCTCAGGAATTTTTGGGAATTTCCTGAGAATTTCTGTGAATCCCTGGGAATTTCAGGGAATTTTTGGGCATTTCTGGGAATTTCCTGGAATTTCCACAGAATTTCTGGAAATTCCAGGGACTTCCTGAGAATTTTTGGGAATTCCTGGGAACTTTTGGATAAATCCCTGTGGATGATGTGAATCTTCTTGCCCCACTAATCACACGACCAATTCTCTGCATTCATGATTCTGGAATATTAAATAATTATTCTCTAATTATTCCCCAGAACTGCTTTTTTCTCCCACTCACATTTAACAAAAATCTCCCAAATCTCCCTGAGAGAAGAATTCCAGAAGCTGCTGATCCACAAAAACAGGACAGGATTGATAAAATTTTTTTCCCTGTATTTAAAACAATTTTCCCTGTATTTAAAACATTTTTTATCTTTATTTAAAACATTTTTCCCTGCAGATAAAACATTTCAGATCCCTGAAATTCAGAATTTTACTTTGGATTTTGTGTTTGGATCCTTGAAATTCAGAATTTTCTCTGGTTTTTCTGTTCAGATCCCCAAATTTCAGAATTTTCTCTGTCTTTTTTTTCTGTTCAGATCCCCAAAATTCAGAATTTTTTTCTGGTTTTTTATGTTCAGATCCCCAAAATTCAGAATTTTTTCTGTTTTTTTGTGTTCAGATCCCCAAAATTCAGAATTTTTCCCGAGTTTTTATGTTCAGATCCCCAAAATTCAGAATTTTTCCTCTTTTTTATGTTCAGATCCCCAAAATTCAGATTTTTTTCTTTTTTTTAATGTTCAGATTCCCAAAATTCAGAATTTTCTCTGGTTTTTGTGTTCAGATCCCCAAAAATTCAGATTTTTTTTCTGTTTTTTTATGTTCAGATCCCCAAAATTCAGATTTTTTTCTTTTTTTTAATGTTCAGATCCCCAAAATTCAGAATTCTCTCTTAGTTTTTATGTTCAGATCCCCAAAATTCAGATGTTTCTTTTTTTTGTGTTTGCATCCCCAAAATTCAGAATTTTCTCTGTTTTTCTGTGTTCAGATCCCCAAAATTCAGATTTTTTTACGTTCGGATCCCCAAAATTGAGATTTTTCCCCGCTCTCCTTCGTTCCTGCAGGTTTTTCGTGGTGGAGGATCACATCCTGCACACCACCCAGGGGCTGGTGACTCGAGCCTACATTGATGAGCTGTGGGAGATGGCTCTGTCCAAAACCATCGCTGCTCTCAGGACTCACTCCGTGAGTACAGCCCAGCCCAGCTCAGCTGTTGCTTGACTGTCCTTGACATGCTGCAATTCCCTTTTTTTTTCTTTTTTTTCCCCCTTTGTTTTCCCCTCTTTTCCAATGAGTGTTTAAAAGAGTGACACAGACACACAGAGAATTATTTTTTCTCTTTTTTAAAATGCATTTCCCCCACCAAACTCGGTATTTTTAAGAGTAAAGCTGTTGTTTTGTAATTTTGTTGTTATTTTTTTTGAGGAGCAACAGTTGATTTTTTCCCCCCCAAAAAAAAAGCATCTTTTTGGCACAATGAAATGGGACCTTGTTTGAGAGAGAATCAGAGAATCACAGGGTGGTTTGGGTTGGAAATGATCACCTTGATCTCTTAAATTTCATGGCTGAAAATGAGCAGAAAAATGAGCAGAAAATGAGCTGAAAAATGAGCAGAAAAATGAGCAGAAAAATGAGCAGAAAAACCAAATCTAGAGGGAGAGAACCCCAAGAGAACCTTGAGTGAAAATCTGGGAAAAGATGGGAAAAGTTCCAAAAATCCAGGGGGAAAAGCATTTTTTGGCACAATGAAGTTTGATACAGAATCAGAGAATCCCGGGATGGTTTGGGTTGGAAATATCACCTTGATTTCTTAAATTTCATGGTTGAGAAATAGGCTAAAAATGGGCAGAAAAAACAAATCCAGATGGTGAGAACCCCAAGAGAACCTTGGGTGAAAATCTGGGAAAAATCCCAAAAAACTAGGGGGAAATCATCTTTTTGGGACACTGAATTTTGATAGAGAATCAGAGAATCCTGGGATGGTTTGGGTTGGAAAGATGACCTTGATTTCTTAAATTTCACGGTTGAAAAATGGGCAGAAAATGGGCTGAAAAAACAAATCCAGAGAGAGGGATAACCCCAAGAGAACCTTGGGTGAAAATACAGGAAAAGATGGAAAAAATCCCAAAGCAATTTTTTTGACACACTGAAGTTTTATGCAGAATCAGAGAATCTCAGGGTGGTTTGGGTTGGAAGGGACCTTAAAGATCATCTTGATTTTTTAAATTTCATGGGTTGAAAAAGGGCTGAAAATGGGCAGAAAAATGAGCAAAAAAATGGGCAGAAAAACCAAATCTAGACAGAGAAGCACCTTGGGTGAAAATATGGGAAAAAATACGAAAAATCCCAAAAAAAAAGGTGATGGAAAGTTGCCTCCTTCCCCCTGAGCTCCTGTTCTAAACACCAAGCCCCTGCTGAGCTGAAACTTTGTTTATTTTCATTTCAAGTGGGATTTTCTCTGAGCTGGAAGCAGGAGGCTGAGCCAGGCCCAGCCACGGGGTTGTTTTTGGTTTTGTTTTTTTATTTTTTGGTGCTCCCAGCTTTGTTGCCACGCAGGTCGTTTCAAGTGGTGCCAAAACAGGGGAGGCTTTTTCAGCAATCCCAAAACATTCCCTGATTTCCCAACCTCCCTTTGCTGGGAACACTCCCAGTTCAACCAGTTCATCCCAAACTGGGATTTGAGCAGGGTCTCACCTTGCTGAGGTTATTTGGATTCTTCCAAGGCAGACAAATTTATCCCTGGATTTTCTTCCTCGCCGCAGACAGGGACGTCTTTAATCACTTGTGCTGCTGCAGGGCGTTATCTTTCTTCCTGACTCTCCTTTTTGGACAGGGAGATGGAAAACCTGTGTCTCCCAGTCCTTCCTGCTGATTGATGGAGCTGCTCCTCCTGGAGTTTCCAGCGAGCCCTAAATCCCTCTCTCCTTCCAGCCTGACTCTATATTTGGGCAGGCTCTGTCTCAAACCTGACATTTTTCAGGATTTTTGGCTGCTCCTGGGGGTGCTGGGGTGGCTCTGGGGACACTGAGCTGTGTGCTGGGGGGTTTGGAGCAGGGTAAATCCCCGTGCTGGAGCTGGAGCCTGGTGTGTTTTCTGGCTGAGATGCTTCATTACCATCAGACACAACACAGTAAATATTAAATGAGAGGTGACAACGCTGAGGGATGCAGCTCCTCTCACTGCCCAGCAGCTCCTGGGCCATTTTGGACACGTCTCAGCCATTTCTGGAGCAGCCCAAAGGCTTTTCCAGCCTGGAGAGCAGCACTGGGAGCAGGGACACCTTTACCTGGTTTGAGAGACTCAGGTGTCTGCCAAAAAAGGCAGGAGTTCTCTTTGAAATGGAGAATGTAAACCCTGTTCCTCCAAATTATTATTATAATTTTGAAATTAAGGAGCTCTTAGGCAAAGAGATGGGAAATTAGGAATAACAGTTCTTTACTAGGAAAATTAAAATAGAAATGCAGCATTACACAGAACAATCCCAAACCCTGCCAGAGCCAGAATCCAAGCTGACACCCATCAGTCAGTCAGGGTGTTGGCAGCAGTCCCATTCCATGGTGGCTGCATCCTCCTGCAGGGGCAGATGTGGTTCAGCTGGAGCAGTGCTCCTGGAGAAGGTGCAGTTTCCTCTGAAGCTCCAGGGATGATGTGCAAAGGTCTGGTTTTCCTCTGGAATCCAGTGGAAAGAAGGTGCCTTGGTGTCCAAATCTCAGTTTGTATCTGGGTAGGAAAGGCTTGGCTCCTCCCCTGGCTGGAGCATCTCCCAGTGGGATGATGGAATTTTATCAGCCATGCCCTGGGACTCACTGGCCATGAACAGGAGATATCTCCCGGAGGGAGGATGGGCTGTGGGAAGATAAAGGTGATTGCCCAGCTGGGTTAAAGATGGCCCATTAGCAGATGAATATGTGCCAGGAGATCAGGGCCACTGCCCCACCCAGATGGGACAGAATTCACATTTGCAGCCCCAGACCCCAGCCCAGCCCTCCCTGCCCTGCTGGGCTGGGGGTGAAGCTGCTGCTCCCCAGTTTCCAGCAGAGCAGGGCTCAGGGCTGGGCTTTGTGCCGTGCCAGCCACTCAGAGCCGTGTTCTCCTCTCTCCCTCCCCTCCAGTCCTACTGCTCTGACCCCAGCCTGGTGTTGGACCTCAAGAATCTCATCGTGCTCTTCGCCGACACGCTGCAGGTACGGGGGGCTCCTGCTGCTCCTGCTGCTCATCCTGCTGCTCCTGCCCTGCCCTGGGGGCTGAGCTGGGCTGGCCAAGCTCCTCCTGGGACAATTTTGGGCTGGGCACAGCCTGGGTTGGTCTCTGCAAGGACCAAACCTTGGCCAAGCTCCTCCTGGCACGATTTCTGGGCCTTGGCACAGCCTGGGCTGGCATGGTGCAAGGGCCCCAGCCCTCTAAAAGCTCCTCCTGGGACAATTTTGGGGCTGGGCACAGCCTGGGTTGGTCTCTGCAAGGACCAGGCCTTGGCCAAGCTCCTCCTGGGACATTTTTGGGGCTGGGCACAGCCTGGGTTGGTCTGTGCAAGAACCAAGCCTTGGCCAAGCTCCTCCTGGCACAATTCTGGGCCTGGCACAGCCTGGGTTGGTCTGTGCAAGGACCAGGCCTTGGCCAAGCCTCCTGGGACAATTTGGGGCTGGGCACAGCCTGCTATTCAGCAAGGACCAGGCCTCGGCCAAGCTCCTCCTGGGACAATTTTGGGCTGGGCACAGCCTGGGTTGGTCTCTGCAAGGACCAGGCCTTGGCCAAGCTCCTCCTGGCACAATTCTGGGGCTGGGCACAGCCTGGGTTGGTCTCTGCAAGGACCAGGCCTTGGCCAAGCTCCTCCCTGTGACATTTTTTGGGGCTGGGCACAGCCTGGGTTGATCTGTACAAGGACCAGGCCTTGGCCAAGCTCCTCCTGTGACATTTTTGGGCTGGGCACAGCCTGGGTTGGTCTGTGCAAGGACCAGGCCTTGGCCAAGCTCCTCCTGTGACATTTTTTGGGGCTGGGCACAGCCTGGGATGGTCTGTGCAAGGACCGGGCCTTGGCCAAGCTCCTCCTGGGACATTTTTGGGGCTGGGCCCAGCCTGGGTTGATCTCTGCAAGGACCAGGCCTTGGCCAAGCTCCTCCTGGGACATTTTTGGGGCTGGGCACAGCCTGGGTTGATCTCTGCAAGGACCAGGCCTTGGCCAAGCTCCTCCTGGGGCATTTTTGGGGCTGGGCACAGCCTGGGTTGGTCTGTGCAAGGACCAGGCCTTGGCCAAGCTCCTCCTGGGACAATTTTGGGGCTGGGCACAGCCTGGGTTGGTCTCTGCAAGGACCAGGCCTTGGCCAAGCTCCTCCTGGGACATTTTTGGGGCTGGCACAGCCTGGGTTGATCTCTGTAAGGACCAGGCCTTGGCCAAGCTCCTCCTGGGGCATTTTTGGGCCTGTGCACAGCCTGGGTTGGTCTGTGCAAGGACCAGGCCTTGGCCAAGCTCCTCCTGGGACATTTTTGGGCCTGTGCACAGCCTGGGTTGATCTACAAGGACCAGGCCTTGGCCAAGCTCCTCCTGTGACATTTTTTGGGGCTGGGCACAGCCTGGGTTGATCTCTGCAAGGACCAGGCCTTGGCCAAGCTCCTCCTGGGACAATTTTGGGGCTGGGCACAGCCTGGGTTGATCTCTGCAAGGACCAGGCCTTGGCCAAGCTCCTCCTGGGACAATTTTTTGGGGCTGGGCACAGCCTGGGTTGGTCTGTGCAAGGACCAGGCCTTGGCCAAGCTCCTCCTGGGACAATTTTGGGGCTGGGCACAGCCTGAGTTAATCTCTGCATGACCAGGCCTTGGCCAGCTCTCCCAGCTCTCAGGGGGTTCAATCACCCCCAAAACGCCTCCAGCAGCACCAGGGTGGTGCCAGGGGAGATCTGGCCCCTGATAAATCCAGAGACCAGCCCCCAGTGGTGTGGTGGCCTCATCCCCTCCCTCCTGCCCTGCAGGGCTACGGCTTCCCCGTGAACCAGCTCTTCGAGATGCTGCTGGAGATCCAGGACCAGTACAGCGAGACCCTGCTGAAGAAATGGGCTGGGGTCTTCAGGTGAGGGGATCCCAAGAAACAAAACCACCTGGGGCACCTCTCTTGAGGAGTTGTGGCCCCCCCACGAGGGATTTTTTGAGGGATTTCTTACAGGGTTGAGGAATGGGTTGGGTGGGAAGGGAATTTGGAATTCACCCAGTGCCAGCCCTGCCATGGAGCTGCTGGGATAAATCCAGAGGAATCAGGAAATGCTGCCAGGATTCTGGAGCCAGGCTGGGAGAGCTGGGAATGTTCCCCTGGAGAAGGGAAAAAAATTCCAGGGAATGCTCAGAGTCCCTGCAGGGGCTCCAGGAGAGCTGGAATTGGGGACAGGACACAGGGAATGTGGGCTGGGATTCCCAGATTTGCTGGGGCTGCCCCTGGATCCCTGGCAGTGCCCAAGGCCAGGCTGGATCCACTGGGACAGTGGGAGGTGTCCCTGCCCATGGATGGGGTGGGATGGATGAATTTTAAATTCCCACCCAAACCCATTCCAGGATTCTGTGCCCTCACCCCATCACCTCTGGCTGCTTTGGGATGTCCCCAACTGCTGCTGCAGGAGTTTGGGATCACACCTTACCTCTGGGAATCTCTGAGCCAGCAGGAAAACTTCCCCCTCCCAGTTGTCTCCTTAACTCCTCACTTTCCTTTCCCAGAAATATCCTTGACTCAGATAACTACAGCCCCATCCCGGTGCCAGATGAAGACGTTTATAAGAAAATCGTTGGGCAGTTCCCATTCCAGGATGCTGAACTTGAAAAGGTAAATTCTGGGATGGGGAGGGTGGCCTGGCCTGGCTGCTGGGACAGCAGAACCTCACAGCCCCTGTGGGCACTGAAAAAACCACCAAATCAACCCCCCAGCCCAAATCAGCAACAAAAGAGAAAATAAAACAATGGGAAAGAACAAATCTTGCTGCCATGGGATGCATTTCTGCTGCTGTGGATGAGGGAGTGTGATTTGTGTTCCTCTCAGGCTGTTCTGTCACACAGGTACAAATATCCACTTCCTCTGGCATTTTATTCCCATTTTGTGCACCCTGGGATTGACCTTCATTGGTTTAATCTCATATTTAGAGAAAAAGAGCCCCCAAAAAAGTGGTGGATTGTGGCCTTGGCACAAACTTGTGCTTGGAAATCCAAAGTGTGTCCAGGTGTCCCCTAAATCCCAAATCCTAAATCCTAAATCCTAAATCCTGCCTGGCCTCGTGGCAGCAGCAAACCCAACCCTGGAGATCCCAATCAAATTCAGATTTTTGTGTCCTGCCCCAAAATTCAGTCCTGGGGTTCAGCTGCTCCCAGCTTTGAGTGCTGGGGGTAAAAACTGAAATTCAGTGTTGGAAAATCCGTTTTCTCCTGGATTTTGGGGATTTTTGGGGAGGTAACCAGGAAAAAAACCTGGTGGATGGTGGGGGAGGAATTCCAGGTGTCCCCAAGGAGGGAGGGGAAGGATTTGGGATGGGGAATGAGGGGATGTCCCCAACCCCCTCCTGCTCCAGGTGCCATTGGCTGAAGTGTTTAAAAAAAAATAAAAATCCAGGATAAATCCCAGAACTCCTCTGCCTGCTGGGAGTTCCCTGCTGTCCCTCTGGAATTCTCTCTCCTGTTTTTTTTGTTTTTTTTTTCCCAGCAACCCTTCCCAAAGAAGTTTCCCTTCTCAGAGTTTGTGCCCAAGGTTTACAGCCAGATCAAGGAGTTCATCTACGCCTGCCTCAAGTTCTCTGAGGACCTGCACCTCAGGTGGGGGAATGTGGGCAATTAAATTTAATTCAATCAGCTGAATTAAAATATGGATTATTCCCCTCACCCTTTGGATAAACCCTGTTCAGGCTGGACTGAGATAAAATATAAAATATTAATTTTTTATTTATGTTACAGTGTGTTACAGCAGTTCTAGCTAACAGATTAAAAAGTGGTGATGTGTATTTCAAGGTTTTTTAACTCTCCAATTAAGAACAAACACTTAAATTATTTTTATTTTTAACTCAATAACTAGTTACTCATGACCTGTAATGTGGAATTTTTTATTCAATTACAAAAGTAACCACTCAAATCCATGAAGAGGAAGGTGAAGAAGAAAGAAACCTCCACCCTAAAACTTCCATTTTGCTTTCTATATATTGCTATATTTCAAAAACCTTAAATTTTGATTTTTTTACTAAAACTTCCATTTTGCCTTCCATATATTGCTATATTTCAAAAACCTTAAATTTTGATTTTTTTACTAAAACTTCCATTTTGCCTTCCATATATTGCTATATTTCAAAAACCTTAAATTTTGATTTTTTTACTAAAACTTCCATTTTGTCTTCCATATATTGCTATATTTCAAAATCTTAAATTTTAGTTTTTTTACTAAAACTTCCATTTTGCCTTCTATATATTGCTATATTTCAAAACCTTAAATTTTAATTTTTTTACCATCTGACATTACACACTTTTATTTAAACTCCCCACCAGTGATTCTTGTCCTGTTATTCAGTTTTGGAATATTTTGCCTCAGGTCAAAAGCAGCTTTTTTCTTGAGGATCAGTACAGAAATTCTAAAATTCTGAATTTCAGGGGTTCCAGCTCTGGAGCAGTGGGATCCTGGCTGGATCCCCTGCAGGGGGAGACCCCAGCATGCTTTGGGTGGGAAGGAATTTTGGGAATTGTCTCATTTTAACCCATCCCAGGCTCCATCCTGGTCTTGCAGGGAATTCCCCACTCCCACTTCTGTTTCTGCATCCTGATTTATTTATATAAAATTTCATTTCTGTCAATCAGTGAGCCCTGCAGAAAGGCTCTGCTGGCCACTTGCCCCACACTGGGACATCCCTTCCCCCCTCCCTGCCCCCAAAACTGGGAATTCCATGGAAATGTTGTCAGGAGCACTCTGAGGTTTGGATTTTTTTGGTCAGGAGTGAGTTTCAGCTGCTGGTTTCGTGCTTTTGTTGTTCTTGTTTCTTCGGGGAGTTTATATACAAATAATGTGATTTTTTTTCTTTTTATTTTTTTTTAAAAGCCTCCAAAATGCTGCCTGTGTTTACCCTCCCTGCTTTGATGCTTTTTCCCCCATGGGCTCTGCCAGGAGCTGCCAGCTGGGGCTTGGCTCCTGCACCAGCAGCGTTGGGAGCCCAGGAGAGGCTCAGAAATTCAGGATGAGATTTTGGCTGGGAGGATTCACCCTCCTTCCCTTCCCTGGGTGGACAAAAACCTGGATTGGGGTGGGGGAGTTTCAGCTCCTTGGGGAATTTCGTGTCCTGACACTGGAGAGAGTCCAGAGGAGATCATGGAGGAGATTCCAGGATTCTGGGGCTCCTCTGCTCTGGGAATGTTCCCTGGAGAAGGGAAAACTCCAGGGGATGCTCAGAGTCCCTGCAGGGGCTCCAGGAGAGCTGGAATTTGGGACAAGGCCTGGAGGGACAGGACACAGGGAATGGCTCCACTGGGAAAGGGGAGATGGGGCTGGGATCTTGGGAAGGAATTCCTGCCTGGGCTGGGATTCCCAGGTTTGCTGTGGCTGCCCCTGGATCCCTGGCAGTGCCCAAGGCCAGGCTGGATCCCCCTGGGATGGTTGGAGTGTCCCTGCCATGGATGGGATGGGATTTAAGGTCCCTTCCAAACCAAACCATTCCAGGGTTCTGGAGCCCCTCTGCTCTGGGAGAGCTGGGAATATCCAGCTTGGAAAAAAGAAGGGTTTGGATGAACTTGAAGCTCTGGTGGCCATGGGGTGGTCAGGGAGTGGTGGTGGCCATGGGGGTGCTGCTGGCCTGAACTCCAGAAGCAGCAGGACAAGAAGGAAGAAAAACCCTCCACCCTAACCCCTCCACCCATCCCTGCATCCTAAACCCCCAAATTCCACATTTTTCACCCTGTGCCATGACACACTTCTGTTCTAACTCCTCACCAGTGGTTTTATCCTTTGTCACTCCATTTTGGGAGCCTTCTCCACGGTTTTGGGTCAAAGGCAGAGTTCCCCTGGTGATCTCACAGCACAGAGAGTTCAAAACTCCCATTTTTCACAGTCCCAGCCCAATTCCAGGTGGATTCTGTTTCCCCTGAGCTCTGTGCCCTTCCCCATCCCTGGGTGATTATTTTGGAGCAGAGGGGTCCCCGTGGCTCCCTCCAGACCCCTCATTAAAATTCCTCTCCTCATTGGATCCTCCAGCCCTTTAGGAGCACCAGGGGGAGGGAGGGGACCCCTCTGCTCCTCTTGCAGCCAAACATTTGGAACATTTCTCTGCAAACCCCTGTTGACACTTTCTTCATTTCACCCTGACAGCTTGAATTAGGTTTTATTAGGCAGCTTGGCTACAAAGCCTCCAGCCAGTTCCCTTTTCTCTTCCCTTTCTTTTTTTCGGTTTTGCCCTGGCCTTGTCATTTAGGGAGCACCCCGGAGTGCTGGGGGTCAGCCTGTCACTCACAGGGGCTGGAGGTCACCACAGCTGCCACAGGATCTGGGACAGGAGCTGTCATTATCCCAGACAGTTCCCTTCAAGCCTTTTCCTGCACAGCTCAGCCTGTGGCAGAAAATGGAGCTCTCTTTTTTTTTTTTATCTTTTTAATTTTTTTTTTTTCCTCCCCCTAATTATTTTGTTAAAGCAGCTCCTCGTGTTTGTTGGATGGCAGGGTTCTCTTTTTTGTGGGGTTGTTTCACTTCAGGGAGGTTTGGAGTTTTGGTTATTGGCTCTGTTAATTGGATTAGAGCAGGAAAACTTCCTTTATCTCCTCAGCACTTTGGGCTTTTTGCAAATCCATCAGGTTGTTTTAAAAGGGCTTTTCCCAGTGGAATTTCTCTTTGGAAAACAGGGAATATCTTTGGGAATTGGTGAAGGATGAGATGGACCAGCTCTGATCCACCATGACTTGGGTTTGGGTTGGGAATTTTTTTCTGCAAATTTCCTTTATCTCCTCAGCACTTTGGGCTTTTTACAAATCCATCAGGTTCTTTTTAAAGTTATCCTGTTGCTTTTTTCCAGTGGAATTTCCCATAGGAAAACAGGAAATATCTTTGGGAATTGGTGAAGGATGAGGTGAATCAGCTTTAAATCCACCATGACTTGGGTTTGGGTTGGGGTTTTTCTGTATCTCCTCAGCACTTTGAGCTTTTTACAAATCCATCAGGTTGCTTTTAAAAGTGGCTTTTCCCAGTGGAATTTCTCTTTGGAAAACAGGGAATATCTTTGGGAATTGGTGAAGGATGAGATGGACCAGCTCTGATCCACCAAGACTTGGGTTTGGGTTGGGAATTTTTTTCTGCAAATTTCCTTTATCTCCTCAGCACTCTGGGCTTTTTACAGATCTATCAGGTTGTTCTAAAAGTGGCTTTTCCCAGTGGAAGTTTTCTCTGGAAAACAGGGAATATCTTTGGGAATTGGTGAAGGATGAGATGGACCAGCTCTGATCCACCAAGACTTGGGTTTGGGTTGGGGTTTTACTTTAATCTCCTCAGCACTTTTGCTTTTTACAAATCCATCAGGTTCTTTTTAAAGTTATCCTGTTGCTTTTTTCCAGTGGAATTTCCCATAGGAAAACAGGGAATATTTTTGGGAATTAATGAAAGATGAGTTGGATCACCTCTGATCCACCAAGACTTGGGTTTGGGTTGGGAATTTTTTTCTGCAAATTTCCTTTATCTCCTCAGCACTTTGGGCTTTTTACAAATCCATCAGGTTCTTTTTAAAGTTATCCTGTTGCTTTTTTCCAGTAGAATTTCCCATAGGAAAACAGGGAATATCTTTGGGAATTGGTGAAGGATGAGGTGGATCAGCTTTAAATCCACCATGACTTGGGTTTGGGTTGGGAATTTTTTTCTGCAAACTTCCTTTATCTCCTCAGCACTCTGGGCTTTTTACAAATCCATCAGGTTGTTTTTTTAAAGTACCCTGTGGCTTTTCCCAGTGGAATTTCCCATTGGAAAACAGGTTATTTCTTTGGGAATTGGTGAAGGATGAGATGGATCAGCTCTGATCCACCAAGACTTGGGTTTGGGTTTTCCTTTATCTCCTCAGCACTTTTGCCTTTTTACAAGTTGAGTTCCTCAGGTTTTCTTTAAAAGTACCCTGTGCCTTTTTCCAGTGGAATTTCCCATTGGAAAACAGGGAATATCTTTGGGAATTGGTGAATTCCCTCCCTGCAGGACACTTTTCCCGTTGCTGATCCAGAGCCAAGCACAGATCCAAGGAGCCTCTGGCAGGGTGGGTTGGAAAAACCTCCTGGAGAAAGGAGAGGTGGCACCTTGGAGGGGCTGAAATCCCAAATTCCACAGTGCTGCTGTTCCCAGCACCTGGAAAAGGGCAGGAATGGGGTGCAGGAGTTTCCAGTACTGGGAATGTTCCCCTGGAGAAGGGAAAATTCAGGGGATGCTCAGAGTCCCTGCAGGGGCTCCAGGAGAGCTGGAATTTGGGACAGGACACAGGGAATGGCTCCACTGGGAAAGGGGAGATGGGGCTGGGATCTTGGGCAGGAATTCCTGCTTGGGCTGGGATTCCCAGATTTGCTGGGGCTGCCCCTGGATCCCTGGCAGTGCCCAAGGCCAGGCTGGATCCCCCTGGGACAGTGGGAGTGTCCCTGCCATGGATGGGGTGGGAATTAAGATTTCTTCCATCCCAGCCCATGGTGGGATTCTGGGAGATGGGAGCTGTGCTGTGCTGAGGAGCCCCTGTGTGGAAATCCAGGGATCATTGGAGGTTTGTCCTCCTAAACCCATTCCCTGTGACCTCTCTCACTCTTGGAATTTTTCCAGTTTTCTTTCAAGGTCCATCCCAAGCCATTCCATGGTTCTGCCATTTTGTCTAAAAGCCCTGAAAGGGCTGAGAGGGGAATTTTGGGAGATTTGATTTGGGGTTTCACCGCTGGAGATCTCTTCCCTAGCCCTGACCATACAAATCCCCATTTTTGGGTTGTGCTGATTCCATGGGCAGCTCCTCCTCGGGCTGGACCAGCCCCTCTAGGATGGGAGGCTGAGGAATGTGAGATTTGCAGGTGTTCATCCCCCTTTCCTCCTGAAACAGGGAGAAAAAGCCCTGAATTTTATTTTGATGTAATTCCAGCATCAGCTCCTGTGAGTGGGTGAGGCAGGGAAGGAGGGATGAGGAGAATTCCTGGTGATTTTTCTTTCCATGGAGCATCCCTCAAATTCCTCTTTAAATTTTACTTCACAGCTCCACAGAAGTCGATGACATGATCAGAAAATCCACAAATCTGCTGCTGACCAGGACCCTGAGCAACTGTTTACAGAATGTCATCAAGAGGAAAAACGTGGGGCTGACAGAGGTGGGATTTGGGAATGGAGGGACAGGACACAGGGAATGGCTCCACTGGGAAAGGGGAGATGGGGCTGGGATCTTGGGAAGGAATTCCTGCCTGGGCTGGAATTCCCAGATTTGCTGTGTCTGCCCCTGGATCCCTGGCAGTGCCCAAGGCCAGGCTGGATCCCCCTGCGACAGTGGGAGGTGTTTGGGTCAGAATTAAATCCTCTTTAAGATCCTATCCAGCCCAACCCATTCCAGGATTCTGTGATTCCAGGGCGGGAGGTCCCTTGGAACTCCTTCAAGCCCCTTTAGAGGTGCTGGTTTGGAGCATTCCATGAAATATTTGCCTGGAAAACAAAGGGACTGCTCAGCGTTGTTGTACAAATCAAAGAATTTTGCATTGTGGGAAATCAAAGAGATTTCTTTGCTGTTTGATGGTGAATTTTTGAATTTTTGTGCATTTTGGGGAATGTTACAAACGTGAATTAAAGTCTGAGGACTTAAGAAGGAGGACCAGGGAAGATCCAGGAGGGAAATGTGAGGGAATGGGGGAGCAATCCTCATTTTCAGGTGGTGGTGGAGTGGTTTCAGCACATTGCTGCAGCACAAACCCAAATTTGGGATTTTCTTCCCAGTGCTCCATCCTTTTCTCTGCACAAAATCAGGTTTCTGATGATTTTAATCCATGTAAATCCACAGGTCCCCAGGACAGGTGGGACCTCTGTGTGCTGCTATTAAACAAGGAGTTATTAATTGTTCACTTAATTATTGCTGCCTTGGATTGTGCCAACCATGGCTTTTCCCTTCCCAAGTCTCCATTTCTCCCATTCATCCCACAGCTTCTCTGGACACCCTGTTCCACTTCTGCACCTTTCAGAGTCTCCTTTCCTCCTCAGTGTCCAGGCTGAACCTCCCAGGGTGTCACCACCACCTTTCTGGTGTCACCAGTGCTGACATCTCCATGGTGCCACCTGGCACTTTCTGCTCCTGCCCCTCTGAAATTGCTGATGAATCCAATCTCCTTCAGAGCTGGGAGTGTATCCAAACCCTTCCTGCACGGGAGGTGGCTCCAGACAGCCCCAGCAGTGAAGTGACACCAAAGCCAGGGCGTTCTGCTCACCCCACACCCGCCAGAGCCAAATCCTTTGTTCCAATCCGTGTGATGTCACTCAAATTTGGGGTAATTTTCAGGTTCAGTGGCAGCCAGGAGCCTCCTGATGTGTCCTGGCAGTTTTTCTTTTTTTTTTTTTGGAGAGTGACAGCTCAATGTGGGAAAGCCCTTCCATGAAATAAAAACTCGTGGTCATGGGAAATGCTTTCCCCCAAAAATTATCTTGGATTTGGGAGAGGCTGGGGGTGTTTGCACATCCTCAGCCAGGATTTCCTGGAATTGGCACCCCTGGCACGGCCCTGCAAAGCCTCCCTTGCCTCCCCAGCTGGTGCAGATCATCATCAACACCACCCACCTGGAGAAATCCTGCCGCTTCCTGGAGGAGTTCATCACCAACATCACCAACGTCCTGCCCGAAACCGTCCACACCACCAAACTCTACGGCACCACCACCTTCAAGGTCAGCAGGGCTTGGGGGTCTCCAGTGTCCTGGTTTGCAGGACAGGTGTCTGCCAAGAAAGGCAGGAGCTTCTCTTTGAAATTCTCCAAATTATTATTATCATTTTGAAATTAAGGGGCTCTCAGGCAAAGAGATGGGAATTAGGAATAACAGTTCTTTACTAGGAAAATTAAAATAGAAATGCAGTATTACACAGAACAATCCCAAACCCTGCTAGAGTCAGAATCCAAGCTGACACCCGTCAGTCAGGCAGGGTGTTGGCAGCAGTCCCATTCCATGGTGGCTGCATCCTCCTGCAGGGGCAGATGTGGTTCAGCTGGAGCAGTGCTCCTGGAGAAGGTGCAGTTTCCTCTGAAGGTCCAGGGATGATGTGCAAAGGTCTGGTTTTCCTCTGGGATCCAGTGGAAAGAAGGTGCCTTGGTGTCCAAATCTCAGTTTTATCTGGGTAGGAAAGGCTTGGCTCCTGCCCTGGCTGGAGCATCTCCCAGTGGGATGATGGAATTTTATCAGCCATGCCCTGGGACTCAGTGGCCATGAACAGGAGATATCTCCTGGAGGGAGGATGGGCTGTGGGAAAGATAAAGATGATTGCCCAGCTGGGTTAAAGCTGGCCCATGAGCAGAGAATATGTGCCAGGAGATCAGGGCCAGTGCCCCACCCAGATGGGACAGAATTCACATTTCTGGGCACATCTTGTAATGCAACCCAAGACATCCAGTTTGGGATTTTCCTGCTGTGGGGTGGATTAGGAGCAAGGCAAAACAGGACCAGCTTTAAATGGTACAAAGAGAAACTTTATTGCTAGAAATTATAAAGGAAAAAAAAACTCAGAATAAAACTTACCACTGCTTTTCTTCCCACCCCACACAATTAATTTTTTTTTTTAACATACAGAAAACAACTTAGTTTTTTACCATCTCTAAAATAGTCTTTTACCAGGTCTTGGCAGGTAAAAAATTTCAGAAGACCTTTACAAACCAGGGGTCCCACCCTGGGTGGGTGCTGGGAGGGATCAGCTGGGCTGAGCCCAGAGTTAATCCCGGCCTATTTTGGGCAGGTTGCGCCATCGCTTTGGGTTTGCCCTCGGCAGCGTCGCTGCTGTCGAGATCCTGCGAGGTTTTTTCCTTAAATTACAGCTCTAATTACCTAAAGGATTAAGGAGATTTTAAACAAAAGGCTGGTCATGTATTTCTGATTTAAACAAATCCCCACTGTGCTGTTGGTGTGCTGTGTCATGGACACCACGCTCCTCTTCCACCCAGAAGGATTTCCACAATTTTTATTTCTGCATCTTTCAGCTCCTTTTAGCGTTATCCCCTACAAATCGGGGCTGACAGAAACTCCCAGAGTTTTGGGAGTTTTTCCATGGGGGATTTTGGGAGTGTGGAGCTCCCATCCCATGTAGGATCTCACTGATATGGACCCCCCATCCCGTTGGGATTTTCGGGGTGTGGAGCCCCCATCCCATGTAGGATTTTGGGGCTGTGGAACCCTCATCCCATGTGGGATTTTGATGGTCTTGAGCTCCCATCCCATGTGAGTATTTGGGGCTGTGGAGCCTGGATCCCATGTGGGATTTTGGGTGTATGGAGCCCCCATCCCACTGGAATTTTGTTGATGTGGATCCCACATCCCATGTAGGATTTTGGGGCCATGGAGCTCCCATCCCATTGGGATTTTGAAGCTGTAGAGCCCCCATCCCATGTAGGATTTTGGTGGTTTGGAGCCCCTATCCCATGTGGGATTTCGAGGGTTTGGAGCCCCCATCCCATGTAGGATCTCACTGATGGGGAGCCCCCATCCCATGTGGGAATTTGGGGTGTGGAGCCTCCATCCCATTGGGATTTTGGAGTTGTAGAGCCCCCCCCCCGCCGTGGGATTTTGGGTGTGTGGAGCCCCCATCTCACGTAGGATTTTGGTGGTTCGGAGCCCCCATCCGATGTGGGATTTTGAGGATTTGGAGCCCCCATCCCATGTGGGATTTTGAGAGTTTGGAGCCCCCATCCCATGTGGGATTTTGGGTGTGTGGAGCCCCCATCCTGTGTAGGATTTTGAGGATTTGAATCCCCCATCCCAGTGTGATTTTGGGTGTGTGGATCCCCTCTCTCACCCGCTGCCCCATTCCCAGGACGCCCGGCACGCCGCCGAGGAGGAGATCTACACCAACCTGAACCAGAAGATCGACCAGTTCCTGCAGCTGGCCGACTACGACTGGCTGGCCCCGGAGCCGGGCAGCCGGGCCAGCGACTTCCTGCTGGACCTGATCGGCTTCCTGCGCAGCACCTTCGCCGTGTTCACCCACCTGCCGGTGAGTTCACCCCTGGCAGCTGGGAACCAGGGGTGGGACCCCCAGGGGCTCCTCAAACTGCTGTGTATTGTATTTGGATGATACTGTAATTTATCTACTATTTAAAATGCTGTTTGTGCCGGGCCAGCAGCTACCTGCTGACCTGATCGGCTTCCTGCGCGGCACCGTCGCCGTGTTCACCCACCTGCCAGTGAGCACCCTGGGAAAGCTGGGAACAAGGGGTGGGACCCCCAGTGTCACAGCCCGAGGTGTCTCCTTAGCCCTGAGATGAAGCACATGGCCCTGATCTCCTGGCACATATTCTCTGCTAATGGGCCATCTTTAAACCAGCTGGGACAAGGTGGTTTGGAGCCCAGCTCTTTCCGATGCCCGCCCATGAGAGGCTGCAGGAGCTGTTCTCAGAGGTTTCATGGCTGTTTATTCTTCCATTATCTCAGGATTGCTCTGTCCAGCTCACAGCTCTGCTCGCCAGACGTCCAGGGCAGAATCTGCCTGGCAGAGGCAGGACTGATCTTTTATACTCTAAATTACCTACTGGGGATTTACAATTATTTTCCAATACAATACAATCTTGTTAAACGATCCAGCTCTCGTTCCCATCCAATCTGACAGTGCCAGCATGTCATCCCAGCATGGATGACACAGAGAAGAAGGAGGAAGAAGTATCCACACCCCAAATTCTCCATCTTGGCCATGTGTCCCTTATCACAAACATTCTAGAAATCTGCTAATTCTACATTCTAACAGTCTAATTTACACTCTATTTATTTTTGCAGCTTGCATTTCTTCTCTCAATGTTGGTAAATTGTTCCAAGGAGCTGAATCCAGCCCCTGAGACACCTGGGTCTCATTTGAGGGTCTTTGAGACCCTCTCCAGGGGGGTTTTGAGACCCCCAAGGAGGCCAGAGGAATACTCTGGACTCCTACACCCCAGGGGCTCCTTGAAGTGCTGTTTATTGCATTTAGGTGGCACAGTAGTTTATTTATTATTTAAAATGCCGTTTGTTCTATCCAAATGATACAGCAGTTTATTTATTTATTTATTATTTAAAATGCCGTTTGTTGTGTCCAAATGATACAGCAGTTTATATATTTATTATTTAAAATGCTGTTTGTTGTATGCAAATGATTCAGGAATTCACGGGTTGTGGGTGACAGAGCCCAGCCCACAGCCTGACAGCCACAGCTGTGGGTTCTTCTGAATCCACTCCAGTTCTGGTTCCAGTGCATTATTTACTTTTCATTGCAAAGCATCTTGAAACATGACAAGCAATCAATAACTTTACTATTCCCTGTAGCCTATCATACCTACTGACATTACCATATTCATGTTATTATTTCCAATCACCAAAAGTTAGTGTGTTACAGTTTAAGCTAGAAGTTTATTTTTTAGTTTTCTTGCAGTGGGAAATTGTGAGATCTTTTCTCTACTTGCAACATGGCATTTTGTTTGTCTGTCCTGGTTTGCAGGACAGGTGTCTGCCAAGAAAGGCAGAACCTTCTCTTTGAAATTCTCCAAATTGTTATTATCATTTTGAAATGAAGGGGCTCTCAGGCAAAGAGATGGGAATTAGGAATAACAGTTCTTTACTAGGAAAATTAAAATAGCAATGCAGTATTACACAGAACAATCCCAAACCCTGCCAGAGTCAGAATCCAAGCTGACACCCGTCAGTCAGTCAGGGTGCTGGCAGCAGTCCCATTCCATGGTGGCTGCATCCTCCTGCAGGGGCAGATGTGGTTCAGCTGGAGCAGTGCTCCTGGAGAAGGGGCAGTTTCCTCTGAAGGTCCAGGGATGATGTGCAAAGGTCTGGCTTTCCTCTGGAATCCAGTGGAAAGAAGGTGCCTTGGTGTCCCAAATCTCAGTTTGTATCTGGGTAGGAAAGGCTTGGCTCCTGCCCTGGCTGGAGCATCTCCCAGTGGGATGATGGAATTTTATCAGCCATGCCCTGGGACTCAGTGGCCATGAACAGGAGATATCTCCTGGAGGGAGGATGGGCTGTGGGAAGATAAAGATGATTGCCCAGCTGGGTTAAAGATGGCCCATGAGCAGAGAATATGTGCCAGGAGATCAGGGGCACTGCCCCACCCAGATGGGACAGAATTCACATTGCTGGGCACATCCTGTAATGCAACCCCAGACAGGGGGCACCCCAAAATTGATGGGGTCAGGTCTGAACAGAGCACGGAGCTCCCAGGATATTACAAAAATCCTGTTTTTAAAGGTGTTGCACAAACCAGGAATTTCTGTTTTGGTTTAGGGTAAATTTAGGAGGAAATTTTTGAATGTTTTTTTTTAAAGGAAACAGATTGGAGCAGTTCTTTCCCCCAGCTGGTTTGGAGAAAATATTTTTTTGGAGAGAAGTGGGGAAAAACCTGTTTATTTAACAGGTAAAAAACTTTTTAGCACAAAAATGAACAACACTACACAGTAAAACTTCTTGCTGCTTTAAAGAGATGACAAATTTAGAAGAGTTCTTTCCGTGGGTTGCACTCTGGTTTATTTAACTTTTTTTTAGTTTTTTTGGTGCTGGGAAATGTCACAGCTTAGGGCAGGCTTGGTGGGCCACAGGTGTGAGTTCCTGGTGCTTTTTTGGGTTTTCAGTCCAGAGCAGGTTCAGACAATTCTAAGGAAAAAAAAACCAAAAAAAAACCAAAAAACAAACCCAAAAAAACCAAAACCAAAACCAAACCAAAAACAAACTCACTGTCCAGGGAGCTTCTTTGCTTTATTTAGCCAGAAAAAAAAAAAGAGATTTTTTTTTGCTGTTCACTGCAGCCTGTGTGAAGGATGTTGGGGCAGTCTCTGATAACAAACTCTGCTCCTCTTCACTCCTGGAACCAGTCTTAAACTGCAGAACTCACTGTCCAACAGAACAGACAGTTGGGGATAAAAGCATCATAAAGTTACTGCAAAACCCTCTCCCTAAATTTCGTGGGACTGAGGCTCTATCCCATCCCACTGTCCCAGCAGGATCATCATTTATCCCCCACCTGTATTTTAGATATTTTAACTTCTAGTTAACAACCATCCAGGATTATTTTTTTTCTCCAGAAAATCAGCCCATGGGTGCATTACTCAAACTACACTTAGAGTTTCCAAGTGTTTGTCAAGGCCCTGATGCCTCCCATCCCAAAATTGCTCCCTTGGAAGGCACCATATGTTTCTTTCCTCCCTCCTGTCTCAAGTCCCTGTGTTTATGCTGCTGTTGCCATCAGAAATTTGCTTTATGTTGCTTTTTGCACTGGGCTGAGTGGTGTCTCATTGGTAGGAAAAATCCAATCACCAGGGAGGTTCCTTTTTTTGTTTTTTTTTGCTCCAGCAGCTTTTTTTTGTTTTGTTTTTTTCCTCCTCTAAATGGGATTTATT
Organism: Luscinia megarhynchos; assembly: GCA_034336665.1. Classification (NCBI taxonomy): domain Eukaryota; kingdom Metazoa; phylum Chordata; class Aves; order Passeriformes; family Muscicapidae; genus Luscinia; species Luscinia megarhynchos. The sequence continues at coordinate 1,061,200 of CM067566.1, forward strand.
CTGAGCTGGATGCACTCTGGGGATCAGCAGGTATTTTGAAACAGCAAATCCCCCTCAACTCTGTGGTCGTCCTAAAAGCAATTTCAGATCTTTCTTTCTTTATGAAAATTCGCTGCTTTCACCAGCTGGGAATAAACAGGAAAGGGAAGATTTAATATTTATTTAATTTAATATTCCCCCAGTGGCAGCTTCCTGGGATTCTCCTCTGTTTTGGGAGGTGCCACACCCCCAAATCTGCAGCCTCGTGTTTTTGGGCATCCCTATCCCAGCAGGAACATCTGGGAGCTCAGACTGATTTTTTTTAGGGAGAGAAAAACCCCCAAAAAAGAACTGGGAGTGGCTCCCCTGCTGCTCTGCACCTGTGTTGAGGAGAAGAGGCTTTTTCTGTTATCAGTGGGATAAATTGATAAATAATTTGAAGTGTTGCCTCCTGAGCAGAGGTGAGCAAGGCTCTGATCCATCTCCCTGGCCAGGTTTGTCCCAAAATGTCCCCAAGCAGGTGTCCTGTGGCAGGTGCTGGAAATGGCTGGATTTCTCCTTAAAAAATGGAGAAATTGTGTTTAGCCCCTGGATTTCTCCTTAAAAAAAAAAAAAAAAAAGAAAAGTAGAAATGATTTAGCACCTGGATTTCCCCTTAAAAAATGAAGAAATGGTTTTTAGCACCTGGATTTCTTCTTTGAAAAAGGAGAAATGGTTTAGAACCTGGATTTCTTCTTAAAAAAGGAGAAATGGTTTAGCATCTGAAATTTTTTCTTGAAAAAAAAAGGGAAATGGTTTAGTACCTGAATTTCTCCTTAATAAAAAGGAGAAATGGTGTTTAGCACCTGGATTTCTTCTTTAAAAAAAAGGAGAAATGGTTTAGCACCTGGATTTCTCCTTAAAAAAAAGGAGAAATGGTTTAGAACCTGGATTTCTCCTTAAAAAAAAGAGAAATGGTGTTTAGCACTTGGATTTCTCCCTAAAAAAAGGAGAAATGATTTAGCACCTGGATTTCTCCTTAAAACAAAAGAGAAATGGTGTGTAGCACCTGGATTTCTTTAAAAAAAAAAAACGAAGAAATGGTTTAGAACCTGGGTTTCTCCCTAAAAAAAATGAGAAATGGTTTAGCACCTGAAATTTTTTCTTGGAAAAAAAAGGGAAATGGTTTAGTACCTGAATTTCTCCTTAAAAAAAAAGGAGAAATTGTTTAGCACCTGGATTTCTCCTTTAAAAAGGAGAAATTGTTTAGAACCTGCATTTCTCCTTTAAAAAAAAAAAAAAAATGGTGTTTAGCACCTGGATTTCTCCCTAAAAAAAAGGAGAAATGGTTTAGCACATGAAATTTTTTCTTGGAAAAAAAAGGGAAATGGTTTAGTACCTGAATTTCTCCTTTAAAAAAAAGGAGAAATGGTTTAGCACCTGGATTTCTCCTCAAAAAGGAGCTGTGGGCTGGTTCAGCACCTGGAGGTTTCCAGCCATCAGGCTGGGGATGCTCAGGAGCCAGTAATGGAATTTGACAGGGAGATTGGTCTCTGCACCAGAGCATGAAGCAGCAGAGATGAGCTGGGGGGGGATGCCCACAGTGATTTATGAGGTGGGCCAGGAGTGATTTATCTTCCTTAAATATTAATGTTTCCTTTTGGAGCCAGTCAGGGTTGGTTTGGAGGCTGGGAGGGCTTGAATTGGTCTAAAAAGCACCAGGACAGATGGAGGCAGCCTTTTGTCATGCAGAGCTGGCTTAGAAAAGCCCCAGCTGAGGAGAATTTTGGATTTTTTTGGGCAGCTCCAGAGCCCCCCCAAAGCCTGGGGAGGCAGGAGGGGCACCTCAGCCTGGTTTGGGCAGCTGCAGGTTTGGGATTTTTTAATGTTGATTGGAGTTTTTTCCTTCTGTTGCTGATGGATCACCCAATTTTGGGTGAGAGCAGGGCAGGAAGGACCAGGCTGCATCCCAAATGTCTCCTCATCCTTTGGTGTCAAGGCTTTTCATCCTTGGAGGGTTCAGGGAATTTTTTTCCAGTGGCTGATTTAGGAGCACTGAAATTCCTGGGCTTTGTTCTGGAGTGCAGGAGATAAAGGTGTTGTCCAAGGTGCAGAAAATGATGGAGGTGTTTGTTAAAACACCAAAAATGTGGGGTGAGCATCAGATGGGGAAGGGAAGAGCGAGAGGGGTGAAGGAACATTTCCCAAAAGGGTGAATTCCAGCTCCAGGAGGAGATTCAGGGAACAAGGTGGAGCTGATCCAAACCCATCCCAATGCACCAGCACGAGAGATTGGAAATAAATCACGACAATTTTGGGGTCTGAGAGGAGCTGCTGCCCTGTTTGAGATGAGTTTTCAGCCTGGGCCCATGAAATCCAGCATTTCCACACTGGCTGGGAGGTGTCCTTGGAGCACCTTCATTCCCATGTCCAACAGCACCCATCCCTGTTTTCTCCTGCTTTGGAAACTCCCCCATCTCCCAGAGCTGGTTCCTGCTGAATTTATGGGAGAAACCCTTTGGAGAACCATCTCCCAGAGCTGGTTCCTGCTGAATTTATGGGATTTTGGCCAAGTGACAAGTGTTCCCCTGCTGTTGGAAGGTGCAGTTTTCCCACCTGCCCATCAGGGAACCTCAGCATGTCAGAGTTCCTGGGCTAAAAATTCCACCTCCAGGAAGCCCCAGCATGGGGAAAAATCCAAACCCCAAATCCTGAGGCTGCAGGAATGCACCATGAATAATCCCAGGAATTCCATTGTCCCCACAGAGCTGCAGGAGAAATTCTCAGGGTCACAGCTCCAGGGCAGCTCAAGTGGCCTTGGGAGATCCTTGGGGTTCAATATTGGAGGGGGGTGAAGAGGAACTGAAAGGAATTTGAGCCAGGATTTGGGATTAGGGTTTGTGTTTCCCTCTTCAAGCTGATTTTTTCCTGGATTTCTTGGGAATCCCAGAATTTTTATATTGAACAATTCGGGTTGGAAGGGCTCCTCAAATGTCACCAAACCCCTGCAATGAGCAGGGACATTTCCAGCTGGATCAGGTTACCCAGAGCCATGGTCTTGGATTTTTCCAGGGATGAGGCTTCCACAATTTCTCTGGGCACCTAGCAAAAATAACCCAAAATCCTGGCTCACAACCTAAAGAACTTCCCATTTTCTCTGGAGCTCAAGCAGGAATTTGAGTCCCTAATTTTTCATTTGAATGGGAGATGATGGAAACCAGTTGATACTGGGAATTCCTGGGATTTATTTGCATGTTGTAATTTTCAGGGGGAAATCTCTAACTGGATCAGGTTGTCCAGAGCCATGGCCTTGGATTTTTCCAGGGATGAGATCTCCACCATTTCTCTGGGAACCCAGCAAAAATTACCCAAAATCCTGGCTCACAACCTAAAGAACTTCCCATTTTCTCTGGGGCTCAAACAGGAATTTGAGTCCCTAATTTTTCATTTGAATGGGAGATGATGGAAACCAGTTGATACTGGGAATTCCTGGGATTCATTTGCACGTTGCAGTTTTCTGGGGGACATCTCCAACTGGATCAGAGCCATGGCCTTGGATTTTTCCAGGGGTGAGATCTCCACCATTTTTTGGACACCCAGCAAAAATTACCCAAAATCCTGACTCATAACCTAAAGAGTTTCCATTTTCTCTGGGGCTCAAACAGGAATTTGAGTCCCTAATTTTTCATTTGAATGGGAGATGATGGAAAACAGTTGATACTGGGAATTCCTGGGATTTATTTGCACGTTGCAGTTTTCTGGGGGACATCTCCAACTGGATCAAGCCATGGATTTTTCCAGGGATGAGGCTTCCACATTTTCTGGACACCCAGCAAAAATGACTCAACCCAAAATCCTGCCTCATAACCTAAAGAGTCTCCACTTTCTCTGGAGCTCAAACAGGAATTACAATCCCAGATTTTTCCTTTGGAGTAGGAGTTGTGGGAGATGATAGAAACCACTCAATTTGGGGAATTCCTGGGATTTATTTGCATGCTGTACTTTTCTGGGGGATATCTCCAACTGCATCAAGTTTTCCCAAGTTTTCCAGAGCCATGGGATTGGATTTTTACAGGGGTGAGGTCTCCACCATTTTTTGGACACCCAGAAAAAATAACCCAAAACCCAAAATCTTGGCTGGTGCAGCAACCTAAAGATCCTCCACTTCTTCCAGGCCTTTGCAATCCCCAGATTTTTCCTTTGGAGTAGGCATTGATGGAAACCACTGGAACCTGGGGATTCCTGTGGGATTGGTTTGCACGTTGCAGTTTTCTGGGGGCAGGAAAAGTTCACAGAGAACATCCTGGGGTTTCAGTGCATGCCAGGGGCTGCATGGAACAGTCATGGTGGTTTGGAGCCACCATTCCAGAATGCTCCACTAAGTGCCCAAAAATGTCCCTGAGCAAATAAAAACGCTGATGGGAATCAAAGCATAATTAACATTTGGCTGCTGCATTAACCAGGGACAGTCAGTTCCTGCTGCTGCTGCTGTGGGGCTCATTAATATGGGATGCTCGGGTCTCCTTTAAAACGAAAAAACACTTTTTTTTAAGGGTAAAAAAATATATTTTAGTGCAAAAAGTATTTTAGGCCTTAAAAAAAAAAAAAAAGCTCAAGGGAAAAAAAAAAAAAAGGTGGTTTCTGGTTTTCAGCAAGCAAACGGCCACGGCCTCCAAAAATGAACATTTCCAGCCTAAGACTTTGCAAAGAATGACTGAAAAAGCCTTTTGTCTTTGATGGCTGATTGTTGTTTTTATTTCTTGTTGGACAAGTTAATGTAAATGGCATTGACAGGGCTACTCCAAACACACTGATTTGTTGACATTAAGCTCCTCAGAGATGGAGGGTTGTGTCAACACCTCCCCTGAACTGTCAGGTTAACAAAGCAAGGATGTTTTCTTGGGGGAGGGGAGCGGGGCCGGGGGAAGGGGGGGGTGTTTTGTTTTTATTTTCAGTTTCCTTTAATCCTCTGTTAGTCTTGTATCTCGATAACCTCCTCTGGAAGGGGAGCAGGGCAGGTCAAGAGGTGAGGCTGACCTGGGAAGGGGAAGCAATCTTTCAGCGACCCAGCAAATCCAACCTGAGCACTTCAGCGTGAACCCTCTGCAGAGGGTTGGGTTTTTTTTCTCCCTATTTTTTTTCCCCCTTCTCTGCTTATTTTTGCCAGATGGCAGGCACAGATTTCAGCTGGAGCCGTGATGGTTTTTGCCTTCTCTTGGCATCTCTTCCCCCTTTGCAAAGGCAGCTCTTGCTCTGGTAGAAAGAGCTTTGCAAGTGTTTATTTTCTTTCCAAAGAGAACGATTGCCTGTGTTTTTATTTGAAAAGTCAAATCCCTCTGGAATATTTATAAGCCAAGGCCCCGTGCATGGAAGCAAAATGCCGTGAACTTTGCACCAACCGCAGCCTGGGCCACGCTGGGAGGGACCCAAGTGGAAAATAACCATCAGGAAAACATCTCAGGAGCACCAGAGTCACCTCGGGCTTTGCACAAGCCCAGCCTGTGCTTAAATAACTCCCCTGGCCCTTGGGAGAGCTGAGCTGATCCCAGGGTTTGGCATCCATCAGCTCCTGCAGGTGGGATTGGTGAGGAGCAGGGATGGAGAGGTGCAGGAGAGCTGGAGAGGGGCTGGGACAAGGGATGGAGGGACAGGACACTGGGAATGGCTTCCACTGGGAAAGGGCAGGGAGAGGTGGGACTTTGGGCAGGAATTGTTCCCAGGGAGGGTGGGGAGGGGCTGGGGTGGAATTCCCAGATTTGCTGTGGCTGCCCCTGGATCCCTGGCAGTGCCCAAGGCCAGGCTGGATCCCACCTGGGATGGTGGGAGATGTTTGGATCAGGATCCTCTTTACAGATCCCTTCCAACTCAACCCATTCCAGGATTCTGGAGCCAGGCTGGGAGAGCTGGGAATGCTCCCTGGAGAAGGGAAAATTCCAGGGGATGCTCAGAGTCCCTGCAGGGGCTCCAGGAGAGCTGGAATTTGGGACAGGACACAGGGAATGGCTCCACTGGGAAAGGGGAGATGGGGCTGGGATCTTGGGCAGGAATTCCTGCCTGGGCTGGGATTCCCAGATTTGCTGTGGCTGCCCCTGGATCCCTGGCAGTGCCCAAGGCCAGGCTGGACACTGGAACAGTGGGAGATGTTTGGATCAGGCTCCTCCTTAAGATCCCATCCAACCCAACCCATTCCAGGATTCTGTGACAGAATAACAACACAGCTGCTCTCGTGGCTCTTTATTCTCCTCCTCCTCAAGCAGCTCCAGGTTCTCCATTTTCCTTCCCCAATTCTTCGCCGCCGTTGGAGCCTTGGAGGGGTTTTGGGCACCTCTGCTGCCCTTTGGGCTCCTTTCTTTCTTTCTCCTGTTTCTCTGCTGTTGTTCCTTTGACCCTGACCTGCTGTGTTGTCTCTGTAGGGACAGGCAGATGTCCACCCCACCATGCCAGTAAGTACTGGGCACCATGTCCTGCACCTTGGCTCTGCTCCACTCCCACCTCCAGGCTCAGGGGGCAGCTGAACCAGAAAAGGTCCTTGGTGTCAGCCAGGAGGAAAGGAAAAGATGGATTGAAAGCTGAAATCAACGGGATAAATAATTCTGGGATAAATCAGAGACCAAAGGAAAGGGTTTCCTTCCCAAGGAGTCGCTAAATTGTTGATTTTAGGGCATTGAAATGGCTCCTTTTATCACCCTGGAGTGACTGAATCTGCAGGGAATTGGCGGGAATGCCTGGTATTAGGGAAACCTGGATGAGATCCTCACACTCTGCTCCAAAGAGAAAAGATGTTGGTGAAATCCTTGCACCTTATTCAGAGAAATTCCCTGTGGGGATTCCAGCTGGAAATTCCTCCTGGTTTGAGGGGTCCTGCCCTCAGACTGGAGTGGAAGTGTGCAAAGCCAGGCTGGACGGGGCTGGGAGCACCCTGGGGCAGTGGAAGGTGTCCCTGCCGTGGCAGGGAGTGGCACTGGACGAGCTTTAAGCTCCCATCCATCCCAAACCATTCTGGAATTCACTTTTCTCCAGAAAATAATGATGTGGGTTCTCGACACGAGCCATCTCCCAGTTTGGACTTGCCCAATTAGCACCAAAATGAGACTTCCAGGCCTTCCTTCTGGTTCAGCAGCCCCCTGTGAATTTTGTCATCTCTGCTCGTTCCACGTGCGGGAGGAATTTCCATTTCCAGGGATGGGCGGCAAACAAAGCGCTCTGCTCCTGTTTCCTCTGTTCCCAGGGCTGCAAACCCGGGCCTGGGCCAGCAGAACCCACCTGGGAGCAGCCACAGTCACCTCCAGAGCCATGACCCCCCAGTCACCTCCAGAGCCTGGAGCCTGCTTCTGCTCCCCAGCCTCTACTGCCTGCTCTCCATGGCAATCCCGAAATTCCCTGCTCCGCCGGGATGCTTGTGCCCTTTTCCCTAAAAACTGAGCCTGGCTAAGCCTGGACTATTTGCAGGCTTTGAGGGGGTGGTTTCTAAGTCAACACTGAGGCCTCAAATGGTTAAAGCAATCCCAGGCTGGCTCCCATCAAAGGGTGCTCCAGGCATTCCCTGCAGCCAGGGCTTTCCAGGAGCGGGGTTGGATGTCAGGAATCCTCCCTGGTGTCCTCAGGATGTAGCCCAACAGGGAGAAATACAAAAAAAAAATTAAAAAAAAAAAAAATTCTTTTCCCTCTGGCTTTTCCAGGCTTGGAGCTGTTTAGAAGCCAGATGTATTTATTCCTTTAATTGGATCCAGTGCCTAGACAGCTCTGGAGTCAGCTTCCTACAGAGAGGGGGGCATTACTTTCATTAAGGTAAATCAATGGAAAATAATACCTGGAGCTCCCCTGGAAAGGGTCAGGGATGCAGTAATCCCTTTATATGGAGGGGCTTTGCCAGGCTGCTCTCAGTCAGGCTGGTTCTTAACAGCAGCAAATCCCAGTTTTCCTTTTATCCCTCCTGATTTTCTGTTCTCTGCCTAGTTGGGATTAATTGGCAGGAATAAATCATGGAGGAGGTGGAAAAATAAAAATGGGATCGCTCAGAGTAGCAGCAGGGCAGAGGAGGAGTTTTAGCAGAGTTTGATTTGGCCGGTGGGAAGTTGTTGTGGATAATCCTGGAAGTTTAAAAGGAAAAAAAAAGTGGGATACAGACATGGACAGGGCATGAGCAGCATCCAGAATTTTCCATGTCTGGGGCTTTCCACGCCAGAGGTGATCCAAGTTTTTAAGGGGATTGCTTGGCTTGAATGAGTGTTCAGCAGAATTCCCATAAAACAGGGATGCCTTGCAGGGGAGGGCACTGACTGGTGGCTGGAGCAGCACATTCCCGAATCCCAAACATTTGTCAGGAATCAGAGGTCAAAACAGGAGCTGGTGGTGCTTTAAAACAAGGAGCAGAGTGTCCAAATCCATGGATTTCATAGTGCTGACCCCTGGTTAACCCAGGAGCTCTGTAAACTCCAGTCTGGCTAAGCCGGGTTATCTGGAATTCCAAATTTCCTTGTTTGCTTTCAGCAGTTGGAAAATGAATGGAAGCCCAAATTCCCCATCCCATAAATCCTTTAAACCAGGGTGTGCTTCCGCGGGTGTGGTTCCCTCTGTGGAGTCACCTCGGCGTGGCTGGGTGGGAGTTTTGTTTTCCAGACTGGGGCTGGGGAAGCTGTTGGAGGATTTCTCCCTAAGGAATGTGTGGCACAGGGAATTTGGCAGCTGGAATTCCAGCCCTGGTGTGTGGAATCCAAAGGTGCCTTCTCCTTCCTGCTCCAGAGCCTCAGTCTGGACCTTCCAAAAAATCCTACCAGGAGATGAAGTTTGGGTTGGGATTCTTTTCCTCTTTAGGGGAAGTCATAGGATTTGGAATTTCCTGCCTTCCTCTTGTTTCATCCACTGCTCTTCCAAGAGCCAGGAATGTGGGAAGGGAGATCCATGAGCAGCTTCCAAAGCTCTCCACACCTTCCTTACCCCATCCATGGGAGGAGCCTGAGCCCCCTCTGGAGGAGCCCAAACCTTTTTGGGGTGTCCCTGTGCAGGGGACACTGGAGTTGATGGAAAAGTTTTGGGATTGTCACTTGGAGCCACCAGCCGTGGCTGATGCCACCAGTGTGGGTGAGGATGATTTTGTGGCCATCAAAGGATCCCTTTCCACAAATGTTTTCCCTGGATGTTAACAGCCTTGGGTAGATGGAATGGCAGGAGCAGGAAAATCATCCCAAAGTGCCGATCCCTGTGGAATTCTCACCATCCTCTGGAGTTTTTTTTTGTTGTGTTTCATGAAGGGCAAGAAATCAGGAGAACCCAATGGGTTAATTAAAAACCAATCACTAATCCCTACAGCATTCTCCATCTCACTGTTATATACATCTTCTCCCTGGTTTTTGAGCTACACCACCTCAGTTTTGAAATGGAAATTTAAGATCTGATTCCGTTTTTGGGAAAAGACGAAGCGAGCTGAGAATTCGGACGCTGCTCCCGCCGGTCACTCGGGTCTGCTCGGAAAAAAAACCTCTTGGGCTGAGCTGTGCTGGCTCACGGAGCAGCCATGGAGGGGGTGGCTTGGGATTTTTCCTTGGAGCTCATCCTTTTTTCCAGCCTGTTCACCATCTGGGCCGTCTCCTCCGGCGTGCCGAGCCTTCCCCCAACATCCCCACGGGCGGGAATCTGCGTAAATCGGGCATCTGGAGCATCCCCGTGTGTGCCCGGGGTGAGGAACCCCCAGGGCCGCTGTCCCTGAGGGAGGACGAGCTCTCCAAACTTCTGGATCTTTCCTTATTTTGTTTTTTCTCTCCGACGTCGAATTATAATTACGAAATTATTTCGGGAAGATGGAGCGGTTCAAGTCCCTCTCTTTAAGTTTTCCTGCTGCCGTAATTGGCAGCTTTGCCCCGATAAATCAGCAGAAACAAACGTGGTTCTTGCTCTTCATAAGCAGGGGGGAAAAATAAAAAAAAGAATCTGCATTTAATCAGCTTTTTGTTTCCAAAATGGCAGCTGCTTTGTATTTAATGGAAAATCAGGCTCTTCCCAATGGAAAGAATGTTATTCCCAAAGCGAATACAAAAGAAAATAAAAGCCACAAAAGAGGAGGATGAAATATGTCCATAATTTTTTTTTTCCCCCTTTTTTTTTTTTTTGGTCCTGCTCGTTCCAGTTTGGAGCCGGCAGCCTCGATCGCGGCCGGGCCGTGGCTCTGCTTTGCATCAAGAGATTTTTTTGGGAAAGTCTCGGATCCTGGGCACAGGAGACACGAACAGGACCAAAAAAATGGAGGCTACTTCATGTTCCTTGTGTAAATTTTGGCTTCCAGCTCAAAGAGGGGAGATTTTCATGGAATATTGGGAAGGAATTCTTCCCTGGTGAGGCTTCTGGAATGGAATTCCCAGATTTGCTGTGGCTGACCCCTGGATCCCTGGAATGGTCCAAAGCCAAGGGGCTTGATGGGTGGGCAATGGGTGAGATTTAAGGTCCCTTGCCACCCAAACTGTTCCAGGATTCTGGGATTTTGGTGCCAGTCTCACCTTCCAGCTTGGTGGGACATTTGGGATCAGGTGGTTCTGTGGTTATTGAGTGGCAGACCAGGAGAAAGGCTGTGATTCCTAAAGTAACTCCTAGAGAAATTCCTGGAGTAATTCCTGGAGTAATTCCTGGAGTTTCCAGGACGTTGGGCGTGGTTTTGTCCCACCCAACCTGGACTGGCAGGAATCTTTCCCACCCGTGGCTGGTGTGGAGATCCTTGGAGAGATCCTGGATCACAGGAGCCTGGAGAGCAGCTGGGTGCTCCAGCCCATTTTGGGTGATCCAGGCTCTGCACCCAGCAATTTCCATGTTCTTGACTCCCAAAAACCATTTAATTAAAAATATCCTGCCCTGCCTCTGGATGCTGAACAAGGAAAAATGCAGAGATCGTGAACTCTTCCGTTTCCTTGGATTTCTGCATATCCAAATTTCCCCCAGCACATTCCCAGCTTTGCTGCAAACCGTGGAGCTTCCAGAGGAGCTCTCTGGAAAGAGAAAAAGCCACTCTGGGTTCTTTAAGGCTTCAAAGGAACTGCCCCTTGCTGGGGGCATAAATAAATAAAATAAATAAATATTTATTTTATTTATTTTCCTATTTAACAAAAATAATGAAGCAGAAGTCACTCTTTGACTCTGAAGAGGGACAAATTGTGAGTTCCTGCTCCTGCTCATGTCCCTAGAGCCTCTGACATCCCAAATCCCACGATTTTCTGTGATTCCAAACTCCTTGAGCTGTGCTTTTTCTGTTGGATGTTTCTGCTTTTCAGGCTTCTCATGTCTCCAAGACCTCTTGATTCCTTCAGGGGAAAAACCTTTCCGTGGAGCTGGCTACTCCACAAATTATTAAAGACCCCCAAAAAAGCCCCAAACCGAATTAAAGAGCATTAAATATTTTTAATAAAAGCCCCTTTCAGCCCTGTCTGCGGGAGCTGGTTGTGACCATCACCCCCAGTGTGATTTCCCTCTTCCTTGAGCTTCCCCCAGCTCCAGCCAAAATACTTCCAGCTGTTGACCTTGGGCATCTTGGACACAGCCAAGGTTTTCTTCCTCTTTCATTGGAATGTCAGGGGGTTTGTATGGGGCTGCAGTGGCTGGTTTATTTTTGGTGTGGTGAGGATAACTGCTGGATTTGCTTTTCTCTTTTCTTCCCCCTTTTTATTTTCTTTTTTTTGGTTGTCTGGTTGTCCCTGAGCTTCTGGTGAAATTTCAGTCCTGCCATGTCTTGGTTCTGTCACCAGATCCCTGTTTTCCCAAAATATCATCAAGGTGGGAAATGTTTTCCTCTGGCAAAGGACACCCCGTGGAGTTTTTTCCACACCTCTGGAATGCAGCTTCTGAAATGGGCTCAGCTCCCAGAGGAATTTGGGAGAGATCCCTGGAATGGGAGGGGATGGTTGGAGCAGCTCCACTTTTGGCTCTTTGGAGTTTCCCAGTTGAGTTGGTCTTTGCAGGAGATGAATTCCACTTGGAATTGGGTTGACTGGTGCTGCTCTCTGTAGGTTTTCCATGGAGAGCCTGAGATCTTCCATGGTGGGACGTTGGAGATAGGGATGGTCTGAGGCCAAAATCCCAGTTTTACTCAGGAAAAGCTCCAGTGGTGAAACTCTGTTGGAATCTGGTGATTTGCTGATGGTTCTTCATGGGTGACCTTGCCCAGCCCCAGCTTCATCCATCCTCCTCCCAAACCAGCAGCTCCAGTTCCTGGGATCAGTCCTGGAATGGCAGATCCTGGGCAGGAGAGGCTCTGCCATCCCAGGAAATCAGGGCTGGGTGGGATTTGGGGTTTGGAAGGGACAGCGCTGCCATGGTGGCAGTGACAGTGGCCATTCCCTGTGTCCCGGCGTGGGTGGAATCCAAAACTCCTTCCCAAAGAAATGCCAGTGCAGGCACCGCCTCTCTCCTCTTGGGTCTGGGCATCAGGAGCTCCAAGCTCGGAGGATCCCTTGGATCCAAGATTGAGAAACATCCCATTGATCCGAGGCTGAGGAGCATCTCATGGATTCAAGGCTGGGGAACATCCTGTTGGTCCAAGGCTGAGGAGCATCCCATGGATCCAAGATTGAGGAACATCCCATTGGCCCAAGACTCGGAATATTCCATGAATACATGCCTGAGGAGCATCCCGTGGCTCCAAGGCTGAGGAGCATCCTGTTGATCCAAGGCTTGGACTATTCCATGGATCCAAGACTGAGGAACATCCATGGATCCAAGATTGAGGAGCATCCTGTTGATCCAAGGCTTGGACTATTCTATGGATCCAAGACTGAGGAGCATCCCATGGGTCCAAGATTGAGGAGCATCCTGTTGATCCAAGGCTTGGACTATTCTATGGATCCAAGACTGAGGAACATCCCATGGATCCAAGGCTGATGAGCATTCCATGGATCCAAGTCTAGAGTATTCCATGGCTCCAAGGCAGAGGAGCATCCCATACATCCAAGATAGAATAACATCCCATTGGTCCAAGGCTGGGGAGCATCCCATGGATCCAAGGCTGAGGAGCATCCTGTTGATCCAAGGCTCAGGGTATTCCATGGATCCCCAAGTCTGAGGATCATCCCATGGATCCAAAATTGAGGATCCTCCAGCTGGTCCAAGGCTTGGACTATTCCATGGATCCAAGTCTGAGGAGTATCCCATGGACCCAAGATTGAGGAACATCCCATGGACCCAAGATTGAGGATCACCCCTTTGGTCCAAGTCTTGGAGTATTCCATGGCTCCAAGGCTGAGGATCATCCCACAGATGCACAGCTGAGGAATATCCCTTCCTCCAGCAGCCATTCCCGTGTGCCCAGTCGCTCTGACCCACAAGCCAGCCTTGGCTGGAAGGTTTCCCTCCTTCTTCTTTTTCCTTGGCAAATCCCAAACCCTTGTGAACCTCACCTCCTGACTTTCCAACTCCCTAAATCCACCCAGTGGCTCCAGTGTTCAGCTCCTGGGGTGACCCCACAGAGCCAGGGATCAAATCTGGCTCTGCCAGTGGCTTGGTGGCCACACCTCAGCCACCCCCCCTGTCCCACGTCAGCAGGGAGTGACAGGGCCCAGCCCACAGCTGGAAACCAGGAACTGCTCTGCTCCTCTCCTCCTTCCATAAAAACACCCAAAAATCAGGGACAGGAAAGGGATTTGTTCCTAACAAGTCTGCTGCAAAGCTGAGGGAATAGAATTAATTAATTAAGAGTTTTCTGGATACCTGCTGGCTTTATTTGGGATGCAGCCATCATGAGTGGGGCCATGGTGCTGATTTGGGCCAGCTGAGCTCCAGCCTTGAGGGGACACCTTTAGGGCCACCAAGCTCAGGGTGACAGTGGCAACCCACCAGAGACATCAGCTGGGCTTGGGGTGTCCTTGCTTGGGCCTCTCCCTGGTTCCTTTGGACTTATTTGTCCTGGGGACCCATTTATTTGTCAGGATCTTTAGTGCAGACCCACAGCTTTTGGGTTGTCTTGTCTTTTTTTATTTTATTTTTAAGGGGTTTAGTTTGGTTTTTCTGTGTTTTTTTAAACTAAAACAAGGCTGAAAACACCCAAAACAAACCAAAAAAAAAAAAAGAATCATCCAACCAAAAACCTCCATGAAAAACCCACTTGGTCCAGTTGAAAATGGACTTCTGGGCAATTAATGAAAGGCTTATTTTTTAAGTAAACCTCTTGAAAAATATTTTTAAATTCTGCAAGTACTCACCGTTCACTTGTTTTGGTGCTTTGGGAAGCACTTGTGTTTTTGGGTGATGGTTTAGTGTTTTTCTGCCACTTTCAGTGAGTGCAGAACTGTTATTTTTACAAAAAAAACCGGCAAATCAGGACAGCACAGGCAAGGCAGGAAAAATTTCCAGAGCTGACTTCCTGCATTTCCCCCCAGTTTAGGAGGATTTGGGGCAGCCAGGGGATCCAGAAGCTGCTGGAGCAGGAGATGAGCCCTGGGAGGTCTGTGGGGTCTGAAGTCTCCATCCGTGGCCACAGAGAGATGATCCTCAGGATTATCCCGGGCTTTGTGCTACCAAACAATTGCTCATCATTTCCCCATCACGTTTCCATCCTCTGCAAAACATCCCTATGGATTGGGAAAGTCAGGAAATTCGGTGTTGAAATTATGGGGACAGCTCGTGGTGTTTATAGAAAATTGTACATTTAATACCAAAGAATTTCCCTTTTTTGGCTCGTTTTTCAGCATTCTGAACTGCCTGGATTTGCACAGCTAAATATCCTTAATCTCATCAATCCCAGTGCTTGTTGCGGGTGAAGAAGGAATTCTGCTGGTAGCAAAAAAAGAAAAAAATAATTGGGAACTCTGAGAGCACTGTCAGGCTTTGTTTTCCATGGAAATGCTGCAATAATTCCTTGGAGGGTTCTCAGTGCTATGGCAGGAGTTGGGTTTGGATTTTTGGATTTTTGGATTTTTGGATTTTTGGATTTTTGGATTTTTGGATTTTTTGGAATTTTGGATTTTTTTATTGTTGGATTTTTGGATTTTTGGATTTTTTCATTGTTGGATTTTTGGATTTTTTTATTGTTGGATTCTTGGGGTTTTGGATTTTTGAATTTTTTTTTTTTGATTTTTGGATTTTTTGGTTTTTGGATTTTTAGGTTTTTGGATTTTTTGGGTTTTGGATTTTTGGATTTTGGATTTTGTTGGTTTTTAGATTTTTGGATTTTTTGGGTTTTGGAATTTTTGGATTTTTTGAATTTTTTTTGGTTTTTGGATTTCACCTCCCTCCTGGTTTGGGATGTGCAGGAGGCACCAACAGGTGAAGGGATCCCTGGAAGTGGCCAAGGAGCAGCCTGGGGTTGTGTCAGGGTGGAGCTGGGGGATGATTTTTGGGTCCAACCCGGCCCATTCCACCATTCCTGCAGGGTGGCAGGGTGGCTGAGATTAATGGGCATTTATTTGAACAACCATTCCGTCTCAGTAGCTCCTTAATGAGTCCTTTGATAGCGAGGAGTCCTTAATTAACGAGGCAGCCTCCTGGCGTTTCCTCTCCCTAATTGGGAACAGATTGGCCCTTTGCAAACAAACGCTCCCGAGCCGCGGGGGGCTGCCCTGGGAATGCAGAGCCTTCCCTCTCTGCCCAGGGATGCAAAAAGAGGATTTCATGGCTGATCTCCTCAGCAGGATGGACTTGGTGAGGGGCAGACATTGAGGTTTGGAGCCCCCAACCCTGGAGGTGTCACCTGGATGGGGACAAGGTGTGGTTGGGTCACAGATGGGGCTGGGTGATCCTGGAGGGATTTTCCAGCCTCAGTGACCTGTGGGGATGTGTTCTGCCAGGAGCCCCTTGGCTGCAGGAGTTTGGCTCCTCCCTTTGCGTGCTTGGAATTGTCACAGGGAACCTTCTGGATCGTCCCTGTGTGCCCAGAGAGTGGCACAGGCAGGGCAGTGTCACCTTGAGCCCCTGGAACATTCTGGATCGTCCCTGTGTGCCCAGAGGGTGGCACAGACAGGGCAGTGTCACCCTGAGCCACCACAGGAACCTTCTGGATTGTCCCTGTGTGCCCAGAGGGTGGCACAGACAGGGCAGTGTCACCTTCAGAGCCCCTGGAACATTCTGGATCGTCCCTGTGTGCCCAGAGGGTGGCACAGACAGGGCAGTGTCACCTTGAGCCCCTGGAACATTCTGGATCGTCCCTGTGTGCCCAGAGGGTGGCACAGGCAGGGCAGTGTCACCTTGAGCCACTACAGGAACATTCTGGATCGTCCCTGTGTGCCCAGAGGGTGGCACAGGCAGGGCAGTGTCACCTTGAGCCACTACAGGAACATTCTGGATCGTCCCTGTGTGCCCAGAGGGTGGCACAGACAGGGAGGGCAGTGTCACCCTGAGAGGTGTCATGCCAACCCCAAGATTCCAGGACAGGGATTCATTGCCAGGAATTTGGTTACCCACAGACAATAAATCCATGGATTTTGCTGGATAACACCCTCAGGACAGCTTTCCATGGATTTTTCTGGGATAACACCCTCAGGACAGCTTTGGTCCATGAATTTTTCTGGGATAACACCCTCAGGACAGTTTTCCATGGATTTTTCTGGGATAACACCCTCAGGACAGTTTTCCATGGATTTTTCTGGGATAACACCCTCAGGACAGCTTTGGTCCATGGATTTTGCTGGATAACACCCTCAGGACAGTTTTCCATGGATTTTTCTGGGACAACACCCTCAGGACAGCTTTGGTCCGTGGATTTTGCTGGATAACACCCTCAGGACAGCTTTCCATGGATTTTTCTGGGACAACACCCTCAGGACAGCTTTGCTTGACTGAGGTTGTGCCAAGGAGGCGTTTGGGCATCTTGGCCACGGAGGTCTGTGAGCTTTCACCTGTGATCCTCGTTCTTCCCAGTGCAAACCCAAGTTTGCATGGGGTTTGCAAAGATTTTAAGTAATGGGTGACCCCACAGGAGCTGTGCATGGTTTGAAGCTCTTTAATTTCCTGCCACGTTGGTAAATGAGCTTTGGTGCCTTTGAGGGGTTTGTTTTCCCCTTTCCCTGCAGAGAGCTCAGCTCGGGGTTGCATTCCTGCTCCTTGCTCCCTTTTCAGACCCCATCCCTCACTTTGGACAATTTGTCCCCGAGCTGGAGGGACCAGGGTGTCGGGGCAGGTTGTTCCCAAATCCAGACAGAGGCAGAGCCAGGCTGGAGCCGTGGCAGGGAGCAGCATCAGGACAGCCCGGGATTGCCCAGCCTGTGGGACTGCCCCCACTTCTGCCACGCTCCCCAAAATCCTTAAAGAATTGGTGTGGGGCTGGAGCTGTCCTACTGCTCTGAGCAGCCCCAGGGCTCTGCAGGAGCTGTGACACCCCCAGTGACACCAGGAGCTTCCCAGTCCCTGCCAAGGAACAAGGGCTGGCACCACAGCCAGGGCAGGGCGGCGATTTTGGGAGGGTTGGGGTGGGAATGATTTTGGGAGGGTAATGATTTTGGGAGGATTTGGATGGGTAATCATTTTGTGAGGGTTTGGGGTGGGTAATGGTTTTTGGAGGGTTGGGGCACGCAGTGATTTCAGGAAGATTGGGGTGGGTGACAATTTTGTGAGGGTCGGGATGGGAAATGATTTTGGGAGGGTAATGATTTTTGGAGGTAATTATTTCTGGAGGGCTGGGATGGGTAATGATTTTGGGTGGGTAATGATTTTGGGAGGGTTGGGATGGATAATGATTTCAGGAGGGCTGGAGTGGAGGATGATTTTGGGAGGCTTGGGGTGGGTAAAGATTTTGGGAGGTAATGGATTTGTGAGGGTTGGGGTGGGTAATGATTTTGTGAGGGTTTGTGGTGGGTGATGATTTTGGGTGAGTAATGATTTTGGGCAGGTTGATGTGGATAATGATTCTGGGAGGGCTGGGGTGGGTGATGATTTTGGGATGGTTTGGGTGGGTAATGCTTTTGTGAAGGGTTGGGCTGGGTAATGAATTTGTGAGGGTCAGAATAGGTAATGAATTTGTGAGGGCTGGGATGGATAATGATTTCAGGAGGGCTGGAGTGGGGGATGATTTTGGGAGGGTTGGGGTGGGTGATGAATTTTTGAGGGTTCAGCATATTTTATGATTTTGGGCGTGTGATGATTTTGTGAGGGCTGGGATGGGCAATAATTTCAGGAAGGTTGGGGAAGGTGATGAATTTGGGAGGGTCGGGCTGGGTAATGATTTTGGGTGGTAATGAATTTGGGAGGGTTGGGATGGGTAATGAATTTGGGAGGGTTGGGATGGGTAATGATTTTGTGAGGATTGGGGTGGGTAATGATTTTGTGAGGGTTTAGCATATTTTATTATTTTATATGGCTAATGATTTCGGGAGGGTTGGGGAGAGTGATGAATTTAGGAGGATTTTGCTGGGTAATGATTTTGTGAGGGTTAGGGTGGGTAATGATTTCAGGAAGGTTGGGGTGGGTGATATTTTAGGGAGGGTTGGGATGGATAATGATTTTGTGAGGGTTAGGGCAAGCAGTGATTTCAGGAAGGCTGAGGTGGGTGATGATTTTGTGAGGGTTTAGCATATTTTATGATTTTGGGTGTGTGATGATTTTGTGAGGGTTAGGGATGGGTCATGATTTCAGGAAGGTTGGGGTGGGTGATGAATTTGGGAGGGCTGGGATGGATAATGATTTTGTGAGGGTTTAGCATATTTTATGATTTTGGGTGTGTGATGATTTTGTGAGGGTTGGGGTGGGTGATGACTTCAGGAAGGTTGGGGTGGGTGATGAATTTGGGAGGGCTGGGGCTGTGCAGACACATCCTCAGAATCCGGCTCTTCCAGCGCTGCAGGAAAACTCACCAAAACAAACCCCCAAAAAACCCCAAATCCAACACTGCAAAGTGCAACTCCATCCTAAATAACCTCCAAAGAGCCGAGCTGGGCACGTGAGGCAGGAGGATGTGCTCCATTCCTGCCCTTCCAAGGGGGAGCACAAACAACCTCCAGCTGCAGCAGCAGCTTGTTAGCGCCGAAACATCGTTTGTCTCCTGTCAGCAGCAGCTGCTTATCCAGCAGATTTCCCCCTCCATTCCCGGGAAAATGGCCTGAAATTGATGTTCTCGAGCCACAGCTGACTTTATAAGGAGCTGCTGTGACTCGTGGAGAGCAGGAAAGGATTAAGTTGGGTCTTATTTATAAGGAGTGAAACCCATAAATTCCGGGAGGGTTTTAAATCTCGGTGCCCAGGGCTGGAGCTGCTGCTCATCCCTGGTGGTGCCTTCTGTTCTCTGAGCTGACATTCAACACCGTGATTGAGACTCCTGTGGCATCTCTGAGTTCTCTGATAATAAATATAACAGGGAAAAAAAAAGGGATTCGGGCTTAAAAAGCAGAAAAAAATAATTCTGTATGCTTTTGCTTTTCTTCAGATATTGCTGGATTTAAGCTGTGAGGCATCTGTGTGTTCTTTAAAAGGAAAAACCGAGTGTTTTTTAAAGGAAAGAATTTTAGGTGTTTAAAGCTCAAGAGTAAAGGAAATGGAAGGTTGTGCTATCAGCTGGCCTGAGAAGATTCAGGTTCAGAGTGAGGGCAGTGGACATCTGAAAGAATTTTAGGCCTGGCCTAACTTGTGTGGAAAAGGCAGAAGGAGGGAAGGCTGAGCCAGAAGCTGCTTCTGGGCTTGTTTGGATGCCCTTTGCCATAAATCCTGGGAGAACATTCCCATAAGGAACATCCTGGAGTGCCCCTTCCCTCGGGAAAACCTCTCAGAGCTGTGCTGCCTCCAGGCCCTGATGATGAAATTGCTTTTCCCATCCCATTTTCCTCGTTTGGGGCTTAATTAAGTGACATTTCATCTCAGTTGTTTGCTCTTTTTCACCCACTCGTGGTGCCACTTGTCATTCTCTCTCCTGACCAGGAATTGGTGCCCAGGGCAGGTGTGGGTCACCCTTCAGGGCCCTCCAGGTGCTGGTCTGAGCCCTGCTTGGGGTCTAACAGGGCAGGTTTTGGTCAGTAGGGACAGAAAACCTTCCTGGGGTTTTTCCTTTGTGGGAAAGGAGGGAATCCAGTGGCACCTGGACAGGCTGGAGAGGTGAGCAGGTGGGAAACTCATAAAGTTCATCTTGAGGGGTTTTCCCTTGGAGAAGAGCAGCTCAAGTGGCCTTGGGAGATCCTTGGGATTCAGTATTGGAGAGGAGTGAGGAGGAACTGAAAGGAATCTGAGCCAGGATTTGGGATTAGGGTTTGTGTTTCCCTCTTCAGGCTGATTTTTTCCTGGATTTCTTGGGAATCCCAGAATTTTTATATTCGAACAGTTAGGGTTGGAAGGGCTCCTCAAATGTCACCAAACCCCTGCAATGAGCAGGGACATTTCCAGCTGGATCAGGTTGGAATTGGGCTGGGATTTTGGGAAGGAATTCCTGCCTGGGCTGGGATTCCCAGATTTGCTGTGGCTGCCCCTGGATCCCTGGCAGTGCCCAAGGCCAGGCTGGACACTGGGACAGTGGGAGGTGTCCCTGAACATGGATGGGGTGGAATGGGATGGGATTTAAGATCCTTTCCAGCCCATTCCATGGATTCACCTGGGGGTGAGAACCTCCAAGGCTTCTCCAAGGGTTACAACCCTCCGGAAATTCCTGCTGATGTGGAGCCTGAGCTACTCCAGGGATTTTCTCCTGGGGTCAGGAGCTGCCCCATCCCCTGTGCTCAGCAGGGTCCCAGGGTTTGGCTGCAGAGCTTTGATTTTCCATCCTCTGCTTCCATCTGGGACATCTCAGTGGCACAGGGAGGGGTTGAGGGCACTTGGAATGCCCAGCTGGAGCAGAGGAGGCTCAGGGGAGGCTCATTGGGATTTTCTCCTCCTGAGGGGCAGCTGTGACAGGGACAGCACCAGGGAAGGGCTGGGAGGTTCAGGGTGGATTTTGGGAATGATTCCTCCTCCAGAGGGTGCTGGGCACTGCCCAGGCTCCCCAGGAACGGGCACAGCCCCACTGAGCTCCAGGAGCGTTTGGGATGCCCGGGGGGGATTTTGGGGTGTCTGTGCAGGGCCAGCACTTGGATCCACAATCTGTGGGTCCCTCCCAACTCAGGTTCTGTCAAAACTCCTCAGCCACAGCAAAAACTCGAGTGTCTGTTGGAAGTAATGAAGAAAAATCACAGCGGGGCAGCGCCGCACTTCAGAGCTGAGGAATTGGCACAAGCAGGGTTTTAAATAACCCAGCATGTCAGAGAAGCACAAACTAATGATGAAAAGCAAAGGAAAAAAACCCCAGAGCTCTGCTAAACTTTATGTTTGCCGTGCTTCATCTTCATTTTGGTGCAGGTGTTTGTTGGGAGGTGAGTGATGGACGCTCCTGGGAGATGGAGCACCCTGCCCTGCAACGCTCCTTTTTTAAATAAAGAAAAACAACATTTCTCCCTCGTGCTGAAGATGGATGTGGCCTGAAGATCCAAACCAACTTTGCAGAGCTGGGAAAAAAAAACCTTTCCCAGCACAGGCATCAAAAATTGCCGTGCTGAGATAACGAAACCGGCGACGCCGAGCTGGAATCGCGGCGTAAGCGCCGCGCTTAATCCCAGTTTAAACAGGGCTTAAAGAGTCAGTGAGAGCTGCTAGGCCACGCCTTGGTGTCAGGAAAGCGTGGTGAGAGTCTTTTGTGAGTGTTTGAGGACATAATCTCCTGCTGGAGCTGTTCTCAGGGCTGCACCATGATCCCGAGCCTCCCTCGTGGCGCCGCACACGCAGCGTCGGGATCGTTCCCTGTGCTGCCAGCCTGAGGGCTTGGGCAAAATCCCGCCCTTGTGCCAGGGGATTTCAGCATTTTTAGGGGCTTAATTCCTCTTGCAGACCCAGCTGCCATAGAGAGGGTCAGGCTGTGGCTGGGAATGTCCAAGGACAGGTTGGAGCACCCTGGGATGGTGGGAGGTGTCCCTGCTTATGGAATGGAATGGGATGGGATTTAGGGTCCCTCCCACCCGAACATTCCATGATTCCCTGATAATCCGTGGGATGTTGCCTGTGTTAGGACACTCTGAGCACCCCAAAGCTCTGCTGGACTGGAGCTTCTCCCAGCTGCACCCAACAAGGTCTGGCCATTCCCTCAGCCATGGGCACTTCCAGAGGGAATTCCTCTGGGAGAAGGTGGTTGGGATGTTGAGCACTGGACACACACAGGAGGCTGGGCTGGGCTGGAGAAATTCTCTGGTGGCTTTACTGAGGAATTCCAGCTGGTCTGGAGAAGTTTTGTGCTGGTGGCTTTTACTGAGGGAGCTGAGCTGGTCTAGAGGAGTTTTCTGGTGGCTTTACCAAAGGGGCTGGAGACGTTTTCTGGTGAATTTAACTGAAGAGTTTTGGGCTGGTCTAAAGGAGTTCTCTGGTGACTTTCACTGAGAAGGTAGGGTTGAGCTGGAGAAGTTCCCTGGTGGCTTTACTGTGGGGCTGGAGAAGTTCTGTGGTGGATTTACTTGAGGAGGTTTGGCTGAGCTGGAGAAGTTTTCTGATGGATTTAACTGAGAAAGTTTGGCTGGGCTGGAGAAGATCTCTGGTGGATTTAACTGAGGAGGTTTTGGTTGAGCTGGAGATGTTCTGTGGTGGATTTACTTGAGGAGGTTGGGTCGGAGAAGTTCAGTGGTGGCATTAACTGAGGAATTTGGGCTGCTCTGGAGTTCTCTGGTGGCTTTACTGAGGAATTTGGGCTGGTCTAGAGAAATGTTGTGCTGGTGGCTTTTACTGAGGGGGCTGAGCTGGTCTAAAGGTGTTCTCTGGTGGCTTTTTCTGGAGATTTGGCTGAGCCAGAGAAGTTCACAAACAGTCCTTGGCCCACAAGCACCCACCTGGGCCAGGCTGGAGCTCTGATTCAGGGCAAGTGGTGCAACCTCAGGGCCCAGTCTCTGATGATGGTTGTGAGGCAGATCAGAGAAAACTTCGGACCGACTCTGACACCTGTGTCACAGCCCGAGGTGTCTCCTCAGCCCTGAGCTCACTCTGCAGCACATGCAGGTGGTTTGAGCCCAGCTCTTCCCATGAGAGGCTGCAGGAGCTGTTCTGAGAGGTTTCCATGGCTGTTTATTCTCCCTCATCTCAGGATTGCTCTGTCCAGCTCACAGCTCTGCTCGCCAGACGTCCAGGGCAGAATATGCCTGGCAGAGGCAGGACTGATCTTTTATAGTCTAAATTATGTACTAGGGATTTACAATTATTTTCCAATACAATTCAGTCTTATAACATGGTCCATAACATGGTCCAGCTCTGACCCATCCAATCTGACAGTGCCAGCATGTCACCTAGCATGGATGACGCAGAGAAGAAGGAGGAAGAGGTATCCACACCCCAAATTCTCCATGTTGGCCACTTAATATAAACATTCTAGAAATCTACTTATTCTACATTCTAACAGTCTAATTTACACTCTGTTTTTACAGCTTGCATTTCTTCTCTCAATGTTGGTAAATTGTTCCAAGGAGCTAAATCCAGCCCCTGAGACACCTGGGTCTCACTCGAGGGTCTTTGGGGACCCTCCAGGGGGGTTGTGAACCTCCCAGGGAACACTCTGGGCTCGGTCACACCTGTCTCAGTCCCACTGACCAGTGTCCGTCTGTCCTGCAGGGGAAGGTGGCCCAGACCGCCTGCATGTCGGCCTGCAAGCACCTGTCCACGTCGCTGCTGCAGCTGCTGCTGGAGGCCGAGGTGAGGCAGCTGACGCTGGGCGCCCTGCACCAGTTCAACCTGGACGTGGAGGAGTGCGAACGTAAGAGCCCAACCGGCCACCGATCCGGGAACTGCTGCTCTGCCCACGCTCGGGGTTTGGGGAGTTAAATCTGCACTCAAACCAGCCCTGCCACAGGCCAGAGCTCTGCTCTGCCCCACACTCGGGGTTTGGGGGAGTTAAATCTGCACCTCAAACCAGCCCTGCCACAGGCCAGAGCTCTGCTCTGCCCCACACTCGGGGTTTGGGGGAGTTAAATCTGCACCTCAAACCAGCCCTGCCACAGGCCAGAGCTCTGCTCTGCCCAAACTCGGGGTTTGGGGAGTTAAATCTGCACCTCAAACCAGCCCTGCCACAGGCCAGAGCTCCTGCTCTGCCCACGCTCGGGGTTTGGGGGAGTTAAATCTGCACCTCAAACCAGCCCTGCCACAGGGCCAGAGCTCCTGCTCTGCCCCAAACTCGGGGTTTGGGGGAGTTAAATCTGCACCTCAAACCAGCCCTGCCACAGGCCAGAGCTCTGCTCTGCCCCAAACTCGGGGTTTGGGGAGTTAAATCTGCACTCAAACCAGCCCTGCCATGGGGCCAGAGCTCTGCTCTGCCTCAAACTCGGGGTTTGGGGAGTTAAATCTACCTCAAACCAGCCCTGCCATGGGGCCAGAGCTCTGCTCTGCCTCAAACTCGAGGGTTTGGGGGAGTTAAATCTGCACCTCAAACCAGCCCTGCCATGGGGCCAGAGCTCTGCTCTGCCTCAAACTCAGGGTTTGGGGAGTTAAATCTGCACTCAAACCAGCCCTGCCACAGGGCCAGAGCTCTGCTCTGCCCACGCTCGGGGTTTGGGGGAGTTAAATCTGCACCTCAAACCAGCCCTGCCACAGGCCAGAGCTCCTGCTCTGCCCACGCTTCGGGGTTTGGGGGAGTTAAATCTGCACCTCAAACCAGCCCTGCCACAGGGCCAGAGCTCCTGCTCTGCCCACAATCGGGGTTTTGGGGGAGTTAAATCTGCACCTCAAACCAGCCCTGCCACAGGGCCAGAGCTCCTGCTCTGCCAAGCTTGGGGTTTGGGGAGTTAAATCTGCACCTCAAACCAGCCCTGCCACAGGGCCAGAGCTCCTGCTCTGCCAAGCTCGGGGTTTGGGGAGTTAAATCTGCACCTCAAACCAGCCCTGCCACAGGGCCAGAGCTCCTGCTCTGCCCCACAATCAGGGTTTGGGGGAGTTAAATCTGCACCTCAAACCAGCCCTGCCACAGGGCCAGAGCTCCTGCTCTGCCAAGCTCGGGGTTTGGGGAGTTAAATCTGCACCTCAAACCAGCTCTGCCACAGGGCCAGAGCTCCTGCTCTGCCCACGCTCGGGGTTTGGGGAGTTAAATCTGCCCCTCAAACCAGCCCTGCCACAGGCCAGAGCTCTGCTCTGCCCCAAACTCAGGGTTTGGGGAGTTAAATCTGCACCTCAAACCAGCCCTGCCACAGGCCAGAGCTCCTGCTCTGCCCCACACTCGGGGTTTGGGGAGAGTTAAATCTGCACCTCAAACCAGCCCTGCCACAGGCCAGAGCTCTGCTCTGCCCCACGCTCGGGGTTTGGGAGAGTTAAATCTGCACCTCAAACGGCTTCAGGCCCTGAGTTTTGAGGGTGGCAGAGCAGGTCTTGTTTGTGAAATGAGTTATTTAGTGACCAGATAGGAGAAAAAGAAATAAGAGGTTTTAATCAAAGTTACTGCAGGGTATAAATAAAAAAATTTATTAGTGCATCACGTGAAATTATGTGAGACTTAAGGTATTTATATTAAAATTATATTTGTAAATATATTTATATTTATATTTATTTTATATTTATTTCTATTTCTATCTTTATCTTTATCTTTATCTTTATCTTTATCTTTATCTTTATCTTTATCTATCTTTATCTTTATCTATATCATCTATATCTATATATATCTTTCTATGTTTCTATATTTCTATTTCTATATTTATATTTATATTTATATTTATATTTATATTTATATTTATATTTATATTTATATTTATATTTATTTCTATTTTTATCTATATTTATATCTATATCTATATCTATATCTATCTATATTTCTATATTTACATTTATATTTATATTTATATTTATATTTATATTTATATTTACATTTATATTTGCACATACATTTACTCTTACACTTCAATTGAAAATTATAATAATAATTTAGAAAAAAGAAGTTTGCATTCTCCATTAAAAAAAAAAAGCTTCTGCCTTTATTAGCAAACACCTATCCTTCAAACCAAGACAGTCACCTGTGATAATTCCCTTTTTTTTTGGCTGCAAATGTCTGGTGGCTCTGCTGATACTGGAAATTGCTTCAATTTGGTTTTTTTTGGAGCAAAAATCCATCAAGGGTTGAATTTTGGGGTGAGCCAGTTCCGAGAGGGAAGTGGTGTATTCAGAAAATAAGTTTCAGTTTGCAAGGTTGGGTTTTTGGTTATTTTAAATTTTGCTTTTTGGTTATTTTTAAAAGATTTTAGAAAATCTTTAAAAAAATATTTTTAATCTTTTTTTTCTTAGCTGAAAGCACAGGTGTGAATCTCCACATCCTCACAGTTTGTGCCTCTGCCTCTGTCCTCTTCCTCTCCCCAGATTCCCCAAATTTGCCCAATCCAGTTTTATCTTGCACTTATCACATTAAAATCACATTATCACTTAGAATTTTAGGATTTTAGCTCTGTTTGGAGCACTTCCAGCGAGTGCCATGACGAGGGAATGGGGCTGCAGAGTTTTGGTGCTGGAATTTATCAAGGTTTTGTTTGTGAACACTGAAGAAATAATCTGGTTGAAGGAGAGGTGAGGTGAGGTGAATTAAGGATATTATTTAAATTTTAATTTTAATTTTTTTGTTAAAATATTTAAATCAAGGAAATTATTTAAATATTAAAATTTAAACCACCCTGGAATTCTTGGATTCTGGGATTCCATGGTGCTTGGCAGAAAGGTGAGGTTGTGATGGGACCCCTCACCTGCTCTTTGAATCTCCCCCTTCCTTAAATCTGAGCTTTTTTGGCGTGTTCAGAGCACAAAAAATACAGTTTATTCATTTTTATTATTTCCCAAAAGGAAGCTGTTGTAGGACAGAGGACAAACATTGAATTAAACACACACCAAGAGCCAGATCTTCCATGAAGCAAAAAAAAAACAACACTGGAGAGGAAAAAAAATCTCAAAGCCTTTTTAGAAGAGGTGATGCTTTTTTCAGGAAAGGCGTTTTTTCCTCAGAGGGATTCCTGTCTCCCAGAAGAGACAAGAAATTGTATCCATAATCCAGAATTTAACAATGCAATGGGATTTTTGAATTCCTACATGCCCTGCTCTGCTCTTTTTGAAGAGATAAATCCGTATAAAAATATATAATTTGAGAAATAAGTAATTTTTCCATCTCCCCTCTACCTCAGATGCAGTGGGAATCAAATGTAACAACCCAAATTTGGAGGTGATAGCTGAAAAATCCCAAAGAAATGGGGCTGTTCTGTCTCCTGAGAAGTGATTCCCATCTCCATAACGGGTTCCAGCAGTGGCTGAGGAGTTTTTACAACCCTGAGATCATAAAATGAGCAATTCCATCATCTCCAAAGGCTTTTCACTGCTGCTTTATGGGAAATTAAAAACACCCTAAAAATCTGTATTTCAAATTCCATGAAATCCCCTTTATTTTAGTCAGCCCCTCTCCTGGGGATCAGCCAGGCACACACCCAGATGTCTCTGCTGGCTTTAAGGAATTCTCCATCCCAGATTCTCAATCCCAAAATGTGCCCACATGGATCCTGGCACAGCCATTCTCCCACATCCTTCTCTGGCTTGTGGGAATTTCTCACATGGAAATCCTGGGATTTGGGGGAACTTTGTCCTTGATGCTGGAGTCATCCTCTCCCTTGATGTTCTTTTCCAACCTGTGATCCACCAGGGACTGGGATTTGGATATCCCTACCTGGTGTGTGTCCTGCTGCAGTGCACCAGGAAAAACCTGGATTTTGGGGAAAAAGTGGGAATGTTGCAGCAGAGAGATGGGAGTGTTTAAGCAGAGCAGATCAGGAGAGGCATGTCCACCCCACAGGCGTTGATCTTCTGATGTGCCTCAGGTCCTGGGGTCAGGTTTGGGCACCTCCCAAAAAGAGCATGCCCAGGGAAGGGAACAGAGCTGGGAAAGGGCTGGAGAATTCCTGAGGGAAATGGGAAGGGGCTGGAGAATTCCTGAGGGAAATGGGAAGGGGCTGCAGAATTCCTGAGGGGCTGGGAAGGGGCTGGAGAATTCCTGAGGGAAATGGGAAGGGGCTGGAGAATTCCTGAGGAGCTGGGCAGGGGCTCAGCTGGAGAAAAGGAGGCTCAGGGACCTTGTGGCTCTGCACAACTCCCTGCCAGGAGGGGACACTGGGGGGATTTGGGATCTGGGAACAGGGACAGGGACAGGACACAGGGAATGGCTCCCCACTGCCAGAGGGCAGGGCTGGGTGGGATTTTGGGAGGAATTCCTGCCTGGCAGGGTGGGCAGGCCCTGGCACAGGGTGCCCAGAGAAGCTATGGCTGCTCCTGGATCCCTGGAAGGCCAAGTTGGATCCCCCGGCCTGGCCTTGGGCACTTCCAGGGATGGAAATTCCAGAGCCTCTTGAGCTGGTGGTGGGATGGGCACAGTTCACGTTTTCTGCTGTTGGTGTTGAATGATCTGAGAGCTTCACACCTGCCAGGACACACCTCGGGTTCAGGTGTGGGAACCTGTGCAGATCCTTGACCCGACTCTTAATCCAGTCCTGTGGATTCTGTTCCAAATTTCTTGGCATGCATCTCCAGCATCCTTCCGAAGAGTCTCCTTTTCTTCAACTCGAAAAACATCTCTTGGTCAAC
This sequence comes from Luscinia megarhynchos, assembly GCA_034336665.1. Taxonomy (NCBI): domain Eukaryota; kingdom Metazoa; phylum Chordata; class Aves; order Passeriformes; family Muscicapidae; genus Luscinia; species Luscinia megarhynchos. The sequence continues at coordinate 1,089,631 of CM067566.1, forward strand.
CCCTGGGGCTGGGGGGCTCCCCAGCCCTGCCAGTGTCCCATGACTGGGACCACTCCTTTCCCTGCAGTGCCAGCACTGCAGGCCCATCTTTGTTCCATCAGAGGGGCGATTGATGGCGAGGGAGAGAAGCTGTCCTTTAATCCGACCCAGTTCAGTGTTTTGGGTGGCTCCTCCCTCTTCCCACATCTCTCTGAAATTACCCAGATGGGAACGAGCTTTGAGAGCTTGGGCTGTAATGGGGAACAGCTTCAGAGCAGGCTTGTGTGGGAATGGTGGGGGAGAAGGAGAAGCTCAACGTGGGAATTGGGATCTTCTCTCTGTTCCTCTCGCCTCAATTCCCACCCAGCATTTCTCACTTTTTCCCCACCTGTGAGTTTCTCCAGGGTCCATGCATGGATTTGTTCCTCAGCCTCAGTGTCCTCAAGGTGTCACTTTGTTCCTGTGGATATGCAACAGGAAGAACAGGAACATCACTTGGCTTTTCTGGGATGGCCTTCCAAGGCTTTATCCAGGGCTTTATGCCATGCCTTGGCTTTTCCAAGGCTTTATCCGAGGAGATCCCATCACTTGGCTTTTCTGGGATGGCCTTCCAAGGCTTTTTTCAAGGAAATCCCATCACTTGGCTTTTCCAAGGCTTTCTCCAAGGAGTTCCCATCACTTGGCTTTTCTGGGATGGCCTTCCAAGGCTTTATCCAAGAAGATCCCATCATTTGGCTTTCTAGGATTTATTACTTGGCTTTTCCAAGGCTTTATCCGAGGACATCCAATAACTTGGCTTTTCTGGGATGGCCTTCCAAGGTTTTATCCAAGGAGCTCCCATCACTTGGCTTTTCCAAGGCTTTATCCAAGGAAATTCCATCACTTGGCTTTTCTAGGGCAGCCTTACAAGGCTTTATCCAAGGAAATCCCATCACTGGGCTTTTCTAGGATTTATCATTTGGCTTTTCCAAGGCTTTATCTGAGGAGTTCCCATCACTTGGCTTTTCCAAGGCTTTATCCAAGGAAATTCCATCACTTGGCTTTTCTAGGATTTATCACTTGGCTATTCCAAGGCTTTCTCCAAGGAACATGACTTCAAGATCTCCATCCTTCCTTGAGGAATCCTGAGATGCTCCATTCCCCAGATCTTATCTGTGAAGATTGCTCCACGTTCTCTTCCCCAGGAGCTGCTCCAGCCTCCATCCCAGAGCTGCCATCACTAATCCCATGTGCTTCAGAGGAAATCTTGCCCTCAGATGATGTTTTTGAGGGATGAAGTCACCGGCTGGGTCCATTTTTGCTGCTCAGTCCATGCCAGGCCCTGTCCCCGCGTGCGCAGCCGCACCGAGGGCACAGAGAGATCCCCCCGTTGGCTGTAATTAATTAATTTACAGTGGATGTCTCTTTTCTGCCGTGCCTTTGAACTCTTTATTCTTTGTGCATTGTAAAGAGCTTAACGGTTCCTGTTCCTTGATTCTTTCATCAGTGAAATGTTTTGGAAGAGAGGTTGGAGTCCCCCTGTGACCTGCCCTGGGTGGCCCAAGCCTGTAGACCTTGCAAAGACATTACTTTTTTGGCCTGAACACAAACCCCTCAAACCTTTAGCCTGGCTAAATGCTTTTGTACAAACGGCTGCATACTGATCTGCTCTATTCTCCGGTGATTTTCTGCTCAAGGGGCTGCTCTGTAGGTTTGCCTGCTGTGTTTGCCACTTGCCTTGGTCGTGGAGAGGGTACAACAAACGAACCCGACAGTGCTGAGGCCAACACTGTGCTCGGTTGTTCCGAGAAAATTATCCTGAAATCTGCTTGAAGAGATTAAACCCAAGAAGAACTGGCTGTGTCTCTCCTCTAAAGCTCCTCTCTGGTCTTTGTTTCTCCTTTTTTGCTGCGAGACTTTGTTCATTCCTCCTTCAGAATGAGCTGGTGGCATTGGTATGTAAAGTGTGACCTGCGATTGCAGGAGGTGCGGCTCCTTCTGCAGCAGCCCAGGGGGGAAGCATTGCATTCATTCCTCCAGCCCGGGGCTGCTGCAGCTTTTCCAAGTGTCTGGGCCGAATTCCTGCTCTCCTTTCTTCTGGGATACAAAAAATATCAGCTCCTACATCATTTCTCCTTGGACACAAAGAATATCGGCTCCTACATAATTTCTCCTTGGACACAAAAAATATCAGCTCCTACATTATTTCTTCTGGAACACAAAGAATATCAGCTCCTACATCAAATCTCCTTGGACACAAAAAATATCAGCTCCTACATAATTTCTTCTGGAACACAAGGAATATCAGCTCCTATGCCTTTTCTTCTGGGACACAGAGAATATCAGCTCGGATGCCGTTTCCCTTCTTGGATGTCAATCATAGAATCCCAGAATTGTAAAATTTAGGTCGGAAGGGACATTAAAGACAATCTCGTTTCAGCCATGAGCAGGGACACCTTGTGCTGGAAGGTTCCAGAGCTTTGTTAATTCAGTGTTGACGAATCTTTTGATGAGAATTGCTGTTCAGTTAAGCGTTGGCTCAAGGTGTGACCATCTCAAGTTTTGAAACTCTCCCAACTTCATCCAGTAGCTTCCTTAAGAATCACAGGTTGGCTTGGGATGGAAGGGACCTTAAAGACCATCTTGTTCCAGCCATGGGCAGGGTCACCTTTCTCTAGAAGGTTCCAGAGCATTGTTAATTCAGTATTTTGGTGAAAATGGCAGCTTAAATCAGGGCTGGCTTAATGTGTGACCATCCTAAGTTTTGAAGGGCAGTGTCACCCCATAACTCTCCCAGCCTTCCTCCAGTGGTTCCTTAGGAATCACTGATTGCTTTGTCATGGAAAAGACCTTAAAAGCCATCCAGTTTGGGATGGAATGGACCTTAAAAGCCATCCAGTCCCAACCCCCCATGGGCAGGGAACCGTGGGAAGAGACAATGGGCAGAGACAGCTAAAGGTGAACTGCTAAGGAGCAGCTGTGTCTTGGGATGAAATCTCCCTTGGGATAAAGTCTGTCTTGGGATGAAATCTGTCTTGGGATGAAATCTCTCTTGGGATGAAATCTGTCGTGGGATGGAATCTCTTTTGAGATGAAGTCTGTCTTGGGATAAAAGCTGTTTTGGGATGAATTCTGCCTTGGGATGAAATCTGTTTTGGGATGAAATCTGTCTTGGGTTGCTCACAAGCAGCTGACAGTGGTGATAAATTCACCAGCCTTGTGAGAACATTCACAATCACAGGCATTTTCTCGTGAGGATTTGAAGTTCATGCTTTGGGGAGGATCCTCAATTTCCCAACTCCGTGTGTGCTCCTAAATAGATGCTGAACAGCTGCAAGGCCCTTGATCCAAAATAGAAACTCGCTTTCCTCGCAGTCTTTCCAGGGTTTCTTTTCCAGGATTTCTCCAGCTGTAATTAGGAACATGAGGTGACCCCATCCTTGCAGGGTAGGACAGGTTGGGTTCCTCACCCCAGGGACATCTCCTGAGCCACCCAGGGGAGTTCCAGCTCCTGAGAAGGTGCTCAAGCACCATTTCTCACTCCTAAACATCTTTAGTTTCTCAGGTACTGTGCTTTTCCCAAGTGGGGTGTTTTAGGATTGATGTGGCTTTTGGGATACTTGTTCCAGATGGGACAGTGGGGTGTAGAGGGGATGTGTAAAGATGATTTATCCCTTGCAGATCAGAGTCAGAGGGTTTGGGTTGATCCTCCCTCCCTGCTGGCTCGGGCGAGCTGCAGTCAAATTTTATAGCAAACTTACATTAAAATGCTTTTGCAGTTAGGATTAATTAAAACAGGTTTTGAGGGACACATGTGAAGTCACTTTGGGCCCTGCACCCAGAATTCTGCGGGGTTGGTCAGTGGGACTGGCTGGAGCTGATCAGCTCTGATCTCAAGGGATCATGGAATGTTTTGGGTGGGTGGGACCTTAAAGATCACTCAGTGCCAGGGACACCTTCCACTGTCCCAGGTGGATCCAAGCCCTGATGTCCAGCCTGGCCTGGGACACTTCCAGGGATCCAGGGGCAGCCACAGCAAATCTAGGAACCTCCCAGAGGAGAGGGAAGAACTTCCTCCTGCTTATCCCAGTCCAGTCCCATCCTGTGCAAAACCCCAAAGGCAGGACCGTGGTTGGTTCCCGCTGACTTTGGTTTGTGCTTTTTCTATCCAAAATCAAAATATGAACGGTCACATCCATGATTTCTTATTTTATTTTTTTTTATTACTCCTTTTGACTCGTAACTTCAGATAAAAGCAATGATTTCCCAGCCGTGTTTGCTCTTGTCCTGCAGCCATTGTCACTTGAGTGATCGCCGCAAAGATGAGCGATGGTTTCAATCTCAAAGCTCTTCTGGCATCTGAGAATATTAAAAAGCAGAGTCTGGGAAGGGTCCCCTGTGCCCCTGGAGGTGCCTGTGTCTGGCTTGAAGGATGTTCTCCATCCCAAGGTTTTAATGGGAGGTGGAGCAAGGGGGCTGATTAATAACCCTGCTTTACTTCCCCGAAATGAGGGACAGGACTGAATCCACTCATTAATCTCTTCTTGTTAGAGCCAAGGGGCTGCTCTGTGATTGGCCTGCTCTGGGAAAGCTTTGGAAATGGGAGTGTGATGATTGATGTTCCCGGTTTTGTAGCGTTGGCTTGGAAATAGAAAAACTTTTGGGAGGACGAGTGTTCGAGGCAAAGACCACCTGACATGGGATGGATTTGTGCATTGGCACCTCTGATTAGTCATGGGGACAAAAGGCAAAATCCTCCTTCCACATCACCCAGCCATCCCTAACCCTCATCTCTGTGGGGCTTTGGGAGCTGTTGGAGGTTCCTGTAGGGTGAAAACTGGGATAAATGGGCCATTAACTGAAAAATCTCTGCTTGCTGTGTATTTTCCCTTCTTTCTCCCTTTTTGCCATCACACCTGGCTTCATCCCAAGGAAACATTTAATTTCTCCAGCTCCTCCAGTGCCTGCAGGGGCCACACAACTCAACCTGGAGCCTTTGGTGGCGTTGAGTTGTGGCCTCACAAACCAGGTCCCCTCGGTGCCGAGAGGAGAGCGGAGATGAAGCTGTAACTGCTGAGGGTGAAAATGAAGTGAAGTTGGGCAGAACCAACCTCAAAAAGATGCCCTCAGATGCGTGCAGGCATCGTGAGCATTCCCAAGGAAAAGCTGCTAAATGCCATGGAAGAACCAAGGTCCTCTAACATGGATCCATTCAAGCCCCCTCAGCGGCTTTAGGTTTGGTTTAAAGAATGGATTAGGAGAAAAATGAACGACCCAAGTATGGAATTTTTGGCCAGATTAGCCTGGAAGGAGATAAATGTGGCCTTGGAAATATTCTCTTGGCTTTAGAAGCCAACGTTATTCAGTTGTCAGATGTCTTCATCCACCAGAAATAAAAATGCCACCCAACGGCCACGGTCCTCCCCGTTTGGGCTGACCAAGAGGCGCCATCACCAGATCATGCAAATAATCTGCTGCCTGATAATTAATGACGAGGCCAGGCATATTTTTTTGATGAATGCTCATGGAGCCTGGTGACAGGCGTGAAATTAGAAAATTCCTTCAGCGCCCTAAAATATAAATAGCTTTCGGAACTGAAAAGAGTTTCACAGCTGAAGATTTTATTGTGTTGAGAGGAAAAACTTTTCCACCCCCATCCCCCCCTTTCTTCTGGGCGAGTTGTTTGTCCGTTCACAAAACAAATACTCTGAAGCCCAGTGCGGCTCATGGGAATAAATTTCAGGTCGAATTAGTACAGTTTCCTTGCTGTCAGGACGGTGGAATTAATGGTGTTTTGATGACACGAATTTTGAAGGGCGAACAAAGACGCTGAAGGGAGGGAGACATGACTCCTTAGAAGCGCGGTCCTCCTCTCCCCCAGCCTCTCTTGTCTTCCCTGTCATCCGTCTGCCAATCTCCCTGTCCATGGTTAGTTAAAGGCGCTTTTTATCCTCTTTTCTTTCCCACAGAGTTTGCCAGATCCGGCCCAGTGCCTGGGTTCCAAGGGGACACGCTGCAGTTGGCCTTCATCGACTTGAGACAAGTAAGTCTTTGTGTTTTTGTTTTTTGTTTTGCTTTTAAGATGTGTGACTGAAGACCATCAGGTCTTAAGGGAAGGGAGAGGAGGGGAAACGGCGTCAGTGATTTACGCCAGAGACCTATATTTCCCCCCTCCTCCTCCTCCTCGTCGTCTCGTCCCTCGAAGCCACCTCCTCGCCCAGGAGATGGTGGTGGAGGTGAAAAGGGCTGGTGGAAGGGGGCGAGGAAGAAAGCCAGGCCTGACCCTGGCCAACGGGGCCATTGTGGCGCCGCTGGCGCGAGGGACCGCGGCGAGGCCGAGCAGGTGCTGGGAACAGAGAGAGCAGTGATGCAGAGCCCGCCCGCCTCGGGGACCTTTGTTCCCAGAGAATGCCCACGGAGGAATTTGCATTCCCCTGTGTCCGTGCCCGTCTGTGTCCCTCTCTGCGTCCCTCTCCGGGCTCGGCCGCCCCCCCGCCCCGGTCCCCTCTTCCTCAGGCCAGGAATGACAAAGTGGCTCTTGGGGAAGATGGTTGGGGAAGGCTCCACCCGTCGGTGGCCACCCCGTTGCAGCCAAGTTGACCGTAGCAGGTACTGAGGCCTTTGTGGGGCTTGGCAGCCAATTTTGGGAAAAGGGCCATTCTGGGGAGTCATTTGTTTTGGGGAGAAATGGGCATTATTGATACTCTAGGCCGGGGGAGAAGTGAGGTGGTCCTGTCATCTCTTGGCACTGAAGATGGATGGGTTGGAGAGAAAGTCTGAATGAAGTAAGACTCAATGACTGATGCTTCTCTCCTATTAAAACAATCTTTTTTTGTCTGTTAAACCCCCCTGGCTTTGTCCCTGCTGCCATCATGATGCAGTGCCTCTTGTTCGCGGGGTTGACGTCGTTTGCATTCTGAAAACTTTCGGGTGCCGAGGGTATTTCTGAAATCTGCATAATCCCTTGTATCGATGATCTTGCCCCTGCCTCTGATTCGTGCTGGAGCCGCTTTCAACCCGCCAGGGTTTGAGAACTCCTCAGAATCCAATTGATGTGCGGGGAGCCATCTGTCATCCCATGACACTGGCCTTAAGTTTAATAACATCAGGACGCCGCTTTTCGGGCCCGGGCCCGCCAGGAACTGCCAGATTTTTTTGCAGAATGGTCCCAGCAGCTCCATGGGAGAGGTGTGTGTTATCACCAGGCTGCCTTGACGCTTTTATCTTCATTAGCTGCTTGGCACTTTATTGACCGCGGCGCTCGGCGCTCCTGGCTGCAAGGAAATGTGGAGGCCTTGGGCCTTTTCCAAGCTCCAGGCTGTGAATGTGGGGGTTTTGCAAAGGGAAGATGGGGGGTTTGGAAAGGGAAGATGGGGATTTTGGAGGGATGAAATTCCTGAAAACGGCTGGGCGAGGTCGAGCCAGTGAAATGTTCGGGTGGTTCATGAGCGCGAAACGCAGCCGAAGGGACCCAGCTGGGGTGAGGAGGAGGAGGAGGAGGAGGAGCAGGAGCCTCCTCAGTCCTTCCTCCCCTGCCCTGTGGGTGTCTTTGGACACAGAGATTTCATCTTTGCTTCAGGAGGTGCTCCCCAGTTTTGTTCTTGCATTTAAAACCAGCAGAATCTCTGAGTCCCAAGGCCGGGTTGGACAAGGGTTGGAGCACCTGGGGCAGTGGGAGGTCCCTGCCCAAGGCAGGGAGGCCACTGGAAGATCTTTGAGATTCCTTCCCTCCCAAACCATCCCAGGATTCTGGGAATACACAAGGAGAAAGGGGAGATGCAAGTTCCAGGTGAGGGTGGGAAATCCTGGATCTCCTGGATAATGGGGGGAAACAAGGCATTGTACAAATAATGGAGAAGAGCTGACCCGGCCCTGGCTTGTCCAGCAGCATGGGAAGGTGAGGCAGTTCCCTCTCCCTGCTCTGTCCATGAGCTGAGCTGGTGGCTCAGGTGTCACCAGACTCCATCCTGGCATGGTGGCTGCTCTGAGACCACCACACCTCCAGCACTTCTGGCTGGACTGCAGCTCCAGCTGGGAGCAGGGAGGGGTGGGAAGGTCATGGGTGAAGGTCTTTGATTGTTCTTGACTTGCCTTGCAATTTTTCTCTTTGGACTTGACATTTTTTCTCTTTTAAGCCGTGAAATTAAAGTGGAACAGAGCAGATGAAATGGGATATTGGGGAGGAATTCCTCTCTGTGAGGGTGGGGAGGGGCTGGGCTGGAATTCCCAGATTTGCTGTGGCAAATCCCTGCGAGTGTCCAAGGCCAGGCTGGACATGGGGCTGGGACAGTGGGAGATGTCCCTGTCCATGTCCAGGGTTGGAGTGGGATGAGATTTTAGCTTCCAACTCAAACCATTCCATGATTCTGTGAAATGCCACCACAATATTGATTTAAATGGCTGGGGGAAGGAAGGGGGAAAAATGTCTGGGCAAAAATTCACTAAAGTAGGGAAATTAAAGAGATTTCCCTTCCCAGCATATTTCAGTAGGAGCTGTTGCAGAACATTTGTAAATCCAAGAAATGTTCTCAGTAATGAGGGATGATTAAGGGAGTGACCAAAATTAATAAAATATGAAGTGATAGGAAAATGTGGGGACTTGGTTTGTGTACAGATCCTTGTAGTGGGAAATAAACCCTAAAAGGATGTCACTGTTTAAAGGCATCAGAGTTTGTCCTTGCTCAGAGCAGCAGACTCAAGTTCACTACATCAAAATCCTGATTTTCCCCTCATGCCCAAGGAAATTGAGAGCAATTCCTTCCCTGGCTGGAAAATTAGGAAGAGTCAAGCCCAGAGAATCAAAATCACTGTTTTGAGCAGGCAGAAATGTAAAATGGGGCTTGATTTCCTATTCTGGGAAAATCAAAATCCATAAATACCCTTAATGAAGTCATAAAGGAAACCAGCTCCCATCTCAAGTCCTTCTGTAGGAGTGAGACTCAAATATTTAAGGTTTTACAAGGAAGGAATATTTGCTTTTCCCCCTTCCAGTTTAAACATTGCTCTTGCACACTCAGTGCTGTATTTTAGAAACATGAAGTAATTTTAGCCCCATAAATGACCTTGCTGAAATTTGGAATAATCAGTTACTCTGGATCTTCACCAAACTTCCCTGAATGTCCAAGCCCCACTGGGGATCTCCAGGTGCTCTCAGGTCATTCCCAAGCCTGCAGGTGGAATCATTCCCTGTTTTCCCTGCAGCTGGAAATGTTTGAATTTTTGGTTTTCCTGGTTTGTTGTGAGGAAGTTGGTGCAAGAGGAGCGTTTTGTGCTGCTCTGGGAGCTCCCTGATCTCTCCTAGAAGCCAGATCAGCACTCGTGGCTTCCTTCCAAGGAAAATCTGTCTCCAGCACTTGAGGAATTTCTCTCTGGGCTCCAGGGAGGGAACGTGGTCAGTGATCAGAGCTCCCTGCTCCCACCTCTCCTTCTGTCCAGTGAACTACAAATCCCAAGTGCTGGATTTCCCCTGCAAGTGCCAGCCTTGGCTCTGGGGGATGTTTGGAGCGAGGCAGGTGGGAGCCCAGCTGGGCTGGGGCACCTGGGTGTCCAGGGGAAGGGGACAGGGAGCTTCCACTCTCCTCCCCAGGCCTTTTCCTGCTTTGCTTTGTGCAAACTTGGTGGGTTTGAGTTCCAGCATCAGCTCCTCGAGCCCCATCAGGGAGGTCAGGACAGGCAAGGTCAGGCTTTAGGTGGGATTTTGGGAAGGAATTGCTGCCTGGGCTGGAATTCCCAGATTTGCTGTGGCTGCCCCTGGATCCCTGGGGATGTCCCAGGCCAGGTTGGATATCCTGGGACAGTTGAGGTGTCCCTGCCATGGATGGGGTGGGAATGGGGTGGGAATGGGGTGATTTTAAGGTCCCATCCAACCCAGCCCATCCCATGACTCTGCTGTGCCACAGGAGGTGCTTTGTGTGCATTTTCCTTTCTGGGGATCCAGCTGTGGTTATTTTGGGATCCTGCTGGATCTCCCCAGCCAGCTGGGAATGGGAACATCCCTCTGATGTGTTCCTTTTTCTCTTATTAGCCCTGATAGAGACACTTCTAAATAAAAGAATGATCCCCTTGGGAACACAATTCCCTTCTATCCCTGCTCTGTGATGGAATCATGGAATGGTTTGGGTGGGAAGAGCCCTTAAATCCCATCCCATTCCACTCCTCCATGCACAGGGACACCCCCACTGTCCCAGGCTGCTCCAAACCCCCAAGTCCACCCTGGCCTTGGACACTTCCAGGCATCCAGGAGCATCCATAACCTCACCCAGGTTTCCTCTTCCTCCTGCACCGTGCAGTCGCCAGATGTTCCCCTTCCCTTCAGTCCCACACCTTTGTATCTAAAAATAATAAAAAAAAAAATAACCTTTTTATCTAAAAATATGAACCAGAGGAGCCAAGCTGCAGTGTGAGCTCATCCCTGAGCCTCACATTCCAGAATTGCTGGATTCCTGGGCTCTGTGCCTGGTTTAAGGAATCACCTGCTGCCTTGGAGTGAGGTCACTCTGGGAGGGTGGGCATCCAGCCCGGCTTCTTATCAAACATCAGCTGATAAATCAGGTGTTTGGAGCCCTCTGGCTTGGCTGCTGGCTGCTGCAGAGGCTGTGGCAGGGCTGAGTTGTGTCCTTGTGTCAGGCACTGGGAGCTGTGGCAGCTCCCCAGGAGTGGTGCTGGGCAGCGCTCCCAGGGCTGCTCAGGGTGAGGTTTTTGGGGTGTCCTGGGCAAGGAGGGATTTGGGCTCAATCTTGGTTCATCTCTTTCCACCTCAGGACATCCCATGAGGTGTAGCCCTGTCTCCTGCTGCTTCCATGTGCTTTTTCCAAGGGGAAGCCCTTGGAAATTTGGGCTCAGTGTCCCCTTGGTGTGACACTGGTGGCTCTGCCACCTCTCAGCTCTGTCACATTTCCATGGTGAGAAGCTGGAGCCAGTCCCTCCAGTCACTCCCCATCCAGGATGCCCTGAAGGTTCATTCCCACCAGGCAGGGAGCTCTGGGTTGGTTTCTGGGTTTTTTTTAAAAACTTATTTTAGTATTTTACAGCTGGACGTGTCTCCCCAGCCCTGCAAACCCAGCAGACATTTGGGGAGCAGAGCACAAACAAGACTTGGGGTGAGCCCAGAGCCATCCTGCTCAGCAAACTGGTTTGGCTGATCCTTCCCAGCTGGTTTTTGAGAGCCACACTGAGAGGGGATGAGGAGTTCCTGAGCCTCCCTCCTGTCCCTGCTTGTCTCTCCAGGCTTTCCCTTTGTTGCTGCCTTAGTCACTGGATGCAGGAGGGCAGAGATGAAAAGGTGACTCACAGGAGTTTGCAGCTCCTTGCAGCCCTTGTTGTTCATCTCCAAATTGTTTCTTGGCTCCAGCTCTCCCTCCCCCACTGCTTTGCCCAGCCTCAGCCTCAAAGCTCAGCCAGATCTTGGAATTCCCTCACTCTGCTCCACCCAAAGTGGGATCTGAGCGCTGGGGTTTGTCCAGGGGAACTGTCCCAGACCAGGCTGGACCCTGGGGCTGGGATCCCCCTGGGACAGGGGAGGTGTCCCTGCCCGTCCCAGAGGGTTGGGACTGGATGATCTCCCTGGTCCCCAGCCCATTCCATGATTCCATGGTTTTGGGAAGCCAGGTTGTACTTTGGGGTTTCTGCTCACCCTCAGTGCTCAGGGGGCATTTTTTGCCCTGGAAAAACAACAAATATTTGCATTTTGCATCTTTTTGACTTTATAATCAGCACAGAATCACTCAGGTGGGGAAACACCTCCAAGATCATCAACCTCTGCCCTTCTCCCTGTTCTCCTGCATCCTTTACTCCTGTGGATCCTGTCCTTGCTTATAACAACACTTTAATTCCTCAACCACTTTTCCTGTGGCCTCTGCCCACGGCCTGTCCAGCCCAGTGATCCAAATCCCTTTCCCAGCTCAGGCTCCCTGCCTGCAGCTCCCAAAGGTGCCAAGGGAAATGCTGAATTCCAGAATTCCCTGAATCTTCCCTGGCAAACACCTCGAGCACTCAGGAAGCAGAGGTGTGAAGACACAGGTTCCAGTGTCAGCCCCAGTTCCCCATTTCCCAGCAAGGAGAGCTTGGAGCTGCTTGGATCATTACCCTTAAATCCAGGATTTTGCTGTTCAGATCTTATCTCCAGGCTCTTAATTACCCCTGTGGCTGCTCTCCAAGCTCCTTGCACTGGCTGATATCTCCTGGATCATTTATCCAGGGTTATTAATCACCTTCATTAGGGTGATGCCCACAGGCCCGTTCTGCTGCTTCTTGTGCAAACATGAAGCCCTGAAGAGGCTGGAGAGATAATGGAGAGCAGCAAGGGCAGGTGCCTGGCTTCCAGCTGAGCTAATTACTGCTAATTAAAGGATATTTTGTTTCCTGACACCCCTGAAAATGATGGAGGCTTCTCCAGGCATCCATAACCACATCAGCTTCCCAGAAGTTGTTATTATTGTGATGATTAATATGAATATTATCACCTTCATCCTCTGTCCCACCTCCCCACTTCCAGAAACACAAATTATCCTGGCTTTCCTCAATGCCAGGTTGCTTGGGGAAGCCAAAGCAGAGCTGCAATTAATTCCTGGTGGACCTCAGGGGTGGCTGAGTGTCCTCTCCAAGGTCACTCAGCAATCATTTCATGAACACAAAGGAAACCACCTGTGCATTGGATTTCTCTCTCCAGAAATGCCTGGATTCCTGTTCTCCATCCATAACTGGAATTGATTTACCTGTGAAAATCTGTGAAGCTGCAGATTTATGGAGTTAAAGGGCTGGACAATCCTTTCCTGGAAGGAATTTTCCCAAATTCCCAATCTGAACCTCCCATGGGACAACTTGAGGCATTTCCTCTTTTCCTGTTGCTTGTTATTTGGGAGAAGGGACCTTTCCCCATTAAAGCATTGCCTCCATCCATCCCCCTCTGACCTAAAAACCCTTGGGAGAGGTGGAGAAACAGAAAGAAGATGGAGGGAAACCCAAAATCATCAAACCCAAACCCCAGATGCTCAGTGAGGGGCCGATTTTTGGTTTTATTTCCTGCTCCAGTATCACCTGACCCTTGTGACCCCAGGCAAGGGCATCAAAATGAGATTTTTCCCTGGGAAACCAACTGGAAAACCTGTTCCTCCAGGTGTCCCCTGGCACTGCTCGTCCTGCCTGGAATTCCCAGAGCTGTTCCACGCTGGAGACCCAGCAGGGAGGATCTGTAAATCCATTTTTCCTCCCTCCAGCACTTCTCCCTGTGCTCAGCCATGGGTTGTGGGATGGGGAGCCAGCAGGGATCCCTCCAGGAGGGACATTCCAGAGGTTTGGCCAAACCACTCTGTTTCTTCCTTGTCAGGCTCAGGGCACTTTTTCCTTTTTTTTCTTTTTTTTTTTTTTTTTTTTTCCAGTGCCCAAATCCCAGCAGTGTTGGAGAAGGGCACATGGAGTGGTTTATTTGTTTTTAAATCAGTGCTAACTGCCTGACTCACAAAGGAGGGATCCTCCAAAGTTTGGGCTGGAAATCCAAGCTGCCCCTCGCTGTGCTCTGTGGAAAAGGGATGGGAAGAGGGCAGGAAACACAAAAGCAGGAGCTCAGAGCAGATTTAGAGCCTCAACTCTGATTTTTCCTGCCTTGGTGGGTTTAAACTGGTCTCAGTGTTGCTTTAAGCCCAGCCTTTTGTGGTTCAGTCCCATTAAAACCCCACAGATCCCTCTCCCCTTTGGCTGCTCAGGCTCCAGAGCCATCACTCCCCATCCAGGAGGGACTTTAAAGTGCCTGGATGATCCCCAGAGCCTCCAAAAAAAAAAAAACAAAAACAAAAAAACCCCAAACCCAGAGTGCAAACATGTGCTGTTAGCACTTCTGGGTGCTGGGAATTGTGGAGCCTGTCGACACTCGGGCCCCTGGAACAATAAAAGCAAACAAACAATCCAATCCTCTGCCACTGGGAGCCTCTCAGACAAAGGGGAGAAAGGGAGGAAATGAGGAGCTGCAGAGTGTGGGACTCGTGCTTGGGTGTTGGGTTCCTCAGGATGCCTGGGCAGGGGGTGCTGAGGGGGGAGAGACCTTTCCCACATTAATCACGGAGTGGGGGGACCCCAAAATCCTCTCATTCCTTCCACTAGCCCAGGGTGCTCCAAGCTGGCCTTGGACAGTTCCAGGGGTGGGGAGTGACTCCAGCCTGCTCTGGTGGAATTTTATGGCCACTCCCAGGGACTCCATGGAGAACCTCATCCCAAGGGACCTTGCACCGAGCCAGGAACGTGTTTCCACTGGGTTTTATTCCTCCAAGACTCAGCTGGAGCCTCTGGCTCCTCCTGAGCACCCTCTGGCTGCCCCTGGTCCACCCTCCCTGCATTTAATTCCATCTCAGGCTGTGCTGTGGGAGCTGAGATCTCCTTCCCGAGATTCCTTCCCTGTAATTTCAGTCACTCATCCAGCCAGGGAAAGCAGACACCTCTGGGGCTCTCAGGGCCCAAATTCCCCTTTATCCCAGGGGCTGGCATAAAGGGAACAGGCAGAGCCAGGGGTGGGTGCCCTGGGAAACCCAAGCTGCTGCTGGGGGCTGAGGAGGAGCTGCCCATAAAGGAGCTTTTATGGGGCTCCTTTCATCCCTGCAGCCCTCACCTGGTGCCACGGGAGGTTCCCCCAGCAGCTCCTGTTTCTGCCACGGCTGGGAAGCGTGGCAGGGTTTCCCTGGAATGGGATCCCATCGTGGTGGGTGGTCAGGGAAGCTGTGCTGAGCTCTGGTGCCTTTGAAGCCTTGAAGGGAAATTTTATCCCAGAGCATCCCTGTCATTCTTCTCCCTGTGACCTCTCGAGGGCAGCAGGGAAACTTTAACTCCTGGAAAACCTTGGGGTGCCAAGGAGTCACTTTCCTGGGAGAACAGGACACCATCAAGGTGACTTTGATTGTCCATATCCCTCAGGAGTGAGGGATTAATTCCCTCCCAGACACACAATCTGTTCTCAGAGCCTCCCATTGATTTTCCTCCCTGCTGGATTCAAGCAGGACAAATATTGAGCGGCGTTTACGGAGCGCTGGCCACGAGGATTAGGAGGGAAATCGATGGGATGAGGTCAGGGAGGAAGGGCAGAGAGGGAGCTCAGCCTCTTCATCCTTCCAGGGGTGGAGAGGAGCTGTGGGAATGCAGATGTGGAGCTGTGGGATAAGCCACCAGATCACTTGGAATCGGGATTAAAATGATTTTAATGCCGTGCTCCAGCCGGAATTTCCGGCTCACTGAGGTGAAGGTGCTGCACATCCCACCCAGATGTCACTTCCCTGATGGGCTGACAGCAAGGTGGCACTGTACAGCCAGGAACATCACACCAGCATCCATTCCAACCTTCCTGGTGGATTAATGGAATCACAAGACACTTTTCCAATTAATTAGCTCGCCATCATCCCAGGATAAAAGTGATCATTTCCATTCCTGGAGGTTCTGCCAATTCCAGGGTAAAGGGGCTTGGCTGAAATGCCATTAAATGTATAAATGGGTTATTTTTAGGCTGGGTCTGCCAGGAGAATTCTGAGCTGAGAATGGGAAGTTTTGTGCTCTGGCTCTAAATCCATTTCAGTGGTTAATTCCTGCAGGAGAAAAAGTTGTCGAGCATCAAAACAAAATCCCTGGGGCAGTGGTGGAGTCTCCATCCCCGGGGGATGTCAGAGCCCTGTGGATGTGGCACTTGGGGACACTTGGCAGTGCTGGGGAGGGCTGGACTCGGTCCTGGATCGTTTTTCCAGCCCAGATGATCCCATGATTGCCCAGGTGCCTCAGAAAAGCCCGGAGGTGTCCCAGCTGTCCGTGAAGCATGAGTAGATGGCACACAGGTTTTTTTTTTTGGATTTGTGTCCCACTGGAGCAGCAGCTGGTGGATGCTTTTGGTGCCTGGAGTGGCTCCAGCCCCGTGGCTGGGTGTGAGTGACAGGTGGGTAATCGGGTGTGTGTCCACATCTGTCTGGGAGCTCCCAGGGGAGGGACAGGAGCTGAGCTGGGTTTGTGCTGCTGCCTGGAAAGGCTGAGCTGGGACAGAGACAGGCAGAGCAGAAGGAATAGAACAGGGATTTATTGAAAGGGTAAATTGCAATTTGGGCAGTGCAAGAGCAAATCAAATCCAAGATGGATCCTGGTCACGAGTTTTTAAAATTTTGTAAGTTTTGGTTCATCCACACATTGGGGTCAATTATCCAACCACAGCCCCAGCTATGAAGTCTCAGCCCCTGGTTTGCCCCTTTCCCTCATTTCTGCCTTTTGGGTACCACTTGTCCTTGATTCTCCAGCTGGGAAGAAATTGTTTTGTCACTCCCTTGTGAAAAAAACTTACCAACACCTAACATGAAATTTTAGAGTTACACACTAAGCAGCAGAATTCTGAAAAATATATAAAAGCTCAAACCCAAGGCATCAGTTCCAGCTCAGCTGTGCTCAACCAGTTTCACTTCCCAGCTTTGGGGAGTTGGGATTTGGGGATGTGGCCTCCAAAAGTCCATTCCTGTGGGGCTGGAGGATCAGGAGGGATCTGCTCCCTGTGGGACTGGACAAGAGGAAACAGCCTCAGGCTGTGCCAGGGACCTGCATGTCCCATTTTAGGGAGAATTTCTTAATTCTCCCAACATTTTTCCTGAAATTCTCCGTTAATTATCCCTTAAATTTCTTAATTCTCCCTAGATTTTGGGGAGAATTTTGTAATGGAAAGGGTTTTCCAGCCCTGGCACAGGTGGAGTCCCCATCCCTGGAGGGATTTCAGAGCTCTGGATGTGGCACTTGGGGACATGGGGCAGTGGTGGCCTGGGCAGTGCTGAGTGTCAGAGATCTGACAGGACTTTACCTTTCCATAATTTCCATTCATAATTTTAATGGAATTATTAATTTTTCACAATTCCATGATTCTGTGGTTCTTCACACCCAAAATGAACCAACCAGGAGTATCCCAAACTGAGCTTCTGTCCTTCAGACTGACTTTGTACCCTGCCCTTTGAAAAACCCAAACACTCCATCCTGGAAATGGAACAGATTCCTCAAAGCCTCACAGATTTAACAAGATTAGAAATCCTGAGTGCAATTTGCACTCAGTATGGGCACAAGTAGCCTCATTATTGCCCTGTTTATCTGCATATCCTGAGCAGCTCCAGGGTGGGATCAGCCCAGTGCCAAGAGGGCTCCATGTGCTGGGTGCACAGGGAGGAAGGGAGCAATTAGCCTAATGGGCTTTAATTGCAGAATTGTGGAATGATTTAGGTCGGAAAAGACCTCTGGGATCTTTAATTGATGAAGATGGAGGTGGTCTGAGCACCAGAGCAGGAGGGGGCACGGCTGCTGTGGGGTTGGGGTGAAGGTGCAGGTGTGAGGCTGAGCCTTGGGACCAGAGGGAATTCCTGGATTCCAGCCTGAATTCCAGGAGGAATTCCTGGATTCCAGCCTGAATTCCAGGAGGAATTCCTGGATTCTAGCCTCAATTCCAGGAGGAATTCCTGGATTCCAGCCTCAATTCCAGGAGGAATTCCTGGATTCCAGCCTCAATTCCAGGAGGAATTCCTGGATTCCAGCCTCAACTCCAGGAGGAATTCCTGGATTCCAGCACTGTCCAGACAATGCAGAGGGGGAGAGGATCAGGAAGGGGCTGGAGCCCCAGGAGTGGCTGAGGGCAGGGATGGGCAGGATTTTGGGCAGGAATTCCTGCCTGGGCTGGGATTCCCAGATTTGCTGTGGCTGCCCCTGGATCCCTGGCAGTGCCCAAGGCCAGGCTGGATCCCCCTGGGACAGTTGAGGTGCCCATGGATGGGGTGGGAATAAGGAGATTTTAAAGTCCTTTCCAACCCAAACTATTCCATGATTCCTCAATTCAACAATTCCCTCATTAATCCCATCCCAGAGAGAAGAAACTCCCAGTTTTTCCCTTTGCAGAGCACTGGGATGAAATTCTCATTGCTTTGAGAATTTTCTTACTTTGAAGCCACACGAGTCCCTAAAAATGCTGCAGTGTGGAGTCCCTGGGAAAAGCAGCACATGGCTTGGATTTTTGCAGGAATAATTGGGAATAATCTGATGTTTATTCCCTGATTCCCATCCCTGGGATGCCTGAGGGTGGATGGTTTTGAGGAGACACTGGGGTTGTTTTGGCTGAAGTTTGAAAATGCTGCTGTGAGAATTCAGCCCCAGCGCCCAGAGCTGTGCACCAGCACAAATAAATACTGGAATAGTCGGTGTTAACTGGCCCATAAAAATAAAATAAATAAATACTGGAATAGTTGGTGTTAAATGGCCCAACTTCCTTGGCCCAGCTCGTGTTTTCTGGATAATCTGTGGGATGGCAGTGGTTGGGTCCTGTGAGTCACCCCGAGCCTTCCTCTTGCTTGAGCAAACCCTGAGTTCCCTAAATGGGATAATTCAGCTCCCTGGCTCCGTTTGTGTCTTTTCTGATTAATTGGTCAAAATTTGGGCTTGGTTTGGCCAGACAGAGCTTTTGTTTGTGGTGCTTAATCGGGAGTTTTGTGTGTTTTGGGGTGAGAGCTCTTGTGAGCAGCGCTTTAATTCCCGTGATTTTCGGTTGGGGTTTTAATTTGGGATCTTCCCAGGAACCCAGGATGAGCTTGGAGCAGCCTGGTGGAGTGGAAGGATCCCTGCCCACGGTCTTTTCCAGCTCAAACCCTTCCACCATCCCATCAAGTGCTGCGTGCTGGGCTGGGGTGGGGCTGGGCTGGAAATCCCGGTCGGGAATTTTATTTCAAGCCCTGCGTGTGTGTTTTCAGCACGGGCTGAACACCATCAAACAAAAGTCTGGCTTTTGTCTCGCGTGGTGTCAGGCAGACAGACAGACAGACAGACAGGCAGACGGGGCAGGAGCTGTAGGTGTGACCGAGGCTGTTGGCACCTCCCGCTCGCTGCAAGAGCAAACACTCCAACACTCCCCCGATCTAATCTCCTTAAATGTTCCAGGCTGTAATCCCTTAATTTGGCTGCTGACATGAGGGCTGCTGATGGGGAAACGAGGCAGGGGATGGGCACTGACAGCCACGGGAGATTGGGATCTTTTGTTGAGCACATCAAGCGAAGCCGAGAGCTCCGAGCGCTGCCGGGCTGGTGCCCGTGACCAGAAATAGTCCCCGCAGTGAGTCACGCCTCCAAACCACGCCGGGAACCAAAATCTTGCTGGGTTTGGTCTCATCTTGAGCTGTTCTCAACCTCTGGGGGGTCCAAGGGTTTGGGAATCCACAGCTGGACTGGTGTCCCTGCCATGGATGGGGTGCAATGAGATGATCCTTAAAATCCCTTTCCCACCCAAATCATTGCAGGATTCTGGAGCCCTTCTGCTCTGGGAGAGCTGGGAATGTTCCCCTGGAGAAGGGAAAACTCCAGGGGATGCTCAGAGTCCCTGCAGGGGCTCCAGGAGAGCTGGAACTGGGGACAGGACACAGGGAATGGCTCCACTGGGAAAGGGGAGATGGGGCTGGGATCTTGGGCAGGAATTCCTGCCTGGGCTGGGATTCCCAGATTTGCTGTGGGCTGCCCCTGGATCCCTGGCAGTGCCCAAGGCCAGGCTGGATCCACCTGGCACAGTGGGAGGTGTCCCTGCCATGGATGGGCTGGCTCTGGGTGGGATTTGGGGTCCCTCCTGATCCAAACCACTCTGGGATTCTGTGACTGACCAGCCCATGGAGCCCCTGAGCCTGTGGTGTGAGCAGATGTGGGATCCAGCTGTGCAGGGCTCTCATCCCATGGAGCAGAGCTGGAGCCCAGCAGGCAGAGCTCGGGCAGGAATTGCTGCCTGGGCTGGGATTCCCAGATTTGCCGTGGCTGGCCCTGGATCCCAGGCCAGGCTGGATCCCCCTGGCACAGTGGGAGATGTCCCTGCCATGGCAGTGGTGCCACTGGTTCATCTCTAAAGTCCCAACCCAAACCATTCCACCATCCTGAATATCTTTTCCAACCTCAGCGATTCCGTGATCCTCCGTGCTGCGAAGAAACCAAAAAAATGTCTTTTCTCCCTTTAATTTGTGGCGACTTGGAAGCGAAGTGGACAAAGTCTGTTCTTGCTCTGCTCCTCTTAATGCTTAAAACCTGGAGGGGGGAGGGAATCCTGCCTGGAATGCAGCCCCTGTGCGGGATTGCTTTTCCAAAAAACAATCAAATCACTTCTGCAGGAGCAGGGCTTTGCTCGAACAGCCAGTTCTGTCCCGGGGACGAACATTCCGGGATGCCAGAGGAAAATAGCAGGGCTGGAATTCGCCTCGTGTTTGAGGTTAGCTCCAGAGGAGCTTTCAGCTGGGGTGGTTTTATATAGCAGCTCTCGGTGGAAACAGTTTGTCTGTCATATTTTTAGGTTCAGGGATTTCATGGAGGTCACCCCGAGTTCAGGCTCCTTTCCCTCCTGCCCCGGTGGAGGTGGGAATTCGTGTTTGGAGTGTCTGGGCTCCAAAGCTGCTGTCAGACCCCGTCCCTCTGTCTGTCTGTGGCAGCAGGTTCTTGGGATGAGTGTGCACAGCTCCTTCCCCAGTTTGGGGGGAATTCTGCCTCTGTTTGATCCCTGTGGAGTTTAGAATCCCAAACTGGTTTGGGATGAGTGTGCACAGCTCCTTCCCCAGTTTGGGGGGAATTCTGCCTCTGTTTGATCCCTGTGGAACTCAGAATCCCAAATTGATTTGGGATGAGTGTGCACAGCTCCTTCCCCAGTTTGGGGGAAATTCTGCCTCTGTTTGATCCCTGTGGAACTCAGAATCCCAAACTGGTTTGGGATGAGTGTGCACAGCTCCTTCCCCGAGTTTGGGGGGAAATTCTGTCCCTGTGGAACTCAGAATCCCAAATTGGTTTGGGATGAGTGTGCACAGCTCCTTCCCCACGTTTGGGGGAAATTCTGTCCCTGTGGAGCTCAGAATCCCAAACTGGTTTGGGATGAGTGTGCACAGCTCCTTCCCCACTTCTGGGGAAAATTCTGCCTCTGTTTGATCCCTGTGGAACTCAGAATCCCAAATTGGTTTGGGATGGAAAGGACCTTGAGTTCCTGCTATCCCAGAGAGCTCCAGGCCCATCCAGCCTGGACACTTCCAGGGGTGAGGAGTTCACAACCTCTCTGCCAGGACCTCAGCACCCTCACAGGGAGGAATTCCTGCCCAAAATCCCATCTAACCCTGCCCTCTGTCTGCTTAAAGCCATAATTTAGGCCATTTAATTATCCCTCTGCCTTTCAGCCACTCCAAACTCCTTCCAAAGGGCCCTTAATAGAAAGCAGAGAAGCCTCCAGCACAAATTTCTCTCCAGTAGCACATTTTTCCTATAGATTATCCTTTAATTTTCATGGAGGGGAATGTTCTGCTGCTGTAAGGAGAGAGCAGAGCCCGTGTGGGGCTGCATGCATAAAAATGTATGGAGTTACCAACTTTTCCAAGAGGAAAAGGTGATGTCATGGGCTGTGGAAAGAATATTTTTTTTATATATTCCTGCTCTCATCTGATCACGCTCAGGATATAAATAGTGGGGAAAGGCACAAGGCAGTGAAATGAGAGCCACTCTGGGAAGGCTCCTCGGGGTCGGGCAGGGCTGGATCCATCCAGGGGTGTTTTCCAGCACATTAGCAGCAGCGTGTGGAGCCATCTGTCACGGCTTGGAGGTGGCCAAGGCACTCAGCAGCTCGTTAGGCAGGGCCAGGAGTGAAAAAAGAGCCCAGAAAATCGGGATGTAATGGGAGAAGGGGAGACTTGGAGGAAGCAGGGTCTGTAATTCACTCCCTCGTTTGCTGCTGCTCCCAGTCTGCAGCTCAGTCCCCAATTCCCACTGGGAATGTTCCCCTGGAGAAGGGAAAAAAATTCCAGGGAATGCTCAGAGTCCCTGCAGGGGCTCCAGGAGAGCTGGAATTTGGGACAGGAGACAGGGAATGGCTCCACTGGGAAAGGGGAGATGGGGCTGGGATCTTGGGCAGGAATTCCTGCCTGGGCTGGGGATTCCCAGATTTGCTGTGGCTGCCCCTGGATCCCTGGGAATGTTCATGGATGGATGAATTTGGATCCCCCTGGGACAGTTGAGGTGTCCCTACTTGTGGGATCAGGATGATCTTGAAGGTCCCTCCATCCCAAACCACTCATGATTCCAGGATTAATGTTTTTTTTTCTGGCTTGCTCAAGCTCTGTATCCCCCGAGGCTGAATCACCTCCCTGCCTGGAGAAGTGAAATGGGAGGAAATGAGAGGTGAAAATGTGAGCTGGGAATGGTTTGGTTGCATTCCCTCCTTTCTCCCGTGGGATTTGCTGCATTCCAGCCCCAGAGCTTTGCTCCAAGGGAACCCTCACGTTCTGCACTCCTTTGACTCCAGTTATTGGCTGGCACCAGTTGCATTTGCTTCATTTTTTCTCATTTTTTCTCATTTTTTCTCATTTTTTCTCATTTTTTCTCATTTTTTCCCTGGGCATCCCAGATCCCAATCCTGGGGTTTGGGAACAGGGTGCTTCAGCCAGGGAACCTTCCCCTGCATTTTGGGGCCAACCCAACCTTTGCAGGATTTTGGGGAATAATGTCAATTATTGCTCACTCTGAAGTTGCAGATCTCATCCCCAAGTGGGACATGGAGAAGAAAGGGAAGGAAATTCCTGCGGGAGTTTTGTTGCTTTGACACTTCAGGTGAAGAGCAGAGGGATTTCTCCTGGGAGTTCTCCTGGGAGTTCTCCTGGGATTTTTCCTGGGATTTGTCCTGGGATTTGTCCTGGGATTTCTTCAGGGATTTCTCCTGAGATTTGTCTTGGGTTTTCTCCTGGGTTTTCTCCAGGGATTTCTCCTGGAATTTCTTCTGGGATTTGTCCTGGGTTTTCTGCAGGGATTTCTCCTGGGATTTATCCTGTGTTTTCTCCTGGGATTTCTCCTGGGATTTGTCTTGGGTTTTCTCCAGGGATTTCTCCTGGAATTTCTCCTGGGATTTGTCCTGGGATTTCTGCAGGGATTTGTCCTGGGTTTTCTCCAGGAATTTCTTCAGGGATTTCTCCTGGGATTTGTCATGTGATCTCTCCTGGGATTTCTCCTGGAATTTCTCCAGGTATTTCTCCTGGAATTTCTCCTTGGTTTTCTCCAGGGATTTCTCCTGGAATTTTTCCTAGGATTTCTCCAGGGATTTCTCCTGGGATTTCTCCAGGGATTTCTCCTGGGTTTACCCCTGGGATTTCTCCTGCCCCACAGAGTGTGGGAGTTCCCTCCCATCCCACCTGGAGCTCAGGGTGATGGGATTCACACCCCAGCTCTGACTGGAGCAGGGCAGGGAGCTCAGGCAGGAATTTGGGCCTGGAATTGCATCTTTGGGATTTGCTGGTTCCCCATTAAAGGTCAGATTTAAAGGAGCCAAGTGCTGGCACAACCTGCCATGAGAAGAACCCCTTTGGATCCAGGGCTGGGAATCTCCTTTGGGTTCCCTGTGGGATCTGTTTGCTGAGTTCATTTGGGGTGGTTTTCCCTTAAATAAACCTTTTAATTCTGCTTTAATCAGAATCTGAGACCTCCTGCAGCCTGGGAAGGGGCAGGATTCCCTTTTGGCTGTGGAGCACAGGGAATGCAGGTTCCTTCAGGAATTCCTCAGGGATAAATCCAGGAAGGTTCTCCCAGCTCAGCATCCTGGGGAAGGCTGGATGTGGAGCACCAACAATGCCAGATTTTGATCTTGGCTTAAAGGTGGGCACCTGGAATGGACAATCCAGGTGGGAATTTTCCAAATGGAACCAGAGATAACTTTTTTTTTTTTAATTTTGGGCAGGACCTGGCCCTTGATACTAATTAAATTCTTGGTGGTTTATGTTCAGCTGCATTTAACTTCTACTCTAGTTGGGAATATCAGGATATTTTCCCAATTCCAGGCAGATTCCAGCACCTCATCTCTCTCTGTTCATATTTACCCTTCTTTTGTCTTCTTTTTCTCCCAATCTTCCCCCAAATCTCCCCTTTTCTTACTCACTCCATCCCACTTGCAGTCCCTGGAGTTCCCTGAGAAGCAGCAAGGGAACAGATCTGAGATTCTGTGGGATTCTGGGCTTTTTTTATTGCTCTGGAGCTGCCCTTAGGTTGGAAGGTCCCAAAAATCAACTTCAAAATCTTCAGCTTTTGGTTTGGGACAAACATGGTCCTGAAAATACAATTTTCTTTTCTTTTCTTTTCTTTTCTTTTCTTTTCTTTTCTTTTCTTTTCTTTTCTTTTCTTTTCTTTTCTTTTCTTTTCTTTTCTTTTCTTTTCTTTTCTTTTCTTTTCTTTTCTCTTTTCTCTTCTTTTCCTCTTCTCTTCTCTTCTCTTCTCTTCTCTTCTCTTCTCTTCTCTTCTCTTCTCTTCTCTTCTCTTCTCTTCTCTTCTCTTCTCTTCTCTTCTCTTCTCTTCTCTTCTCTTCTCTTCTCTTCTCTTCTCTTCTCTTCTCTTCTCTTCTCTTCTCTTCTCTTCTCTTCTCTTCTCTTCTCTTCTCTTTCCTCTTCTTTCCTTTTCTTTTCCTTTCTCCTTTTCCTTTCTTTTCCCTTTTCTTTTGTTTATTTTTTTTTTCCAATGAGAAGGTTCCACCTGCCCAGATTGTCACAGAACCATGGAATGGGTTGGCTTGGAAGGAATCTTCTCTCTCCTCTCATTCCAAGGAGTCACCTCCCAGGTTGCTCCAGGGATGGGCTCCATCTGCTCCCCAGGGTCATTTGGAAGATTTGGGTTGGCTTTGGGTTGGAAAGGTTTGGGAAAACATCCCAACCCTGCTGGTTGGCCAAGATTTCCCTTCCTGTCCCAAGGAAGAGTCTCAGGATGAGCTTCCACCTTGTTTGCAGGTCCAGAAAAACCTTGAAATTCAGAATCCTGAAAAACTCATAGTTCTGGAAAGCAGAGGCTGCTCCTCTCTCGATATCCCATTGCTCCCAACCCCTCAGATTCCCAAATCTCTGACCTCAGCCATGGAATGTGAGCCATGGAGGAGGAAAGTCCTGGAGCAAAGCTCTGCCAAAGCCAGTGATGGGATCCAGGCCCCCAGGATGGGATGGAGCTGGTGGGAATGATGCTCCACACTTGGCCCCTGCCTCAGTTTCCTCCTCTCCTCCATGAAAACTGGGGAGACTTGTGGATACTCAGAAAAAGCCAAGCAGTAATTAGGAAAAAAAAATTAAAAAAAGGAAAAAAAAATATTTTTTTCCTTTTAATGGGTGAAATTTCTCCCTGTGAACTCCTGTGGGACTGGAAACTCCTCTTCTCAAACACCCTGGAGGATTTGGGATGGAGAAAGGGTCGTTCTGGCAGCTGATGGCCAGCCAGCCCTGCAGCGTGCTGGGAGCTGTGCAGGGAGCAGCAGATTTGGGATCATTGCTGCTGTCAGCCTGGGATAAATAGCTGGAAACCACAGGGATGGATGGAGGCTGGGGCTGGAGCTGACAGCGAGCTGAGTGATCGGCCCCGAGCTCCTCAGCGCCGCCGCTTTCATTTGCGTTTTTTCATTCCCACATTTTCCACTGGCTTTTTCATGAAGCTCAGGAGCCCTTCAGAAACTTGGCCCAAAACTCCACTTAAAACCAGCTCTGACTCCTCAAAATTCCTGGGAGCTCTGGATGTCACAGCCGGGAGCAGCTCTAATAACCTACAAATGAGATTTGGGTTTTTAAGTGGATTATGCTGAAGGGATTTTTTTTTCCCCCCTTTTTTTGAGTAAATGATAGGGTTGCAATCGGATCTCTTGATGAAATCAGCTTTTTTTGGGGGGTGGGGAAGGATTGGATGCAGCAGCCTGGCTCTGCCACAGGAGCTTAAATCTGTGTTCCATCAAAAAGGCTGGAAATCACTCAGTGTGTGATGGCATTTGGATTTCATGGACATGACTCCATCCCACAGCAGTGCTGCTGCCTCTGGAGAGGCTCCTGTGGAACTCTGAGCCCCAAGTGACTCTTGGGAAGGAATTCCCAGATTTGCTGTGGCTGCCCCTGGATCCCTGGAATTGCCCCAAATTGCAGAGGTGCTGCAGGTGCAGCCCTGGAAAAGGGCAGGAACGTGGTGCAGGAGCTTCCAGTCTGATATCCCAGGGTTCTGGAGCCAGGCTGGGAGAGCTGGGAATGTTCCCTGGAGAAGGGAAAATTCCAGGGAATGCTCAGAGTCCCTGCAGGGGCTCCAGGAGAGCTGGAATTGGGGACAGGACACAGGGAATGGCTCCACTGGGAAAGGGGAGATGGGGCTGGGATCTTGGGCAGGAATTCCTGCCTGGGCTGGGATTCCCAGATTTGCTGTGGCTGCCCCTGGATCCCTGGCAGTGCCCAAGGCCAGGCTGGATCCACTGGGACAGTGGGAGGTGTCCCTGCCCATGGGTGGGGATGGGATTGAAAGAACTGAATCATCTTTAAGATCCCATCCCTCCCAAACCATTCCACGGTTCTCTGATTCTGTAACCCCTGGGAGCTGAGCTTTGGAGCAGGACTGGGAATCTGGAGATGCCACCAGCAGGATCTGGGAGGTCACTGAGGCTCCAGGAGCCCCCCCAGTGCCACCCTCTGGGCTTGGGGACAATCCCAGCCATCCTGGGACTGAGGTGTTTTTCCCAAGGAAAGGGCAGCACTACCAGGAGAAACAAACACCCTTGGGAACACTGTGCTGAAAATGTGGGAGAAATGGCAGGTGGGTTGGAGAATTTGTTTTGGAGATATCATCTCCCACCCCACATCCTGCAGCTTTCCTCACCTGTGGCTGGGGCAATGAGGAGCTCCCCTGTGCTTCCCAAATTTCCCTGTAATGCCACATTCATCCTGCCTGGGCTGGAGCCTTTATCAACATCTTTGGGTCACTTGGGCTGTTTTTAGAGTGACATCATCCAATTTGTCAATATTCAACGATGTTTTCCCATCACCTTTCAAGGTGAGCTGCATCTTGAGAGAGACAACCTCAGGAGCAGCTTCCTCCTGCCAAAATAGGTCCTGAAACCTAAATTTGCTTTTATGATGTCTTAAATTAGGCTGGGACTAAGTTAAACCCCAGCTCATTTAGCTGATCTTTAAACCTGTGAGTTTTGCCCTAAAAGTGAATCGAATTAAAGTGGTTTTGTACCACTCCCATGCTTTTGGTGACCTCAGTGGCCTTGTTTTCCTCTGGCCTTGATGCCCTGAGCCAGGAAAGTGTTTTCCAAGGATCCTTAGCCTGGAGGCTTCAGGGAGATCTTCAGCACCTTCCAGGGTGTGAAGGGAGATCACAGGAAGGAGAGTTTTTCCAAAAATGAGAGGAATGGCTTTAAGGTGAAAGGGTGGAGATTTAGATTAAGGGCACAGATGGAAATTCCCTTTCAGTCACTGTCCCAGGGTTCATCAGTGCAGAAGAGTGGGGAGACCTCGGGCTGGGATTCCCAGATTTGCTGTGGCTGCCCCTGGATCCCTGGCAGTGCCCCAAGGCCAGGCTGGATCCCCCACCTGGGACAGTTGAGGTGTCCCTGCCATGGATGGGGTGGCTCAAAATGATCTTCCAGGTCCCTTCAAACCCAACCCATTCCATGACTCCATGGTAATGCTGGAAGTTGGAGCAGCTTCCTGTGAGTTTTTCCCTGGAATAAAGGGTTGAAAAAGGAGTGCTGGGACAGAGGATGTGAATTTTCAGAGGGAACCTCTTCCCCTGGCGCTTCTGGGACTCTCAGAGCTTCTCACCCAACACCTCAGAGCCTGACCACATCCTTGTAGGGTCGAACACGCTTCTCCTTCACCAGAACCATCCTGCTCACGGTGAAACACCATTCCCAGGGGATCCCAGCTTGGTGCCATCCATCCTGTTTGGGCTTTCCTTGGCACCTCATCAAGCTGTATTTCCTCCAGCTCCCGAGCATCATCCCGGAGCTGTGGGATTTCTGGGGAGCCGAGGCGGCTGTGGTTTGGTCGTAGCTTTAGGCTAAACGAACCCAGATGTTCCTGCCCTTCTTTTTGAAGTCGTTCCTCCTTTTCTCCCCGTCGCATTCCTTTCATTTTTGTTTTTTTTTCGGAGAACCCCCTGCTCCTGCGGGGAATCCTAGCCCGGTGTTAATCCGTTACTTCTGGGCATTTGGGGAAGATGGAAATCCAGCTGTGATCTACAGCGGTTTGGGGTTTGGGGTGAAGAGTCAGGAGAGCCACGGCCAGCCCAGGTCAGAAGAAATGATGGAAAATCCTCCTCCAGCCCCGTTTCCAAGAGTTCTCCCAGCGGTACTTGGAGGAGGGAAGGAAGGGAATTTCCACAGATAATTTTGGGAGTTGGGAACCTCAAGGGTTGGATATTGGGCAATTTTTGTCCTTGGTTGTTGTAGAGCTGCTGGAGGGCGTGTCCTGCCTGGTGGGATTTGAGGCTTTATTCGAGTTCATCTGCTGATTTCTGCTTCAGATTAAAAAAAAATAACCCCCAAAAAACTCCACAGCCACATAAATTGATAGGAAAATACCACAATGAGGCCAGTTTTGCTAACCAGTACATTTGAATTTCGTGATAACTCTAAAAATGGGAAGAAACACGTTTTTGCACCTGTGAGCAGAGAACTGTGGGCTTCAACCCTGCTACACACCTGCCAGAATTGCCCAAGAAAATTCCTGAAGAAGTTCCTGGTTTTCTTTCAGGGAAAATCCAAAGCATGGAGTGGTTCTTACTTATTGGTTCTACATTTTTCATTATTGCTGTTGTTGTTGTTGTTATTATTATTGTTACAACAACATATTTCAGTTTTTGAGCTTGAGTCTCAGTATTGTAGCCTGAGCCTGCTGGCCTCTGAATTTTGTTGGAAAAGCAATGAGTTAAAAATCTCTGCTTTTCCAGACGCCCTCGTTCTGTCTCAGGGCTGCACTTCTCGGGAGTTGGTGTTAATTGCTGAATAATCTCCATGACATTGATGATGAGTGACAAGGCAATTACGGCGCGGGAGCTGCTCTGCTGAGGAATTTGGCTGCAGAAGTTGCCTGTGGTTCCCACAGGTGAAACCCTTACCTCATTTCACCAGAATCTGGTTGTCTGGTGAAGGTGAAGCCAAGAAGGGGAAGTTGAGCAATCGGTTCTGGTTTGAGCAAAACCAGGGGATGAAGCAAAGCTGGGATTTGTGGAATGTTGGTTATGTCCTTCCCATGGTCCAGCCCAGCACCAGCACAGGATCCTAAAAACTTTGAGGTGGAAGGGACCCTAAAGCTTATCGAGAGCCACCCCATCCATGGAAGGGACACTCCCACTGTCCCAGGGGGATCCAGCCTGGCCTTAGGGCACTGCCAGGGATCCAGGGGCAGCCACAGCAAATCTGGGAATCCCAGCCCAGGCAGGAATTCCTTCCTGAGATCCCAGCCCCATCTCCCCTTTCCCAGTGGAGCCATTCCCTGTGTCCTGTCCCCAATTCCAGCTCTCCTGGAGCCCCTGCAGGGACTCTGAGCATCCCCTGGAATTTTCCCTTCTCCAGGGAACATTCCCAGCTCTCCCAGCCTGGCTCCAGAGCAGAGGGTCTCTATTCCTGGAGCAGCTCTGGGACCTCCTGAATTTGGGATCCCGGGCTGGGGTATCCTTGGTTTGAATTAAATTTGCAAATAAGCAGCACCCAGCAATTCCCACCACAAGATCCATAACCCCAGGCTGTGTCTATGTGTCTGTGGCAGAAAGGGAACCTCAGTTCCCTGGTTTAAAACACCCCAGATCCATTTTTCCATGCAAGACCAACCTGTTCCCAGTGTTCTAAACCATCCCTCGAGGTTTGGTTTGTGACACTCAGTCACAGCTGGAGCTGCCTGGTCAGTCACAGGGCGAGTGGGTGATGGGAGTTCTCCATCAGACAAGTTCACAGCCAGGATTTACTCCCTGCAGTAAAATCCTGAGGACCACTTAAGCTGAGTTTAAGCACCGAGGAGATCTATGGGCCTTGTCCTCTGGTGAGATGAGAGTTATAAACTCTGTGATAAACTTTGCCTGCTCAGGCGCTGCATTTGTGACGTGTTTAGGAGAGTTTCTCTCCCAGCTCTCGCTCAGGAGTGTCTCAGATCATTAAAAACACAAATTACACTTCCAGGCAGCGCTGCCTGGGCAGGAGGGGAAGCTTTGTGCTGGTTTTACAGCTCACACATTGATGGTGTTTTAGAGCAGCAGAGCTCCTCCATCTCCATCCCCACCACCCAGGCTGGCACTCTGCTCCGTGCCTCGCAGTTTGGAAGTTTAGACAGGATTTACAAGCAGGGCGTGGAGCAGATGAAGGATTCTTTTCACCTGAAGTGATGGCAGAGGCCTCTCCCCACTCCTAGGCCGGGTTTCAGCCCTCACCCGACCGGGATGTTGGATTTCGGGCCTGGGCTGAGGTGTGAGGCCAGCCTTTGTTGGCAGGCTGGAGCTGTAACCTGATTAATCTGAGCAGGTAGGGAGGAACACGATCCATCAGCAGCACAGCCAGGCCAGCGGGGGATTTTTCATCAGGGGCCCTCGGAGAGGAGGTGTAGGTTACCGAGGGGGGAGAAGGAGAGCGCCTCAGCCAGCCTTTCATCCTCGGGGATATTGCCTAACGCCCGAGGAATCCTTTCATCAATAAATTACCTGAAGAATGGGAAAGTTTCGAAAGATCCGCCTGTTAGCGCGCTCTCAGCCGGCAGATTGGAGGAACATTGTAGTTTTGGCCAGGGGGGTTTCACAGGAGCGTGGGGGTGAGAACAGCAGCCTGAGAAAGGGTGAGGGCATGAGGAAGATGAGGGCATGAGGAAGGTGAGGGCCTGAGGAAGGTGAGGGCATGAGGAAGGTGAGGGCATGAGGAAGGTGAGACCCCGAGGAAGGTGAGACCCTGAGGAGGGTGAGGCCTGAGGAAGGTGAGACCCCGAGGAAGGTGAGACCCTGACGAAGATGAGACCCAGAGGAAGGTGGGACCCTGAGAAAGGTGAGGGCCTGAGGAAGGTGAGGGCCTGAGGAAGGTGAGGGCCTGAGGAAGGTGAGGGCCCTGAGGAAGGTGGGACCCTGAGGAAGGTGAGGGACACTGAGGAAGGTGAGACACTGAGGAAGGTGAGGGCCTGAGGAAGGTGAGGGCCTGAGGAAGGTGGGACCCCCAGGGAAGGTGAGGCCCAGAGGCAGGTGGCTCCTGGCTCTAATTTCTCCTAACATCCATCCATGGGACGGTGAAGAACAAGAGGTTTTAGCACCTTTCCAGGAAGGTTTTAGGGCACTGAGCAAGAGCCGCTGTTCCTGGAGGGGTTTTTTCTCCAGTCCCAGGACGCCAAAGTTTTGCACACCCCAGGATTGCATCCCTGTCCCTCATCGTGCTCTCCCTCTCTTGTGTCAACTGGCACGGGCACAAGAACTAAGTCAGAACAGAAAGCAGAGGAATTCCGGGCCCTGATGGGACTCCCGTGGTGTTTACGGGGTGGAAACTTCCCCAGAAATGCAGATTTCCAAAGGCCTCTTGCTGTTGACGTGTTTTTGTTGCTGGTTTTTCAGGAATTCTGCGCCATGGGTCGCCTGTTGCTGCTGACAATTGTGCAAATGGTTTTAGTGGCAATGAAAGGGGTCGTTTGTGAGGGGTGATGAGCAGGGAGCAAACCAGAGCTGGGATTTACAATCTGTTTGCTCCCATCCTGCCCTAATTTCCTCGTGTTTACTGCGTGCAGAGAGTTCTCCAAGTCCAACCTCAGGCACGTTGGCTTTTTCAAGCAGGGGAGCCTCAGCTCTTGAGTTTTGGGTGCCTTGTGTTCATGGAGTCATGAAATCATGGAATCACGGCCTGGTTTGGGTTGGAAGGGATCCCAAAATGGTCTCATTTCATGGGCATGGGCCATCTGCCCCACACTGGGTGGTAAATGGGAGTTGGACCCCACTGTCCACCTCTGCATGAACTTCCAGCTGTTTTCCTCCAGCTGTGCAATCTGTGCCCAGCAGAGCCTCTCCAGGGACAGTCATTCCATGGTGGCAGCTGGAGAAAATCCCCCCACAAAGCAAATTTCCTGTGACCCACCGACCTGAAGCTTTCCTGTGTCCCAGCTTGGCTTCCCACAGGAGAGAGAAAATTTCAGATCTTTCCCTGCAGGATCTGCTCTCGGTTTGGATGCTGGCAAAGAATGGATGGCTGGGAGCCTTCCTAATAAATTGTGTTTTTCCAAAGCAATGAGGCCTTGCTGCAGAGCGAGCTGCTGAATTACAGCCTGGAGGAATCTCTGGTGTCAGCTTGGAGTAGCTCAGGATCATCGTGAAGGGCGAGAGACAGGAGGAATTTTAGGTTTTTTCAGTGTTTTGACTGGCAGGTTTTGCTTCATTTTGATCCTGACCATTGCAACCCCAGTAATTGATGCTGCAGGAATCCGTGATTAATATCCCAGTGTCCCTTTCTTGCACGAGAAGGAAAATGCTTCTACCATACGTTAAAAGCTTTCAGGGATCTTTCAGCTGGATTCCTTCAGAGTTTCTCTTCCAGCGGCATCCCAAATCTCAGCCCCAAATCAGAAAGTTCAGGTGGCAAAAGCTTTGAAAGGAATAAATCCCCTCTTTGCCCCACATTCCAAGTGAGAATATCCAGGAGAGTCTATGGAGTGATGCGTGGGGGAATCCCTCTGGATCTCCATTGCACGTGGGATTTGTTTCATCAGATCCCTGGGTCCATCACTCAGATCTTTGGTTTCTGGGAGTTTTCCGCCCTCCAGTTCCTTGCAAACACAGAAAAACAGGGCTGTCCCCCTAGATTTGGATTTACACTGCTGCCATTGCCTTGGGAATGTCACTTCACCCTCCTTAAACCTCAGCTCACCTCAAGGGATGGTGAGAAACTTCAGGGATGTGCAACAAACTCCTCCTGAAACCTTGAGCAGACCAAATGAGTTTTATCCCCATCCTTTTTAGATTTGTGCTATAAATCCAAAACTGTTTCCCAGGGATAATTTCCCAATTATATACATTAGGAAGGAATTCCTGGCTGGGAGGGTGGGGAGGGGCTGGGGTGGAATTCCCAGATTTGCTGTGATGCCCGTGGATCCCAAGGTCAGGTTGGATCCACCTGGGCTGGTGGGAGGTGTCCCTGCCCATGGATGAGGTGGGAATGGATGGGATTTAATTCCTTTCCAACCCAAACCATCCCACAATCTTTAATGTCCTTTCCAGCCTCCATCAGACCCGCGGGACTCATCGGCCACGAGCAAATTTGGGGTCACAGGCAGCTCCACCACCCCGTCTTTGGTGCTGACCTTGTGGGGCAGGATCAGCAAGGCCAGGGACGTGCTGGGGCAGGGGGAAGGAGGAAGCCAGAGATCCCTTATCAGACAAATCCTGCCTCCGAGGTGCTTCCAACTGCTTGGAGCGGAGCCAAGCTCATCTTCGGAGCTCCGCTGCCAAAATTCCCACAAGGACTTTATCTGATCCGCGGGAACGGGAGCAGCCTGCAGTGCTTCCCGCACGGTGGGGTGTCTCCCAGGGGAGGCTGGGCTGGGCTCACACCTGCCTGAGGGAGAGGGGAAGCCAAAAACAGGAGCCAACATTTTTTTTTGGGAGCGCGAATCGTCGGCTGCAGCTCGGGATGTGCCGGCCACGGAGTCTGGGGCTGATGTTCTCAGCTTGAATTATGGATTTGTGGTTGGGAATATCAAACATCAGGTCAGGGACACCTTGGTGGTGGCAGTTCTGGGGTGTCCAAGGGTTTTCCTTGGGTTTGTGGCAGTGCTGTTATTTCTTTGGTTTATTTACGTTGTGTTCCTGGGTTTGCTGGTGGGGATAAGAACAAGGATGGTTGTGGAGTCATGGAATGGTTGAGGTTGGAAAGGGGTTGAAGGCCCATCTGTTTGCTCAAAGCCTCGTCTACCTGACACTGGAAGTTTCCAGGGATGGAGAATGGAGAGGAATTCTTTAAAGTAACTCCACAAGTTCGGAGGAAACCCCAAAAATGCTCCCACCTGCTCCAACACCCTGCAGGACAACTGCCCACCAGCCAAACCAAAGCCTGGGGGATCTCTTGTATTTCATTTTATCTCCTGAGAGGACCCAAATCAGCCTGACTTTGGGTCACAGCAGTGAGTTCAGGGGATGGGAGAGCGTGGGGAGACAGGAGTTCCTGACCTCACCAGAGGGGCACATCCATGCCCAGGTGGTGAGAGCCAGGAGAGAAAAGAAAAGAGCGTTTTATGAGTCAAACACGATGTTTGGAGGAGCAAACCTCAACCTCGCATCTCCCCTGGTGCTCAGATGGCAGCTGATGAAAAATCCAGGAATTACTCACCAGATTTTATCGCCTTTCCACCCCCGAAGGGCCCCCAGATACCATCACCACCTTCGGTGTTCGCACGTTTTAATTTTGGGGCAGCCCGTGGTCTTGTTGGGAGATGTCAGTGCTCTGCCTTTCGGAGTCTGCCCGCAAAAAAAAACTGGATAAATGAAAAACATTGTTAAAAAAATCATAAATTCTGGAGAGAAAGATGTGGCAGGAGGTGCCTTACGAGGGCTGTGCTCACCTGTGTCCCCTCTGAGCTCTTCAGGGTCTGATCAGATCGGGTTCCTTCTTATCTCAAGCCAGCCTGGAGGGTTTTGACAGCTTCGAAACACTCCGTGAACTTTATCAGGCAGAGATTTTCAGGTGGAGCCTGGGCTGCACCATGGTCTGGTGCCAGGAACCAGCACAATTCCTGCTTCCTCTGATTCCAGCTCTGGGGTTTTCTGATTTAATATGGGAAACGGTGACAGGACCCTCCTGTCTTGGCCGTAATGAGGTGAGGAAATAAATCCTGGCTGTAAAACTGGAATAACCTCTGGAAAAGCTGAGGAGGGTCTGCCAGGTGTTCTCCAGCTCTTGGTGGGGAGAAGGAGCCTGGAGTTGGCTCTCCTGGTGGAGCTCTTCCATCTCCTGGGTGAGCAGAGCGGGCTCTTCTGGGAGATGGGTCTGGTGTGAGTCCCTGTGCTCTCATTCCTGGTTTAATGGTTGGACTCAGTGATCCAGAGGGTCTTTTTCATCCCAAAGGATTCTGTGGAGCCGTGGTCAGGCCAGAGCTCGGATTAATTAACTTAAAGGATTAAAGGATTACTCCTAATTAAAGGTTATTGGGCTTCCTTCCACCCGAGGAGGGACATGCTGCAGGAAGAACTGCAGCTGCTCTCTAGGAAACGGGGAAAACATGAGGAATACTCTCCTGGGAAAGCTGGACACGGATTATTGTCCACCAAGACATGGGCAACGCTTTGGGATAGCCAGGACCAGGACCAGAGTGGGCCATTGACCCTCCAGTTAGTGAACATCAGCTGCTAATTAGGAAAAACATTCAATTAGTCAACAATACAGTAATTTTTACTTTATATTCCACCATTTTGAGGCACTTCCAGGGGAGAAACTGTAAGGCCAGAGGACACAAAGTGCTCTGGGGATTTAGGCTGAGCTGAAGCTTGGCTTTTCCTGAGCTGAACGTGTTCCCTGTGTTTTCTTTCCCAAAGCTCCAAACCCATCCAAATCCCCCCTTCAGCAAATCAGGGTTTGGGCTTTATTTTTTTTTCCCTAGGACTGTCATTCCCAACTGAATGATTTTTTTTTTAATTTCTTTTTTTTTTTTTTTTGAAAAATCCAAATCAATTCCTCCCGGAGCCTCCTCATGCCGGGAGCTCTTCCATTAATATCAGATGGGGAAGGCGGGCCAGGCCCTGAAAGTGGATATAGTTTGCATTTGAAGGAAGGTTTTGTGTATGAAACCGAGAAATGCGTCCCAGTCTGACACCGGTGATTGATTGCAGCTCTGCTAAAGATTAGCCAGACGTTTTAAGCACCGCAATTATTCATCTGCTCAGAGCTGGATCTATATTTAAACTGGGCCTAGCCACGGGTGGACACCGGGTTCTGCTCTGCCGGAGCGGGGAGGGAAAAGGCGATTTTTTGGGGTGGATTATTGGATTTTTCCACGGCTTTTCGGTGCACACGTGATGTCAATTAGGGTTGAGCGGGGCTTGGCACCACAAGGACGGGGTGGGACAGGGACAGGGGGGACCAGGAGGGGTCCTGGGGGGCAGTTTGTGGCCAGGGTTTTTGTCAAAGGGCTCCCATAACAGCAGCAACCCCCAGGGCCTCGCGGGAGCCGCGTTGGCAGAGTGGTTTGGGATCGATGGGTTGGGCTGTAGGATAAAAATATTTGGGTTTTTGCATTCCCTGCTGTTGGTGGAGGTGGAAAGCCAAGGCAGGAGCTCATTGAGGGATTCCTGCTGATTTCTGTGGGCGGGCAGAGGGACAATGGTGCAACTTTTGGCTCCAGCAGGGCAGAAACCAACCAAAGGTGACGCTATCTCGGTGGCATTGTGTCCTTCAGTGACACATCCTGAGACAGAGAGCCTCAGTTTCCACCTGGAAACAGTCAAAGGCACCTTGCAAACCCCAAAATTGCTCCTCTTTGCCAGCTTTTATCATGGAATCATGGAATGGGTTGGGTGAGAGGGAACTTAAATCCCATCTGGAGCCACCCCATCCATGGCAGGGACACCTCCCACTGTCCCAGAGGGATCCAGCCTGGCCTTGGGCACTGCCAGGGATCCAGGGGCAGCCACAGCAAATCTGGGAATCCCAGCCCAGGCAGGAATTCCTGCCCAAGATCCCAGTGGAGCCATTCCCTGTGTCCTGTCCCAAATTCCAGCTCTCCTGGAGCCCCTGCAGGGACTCTGAGCATCCCATGGAATTTTCCCTTCTCCAGGGGAACATTCCCAGCTCTCCCAGCCTGGCTCCATGGGAATTTTTCATTCCTTGAAATCTTTCTGGTTGATCAGCTCTGCCTCAGCTCCCATCAATGCTCCCCACATTTTCCTTGCCCTGATTTCCCATCAGTGCGAGCAGGCAAACCCTGGCTCATGGATTTCTTCACTCAGAGACTTATCCCAGAGATTTTTTTTTAGGCAAAAGGAATGGATTTGAGTCTCTGGATGACTTCTGAGGGCTCTGGGAGAGGTAACTCAGACAGCCAAGCCTCTTGGCAGCAACCCTCCACCAATTATTGACTCCACTCCTCTCGCTGCCGGGTTTGGAGAGCTCAGCAGATCAGAGGGAGCCTTGGATTGGGAAGAGGGGCTGGGAATGCTGCTGGAAAACCCAGCCTTGTGACGGGTTTAGTTTCAGGGAGGCCAGGGGACAGCAGGGTCGTGGCTGTGGGGAGATGGAGCTGAGATTCCCGGAGCCTTCGTCACCTCAGAGATTCGCGGCTCACGGCCGTCGTGGAAACTCCTGATGTTCCCTCAGAAAACTCCTTGGGAGTCCCAAAATCCATGAAAACTGACAGGGAGACCAGGATGAGGATGAGGAGGATGAGGGTGAGGGTGAGGATGAGGATGATGGAGATGAAGATGAGGATGAGGATAAGGGTAAGGATGAGGGATGAGGAGGATGAGGATGAGGGTAGGAATGAGCATGAGGATGGGGATGAGGATGAGGGTGAGGATGAGGAAGATGAAGATGAGGATGAGGGTCAAGATAATGAGAGTGAGGATGGGGATGAGGGTGAGGATAATGAAGATGAGGATAAGAATGAGAATGAGAATGAGGATGAAGAGGATGAGGATGAGGATGAAGATGAGGATCAGGATGATGAGGATGAGGATGAGGATAAGGGTAATGATGAGGGATGAGGATGAGGGTGAGGATGAGGATGAAAATGAAGAGAAGATGATGAGGGTGAGGATGATGATGACAAAGACAACAATGAGAGAGGGAACCCTTGGGAATTCCCAAATCCAGTGAAAACTGCCAGGTTGATGAGGATGAGGATGATGAGGATAATGAGGATGAGGATGAAGATGAGGATGAAGATGAACATGGCAAGCTCAGGCTGTGACATGGCCGTGGAAGGGTTCTTTGGTTCCTTGCCCTCTTCCCGCTCTGCCAGTGGAATTCCTCGATGGAATTGGGGCACAGTTGAGTGCAGGTGAATTTTTAAAATTCAGAAATACAAAAATGTTGGGTTTTGATCCCGTTTTGGGAGGATTCATCCCTCTGGAGCAGCTGTTCAGGCTCTGGAGGAATTTGGTTTCACGTGCTCTCACCTCTCCTACTTTCCAATATTAATAACCCTCCCTGTTCCTGAGTGGAAATCTGGATTTTTTTTCCCCAAATAACCAATTTTTTGAGAATGAGAAACCCTGCAAAATTATTGATGGGTGTCCCAGAGCTCCCACCACAAGTTTGGAAAAGGGGGAATGAAACCAAAAACGGATGGAAAAGGGGAATGTGAGGCAGGAGAGCAGCTTTAGCATTAATGAGTATTAATGAGCTGCAAAGGTCATTAAGCCACAGGGAGCACCCAGAAATCTTTTTCTGGGAATTATTCCTGCTCCATGATAATGTCCTGTGCTGTTACAGGTCTCTGGGAAAAAATAAAGGGTGGGAAAAGAAGAAAAAGGGAGAAATAAAAACAGGAAAAGGGAGAGAGGAATGAGAAAATGAGGGAAAAGGGAAAAAGGGGAAAGAAAAAGGAGAGGGGAAGTGAAAAAAGGGTGGAATGAAAAGGGAAAAGAAGGGGGAAAAAAAGATATAAATGGGGGAAAAGGAAAAGGGGAGGGGAAAGGGGGAAAATGGGAAAATGGGGAATGGAAAAAGGGAAAAGAAGGGAAGCAAAAAAGAGAGATAAAAATGGGGGAAAGAAGAAAAAGAGAGGGGAAGGAGAAAGGGGGAAATGAAAAGAGGAGAATTAAAAAAAAGAAATGGGAGGAAGAAAAAAAGGAGAAAAACAGGAAAAGAGGAAAATTAAAAAAGGAAAAAGGGAGAGAAAGGAAAAATGGAGGGAAGAAAAAAGGGACAGAAAAAGCAAGGGGAGAAGGAAAATCAAGACAAAAGGAAAAAAGAAAATAGAATGCAGGTGATGAAAAAAGACATCCCAAAAAAGGAAACAAAACAAAAAACAGAAAGAGGGAGGAAAAAAGAAGGGGAAAACAGGGAAAAAAGGGAAAAATGGGATGATGTTGAAGCTGCCAGCCATCCCAAATCACTGCTTGGTCCCCTGAACCAGGCAGGAGATTGTGGCACTTTTTGCCCGGGGTACCCGAGGCAGAGCACAAACCCCATCCCGGACTTTTCCCTGTCAATCTGGTATTTTTCCCTGCAAGCCCCTGTGCTTCTCCCTACAAACCCTTCTATTTTGCCCTAAAACCCCTGTATTTTTCCCTACAAATCTCTCTATTTTCCACTATAAATCCCTGTACTTTCCCCTACAAACCCTTGTATTTTTTCCAACAAACCCCTGTATTTTTCCCCTACAAACTCCTGTATTTTCCCCTACAAATCCCTATATTTTTCCCTACAAATCTCTATATTTTTCCTACAAACCTCTTTATTTTTCCCTGGAAATCCCTGTATTTTTCCCTACAAACCCCTATATTTTTCCCCACAAATCTCTATATTTTTCCCTACAAACCCCTGTATTTTCCCCTACAAACCCCTCTGTCTTTTCCTACAAATCCGTTTTTTCCCCTACAAACCCTGTATTTTTCCTATAAACCTCTGTATTTTTCCCTACAAATCCCTATATTTTTCCCTACAAATCCCTGTTTTTTCCTCTACAAACCCTTGTATTTTTCCCTATAAACCCCTCTATCTTTCCCTTCAAATCTCTATATTTTCCCCTATATACCCCTGTATTTTCCCCTACAAGTGCCTGTGTCTTTTCCTACAAATCCCTCTATTTTTTCCTACAAGCCCTTATATTTTTCCCTACAAACTCTATTTTTCCCTACAAACCCCTATGTTTTTCCCTACAAATCTCAATATTTTTCCCTATAAACCCCTGTATTTTCCCCTAAAACCCTTGTATTTTTCCCTACAGACCCCAGTATTTTTTTCAACAAACACCTCTATTTTCCCCTACAAACCCCTGTATTTTTCCCTACAAACTCCTATATTTTCCCCTACAAACCCCTATATTTTCCCTACAAATCTCTATATTTTTCCCTATAAACCCCTGTATTTTCCCTTACAAACTACTCTGTCTTTTCCTACAAATCCATTTTTTCCCATACAAACCCTTGTATTTTTCCCTATAAACCTCTGTATCTTTCCCTACAAATCCCTATATTTTTCCCTACAAACCCTTTATTTTTTCCTGTAAATCCCTGTATTTTCCCCTACAAATCTCTATATTTTTCCCCTACAAACCCTTATATTTTTCCCTAAAAATCCTTGGTTTTTCCCCTACAAATCCCTATATTTTTCCTTACAAATCCCTGTATTTTTCCCTACAAATATCTATATTTTTCCCTACAAACCCCTGTATTTTTACTTAGAAACTTCTATATTTTCCCCTACAAACCCTTATATTTTTCCCTACAAACCCCTATATTTTCCCTACAAATCTCTATATTTTTCCCTATATACCCCTGTATTTTTCCCTACAAAATTTTATATTCTTCCCTACAAACCCCTGTGTCTTTTCCTACAAATCCCTCTATTTTTTCCTACAAACCTCTGTATTTTCCCCTACAAATCTCTATATTTTCCCCTACAAACCCCTGTATTTTCCCCTACAAACCTCTGTGTTTTCCCCTAAAAATCTCTATATTTTTCTCTATAAACCCCTGTATTTTCCCCTACAAATCCCTGTATTTTCCCCTACAAATCCCTGTATTTTCCCCTACAAACCCCTGTATTTTCCCCTACAAATCCCTGTATTTTCCCCTACAAATCCCTGTATTTTCCCCTACAAATCTCTGTATTTTCCCCTACAAACCCCTGTATTTTCCCCTACAAATCTCTGTATTTTCCCCCCCAAACCCCTGCATCTTTCCCCATCCACGCTGCCATCAGGAGCTCCTCTCCACGTGTTCCTTTGGCTCCGGGAAGGGGCCGAGTGGAATTTCTGATGCTGAGATCCCCCATTGTCAGGATTTCCAAACCCAACATGTGCTGGCCTCGGAAAAAAAAATTGGTTTTGTTCCTGCAATTAAAGCACCACAGAAATATCCAACGTTTGAGGTGCTCCAGGCTCCATGGATCACAGAGCTCAGCCTTGCTGACCTTGATAAACTGGGTTTTGCTAGGCTGGGTTTTAGATTTTTGGGTTTGTGTTTGGGGTCTGAGCACCCTGCTAAGAAATTCTGAATTCTGCCTGGCCCCAAAGCTTTGCTGACAGAAATTTTGACCTCCCAGATGAAATGGAGGGGAGAAAAAAATATATATAAAAAAATTCTAAAATCTAAAAATCTAAAAAATCTAAAAAAGTGAAGCAGGTGAGGTCATGAGGAGGTGAAAAGAGGCTGAAAAGTGAGAATGGGGCTGGGATAAACCCAGAGATGGCTCAGGAAGAGCAGAGCAGCATGGCCAAGATGTTCTTACTCAAAAAAAAAAGGGAAAAGGGATATTTAGAGAAGTGAGAATGAGAATAAAATTAGGAATACAGAGATGGTTGGGTGTCTCAGGGCACCCTGATACTGCTCTGATGTGCAAGAAAATTCCCAGGGAAAACCCAAGAAAATTTCCATGAAAAACCAATAAATTTTCCAGGAAAATCCAAGAAAATTCCCAGGGAAAAATCAAAAAATTTCCAGGAAAAACCAAGCAAATTTCCAGGTGAAAACCCATGTCTGGAAGGGTGATTTGTGCCTTAAAGCAGTGTTTGATAATCCTTTAAAAAAATCCATTTAAAGAGCTGAGGAAAAGGAATATATTTATTTATATAATATAAAATTATTCAAGTTTTCTGCTGCAAAATTCCCAGTTTTTTTATATGCCTAAATATTCCAGAAAACTAAAGCAGGGTTGAAATTATTTGCTTCAAGTCCCACCAACTCCAGTTGAGGGCTCTGATGATAAACTGTTGAGAAATCCAAGGATTTTGTGATTTATCCTTAAAAATCCACAGAAAACACTTATTTCAATCCTTATCTGTGCATTGGAGAGGTTTAGTGCGAGGTTTTTTAAATTTATTTTTAAATTTGGATTTTCTCTGTTATTTTGGGTGCTGTGGGTGGGATTGTTGGTGGAGCCAGGTCTGAGATCCCAGTGATCCCTTGGGATGCTCCGTGGGGATTCCCTTGCCATAAAAATCTCCTGGATTGAGACTCAGGAGAAGATGCAAGCCAAAATCTCCACGTCTTTTACAAACATTTTGATTCTGTGTTAGGTTTTGATTTTTGGGAAGATTTCTCCTTGAAAAAGGTTCTCCAGCCCGGGGCAATGGTGGATTCAAAATTCCTGTGGATGTGGCACTTGGGAAATGTGGTTTCATGGTGGGATTAACATTTCTGGGGAACTCAAACATCTTTTTTCCAACCCCAGTGATTCCATAATTCTCTGATTCTGTCTCTGTTAGGGCCAAATCTTTGGGATTTCCTTCAATAATCCCATTTTGCCCTGCATCAAGGAGGATGTTTTATACGGAAATGGGGATTTTTCAATTGTTTCAGCAAGATTTCTTTTAAAAAGGTCAAAAAGAGAGCCTGGCACCTTTGGGAGGCCCCTTGTGAGGTTTTGTGGCTCTGGTTCCCTGAGCTTGGTTGGTGCTGGATGAACTCCTCCTCCACGTGCCAGGAAAGAGGTTTTAATTCCAGCAGGAATTCCCTGCTCCTCCTGGGAGTGGCTGGGAGGGTGCTGGAACAGTAGAATGGAATTCCATTATTCCACTTGTTCTTATTTCTGCCCCTTCTCAGCAGACTCTCCTAATTTTTCCTTAGTCCCTTCTTGTTTTTTTTGGGTTTTTTTTTCCATTTGAATGTCAGATTTAACATCCTGAGCTCAGACTTTCGAGATTTCTGTTGTGTTCCCCAAATCCTTTACTCCAACGGTCTTTGACCAACCAGAACTTGTTCCCTGGGGAGATAA
The DNA here is from genome assembly GCA_034336665.1 of Luscinia megarhynchos. NCBI lineage: Eukaryota > Metazoa > Chordata > Aves > Passeriformes > Muscicapidae > Luscinia > Luscinia megarhynchos. Next base: position 1,132,217 of record CM067566.1, read on the forward strand.
TCCCAGAATCCTTAAGGCTGGAAAACACCTAAGGAGCAGCTTTGATTATCCAGATTTGCTGTGGCTCCCTGGATCCCTGGGAATGTCCCAGGACAGGTTGGATCCACCTGGGACAGTGGGAGGTGTCCCTGCCATGGCAGGAGTGGCACTGGATCATTTTTAAGGTTCCCCTCCAACCCAAACATTCCATTATTCAGTTACTCCCTTTTTACCTTATTTCTGCCCTTTCTCAGCAGACTCTCCTAATTTTTCCCACTAAGTCCCTTTTTATTTTTTCGTGTGAATGTCAGATTTAACTTCCTGAGCTCAGACTTTCAAGATTTCTGTTGTGTTCCCCAAATCCTTCATTCCAATGGTCTTTGACCAACCAGAACGTGTTCCCTGGGGAGATAATCCCAGAATCCTTAAGGCTGGAAAGCACCTAAGGAACACCTTTGATTATCCAGATTTGCTGTGGCTCCTGGATCCCTGGGAATGTCCCAGGCCAGGTTGGATCCACCTGGGACAGTGGGAGGTGTCCCTGCCCATGGTGCAGGTGGGATGGGATCATCTTTAGGGTCTCTTCCAACCCAAACCATTCCATGATTCCATATTATCCCCCACAGGGAGGTCTTTAAGGTACTCTGGAAGTTCTAAACCCAATCTCCTTTTCTCCAGGGACGCATCCCTGCCTTTGCTCTTGATTCCTTGACCCGGCTCCTGATCCTCTTTTCCAACTTCCAAATCCCAATCTTCCCAAATCTCTTCTCCTGCTGCTTTTGTCCTGTCTGGGTCTTGGCTTGTTGGACACTTCCCCATCCCTCCATCCTCACGTTCCCTCTCCATCCCTGGCCACGGCTCGCTCTGAGAGGGAAATAAATCGTGCAGAAAGAACTTCCCTGGCTCAGAATTCCCCCTGGATCCCCTCCTGCCTGGGATATAATTAATGCTGCCATTGTTCTCCTCGGTTTGTATATTTAGATGGCTTTTTGTTTAAAGTTGATTCCTCACTGCTCCTTGGAATATCTCCCCGGGGAGGGAAATGGATGATACCCCAACAGCGGCCCGGCCACAATATGCACTAAATAAACACTCGGGCTAAAAAAACGCCATAAAGGCCCCTTTGTCCTGGTGGATGGCGAAAAAGAGGGGGAAAAACTCTCCCAGAAGGATGAGGAGTGAAACTTATCTGGGAGATCTCCCCTCCCCAATTGTCCCGGGAAGTGCCGTGAATTAAACACTCCCACCCTTCAGTGCTCACCTCGAGTCACCGGCTGGAGGATTCCGGGATAATGGGCTGGAGCATTCTGATAATGGGATGAAGATCAAAAGGGGCTGGAGGATGGAAGGGGCTGAGAGGATAAGGCTGACGAAAGGCAACAAACACAAAACAAACAAAAAAAAAACAAAACAAACAACGATAAGGGCTGGAGGATTCCTGGGATAAGGGCTGGAGGATTCCTGGGATAACGGGCTGGAGGATTCCTGGGATAAGGGGCTGGAGGATTCCGGGATAAGGGGCTGGAGGATTCCAGGATAATGGGCTGGAGGATTCCAGGATAAGGACTGGAGGATTCCGGGATAAGGGGCTGGAGGATTCCTGGGATAATGGGCTGGAGGATTCCAGGATAATGGGCTGGAGGATTCCTGGGATAATGGGCTGGAGGATTCCAGGATAAGGGGCTGGAGGATTCCGGGATAAGGGGCTGGAGGATTCCAGGATAAGGGGCTGGAGGATTCCGGGATAATGGGCTGGAGGATTCTGGTTTTATTTTTTAACTTTTACTTGACCTGGTTCTATTTAAATTTTTCAAATTTCTCCCTGACCTTGTTCTATTTTAATTTTTTTTTTAATTTCTTCTTTTCCTTCTTCTGGTTTTATTTTTTAATTTCTCCTTGAACTGGTTGTATATAATTTTTAAAAATTCCTCCTTCTATTTTAATGTTTTAATTTCTCCTTCACCTGATTTTATTTTAAGTTTTTTAGTTTCTCCTTGACCTGTTACTATTTAATTTCTCCTTGTTCTATTTTAATTTTTTAACTTTGCTTCACCTGATTTTATCTTAATTTTTTAGTTTCTCCTTGACCCGATTTTAATTTTTTTATGTCTCCTTGACCTTGTTCTGTTTTAATTTTTGAATTCCTCCTTGTCCTTCTGGTTGGGTTGGGATCATCTCACGGAGCTGTTCCTTGGTGACCCCAAGCTGGGCTCAGATGGTGGCACTTCCATCAGGAAAGCTCTTGGATCTTTACCAACCTCGGGGATTCATCCTCAGGAGGAGCAATCTCGATTAATTATTTTTAATTGGGTAAAACAACACCATGAATGAGTGCAGAAATAATTTCCCCACCGGGGAAAAAATTCTGATTTTGTGATGCAGGTTCAGCGCTGGGTTCATCGATCTGGGTCTGGAGTTATCCCAGGAACATCCTTTCAGCACTGAGGGATTAGGGAATAAACTCAGAGGAAAATCTGAAACAGGGATAAAAATATTTCAGGGACTCTGAGGATTCCCTGGAATTTTCCCTTCTCCAGGGGAACTTTCCAGCTCTCCCAGCCTGGCTCCATGGGAAGATGCTCTGCTCTTCCTGACCCTTCTCTGGACTCTCTCCAGCAGCTCCGTGTCCTTCCCGAGTTGGGGCCACCAGACCTGGACACGGAATTCCAGGTGGGATCTCAGGGGAGCAGGATCATCCCATCCTGTGGGAATTTCCCAGCTGGTTCCACTGCTCATGGGCTTCCTTCCCAACCCCTTCCCATGGATACCCACAGTCCAGCTGGCAGCACCATTCCACATCCCCATCCCCACATCCAATCCAGCATTTTTAAGGAAGTTTTGGTGGCTCCTAAAATCCCAACTCCCTTTCCTGGGAGGGAATTCCAGGGGAAATCTCCTGGGCTCTGCTGTGCTGGAATGCACTGAACCCGAACGTTCCCGGAGCCTTTCCTCGCCAGAGATTTCTGATTAATAAGGAAAACAGGACGCCTTCCTCCCTCCCAGGGGCAGGGATTACAAAAATTAAGCAACAGGGCTGAGGAAAAGCCTGCAGGGAGAGAGCAGAGTGATAACAAACGAGAGGAGAGGAAGAATAACAAGTGTGGATCCCAAAAACCAGTAGGGAGGGAAGTGGTTTCCAAGAGGCTTGAGGAGCCAGGATGGAGAAGGGTTGGATTGTTGAAGATGCACAGAGGATTTGCTGGGCATCTTTTTCAGTCTGTTTTCCAAATTTTTTCCAATATTTTCAATTTTTTTTCAATGCTTTTCAATTTTTTACAATATTTGGACTTTTTTTCCCAATACTCTTTTAATGTTTTTCAATATTTTTGCCATGCTTTTCAATATTTTGCAATAATTTTTCAATTCTTTTCGATTTTTACAATATTTTAATTTTTTTCCCAGTACTTTTGGGGTTCTTTGTTTTCCAATATTTTTCAGTATTTTTTCCATATTTTAAAATATTTTTTCAGTATTTTTCCCAGTATTTAAAAATATCTGTAGTGGGAAACATCACTGTCCTGGGAATGACATCTGTAGGGAGTCTGGTGTCATTCCCTTCCCTTCCCTTCCCTTCCCTTCCCTTCCCTTCCCTTCCCTTCCCTTCCCTTCCCTTCCCTTCCCTTCCCTTCCCTTCCCTTCCCTTCCCTTCCCTTCCCTTCCCTTCCCTTCCCTTCCCTTCCCTTCCCTTCCCTTCCCTTCCCTTCCCTTCCCTTCCCTTCCCTTCCCTTCCCTTCCCTTCCCTTCCCTTCCCTTCCCTTCCCTTCCCTTCCCTTCCCTTCCCCTTCCCTTCCCTTCCCTTCCCTTCCCTTCCCTTCCCTTCCCTTCCCATTTGGATTTTAGGGAAAGAATCGACCATTTTAGGTATTAAACCCAATTTAAAATATCCAGGAAAGATTTATTTTCCTGAGGAATTTACTACTAAAGGAAGGAGCTGGGAAGGCTTATCCCTCAAAAATCATGGAATCATCAGGTTGGGAGAGCTCTCCAAGGCCACCAAATCCAACTTTGGGGCCACAGGGACTCGGGATCAGCAGCTGGGAGTGAGGGGGATGAGGGAGGGAGGGGATGGATGCAGGAGCAGCCCTGGAGGAGTTTATGAACCCCATGAAGAGCAGTCATTGCTCATTCCCAGAGGAATTCCGAGGCTGTTGGTGGCAGCAGATCCCAGTTCCCCGCCCTCCCCGAGCGTCCTTCCCTAATGAAGCAGAAACACATGGAGCTTTCTGTGCCGGATTCCAGGTTAATTCGAACAAGGCCGTTTCCATCAGACGTTCTGTACACAAAGGGCCGCGTTACCACTGCAGAAAATTCAATTGGAAACTCCCAGCTGGGGCCTTGGGGGGCAGAGAAACCAGAGAAGGGAGCCTGGCAGGGAGCAGGGAAGATTCCTTCCCTTCGGCTCCCACAAACCCAGAGCATGGCTCAATCCTTGTCCTTATCCATAGCTCACATTCCCTGTCACTTCTTCCAGACAAATCAGGGATTTTGCCTGTTTTACCCCCCCATCCCCCCACCACTGATTTCAAGGAAGTTGTTCCTAAAAAAAAACGTGTTAAAAGTGGGATTCATCCAGTTTCTGATCCTAGATCTTAATTACTGCTAATTGTTGCAATAAATCTGTCTCAGTGGTTGAGACTGAAGCTGTGGCAACAAGTCCAGGTGGAATCCTGAATGAGCTGGATTCTAATCCCTTAAACCTGCAGGGATCTGTGTGGGAAGGGACTGGGAGCAGCCCTGGGAGGAGGATTTGGGCTGATCCCAAAGGAAAGGTGGGAATTGTGTCCCTGTGCCCCAGGCTCAGGTGAGACCCCACCTGCAGCGCTGCCCCAGCCCTGGAGCCCAAACTCAGGAGGACGTGGAGCTGCTGCAGAGAGTCCAGAGGAGTCATGGAAATGCTGCCAGGATTCTGGAGCCAGGCTGGGAGAGCTGGGGATGTTCCCTGGAGAAGGGAAAACTCCAGGGGATGCTCAGAGTCCCTGCAGGGGCTCCAGGAGAGCTGGAATTGGGGACAGGACACAGGGAATGGCTCCAGTGGGATCTGGGGCAGGAATTCCTGCCTGGGCTGGGATTCCCAGATTTGCTGGGGCTGCCCCTGGATCCCTGGCAGTGCCCCAGGCCAGGCTGGATCCACCTGGGAATGTGGGAATTGTCCCTGAACATGGATGGGGTGACTCTGGACAAGATTTCAGTTCCTCCCCACCCAAACCATTCCATGATTCCATTATTCCATTATTCCATGTAATGTAACATATAGTGTATAATAAGTTTATAAGATAATAAGCCCCATAAACAACATTATCCAGTATTATGTATAACCATGTAAAGCTCTATGTATTTCTCAAATATAACACAACACAACCAATCTAATTTAATCCTATATCCAGCCAAAATCCTTTCCAAAGGAAATGGAGACCCTGGCTCACATGGCCTGCCAGCTTTGCCCCTGCTTCCCCCCTCAGCTCCTCCCAGCACTTCTGCAGTTCTCTGCACTCCCCCCAAGGGTGGAGGGTTCTTAAATTACTCCCAGTCCCAGGGAAATTGGGGAGGAGGGGAAGTCCAGTGTCACCCTCTGAGAGGGGATCCAGCAGGAAGGGAGTTCCCCAGATGGGATAAGCTTGGCCCGTCCCTGGCTCAGGGATCGATCACGAGATGTGAGTTTGGATAAAACCACCATTGTTTAATTTGGTGTTCACTGAGCACTTCTTTATCTCAGGGCTTGGTGGCTTTTGGGAGCTGCAGGATGACTCTGGAAATTGCTTAACTCTTAATTCTCATGGCTCTAATTAATTTATTTCATAATGAAACTGCTGATTTTCAGCATCTCTGAGGTCAGATCTGGGTTTTATTTGCTCATCTTTATTTCTTGGGTTTTATTTTCTCCTCTTTTGTATATTTCCTGGCCTTTATTTGCTCCTCTTTATTTCCTGGAGCATTTCAGGGCTCAGCTTCCCTGGGCAGCTCCATCCCTGGCTCTGAGAGGTTCTCTGGGATGCCAGGGGGTGAATCCAGGTGGGAATCAGGCTCTGCTCCTGAGGAAAGAGGGACACAAAGAGGAGAAACGGCCTCGAGTCAAACTGGGGAGGTTTAGGCTGGAATTAGGGAAATTTCTTCATGGACAGGGTGTTCAAACACCATGGAGGTGATGGAATGTCCATTCCCCTCCACAAGGATTTTCCCTTCTCCTCTGCATCTTTCCCAAACTCAGCATTCCTGTTGATCAGTCGTGCAATCAATTCTTTAAATATCCCTTATTTCCTGGTTTTCCTGGAGGCTTTTTTCACCCAGTTCAGATCTGGGTTGGGATTTGGGTGGGCAGAGGAGCTGTGGATGCCTCGTTGGAATGCAGGGAAATGCAGGAGGTCACGGAGCCACAGCCTAAATAAGTGATGGGATGTCATGAAAAATTCCTCTTGGAGCACAAGGAGAGTTCAGCACCTGCCAGGAGCTTGCTTGGCTTTTATTTATTTTTAATTTTCCCTCTTTTTTGTATTCCCTCTGTATTTTATTCATGTTTCTGTCTGGGCAGGCTCAGGGGGTTTTGGGGCTGTGCAGAAAATAGGGATTTTTTTTTAAGGAAAAAAGATGATCAGACACCGAGAGGGGAAGCACAAAGCTGGAAAAAAAAATGGGAGAAAGCAGGAATGAGAAATGAGGCAGGGAGAGAGCCTCGTTAGCAGCAAGGAGGGATGAGCAGCAGGATAAAACAGGAATTTCTCCACTCCATGCAGTTTTCAGGGGTGCAGGAAGCTCTGTCCATCCAGATTATCCTGGGATTGGATCTGGGGTTGGACTGGAGAAGGGGATCCCGTCCTTCCAGGGATGCCAGCAGAGCTCCAGGATCCCCAAACCTCCCAGGCTCACCCGGGGCTGGGAGCAGCCCTGGCCAGTGGGAATCGTGGTGTCCCTGGTGCTGGAAATGGAATCACTGGAGCCTCTGGGATGGATGTTCCATCCCACCTGGATCAGGGGATGGGTAGAGGCAGTCAGACAGACTCTTCCTTGGGACTGAATCTGTGGGATAAGAGGCCTCTCTCCTTTGCTTTTCAAATGTGCTCAGATCCTGAATTTATGGATATCCAGGTGTTGTGTCATGTATCCTTCGATAGGGTCACCCCTGCATCCCATGGCTTTGCTGGATCCTTTCCTTTCCTTTCCTTTCCTTTCCTTTCCTTTCCTTTCCTTTCCTTTCCTTTCCTTTCCTTTCCTTTCCTTTCCTTTCCTTTCCTTTCCTTTCCTTTCCTTTCCTTTCCTTTCCTTTCCTTTCCTTTCCTTTCCTTTCCTTTTCCTTTCCTTTCCTTTCCCTTTCCTTTCCTTTCCCTTTCCCTTCCTTTCCTTTCCCTTCTCCTTCTCCTTCTCCTTCTCCTTCTCCTTCTCCTTCTCCTTCTCCTTCTCCCTTCTCCTTCTCCTTCTCCTTCTCCTTCTCCTTCTCCTTCTCCTTCTCCTTCTCCTTCTCCTTCTCCTTTCCTTCTCCTTCTCCTTCCTTCTCCTTCTCCTTCTCCTTCTCCTTCTCCTTCTCCTTCTCCTTCTCCTTCTCCTTCTCCTTCTCCCTCTCCCTTTTCCCTTTTCCCCTTTTCCTTTTCCTTTTCCTTTTCCTTTTCCTTTTCCTTTTCCTTTTCCTTTTCCTTTTCCTTTTCCTTTCCCCACCTTTCCCTTTTCTCACCTGAACTCTGGAATTTCTCCTGTCCCATGATTCCCATCTGGAGGTTGTAAGGCCACCAAAATCACCACCAAAAATTCCTCTTCCCTGGACAGTAACCCTCGGAATTGGGGTTGGCATCTCTTGAGTCCTAGGAGAAGATTTGATGAGGATTTGCCTTCCCCCATCCCAGCTCCTTTTTCCAGGAGCAGCTTCTGGCTGTAGCTTTAATCCTGCTCTTTTTTTTTTTATTTATTTCCTGAAATAATTCCCTTTTTTTTTTTTTTCCCTTTCTGTGACTAACAATGACCTCAGCTGTTTGTTTAAGGAGTTCATAACCCTCAGAAATGTTCTGACAACCCCAAGGAAGTTTCCAAGGAACCCTTGGGTTGGGAGCCTCTGGCATCGGCCGGGGCTTCTGCTTTATGTTCCTATCAAACAATAACGAAATTAAAAGGGAAGGAGAAAATAAACACGTTTTGGGGTAAATAAAGACAAATTTATTTGTCTCCAACACCGCTGTTGGAGCTCAGGGAAGGGCCAGCAGATGGCTTGGCCCGGCCACTGCTCCTTGCTGCCAGGAAAAGGCGCTGGGAAGAGGGGAAGGAGGCAGCGGAGACACGGGCTGGGTTTGGGTGGGAAATGCCCTAACACGGGCTTTGGCTCAGCAAGGCTGCTTAGGCTGGGCTTAAAGCTGAGCTGGGCTTGGTTTGGGATGACTTAACCGAGGTCATGTGAGTTGGACAAATCTTGGAGGGGCTTTGCTGGATTTGGAGGGTTCTGGTGGGTGAAGGAGGTGGGAGCTGGCGGCTCCGTCAGACCTGACTGGGAGTTCAGTGCCCAAATCCTGGGGGCAGATCCCAGATTCCAGTGCCCAAATCCCAGTGAGAGATCCCTGACTCCAGTGCCCAAATCCCAGTGAGATCCTTGACTCCAGTTCCCAAATCCCAGTGAGAGATCCCAGATTCCAATCCCCAAATCCCAGTAAGAGATCCCAGATTCCAGTGCCCAAATCCCAGTGAGAGATCCCAGATTGCAGTGCCCAAATCCCAGTGACATCCTTGACTCCAGTTCCCAAATCCCAGTGAGATCCCAGATTGCAGTGCCCAAATCCCAGTGAGAGATCCCAGATTCCAGTTCCCAAATCCCAGTGAGAGATCCCAGATTCCAGTGCCCAAATCCCAGTGAGATCCCAGATTCCAGTTCCCAAATCCCAGCGGCAGATGAGGGTTCCATGGATGAGTTTGGATCTACTTTGACAAATCCTACTCTGAAATTCCATCCATATTAAATTTCTTCAGATTTTTTCAATATTATTGCTTTTATTTCCTGTCTTATCTTTTTTACTTTTTTCTTCTTTTCCTTTCTTAATTTTTAATTTATTTTCCCAGTGTTCCTTTTCTTTTCCCCCTCTTTCCTTCTCTTTCCCCTTTAGTTCTCTTTCTTTAATTTTCTTGTTGCTTTTTTTTTTAATTTTTAGTTTTTCATTTTCATATTTCTTTTTATTCCTTCTTTCTTTTCCTTCTTTCTTTCTTTTCTCTTCTTTCTCTTTACTTTCTTTTTTCTTTTTTTCTTTCTTTTCCCTTCGTTTTTACTTTTTCTTTCTTTTCCCTTCTTTCCTTTTGCCATCTTTTTTTCCTTTATTTTCACTTCTTTCTTTTTACTATCTTTTTTCCTTTCTTTCCTTTCCCCCCTTTCCTTTATTTTATTTTTCTCCCTTTTTTCCTCTTCCACATTTACTCCATGCACCCCAGAGCAGTTTTCTCCCATTTAAAATTCCCCAAAATTCTAGAAAACACCTTCCTTGGAGATACTGCTGATCTTTGGAGGAGCATCAGATTTAGGGAACACTTGTAGAACCTTTCCATAACCGGGACAGCAATTTTTTGACAACCTCTCCCACTCCAAACCCTGCCTTTCAGCCCCATCAAAATCCTTAAAACTCATTTTTAACCCCAAAAGGGACTTTTTGTTCTTCCCCCATCGCTGCCCTGGTGTCAAATTCCCAATCCCAGGACTCCATTCTCCTTTTTGCCCCTGGGGAATCGCTTTGGAAAGGGGACACAGCTCCTCGTGCACATCCCAAACCATCCCTTCCCGGGATTTCTGCCCTGGGAGTGGCCGCACAGGGAATTCTCCTCTCCCTCCTGCTCCAGCTCTTGGCACCCAAAGCTCCCTTTGTTTGTACCTTTCCAGGGCTGTGACAATGAGCACGGGGCCGTCCAGGGGTTACTGTGACACTCAAGGAAAAAGCCTTGGCTTTTGTTTCCCAGACGTTCTTGGGTTGCTTTTATCTCCAACAAATATCCATAAATCCTGCCGGGCTCCCCATGCCCGGGGCCGTCTGGCGGATGCAGCCACGGGATCAAATCCTGCCTCAGCTCCTGCTCAGCATCGTTTTAATCCCAGGAATGTGTGTCCTGCAGGATTTGAGGCTTGTAATTAATCAGGAGCCAGGCTTGGGTCATGCAGAAGGTTTTTTGCAGGTTGCCAAAAGCGTGGCATGTTGGAGTTTCTGACTCCACGCTTTTGTTCCCTGCAAATTCCAAGTGCCCGAGATCCTCTTGGATCTTCCAAAGAGGGAACAGGTTTAGATAAATTCGGGGTTTTCTCCACAGGAGGAGGTTTGTGGAGGGGAAAAGAGGCTGGCCATGCTCCCAGGAGGACCTGGAGTGAGTGGGAATGTTAAATCCTCCTCTTTACCATGGAGTCATGGAATGGGTTGGGTGGGGAAGGACCTTCAAGAACCTGGATCCACCCCATTCCTCACCTTCCCCATCCCAGCGTGATCCAGGCCCTGCCCAGCCCGGCCTGGGACACTTCCACTTTGGGAAACCTTTTCCAGGAGCTGGGCAGGGGCTGGAGAATTCCTGAGGGAGCTGGGAAAGGGGCTGGAGAATTCCTGAGGAGCTGGGAAGGGGCTGGAGAATTCCTGAGGGAAATGGGAAGGGGCTGGAGAATTCCTGAGGAGCTGGGAAGGGGCTCAGCTGGAGAAAAGGAGGCTCAGGGACCTTGTGGCTCTGCACAAGTCCCTGCCAGGAGGGCACACTGGGGGGATTTGGGATCTGGGAACAGGGAACAGAGACATGAGGAGAGGGAATGGCTTCAGGATGGACACCAGCAGGAATTCCTTCCATGGAAAGGAGGGTCAGGAATTGGAAATGCCCAGGGAAGTTTGCAGTCCCCATTCCTGAGGGGATTTCAGAGCCCTGTGGATGTGGCACTTGGGGACTGGGGTCAGTGGTGGCCTTGTCACCCACTCTTCCCAAATTCCCATCTCCTGGTGTGTCCCTGGGGCCATCCAAGATGCTCTCAGCTCTTTCAAGGATTTATTTTATATTTCAGTTTATATTTGTCTCCCTGTGTCACCCCTCCCTGGGGATGCTCTGGTGGCTCCTCCTTCACCCCAAGCACCCCAAGGACCTTCAGGCCACCTCCAACAGGTCCTGCTGCCTCAACCCCCTGCCCCTAATGAGCAATCAAGAAGTCTTTAATTAGCAAAGCCACATTTCTGGAAGCAGAAAAGGGTCAGGGAGCCGCCGGACCACCCGCGGGTTCCTGCGTCCCGCAGGTGTTTGACTCCTTGGAGCAAGGAGACCCAATCCTTTTGTTTCCAATAAAAAAACCCCACGGAGAAGCAGTTCCAGGGCTGGAGCTGCCTCCTGCAAAGCCGGGCCAGGGCTCTGCCGTGCGCTTTGTGTTTACAGTGGAGCTTAAAGAAATAAGCATCGGTTACATAGGGGGGAAAAATGAGAACGCTCTCAAATTGGACCCCAGGGCAAGGCTGGCCGAGAACAATGGATCTGCTAAACAAAAACCTCCGAGGGAAAAGGAGGAAGTTATCAGGAAAAGCAGGGATGTATTAGTTTAGTTTCTTACCATAGTGAGAGGCATTCCAAGCACTTGAACTTGAGCGGATCCATTTCGCCGCCCAGACGTTCCGAGTGACCCCGGCCGGCGTCGGCGAGCGTGGAGCTCTCCCATTCCCTGTTCCCTCTGTGGCAGCTGGGACAGCAGCAGCAGCAGCAGCAGCAGCAGGAGGAGGAGGAGGAGGAGGAGGAGGAGGAGGCAGCCGCTGCCTCCCGTCACGCGTCCGTGCTGGAAGGGAGACGGGAGCGCGGCTGGGATGCGGCGCTCGGTGGGAAGAGGGCAGCCAGAGTTTAGGAGGCCACGGCCCTCGGATGGTTTCCTGCTGGGCCAAGGGACCCACGGGCTCCTGGAGCGCCGTGTCCCGCTGCATTCCTGCTTTTTCCTGACTTGTTTTTTGGGTGGGAAGCCCTGCATGGGTCATTCGCCGCAGGTCCCGCGTTCATCTCCTGCCTGCTCCCAGCTTTTCCATGTCCAGTGAGCGCTTCCCAGCGCTGCCATCCGTCCCCAGCCCGAGCAGGGCGGGAGGAAGCGCTGCTAATCCTCATTAAATGTATAAATTTATGGCCCCGTGGTGCTGCAATGTTTAATCAGGGCTCCGTGACTGTGCCGTGCTCCGGGTACAAGTTCAGTGCAAGGTGAATCTTGGCTGAGATAATCTGGAAGTTCAGCCGGAGGTGAAGGCAGTGGCGGCTCCTCACAGCCCGCCCGGGGTGAGCAAGAGGTCACCTCCTCTTCTTTTTTTTTTTTTTTTCCTTTTTTTTTAGCCCCATTTTTAACGTGTAAACACAAGAAAAAAATGCGAGATCGCAGAGGATTTGGCATCAGCTGAGCGGCGACAGGAAAGAGAAGCGTGGAGGGCTTGGCCCTGTGGGGCTCAGGGAGGTGATGCTGGTGGTTTTTGGGGATATCAGGAGAGGTTTGGTTCAGGTATCACAAACCTCACAGGGGTTTTGACACCAGGAAAGGAGGAATCCTCAGGATTTGCTGCTCACCCATCCCTGCTCCCTGCTGCTGGTGGGATCCCTCAAAGGGAAAATGCCCTTGCTGGGGGTCTGGGTGTCCCAGCCCCGTGCTGGTGGCACTGCTGGGCTCATCTGTCCCCAAAGTTGGTGTCACCTGCTCCCTGCAGGTGCCTGGGTTTGCTGCTGACGGGCAGCACTGACCCCTCCCAGCCCCAAAGCTTCTCCATCAATGAGTTGGGAATGCTCCCTCCTGGAAAAGTGGCAATAAAGTGATTTTTTTGCCCTTTTTGGGATGATTTTTTTCCCAGTTGGAGTTGACACTGGAGGTGTTTGTTGTAGGTTTTTTTGGACAACTCCTGGTTTGTCCCCTCTGAACCTCCTTTCCTGTTTTTGTGCTTTTTTTGTGCTCATGGTCGCTCTTCCCTGAATAAAGGATCCTCTGCTGCTTAAACATTGGGATTTTCCACGTTGTTTCCTAATGTTTTCTTTGGAGCCACCGATTTGGACAGTGTGGGTCAGGCAGGGAAACCCAGAAGGCCGTGAACACCTGGAATGCAACAGTGGAAAAGGAATTCCCTATTTATGGGACACCTGAGCACGGGGCCTCCCAACTCCCAAGCTTTTCCAGAATCCACCTTCTCCTCCCCAAAACACCCTAAAACAACCTCCAGGGATAATTATCAACACCCTGAGGGCTTTCCAGGCATCGCATCCCGAATTTCTCCCTACGGTGTTGGATGCTGATCCCATGTGGAGGGTTTATGTGCTCCATCCTTGCAGGGTGCAGCTCCACCAGAGCCCAGGGGGATGCTGCTCCAGGAGCCACCTTTGCCTGGGGAATGAATCCCCCTTTTGAGGCAGTTCAGTGGAAAAGCCAAGCTTTATTCAATCATGGAATTCCCTGCGGGATGCTCTCATTCCTCCTGGCTCCCGCCCAGTATTGTCCCCTTTGGTGGGTCCTGAGGGTGGGAATCCACGCCCAGCCTTCCCTGCAAACTCCTGAACCTGCCTGGAGAAGGGGATGAGTCCAAGGGATTATTTTTGGGAGTGCAAATTTGCTGCTAAACCCAGCTTTGCTCCGCTTTGCTTCTGTTCCCATGGCCTTCGTAAAATTCCCCCTGTCCGGGTGTTGTCGCTGGGAACATCCCAGAACACTGAAATCCCAGGGGTTTTGCACCAAATCATTTTCAGGCCTTGCTCTTTTTATTTTCCAAGGGCTGTGCTGCCGTGGGTGAGAGGAGCTCGGGATTTCCCTAGAATTTAGCGGAGCTTTCCCTGCGGGCAAAGATCCAGTGGGTGACTAAAGCCAGGCCTAGAGGGCATCTTTGGGGGACTTTCCAAGGCTGTCACCCCACACGGTGCTGATCCTCAGTGTCCCCACTGGACAGCCCTTTCCAGGAAGGAATTTTCCCAGTGTCCAACCTGGCACAGCTTGAGGCTGTTCCCTCTCCTCCTGTCCCTGTTCTCTGGGATAAGATCCCAAATCCTCACCCTGGCTGTCCCCTCCTGTCAGCAAGTTGTGCAGAGCCACAAGGTCCCCACAATCTTTTTTTTCTCCAGGCTGAGCCCCTTCCCCAGCTCCCTCAGCCTCTCCTGCTGCTCAGAAACACAAATTTTCTGAGGTAAAATCCTGCAAAGCTTTTAACGAGACCCTTGGAAGAAATTCCTTCGGGAAGAGGAGAAAAGTCAACCCTGTGTAATTCCAGCGTGGCTTCAAAGCAGGTGGGAAGCCAGAGGTGGAAAGCCAGAGGTTTTCCTCCTAATAAACGATGAATGTTTGCAGCTGGAAAACCAGGGGATCCCTCTGTGCAAAAAAAGCTTTTTGGAGCCCTTTCCCTGGAAATCTGGGCTATCAGGAATACAAGAACTATAAACAGGCAATAATGTGAAGCTGAAAATAATCCAGACTGGACAGATTTGGGTTTTGTTGGTCTCAAACCTCTCTGAGTTACAAACTGTCCCAGCTGTCATAAATCCTTCCAGATTCCTCTCCTGTTTTGTTTTGGGTTGGTTTTTTTTTCCAGGAACTATTTGACTTTTGCAGATATACAGGGGGAAAAAAACTAAATTACTGCTTTAAACTTGCAAGATCAACCCAGTTAAATGTGAGGTGAGGAGCTTGGAATTGGTTCTCCTCTCTCCAGGAGGACATCCCTGGGTGGGACATCCCAGGAGACCTGGAGGAGCCACTTGGGTCTGTTGTGTCTCACAGAGAGGTACAAGCAGGATTTTTGGATCTGTAGCAATTCCCAGAAATCCAGAGAATTAAGGGAGCACCTAAGTTAAGATTTCCCTTCCCTGTGCTCCGTGTGTGGATCCCTTTCCTCATCCATCACCAATTCCCTGCGGGTGCTCTCCGTCCCCTCACCCAAAGCACACCCAATTCCCAAGCAAATCCTCCTTTCCAGTGAAACCAGTGACAAATCTGCTCCTGTTTTCACTTAGGCCACGACTTCCCCTCCGTGCCTTTCACAATTCAACAGCAAACATCATGTTCCAATTCCTGGTGCCTTTTCTTTTTGGGAACACTATTGTCCAAACCCCACGTCTTCCCAGGGGTTGGAATATTTCTTTCTCTTTCAGTATTCCTTTCCCACGAGGCGTAATTGAAACCTCCCCAAAATAAATTATTTGGACTGTGCTTGTCCGTGGCTGCTGCTGCTGCTGCTGGAAGCCCCTTGGGGTTTTTGTAATCCAGAACAATTCCCTGCTGGCTGGTGGAAGGGGCTGCTCCATCCCAGTGGTGGGATGGGTTGTGGACATGGACAAACTGGGAATTGCCACTGGTTTTCCGTAGTTTTGTGTCTTTCATGGAAGTCCCCAGCAGGACTGGGTCTGAGCACTGCTTTCTGGTCCCACTGGAGCATCCTGTGCTGCCCTCCAGGTGACACAACTTTCCTGAGGAGCTGGGGTGTGCAGCCAGGGAAAGGAGCTTTTTAAAGGGAATTTCTGCCGAGGTTTAGAAGTTCAGTGTGTGATCTCGTACAAATCCCTGCTGGTTTGTGGAAGGTGTTGGGTCAAAGGTTGTTCATTCCAGGTACAAAAAGTCCTGGGAGGAGGAACACCAGACTGTGTGAGGACAGGGAGGGATAATGGAGCTTTTGACAGCTGTTTTCACCTTGGATCTGAAAATATTCCCTCCTCCTTCCGTGGAAAACCAGAGTGGGCACTCAGGGACGTGACCCAGCTCGTGGACGTGGCCCTCAGCAGGGTTCAGGGCAGGAATGCTTCTTCCAGCTGGGAAAACACCAAAGCAAACTCAATTCATGCTTTTCCATGCCCTGGGGATATAAAACTCATCACAAACTTGGTCATAACCCCTGTGGATATCTGAGTGTCCCCAAAATCCCACCACAAGGAAGAGCTCGCCCCACCTCGACCCAGCTGGGTGTGCTTGGAGGAGCAAGGAGTGAATTCCCTAATTTAGGCTTTTGTTGAAGAAAAGGTTGATGGGAAGTTCTTTATGGAATGTTTCCCACCAATGCTGGCAGCATCTCATCTGCTGGGGTGGTGCTGGCAGAGGAAAGTCCTCTCCAGTCCATCATGGTGGGATCCAAACCCATCCAATCCCACCCAATCCATTCCCTGGGAGGGAATCTGGTGGTGGATCAGAGGGAAGATTTTTTCTGGGATGGAATCACAGAACCACCCTGGTCAGGAGGGACCTCGAGGGCTCACCTGGTCCAGCCCAGTGTGGGGAAGGAATGGATGGAAGGAGCCTTGTCCTGTGCATCCCAAAAACCTCCAGCAGTGGAGTCTCCACCACATCCACCGGGAAGTTGTCCTAGTGGAAGATTGGTCTCATTCCAAGGAATTTCTTTCTTGTGTGGAGATCAAATCTTTCCTGTGGCACCTTGGAGCCTTTGCTCGTGTGTCTTCACAGATCCAGAGATCTTCCTCCTCCTCCTGGTATCCACCCCTAAAGGGCTGGAAAACCACCATGAGGGGATATCTCTTATGCAGCCAAATCCTGTCTCTTTTCCTGGGAAAACTGGTGCATTCCCATGAGGACTTCCTGCAGCTTTTGGGCAATTCCCTGTTGGGGGATGCTGGGATAGATGGGCAGTCACAGCAGTGTCCAAGGCCAGGCTGGAGCAGCCTGGGACAGTGGGAGGTGTCCCTGCCCATGGGGTTGGATCTGGCTGGGCTTTGAGCTCCCTTCCATCCCAAACCATCCCATGACTCCACAACTGTGACACGGGTGCGAGCGTGCAAACACCAGTGGTGGCTTTGATCAGCTTCCAGGAGCTCTGGCAGGGCTCACAAACCGTGTTTGGAACCGTTTGGATTCACATTCCAGCGCTCCTGGCTTGGCCGGGAGGATTCGATCCAGATCCCGCGCTGTCGTCAGACAGAACAAACTGTCCCTGCTCCCCTTCCATCTGGAGGGGGATGTGCAGTCCAACCATGGCCTGGTTTCCTCCTGCAGGGACCTTCCAGCCATCCTCACCCCATGCTTGAGGTGAGGGGCTTAAAAATCTGCCTGCTCGGATTAAAAGGACGTTTTGGAAGAGTTTGAGGTGGTGACGCTGCGAGGGGGGTGAAAAGGAAGTGGTTTTGAGGTAGAGCTGGTGGTTGGATTTGATGATGTGAAAGGTCTTTTCCAGTTTAAATGATTCCGTGATTTCATGAATCATGGGCGGGGGGTGGGGGGAAAGTTCTTCCTAGGGGAGCCTGGGCCAGAGCTGGGAACTGGCTCCCAGTTTAATTTTTACATTCCAGCATTTCCTTCTCCTGAGTTCTACATTTGAGTTTGAATATAAGCTCATGTATGTGTATGAAACAAATTTTAGTACTTTTTAATACCTTTTTAATGGCATTTTTTAAAAAACCATCCTTCATTTTTCCATTTTTATAAAGCTGTACCTGCACTTTTGCCTGCTCCTGCTCAAGGTGTTCCTGGAACCCCAAGAAGCTGCAGGTCCCCAGCCCCGAGCACATCTGCAACTTCCTGATCTTACCCCACTCCTACATCATCATGGTGAAAGCTCCTCTTAATTTTTCCCTCCTCTTGTTTTTTCCCTTTTCCCTCCTCTCCTTTCCCTATCCTTGCTCTCCTTTTCCTTTCCCTCATCTCCTTTCCCGACCCCTCCTGTCCTTTTCCTTTCCCTCCTCTCCTTTCCCTATCCTCCTCTCCTTTCCCTATCCTCCTCTCCTTTTCCTTTCCCTCCTCTCCTTTTCCTTTCCCTCCTCTCCTTTTCCTTCCCCCCCGCCAGTGGATGTGCTGTCGAGTTTGATTTATGGCTTTGAAAGGGAGACTCCAGTTTAAAGCATTAATGGTATTTGCATATTTGATTTGGAAACTCCCCCGGCAGCCCCGCGCCGCCGGCTTTTTTCCCTTTTCCCTTTCTTTCCTTTCCCCTCGGCCCGTTCAGATTTAGCAGCAGAGGTGAAAAGTTGAAGCAGTAAAACCAATAAAACCACATTTATGTGACAGATAAATTATCTGGAGGCAGCTCTGCCTGAGCCTTCGGGTTTCCTCCTGCAGGACCTCTCCCCTCCGGAGCACGACCCGCAGCCGGGCGGGCAGCGCCGGCAGCCGGGGCCAAAGGTGCTGGCCCCAGCCGAACCCGGACCTGCCGAGCCAAAAAAGATGGATGTGGGCAAAGAGTTGGAAAATACACAGCCCATCTGTCACTGTCGGGAGCCACCTGGGGGTGGTCTGGCTCCGTGAGAGCTCCGGGAAGGTCCAGGCTGAGGTGGGAGCGTTGGGAGTCGTGGAATCAGCGAGGTTGGAAAAGCGCTCAGAGATGGAGGCCAGCTTTTCTTCAGCGCTGCCAAGGCCACCGCTGAGCCACGTCCCCAAGTGCCACATCCTTCAGCTCCTTCCAGGGATAGGGACTCCATCAGGTTGGACAGCCCTTTCCAGGAAAGGAATTCCCCAATTTCCACCCTGGGGCTGTTCCCTCTCCTCATGTCCCTGTTCCCTGTTCCCTGATCCCAAATCCCCCCAGTGTCCCCTCCTGGCAGGGAGTTGTGCAGAGCCACAAGGTCCCTGAGCCTCCTTTTCTCCAGCTGAGCCCCTGCCCAGCTCCTCAGGAATTCTCCAGCCCCCTTCCCAGCTCCTCAGGAATTCTCCAGCCCCTTCCCACCTCCCTCAGGAATTCTCCAGCCCCTTCCCAGCTCCTCAGGAATTCTCCAGTCCCTTCCCAGCTCCCTCAGGAATTCTCCAGCCCTTTTCCCAGCTCCCTCAGGAATTCTCCAGCCCCTTCCCACCTCCCTCAGGAATTCTCCAGCCCCTTCCCATTTCCCTCAGGAATTCTCCATCCCTTTCTATTTCCCCTCAGGAATTCTCCAGCCCCTTCCCAGCTCCATTCCCTTCCTAGACATGCTCCAGCTCCTCAGGGTCTCTCTCGTTGGGAGAGACACAAATCTGCCCCAGGATTTGAGGTCGTGGCCTCACCGGTGCCAGCACAGGGGACAGGCACTACCCTGGCCCTGCTGCCACCCCTTGGCCACCTGGGCTTGTGTAGAGCAGCTGTCGGTGATTCCAGGTCACTGGAGTTTCTCTGGGAGTGGGAAGCCATTCCCTGTGTCCTGTCCCTCCATCCCGTGTCCCCAGTCCCTCTCCAGCTCTCCTGGAGCCCCTCCAGATGCTGCAAGGGGCTCTGAGCTCTCCCTGGAGCCTTCCCTTCTCCAGGAGAACATTCCCAGCTCTCCCAGAGCTGAGGGGATCCAGCCCTGGAGTAGCTGCGTGTCCCTTTGAGCTCCTGCACCACTCCCAAACCTCTGCTAGAATTCCCAGCATTTTATTTCCATCTTCTCCAAACCCTTTCCTAATCCTCACCTTTTTATTCCCTCTCTTCCTTCACCCCTTTCCTCCTGGCTCTTTCTTCCCCCTCCCCACCAATGGCTACCTGGCCCCTGGACCGCTCATTTTCCACGGCAAGAACTCGGCTCAGGCTTTGTTTGGGATTTGCCCGAGGCACGTTCAGCCTCCCGGGGGCCACCAGCAAGAGGCCTTTGGTGCATTGTGGGGGTTCCCTTTGAGCCTGTACAACCATGCAACTCCTCCCAGCAGCCGCCAAGCCCCGCGGAAGCGTTTTGGCCCCCGGCGCTCGGCCTGAAAAGCGCCTGTGAAATCATATTTAAGGTTGTCTCTCTCCAAGGTGCCCCCTTGGAAAAAACCTCCTGCCAATGATGTTCAGCTCGGGTTTGTAGTTCAGCACAAAGGCCCCGCCGGACAAAGCCGAGCGGGACCCGGGCTGGAAAAGCCCTCTTAGGTCCCGGCTAATCCGTCCCCCCCGCCAGCCCGGGGGATTGTTCCCGACAGCTTGTTTTCCTTGCCCTGACCTACATAGTCAAAAAGAATCTTGTTGCACATTTTTGTTTTGTATCTGGAGGTCTCGGAGGAGCTAAATCCCCTTCTTGGCGGGGCAGGATGCGTTGTTAAACAGCGCCGGGGCCTCCAGGAAAACCATGGCGACGCGGGGACAATGAGGCCTCTATGGGCCCCGCTCGGCCGCGGGACGGGCCCGGCCGGTCCCGGTGGGCGCCGGGACGCGATGAAGACGTCCACGCGCTTGGCAGCCTGTCCCCAAATAGAGTGGTCACAGCGGCGCTCCAAGACGGGGTCGCTGGGAAAGGAGGGGGAAGCAGCAGGAGCTCTTAATTAATTAACCTGCTGTGGACGGGGCAGAGGTGATGGCGGCATCCCGGGAATCCTGGGCCGCGCGCCTGGGGAGAGGTCGAGTCCTCGAGGTGAGGGGATTCACATGTGGGGAGGACTTGGTTTTTAGGGAAAATATGGATGGGAACAATGTGGGCAGAGGGCACTGGATTGTGCCTTCATGGGTGGGTGGAGAAGCCAAGTCCTTGTTGAGGTGAGGAGATTCATGTGTGGGGAGGGCATGGAAGTGCCTGGTTTTTAGGGAAAATAAGGATGGGAATGATGTGGGAAGAGGGCACTGGATTGTGCCTTCATGGGCAGGTGGAGAAGCCAAGTCCTCCTTGAGGTGAGGATATCCATGTTGGGGGAGGACATGGCAGCTCCCAGTTTTTAAGGAAAACAAGGACGGGAACGATGTGGGAAGAGGACATTTGGGCAACCTGGGCTGTTGTTTGCCTGTCCCTGTCACCTGGCTGGGAGGAGCGGGGTCGTTTGTGGACACGAAGGGCTGCAGGTGAGAATTTTGGCTGTCTGGAGCGGGGACGGTCACGGATGGCCGAGTTAATCCCTTTTCCTTCTCCTGCTGCCAAGGCCTGGTGGTTTCTCTCACCAACGTCTGGAAAGCACCTGGGACTCCCATCTCTCACCCAGAATAACCCCCTGAGCTCCTCGGGGAGCTCTGGAGCACTTCCACAGCCCTTGGAGGGTGTTGGGATGGACCAGGGGTGATGAGAAATCCCTGGGGAATGATTAGAACGACACTTTTTGGGGACACAAGAAGTTTGTGGTGGCTTTGACCCCAAAATTTTCCTCCTGCCATAGCTGAGAGTGTGGGGTTGTTTGTCAGGTGTCCAGCCCTCAAATCCCCCTCAAATCCCCAAAAACAGGGATCACAGAGCAGGAATACTCAATGGCTAAATTAACACAGCCCTTGCATTAATTAACATTTAATATTCCTAAATTAATAATGACGTACAACTACGTTAACGATGAAATGCCAACAGAATAATATTAAACACATTTTTAAAGCCTGCATTCATTTTTTTTTTAGGGATAACTCCACTCTGCCAGCTTCCAGGGAAACACTCGCTCTCTTTTCCAACTTTTTCAAACCCCGTTTGTTTTTCCTTTCCAGCTCCTGGATCTGTTCATCCAGTGGGATTGGTCGACGTATTTGGCCGACTACGGACAGCCCACGTGCAAGTACCTTCGTGTGAACCCCACCACAGCCCTGATCCTGCTGGAAAAGTGAGCTCCCAAATAATTCCCAAAATCCCAGGAGAATTCCCACCCTCATCTTCGCTTTGGCAGCTCCTTCCATCCTCCAGCAGAGATTTCTGGATGGACACTGGGAGCTCAGATGGAAAAATCTCATTTTTATCCCTTTGACCCGAATCCCACATTATCCAAATTCAATGCCTTGGCTGCGGGTCCTTCTTTTTATTGGCTCTTAGGCAGAGTTTTCCTTGTCCCAGCAGAAAATGGCACTGTAAAGATGAACCTCCAGCTCCAAAATCCTTTAAAGTGTGCTGGGCTGCAGGCAGGAGTCACTCTCCCAAAATGTTCAGTATTTGGGCAATGCCATGAGCAATTTTGGTTTTTCTGTATTTCTGTATTTCTATATGTTGGTTGTGAAGTTCTTGGGCAGTTGCATCATGTTGCTGTAGGTTCTCTTCCACCTGAGAATATTCTGAGTTTCTGTATTTCTATTTCTTTTAATTTCTATTGTTATTTCCAGTCTTA
The DNA here is from genome assembly GCA_034336665.1 of Luscinia megarhynchos. Lineage (NCBI taxonomy): Eukaryota > Metazoa > Chordata > Aves > Passeriformes > Muscicapidae > Luscinia > Luscinia megarhynchos. Next base: position 1,154,016 of record CM067566.1, read on the forward strand.
AATTTTGAATTTCATTTATTTGTGTATTTCTGTATTTCTGTTTATATTTATTTCTATATTTCTAGATATTTTTCTATTTTTATTTATTTATATATTTTTATTTCTACTTATTTATATGTTTCTGTGTTTCCATATTTCTATATTTATATTTCTATGTATTTATTTTTACATTTATTTATATTTCTATATTTTTATATTTATTTCTATTTTTATTTATTTCTATTTTTATTTATTTATCTTTCTGTATTTTTATTTATATTTCTTTCTGTATTTCTGTATTTTTATTTCTATATTTCTGTATTTACATATACCTATAATTCTATATTTCTATTCCTATTTATTTCTCTAGTTCATTTCTCAAAGTTCTACTTTTTTTTAAATTTTTATTTCTGTTCCTGTATTTCTATTTCTATTCCTAAATTTTATGTCCTATTAATTTCTGTTTCTGTATTTCTATTTCTATTTGTAGATTTTATTTCCTATTTATTTCTGTATTTTTATTTCTATTCCTTTCTATTTATTTCTGTTTCTGTACTTTTATTTCTAGATTTTTATATTTCTAGATTTCTATATTTTACTTCTTATTTATTTCTATATTTCTGTTTATTTTTATTTCTTTTACTTCCTATGTAATTATGTTTCTGTATTTCTATTTCTATACTTTATTTCTGTTTCTGTACTTTCATTTTTGTATTTCTGTATTTCTGTATTTCTGTACTTCTGTAGTTCTATATTTCTGCATTTCTATATTTCTGTATTTCTATATTTTTACATTTCTATATTTCCACATTTCTATATTTCTACATTTCTATATTTTTACATTTCTATATTTCCACATTTCTATATTTCTACATTCCTACATTTCCGTATTGCTACATTTCTATATTTCTACATTTCTGTATTTCTGTGTTTCTCTATTTCTACATTCTATATTTCTGTATTTCCACATTTCTACATTTCTACATTTCTATATTTCTATATTTCCACATCTATATTTCTGTATTCCTACATTTCTGTATTTCTACATTTCTATATTTCTACATTCCTACATTTCTGTATGTCTTCTCCATTTTTATATTTCTATATTTCTGTATTTCTACGTTTCTCTATTTCTACATTCTATATTTCTATATTTCTATATTTTTGCATTTCTACATTTCTATATTTCCACATCTATATTTCTGTATTCCTGCATTTCTGTATTTCTACATTTCTATATTTCTACATTCCTACATTTCTGTATTTCTCCATTTTTATATTTCTATATTTCTGTATTTCTACGTTTCTCTATTTCTACATTCTATATTTCTATATTTCTATATTTTTACATTTCTACATTTCTATATTTCCACGTCTATATTTCTGTATTCCTACATTTCTGTATTTCTACATTTCTATATTTCTACATTCCTACATTTCTGTATTTCTCCATTTCTATATTTCTACATTTCTACTTTTCTGCATTTCTGTAGTTCCGTATTTCCACATCTCCACATCTCTGCATTTCCACATTTCTCCATTTCCATCCCACTGCCTCCACTCCCGTATTTTGCCCTCCGGGAGCCCCTGGGCTCCCTCAGTCCATCCTTTGAGCGCCGTCATTCCCATGCTCCGCACGGCCCCGTCCCGGCCCTGGAGCCGTGCCGGGAACGGCGCCGGGGGCTCCAGTGGCTCCCGGGGGGCTGTGCCAGAGCTGGGCCGGGGATTTGCCCTGGAAAAGTGGGATTTGCTGTGCCTGTCACCCCTGCCCGTGGTGGGTCTCCCCGATGATCTCCGCTGGTCCAGCTCCAAAGCTGCCTTGGGAAGGATCCACTCCCTGCTCCCTGCAGACCTCCCAGGTCGTTTTCCAGCTCCTGGGACTGAGAGCCAGCCAAAAGAAAGTGGGAATTTAGAGTTTTCAGTGCTGGAGGAGCAGGCAGGAGGGAATCCTTGTGGAGTCATGGAGTACTTTGAATGGGAAGGGACCTTAAATCCCATCCCATTCCATGGACAGGGACACCTCCCACCATCCCAGCCCAAATCTCCTTGGACACTTCCAGGAATCCAGAGGCCTTGAATGCTCTTCTGGAAGTGTTGCCCCAACCCTGAACTTCGTCACCTCCTCCTTGAGGAGAAAGAGAGACCCCAAATCACCCCAAACTGCTCCTCATGGCCTGATTGCACGGCCAATCCAAACAAACCCAGGAAGTGTCCAAGGCTGGGTTGGACACTGAGGCTTGGAACACCCTGGGACAGTGGGAGGTGCCCGTGGCTGGCACTGGATGGGTTTAGAGGTCCCTTCCAACCCCATATTATTCTGTGAATCCCCAATTTTCTGAGTGAACTTGGGGTGTTTGTGAACTTTGGGGTTCCCTCTGTGCCATCATGGTCCAGGGAAGCTCCAGCTCCTCAGATGTCACAGCACCTTGGGACACCCAGGGAGGGACACGGGGACTAAACCGGGGCAGTTGCTGGATTTAAATCACTGCCACACCTCGTGGTGCTATTTTTGTACTGGTATTTCCTGGGTTGTGTCGTCCCTGGGTCATTCCATGGGTCAGGGATGGATGTGGGAATGCCAGGGGATGGTTGGATTTGGTGACCTTGGAGAGCTTTTCCAGCTGGAATAATTCTGTGATACACAGAGAATTTGTGACCCCACAACTGAGATGTGAGAGGTTTATATGGAGCTAACAGTAAAATGCTGAAATAAAGGGCCACCCAAAATCTGGGAGCTTGGCCATGCAGCATCTGGAAGAGTTGGGGAATTGAGGCAGGCAGGGAGCTGGGATCGTGGCAGAGGCTGGGAAGGGAGAGCAGGAGAGCAGCTCCAGACAGACACTCAGTGGTGGCCAAATGTCACCAAACCCCAGCCTGGCTCATTTAACAAAGTCAGAAAATCATGGAATGCTTTGGGTTTGGAAAGGAAACTTAAGGATCATCCCATTCCCACCCCATCCATGGGCAGGGACACCTCCCACTGTCCCTGGGCACTGCCAGGGATCCAGGGGCAGCCCCAGCAAATCTGGGAATCCCAGCCCCAGGAATTCCCTGCCCAAGATCCCAGCCCCATCTCCCCTTTCCCAGTGGAGCCATTCCCTGTGTCCTGTCCCCAGTTCCAGCTCTCCTGGAGCCCCTGCAGGGACTCTGAGCATTCCCTGGAGTTTTCCCTTCTCCAGGGGAACATCCCCAGCTCTGCCAGAGCAGAGGGGCTCCAGAATCCTGGAATGATTTGGGTTGGAAGAAACCTTAAATCCCATCCAGTTCCACGGGCAGGGACACCTCCCACCATCCCAGGGTGCTCCAAGCCCCACTGTCCAACTTCCAGGGATCAACAATCCCAGAGATCCCCTCTGAGGGCTCTCCATCCATCCATCCATCCATTCATCCATCCATCCATCCATCCATCCATCCATCCATCCATCCATCCATCCATCCATCCATCCATCCATCCATCCATCCATCCATCCATCCATCCATCCATCCATCCATCCATCCATCCCTCCATCCATCCATCCATCCATCCATCCATCCATCCATCCATCCCTCCATCCATCCCCCACGACCTCTCCCGAGCCTCCTCGCTCCGGGCACACCCGCTGCCTCCCGCCCCGCCGGGATTCCCCCGGGGCCGGGCTCAGGCTGTAACCTGTTCTCCCGCTGCCTTATCTGTGTCCCTTATCAGCCCGCTGCGCGTCTCTCTCCCAGGATATCCCGGGTGGAAGTGCTCGGGCTCTCACCCTCACCTGCCGGGGCCCCGATTGTGCCGCTCTCAATGGAGCCCGAAGCGCTGGAAATGCAAAGTGCCTCCGGAGCGGGGCCCTGCGCAACCCGATCCTCCCAAATGCACTAATTAGAGCTAAAAGAGGAGCTTTTACCCCGCTGCTTTCTTCCCCTCCCGGATTAATTGAGACAAAGCTCGGCTCTCTCCGAGGTGGTGTTTGTTGACAGGGGTGGGGACAGCGCCGAGCTCGCCTTTCCCTTCCTTTCACTCCTAATCCTGGCACCGGCTTCCAAACCCTCCTTATCCCAAGCTCTGCTCGGGGAGAAAAACTGGGGAGCTGCATCCTAAATCCTGCAGCATTTTGTGTCCTGTATCTTAATTAATTGATAGTATTTAATATCGCAGTGCTTGCACCTTCATGTGGTGTCCAGCATCTCTGAGATTTTCCAGGTTTGTTCATGGTGCTCCCAGTTATCCCAAAGCTCTGCTGAGGGAAATAAAACTGGGAATCTGCTCAGCCCACCCCAGATCCTGCAGGATTTTCTGTCCTGTATCATAATTAGTTAATATTATTTAATATCTCAGTGCTTGCACCTTCATGTGGTGTCCAGCATCTCCCAGATTTACCAGATCACCTGTGTGGGTTTGTTATGGGCACTCCCAGTTATCCCAAAGCTCTGCTTGGAGAAATAAAACTGGGGAGCTGCATCCCAAATCCTGCAGCATTTTGTGTCCTGTATCTTAATTAATTGATAGTATTTAATATCTCAGTGCTTGCACCTTCATGTGATGTCCAGCATTTCTGAGTTTTTCCAGGTTTGTTCATGGTGCTCCCAGTTATCCCAAAGCTCTGCTGAGGGAAACAAAACTGGGAATCTGCTCAGCCCATCCCAGATCCTGCAGGACTTTCTGTCCTGTATCTTAATTATTAATAGTATTTAATAGCTCAGTGCTTGCACCTTCATGTGGTGTCCAGCATCTCAGATTTTCCAGATCCACGTGTGTGGGTTTGTTATGGGCACTCCCAGTTATCCCAAAGCTCTTCTCAGGGAAATAAAACTGGGGAGCTGCATCCCAAATCCTGCAGGATTTTCTGTCCTGTATCATAATTAGTTAATATTATTTAATATCTCAGGGTTTGCACCTTCATGTGGTGTCCAGCATCTCCCAGATTTACCAGATCACCTGTGTGGGTTTGTTAATGGTGCTCCCAGTTATCCCAAAGTTTTGCTCAGGGAAATAAAACTGGGAATCTGCTCAGCCCACCCCAGATCCTGCAGGATTTTCTGTCCTGTATCTTAATTATTAATAGTATTTAATATCTCAGGGCTTGCACCTTCATGTGGTATCTGCAGATACCAGCTGCTCACATCCTTCCCAGACTTTCCCAGATCCACCTCTGTGGGTTTGTTGTGGGGTCAGGGCTCCAGCTGTGATCCCTTTCCATCCTGATCTGGAGATTTGTCCATCCTGCTCCTCCCCAGCTGTCCCAAGGCACCCCAGGGTTTTCCAGAACATTCCATTGTCCCCAGCAGGTCCCACGGGATGGGAGATGGCCCCAAAGGTGCCTGCATGGAAAAACTCTAAATTTGCATTGTGGAAGGGCTTTCCAAAGGTCCAGGTCGACTTCCAGCAGCTCTGATGTGCCTCTGGAACCCGGGAGAGCTCGCAGCTCTCCTGGGGAAGGGCTTGGAAACCTCCTGGAGCTGTTTGGAGCTCTAGGGGAGGATAATTATCCCCAAATCCACGATAGCACGACCTGGGCTACTCCAAACTCAGCTTCCCGTTGGCACAATCACTCCCTGGTTCTCCTGGAGGAGCAGCTGCCAACCTGCTCCAGCTAAAAAAACAAGGAAAACCAAACAAATCTCAGTTTTGGTGGCTGGAAGTGCTCCAGGCTCTCCTGTTCCTGTTGGAGGAGCAGCTGTCTCTGGGCACTGGTAACCCCACAAATTCCCCTTTGGGATAAAGTTGTTATCTTGGATTCCCAATCCAAGTATTTTTTGGGAACATTTCAGATTCCCTGTGGCTCTTTCCAGGAGATGGAAGCCTGGAAAACCTTGGATGTTTGTGAGTCTGGAGAAGTTTGGGATGTGCTCAGTTGACTCCAGAGCCCTCGGGATGATCCAGTGCCAGCTCCCCAGGGGTCACCAGTGCCCTGTCCCTGTCACTTCAACCCTTCCTTTAGGTCCCCAAAGCCAAAAACTGGAATTATGGGATGCATCCAAAGCCCTCAGCCCCTGCCAGATCTGATTTACCCAGAAAACCTTTTACAAATTGGGATAATTTGGAAGAGCTGAGCCCCAGCAGGTTGGATTTTGGGAGGTTGTGCCCTCAGGAGCTGCAGGAAGGTTGATCCTGTTGGGATTTTTTTCCCTTCCCAGCACCCTTGGAGCATTTCCCAAGCCGTGTTCCCCCCAAAAATACAGATTTGGGAATGCAGGAGTGGATGAAGCCCCTCCCAGCTTTGCATGTGGGGTCACATCCCACCTCCTGCTCTGCTGGATTTATGGAGACCTCCTGGAGACACTGTGCTCTTTCCAAACAGCTGCATTCCTCCCTGGGATGGAAATTATTTCATGTTATATTTAATATAAATTATATCTATTTATATAATCTATAATTTTTATTCATTGGGGAAGAATGGGATAGCAAACAGTGCCCCTGCCCAGGGCAAGAGGTTGGAAATAGATGGGATTTAAGGTCCCTTCCAAGCCCAAACATTCCCTGATTCCCTAGAATATTTTATCAAATTTAAATTTACAACTCCACACCTTCCCAGCCTCCCCTAAAGCTGCATCTTGGGCATGCGAGTTTTAAGTAAACCCTCAATTCTGTGGATTCCCTGCTGGTTTTTAAATTTCCTTCTAAAATTCCATCACCTCCACAGAATGGGACATAGGGACAGAGAAATCCCTGTTTGGATGAGGGAGGATTTAGAATTTCTTGCATTTGGGAATTAGGGAGAGACCCCAAATTGGTGTTAATTGGGATTGGAGGGGGTTTAAAGCAAAAAATTCCCCAAAAATTGGTGTAGAGGCTGGAAATTCCACATGCTCCTCTTGGATCACTGGACATTCCCAATCCCTGTTCCATAACCTGTTTGTGCTCCAAAACCAACATTTTCATCCAATTCTGGAAAAAGGACTGGGAACTGTAGAGACTCCAAAGTGGCGTTGATTGGGATTGGAGGGGGTTTAAAGCCTGAAAAATGCCCAGAAAATTCCCCAAAAATTGGTGTAGAGGCTGGAAATTCTCTGTTCTCCTCTCTGAGTGCTGGACATTCCCAATCCCTGTTCCATAACCTGTTTGTGCTCCGTGCAGGATGAGGGACACCAGCAGGAAAAACAACGTTTTCGCCCAATTCCGGAAAAAAGAGTGGGAATTGAGGAGATCCCAAAGTGGCGTTGATTGGGATTGGAGGGGTTTAAAGGCTGAAAAATGCCTGGAAAATTCCCTAAAAATTGGTGTAGAGGCTGGAAATTCTGTGTTCTCCTCTCTGAGCACTGGACATTCCCAATACCTTTTCCATAACTTGTTTGTGCTCCAAAAACAACGTTTTCATCCAGTTCTGGAAAAAAGCAGGAATTGGGGAGAAACCAAAGTGGCGTTGATTGGGATTGGAGGGGTTTAAGGGCTGAAAAGTGCCTCTAAAAATTGGTGTAGAGGCTGGAAATTCCTCGTGCTCCTTTCGGATCACTGGACATTCCCAATCCCTGTTCCATAACCTGTTTGTGCTCCATGCAGGATGAGGGACACCAGCAGGAAAAATGTTTTCACCCAGTTCTGGAAAAAGCGGGAATTGAGGAGATCCCAAAGTGGCATTAATTGGGATTGGAAGGGTTTAAAAGCCTGAAAAATCCCCAAAAATTGGTGTAGAGGCTGGAAATTCCACGTGCTCCTCTCTGAGTGCTGGACAACCCCAATCCGAGTTCCATAACCTGTTTGTGCTCCAAAACCAACATTTTTACCCAATTCCAGAAAAAAGAGTGGGAATTGAGGAGATCCCAAAGTGGCGTTGATTGGGATTGGAAGGGTTTAAACTTCAAAAATCCCCAAAAATTGGTGTAGAGGCTGGAAATTCTATGTTCTCCTCTCTGAGCACTGGACATTCCCAGTCCCTGTTCCATAATCTGTTTGTGCTCCAAAAACATTTTCACCTAATTCCAAAAAAAAGAGTGGGAATCGAGGAGATCCCAAAGTGGCGTTGATTGGGATTGGAGGGGTTTAAAAGCCTTGAAAATGCCCCAAAAATTGGTGTAGAGGCTGGAAATTCCATGTGTCCCTCTCTGAGCACTGGACATTCCCAATCCCTGTTCCATAACCTGTTTGTGCTCCCTGCAGGATGAGGGACACCAGCAGGAAAAACAACGTTTTCGCCCAATTCCGGAAGAACGAGCGGGACAAGCAGAAGTTGATCGACACCGTGGCCAAGCAGCTGCGTGGCCTCATCAACAGCCACCACTCCTGAGGGGCTCAGGATCCCCTTCCCACAGCCAGGACTCCGGGAATCTCGTTGGGAGAGAGGATTTGTATTTTTTTATTCGCCTGGAAATTCTCCGCGGAGCCTCCCCCCGACGGCAAAACGCTCCTGGTGGGAACAATCCCAGGAAAAGGCAGGAGCCTCCTGGATAAACTCCTATTTTCAGGGGTTTGGAAGTGATGGGAATTCTTGGAGCCTGGGAGAAGTTCACACCCAGACTGGGGTTGTTTTTTGTTTTGGTTGTTTTTGTCAATGCCAAATTGAAGGGATCATCCTGCCTTCCTTTTGTTAATTTATTCCCTTGGAAAACAGAGAAATCTGGGAAGAGCCACGGGTTTGGGTTCTCTGGGCAGAGATTCACCCTGAGTGGTTTGGGCTTAGGTAGGAAAAAGGGATTTCCCAGTGGTTTTTCTCCTCCTTTCCCCCTCCACGTGCTGATTTCCACATCAGTCTGCAAATCCCTGGAATTGTGACCCTTTCCTGCAAGTCCCATCCCTGAGCTCCACTCCAGGACCTGCCAGGGGCTGTGGGATCATGGAGAAGGGTTTGGAGCAGCCTCATGATTAGATTTGGGAAGGGTCAGCCAAAGGATAATCTGGGAATGTGGGGCTGGACACGTCCATGGATGGGGAGAGGGAAGGGATGGATGTTCCACAGGGATGGGGGACCTCACTGGGATCTCACTGGGATCTCCTGGTGTCCAGGAGGGTTTTTTTTCCTTTTTTTTCTGTGCTGGTGTCAAATCCTCCCTCTCCTCCTGATGATTCCATGGGGAAAACTTCCCTAGATTCCCCCTGGTTGGAGCTGGGCTGGTGGGAATCTCCTGGACACATCCATGGATGGGGAGAGGGAAGGGATGGATGTTCCACAGGGATGGAGGATCTCACACTGGGATCTCCCTGTGTCCAGGAGGGTTTTTTTTTCATTTTTTTTTCTGTGCTGGTGTCAAATCCTCCCTCTTCTCCTGATGATTCCACGGGGAAAACTTCCCTAGATTCCCCCTGGTTGGAGCTGGGCTGGTGGGAATCTCCTGGACACATCCATGGATGGGGAGAGGGAAGGGATGGATGTTCCACAGGGATGGAGGATCTCACACTGGGATCTCCTGGTGTCCAGGAGGGTTTTTTTCCTTTTTTTTTCCTGTGCTGGTGTCAAATCCTCCCTCTTCTCCTGATGATTCCACGGGGAAAACTTCCCTAGATTCCCCCTGGTTGGAGCTGGGCTGGTGGGAATCTCGTGGACACATCCATGGATGGGGAGAGGGAAGGGATGGATGTTCCACAGGGATGGGGAGATCTCACACTGGGATCTCCCTGTGTCCAGGAGGGTTTTTTTTCCTTTTTTTTCTGTGCTGGTGTTCAATCCTCCCTCTCCTCCTGATGATTCCATGGGGAAAACTTCCCTGTGGGAGCTGGACCAGTAGGAATTTCCTGGAGGCAGTGGGAGATTCCCCATGGAGCAGCACTGCTCCAAAATGCCTGTGGATAAAATTCCCCCTGTCCCAAAACTCCTCTTCTCAAGCCAGGCAGCCACCAACAGGATTTAATCTCAGGATTCCCATTCCAGAGGGGGATTTTCTCCCTTCTCATCTCGTCACCTCCAATTCCTCACATTATCCAGCCACGTTCCCAAACCCTTGAAGGGAATTCTCATCTCCCTGGTGTTGTTACAGCCCTGGGAGTGCTGCTCATGTGCCCATTCCCAGCCCTCTGGATGCACTAATCAGAGATTTTCCCTTCCCACCTTGCTCTCAGCAAGATTTTGGGGTTGTTTTTCATGTGGGGAAGGTTTGTTTAACTCAATCCCAAAATTAAATGGGAACACGGTCAGGAGTGACCCCCTGGAGCTCTTGGGCTGTCCCAGCCATCTCCACTACAGAGACCAAGGGATTATTTTCATTAAAAAGAGGGAAAATTTGGAATTCCTTGGTTTTGGAGAGGGGTCGGAGGTTCCTTGTGAACTCCTCTTGGAGGGATATGGAAAAGGGGTGGAGGGAAAAGCAGCAGGTGAATGAAAGTTGAAGTCAGCATGGCCAGAAAGGAAAGAAAAGCTTTGGAGACTCCTCTGGAAACAACCCAGAGGGACAAGGGATGGGAGTTCTGGGAGTGGGATGGAGGAGGAGCAGAAAGCCCCAGGACACAGGGAAAGGATTTTGTGCTGCCATCCTGAAATTCCATTTTCTCCTCCTATATTTCACTCCACGAGGCATTCCCACAAAAATCCCCAGCACAGCCGAGGTGAGGCCTCATTTCAGGTGCTCAGGCAGCTCCCAGATCCACTCTGGGCTCCCCTTCCCATCTCCCTGAGCTGCAATTCCAGGAGCAGCGACCTGGGGTGCATTTCCTGGCTCCTTCAGGCTCTTTTTTGGAAAAACCAGGATTGGGTTCCCCCAAACCACCTCCTGGCACTCGGGATTTGCTGCTGGGAAAGTCAAATCCGGCCAAAGGAGAGGTTCAGGGAGTTCCTGATCTCGGGAGGTCAAGAGCAAGTCAGAGCCTGGAATGAAAAATGGGATTTTGGGACTCTGGTCCCAATTAACTTTTTGTTCTGAGAGATGCAGCTCCATCATCCCTTCCAAACAAAATTAATCTTTCAAACAGATTGCCCAAAAACCCCCCCTCCCCCCAAAAAAAAACCTGGAAGACATCCCAAATCCCCTCTCAGTCTCTTCCTAATGATGGGTGTCCTCCGACACGGATGGAATTGCTTAGGAAGGAAAAGTGGCTGCAGGGAATTTAAAAGGGAGGTGGGAAACAGGGGCAGGACCTGAATCCAAGATTTCCAACTTCCCAAAATAAATATTGCTGCTCTCACACCTCCCTCCACATCCATTGAACGTTCCTTAGCAGATTTTATTTCTTAAGCAAAGAAAATTGGATTATCCCGTAATTTTTCCTGTCTCCAGCAAATATATTCCAGCACTAGTGGGGAAAAAATTATATTAAAACCCAGATTCAGCTTCCCAAGAAACTTCTTTCTTTCTTCAGGAGTTGTCAGGCATTCCAGAAGTTGGGAATAAAATGTGTCCAGAGTGGGAATTTGCAGCCCAACCCATCCATTGGATGTTCTCCCTCAGCCCTCAGCACCTGTGAGGTGGGAAAGGAGAGATTTTCCTGGGATTTTTGAGTATTCCTGGGGTTGCAGTTCAAGCCAGAAGCTCCCAGTGATTTTTGCACTTTGTTCCAGATCCAATCCCAATTCCTGCTCGGATGGGGACGGCAGGAATTTGCTTTGGGCTGGTTTTCTGCCAGACTGGCTGCTTTGGGGGAGGTGGAATTTCAGGCAGGAGCCGTGGGAAGGGTCACAGCGGCCCCAAATTCCCTGGGGAATTCCTTGGGAAGCAAAGCTGGGATGGATCCAGGGCCATGGCTGCTGTCACATCCCCTGTGCTGAAATTTTGGGATCCAATTCCATCCAGAATCCAAATCCCAGGCAGGAATTCCTCACCCTTGGTTGCCTCCTGCTTCCCCTGGGCTTTTCCTGTTGATTCTGGGTTGAGTTTGGTGTTTTTTTGGACCTTGGAGGGATTTGGAGCACCCAAACACCATCCCATGTTCCTGCTGGGTTTGTGTCCCATCCCTGGGTGCTGCAGGATTTTTGGGATCCCTATCCCATTTTTCCTACAGCTCCATGGGGCCTGGAGACCCCTCATACCCCCCCAGCACCATTCCATGGTTATCCCTCTGCTGGCAGCTCCAAGGGAACACAAATCCCATAAATCCCATCCCAAATCCAGGATGATCCCAGCTCTGCTGTCCACTGGGAACACCGGCATTGCCTGGGATTCACCCCAAAAATCCTGGGATGGAGCTCAGGGGGGTCTGCTCCACCCTCCAGACCCTCCCTTGCTGGATTTGGGAAGCTTTTCCCAGAGCTGGGATCCATCCCCACCTGCAGCTTCCCAAAAATCCCATGGGCAGCTCTGGAATCCTGTCCTATGCCAGCTGCTCCTTGCCTTGGCTCATCCCTCAGATTCTGGTTTTCCCAGGAAAACCCCCCAGTTCCCATCCCCCATCCCATCCCATCCTCCCCTGCCCACTGGGGTTGCCTTTTCCCGTTGATTTTGGGGTGGAAGGACCTGATTTTGGGAACAGAGGTGGTGAAACAGCTTTTTTTGCACAAGTCGTTGCACAATAAGGGGAAAATTTAGCAAATTAGGTTTAACTTTAAAGGGAATTTTGTTGAGTTTTTGGTTTTGTTTTTTTTCTTAAAACTCGCTAGCAGAGCTACTGATTCCAAGAGGAAAAAGAGCTGGAGTGGTTGGAGAAAGGACTGCATGGTTCACAGGTTCAATTCTGTTAGAAATTAGCATGTTGGACATTTATCCTGGTGTAATTCCAATTAAACAAATACAGCATTTAACTGTTTCATTCATGCCTCGTCTGGCTCTGTGCATCCCTGGGGGAAAAACCGACCCTAAATCCCATCAAAGGTAAAATTCCACATTTCCTCGGGACACCTGGAGCTGGAACATCCAGGTTTATGGGGGATCCAAGGGAAAGAAAATCCCTGGATGAGTGTTGGGTCTCACCCTCCCTCATTGCCCTGAGCAGAATCCAAGTTTTGCCAAATCTGGGGGGATTTTAATTGGTTTCTATCAAAAATTCCCTCCCTGGGAGGGTGGGGAGGGGCTGGGCTGGGATTCCCAGATTTGCTGTGGCTGCCCCTGGATCCCTGGCAGTGCCCAAGGCCAGGCTGGATCCACCTGGGACCGTGGGAGGTGTCCCTGAACATGGAACTGGATGAGATTTAAGGTTCTTTCCATCCCAAACTAATCTGGGGTTCTGGAGATGGGGAGATTCCATGGAATGACTCAAGCAGATGAAGTGGGGTTTGTGTAGGATGAAGGATTTAAGGAATATCATGGGCTGGGATGGCAAAGATTCCTGGATGGTTTGTATCCCATGAATTCCTCTAAATCCCTTTTTTAAACCGTTTATCCCTGTTGGTTTCTGGCAGATCCTGGGGCAGGGATTCCCAGGTGTTAATTTGGAGCAGTGGGAAGGAAAACATTCCTTGGGGTTGGTGACTCCACCTCTGCCAGGAGCTTTTCCCCACAGGAGAGGGAAAAAGGAGGGGCTTCACTGGAATTCCCACATTTGCTGTGGCTGCCCCTGGATCCCTGGAATTGTCCAAGGCCAGGTTGGATCCACCTGCTGTCATGAAAGGTGTCCCTGCCCATGGATGGAGTTGGAATGAGATGAGATTTAAATTCCCATCCAAACCATTCTGTAATTCCACTATTTATTCTGACATGGCTCCAAAACCGGCTGCAATGAACTCCCCAGCCCTGAGAGCCGGGAAGGAAGGGACAGGTGCCCGCTGGCCCGGGACCACCAGGGCTCCCAGGAGCCAGGAGCTGGAGGGAAAGGTGGCAGCAGGAAGGTGACAAGCCCGTGAGGCTGTGGGAGCCGAGAAATGCGAGCAGCGAGAGCCGCAGACCGGAGATGGATCTGGTGCGTGATAAGCAGCGAGATAAGGCAGGGAGGGCTTGGATGGGCTCCAGGAGGAACCAGCAAGGAGCAGGGCGAGAAATGCGGAGCAGCCAGATCTGGGAAACTGAGGCACGGCAGAGGGTGAGGATGGTCCGGCCAGGCGGCACCAAAGTGAGGGGGAAAAATCGGGATGGGACAAACTTCCCTCCTTCAGGTGGGAACGCGCCTCGCTCCAGCCGAACAGGAGCCCCCGCTCCGCTCCCCACGTGGCTCCAGCCGCGCTAATTGCATTCCGCGGGGCACTAATTGCATGATCCCATCAAAGGCGGGAGCCCATCCATATCTGCCGGCCGCTGGATGCGATTATCGGGGAGGAGGCATCGATCACCGCCGCCCCTCCCTGACCCAGCGCAGGTACCGCTGGCGCCCAAATGGGATTTTGCTCCCGAAAGGTTAAAGGGAGGCGGCGGATGACAAATGACGGCGGTGCCGCGTCTGCCGGGCTCTCATTCATCTCCCGGCGCGGGGGGGATGCGGGCGCTGCCGGCGGGGACCGATCGCTCACTGTCACCGCGACGTGCGAAGTGTTAAAGACCCCCCGGCGGGGCACGGGGCGCTCGTTTGTATTCATTAGCCACCGTTTGCGTTCATTAGCCACCGTTTGTATTTATTAGCCACCGTTTGTATTCATTAGCCACCGTTAGCAGTCATTAGCCACCGTTTGTATTCATTAGCCAGCGTTTGCATTCATTAGCCACCGTTTGCACTCATTAGCCACCGTTTGTATTCATTCATTAGCCACCGTTTGCGTTCATTAGCCACCGTTTGCGTTCATTAACCACCGTTTGCATTCATTAGCCGCCGTTTGCATTCATTAGCCACCGTTTGTATTCATTAGCCACCGTTTGTATTCATTCATTAGCCACCGTTTGCGTTCATTAGCCACCGTTTGCGTTCATTAACCACCGTTTGCATTCATTAACCACCGTTTGTATTCATTAGCCACCGTTTGCGCTTCATTAGCCACCGTTTGCATTCATTAGCCACCGTTTGTATTCATTCATTAGCCACCGTTTGTATTCATTAGCCACCGTTTGCATTCATTAGCCACCGTTTACATTCATTCATTAGCCGCCGTTTGCATTCATTAGCCACCGTTTGTATTCATTCATTAGCCGCCGTTTGCATTCATTAGCCACCGTTTGTATTTATTAGCCACCGTTTGTATTTATTAGCCACCATTTGCGTTCATTAGCCACCGTTTGTATTCATTCATTAGCCACCGTTTGCATTCATTAGCCACCGTTTGTATTCATTAGCCACCGTTTGTATTCATTCATTAGCCACCGTTTGTATTTATTAGCCACCGTTTGTATTCATTAGCCACCGTTTGTATTCATTCATTAGCCACCGTTTGCATTCATTAGCCACCGTTTGTATTCATTCATTAGCCACCGTTTCTATTCATTAGCCACCGTTTCTATTCATTAGCCACCGTTTACATTCATTCATTAGCCACCGTTTGTGTTCATTAGCCACCGTTTGCACTCATTAGCCACCGTTTGCATTCATTAGCCACCGTTTGTATTCATTCATTAGCCACCGTTTGCATTCATTAGCCACCGTTTGCACTCATTAGCCACCGTTTGTATTCATTCATTAGCCACCGTTTGCATTCATTAGCCACCGTTTGTATTCATTCATTAGCCACCGTTTGTATTCATTCATTAGCCACCGTTTGCATTCATTAGCCGCCGTTTGCATTCATTAGCCACCGTTTGTGTTCATTAGCCACCGTTTGTATTTATTAGCCACCGTTTGCATTCATTAGCCACCGTTTGTATTTATTCATTAGCCACCGTTTGTGTTCATTAGCCACCGTTTGCATTCATTAGCCACCGTTTGCATTCATTAGCCACCGTTTGCGTTCATTAGCCACCGTTTGTATTCATTCATTAGCCGCCGTTTGCATTCATTAGCCACCGGCCGCAGATGTCGGCTGCCGCGCTTCTCTCGGCCGAGTGGTCGCACCTCGTTTCTCCTCGCCCGGGCACTTGTTGCTGCCGCGGTGCTGTTTGTGCTCAGGAGCCATCCCGAGCAGCTCCCGGGGACACCTGGCTCCTCTTGTCCCCCTCGCCAGGCTCCTGGTGGCCCCAGCGCTGCGCGGAGCAGGGGATGCTCCGTCCCCGTCCCGCCCGCACCATCGCTCCCCTGGGAGCGTTTGTGCCGAAATCCCCCCTGGGGATGCTCTCCTGCTCAAACCCTCGCTCTGACCTTCCCCTCGGCCCCACCACGCTCGGGTCGAGGGTTTTCCAAGGCAGGGCCGGGGCTGGGAGTGATCTCCAGGCTGTCCTGTCGGGACAGGTCTTCCCTCTTTGCTGCCCCTGGCTCTTCCCTTTCCCCACAGGATCGTGATTCAGAGCAGAGGGAACCCACAGAAAAGGGGGAAAGCGGCTTTTTGGATGAATATCCCGAATATTGCCCACTCTGAGGGATGAACCCTCTGCCCAGGAATGGCTGCTCCTCCCACAGCATTCCCAGCCCACCTGAATCCGGGATTTTTCCTTTTTGGGGCACAGTTTTGGGGTTCACTTTACAGGGAGTGAGTGATCATGGGGAACCTCAGGTTTATTCCCCAAATTAGCTTTTGGTGGGAATCAGACAACCCCTGCCTGGGCTGGGAAGAGGTAAATCCTGTCTGAGGTTCCCAGGGATTGGGATGTGAAGTTTAGAGAGAAGTTTACCCCAATCTTTTCCTGGTTTTGCCTCCACTGGGACAGGAGACAGCAGGAATTTCTGGGGAGAACCTGAGCAGCTGCTGACTCGATGCCCCTGGATTGGAATTGTGGCTGTTGGAGGAGGAAATTCCCACCTGGAATTTCCTAGGTGGAAATTTCCTTTCTTCTATCCCTGGCATTGCAGCCTGGGCTGTGAAACCCCTCCAGTGCCTCTTTCTGGGATAAGTATGGGCATAAGTCCCCTTAAATCTGTCAGCTCCAAGGGCAGGACATAGGAAAAAGTTGAAAAAATGGGATTTTGGGGCAGAGCATGACCTAAGAGCCTGAGAACCTGAGCTGAGCATCCCCTGAGTGTCCGTGATGCTGAACCCCATCCAGAGAGATCCTGCTCCAGGGAATTTTCCCTTTCTATGGAAAGGCAATGGCTTGAGGGAGTCAAAACTCCAAAGGGGAATTCAATCCTGGTGGGATTGGTTGGGAATTTTGTTGTTTGATGGGGGTTGATGAGGTGATCTGAGTGCCCTGGCACCCGGAATTTGGATCCCCTGGGACTCTCCACGGGATGCCAGGAGGGATCTCAGCAGCAATCCCAGTGGGAAGCTGCAATCCCTCAGGAGTCTGAGCTCTGGGAAGCACAGGAACTCCGGGGTGAAAAACCCACCTTTGTTTTCCTCATGAAATTATGGGATGGTTTGGGTTGGAAAGGCCCTTAAAGCCCATCTCATCCCAAATTCCACTGTCCCAGGGAGCTCCAAGCTTTTGTTCCCGAGGGTCTGGACTCACCTCATCCATCCCCAGCATCCCTGGCAGTGCCCAAGGCTGGGCTGGAGGCGTTTGGGATGGTGGGAGGCGTCCCTGCCCATGCTGGGGTGGGATTTAAGGTCCTTTCCATCCCAAACCATTCCACGGCTGGGACAAGGCAGCTCCAGGCAGAGGGGATGCAGACCCAGCTCATCCCTAAGGGAATTCTGGGCACACTTTCAAGGCAGAAAATCTCCAGGAACAAAAATTTCCTGGGTGTGATCCCACCCACCCAGGAGCTGAGGGCTCACAGCTTTCCTGCCCAGCTCAGGTGTTCCCTGGTGTCTCTGCCCACCCAGGGACGCCAAATGTCACAGCCCGAGGTGACATTAACCCTGAGATCCCCTCAGCAGGACATGCTGTGGTTTAAATCCTGGTTTTTCCCCAAGCCACCGATGAGAGATTGCAGGAGAGAGTTTTCAAGGCTCCAAGGATTGTTGATTGTTTTTCTCAGGAACTCTCTGCCCGGCTCACAACATCTGCCCAGCACCCAGGATGGAATCTGCTGAGGGCAGGGCTGATCTTATATAGTCTGCATAAATAAATACTAAATGTTTATAACAATTTTCCCAATACAATACAGTCTTGTTGCACAGTCCAGCTCTGTCCCATCCAATCTAAAGTGCCAGCATGTCACCCAGCATGGATGGCAGGAGAAGGAGGAGGAAGAGGTATCCACACCCCAAATTCTCCATCTTGGCCACGTGTCCCTTATCACAAACATCCCCAAAAGTCTATTTATCTACGTTCTAACAACCTAATTTACACTTTACTGATTTTGGTGGCTTGTTTCCATTCCCTCTGTGCTGGTAATTTCCCCCAGGGGTTGGAATTCAGACACCAGGGTCTCACTCAGGGGTCTGTGAGACCCTCGCCAGGGGGGTTTGAGACCCCCAAGGAGGACAGGGGATTGCCCTGGACTCCCACAGCCCGGGTCCAGGAGAGGTTTGGGAGCCCTGTGTGCAGAGCCAGGAGCAGCCTGGGGCCTGTGGGGACACGCAGGGGTCGATAGGATCTGCCTGGGCTCTGGCTCCCAGCTGCTGGAAAATCTTTCAGGTCCTTTCCAACCCAAATCCTGTGATTCACCCTGCTCTGGTTTCGCTGGAAAAACCATCCTGGGGTTGGACAGGGAGCAGGGAATGTGTCAGGACTGGCCTTGTGGGGTTCCTGGGGCCGGATCTCCCCAGCCCTGACCCCGTTTCACACCTGCTCGGATAATTCCCAGCCTTGGGATGCTTTCCTGGGGATGGGCTGGAGCACAAAGCCCCGGGGCTGTGTCTATCCCTGCAAATTAAGCAGTTCCAGGCTTCAGACACCAATTATCCTCACGGTTTAATTATTAAATGATTGCCCAGGTGATTCTCGGACTGTGCCTGGAGCATTCCCCAGGGGCAGGATGGATTTGGCTCCCTGTTTTTGGGGAGGTCAGCCAGTGGGGGAAGGTTTGGCCTCTCCAGGTGTCCTGGGGGGTGGAGGATGATCCCAGACTCTTCCATGGCCAGCCAGGCCCAGCTTTCCCAAACTCGGGTCTTCCCAGCTTGGATAATTTCCAAATGCAGCCCTCAATTCCTAAGGGAGAGTCATTCGTTCTAATTGTAAATATTAATTTGCAGTATTTTATTTTTTTTTAATTTTTGGAAGGTTCCATTTTTTGCTGATTAAGGCCTTGCCTGGAGCAGCTGGGATTGTCACCAAGGAGTGCTCAATTCCTGGAGCAAAGACAGGGAGAATCCTCATTTTTTTTCCAGCTGATTTCCACCTGGGAAAGGAGCAGCCTGGTCTGGGGGAAGGTGGATGATCTCTGAGCTCCTTCCAGCACAAACCATTCCATGAAAACTGATTGATTCCTTCCCAAAACTGTGATCCCACAGTGCTAAAAAAAAAAAAATATCCATCATTTTCCAAGCTCCCCTCCCAGCCCCCTCCTGCTCCCTGGCACTTTTGATCCGCCCCGGGAGTGGGACGGGGTGGGGTGGGGGAGATTTGCATGCTGCAATTCCAACCAGGAAGTTCCCTGGTGCAGGAGGGGACGGATTCCTCCCCTGCTTTGGGGTTTGTTATGGTTTGATTTGTTTTTCCGGTCATCTGGGGGACAACCTTGGATGGTTTCCCCTTCCAAAAAAAAAAAAAAAAAAATAAATAAAGCAGGTGGAGGTGACGTGGGGACATCCGTGACCCCGGGGTGACCCTGCCCGAATTCCCAGGTGGATAAACCTGTGACTAAGGCACATCCTGAGACACACCCAGCTGCTCGGTTCCCTCCTAAATGGTTTTTTTCCAGCCTCTCTCTCCCCCACCCTCTCGGGGAAATCGCTCCCAAGGAAAGCTGAGGGTGTTTGCCTGGGGGTGATGATGAGAGAAAAAACCAAAAATTATGGAAGAGGGAAGGGGTGACCTGGGAATGCTCTGACCATTCAGTTTATTTGGTGCCAATGATCCCAAATTTTGGGCTGCAGTGCTGGAACTGGGAGACTAAAGGTGCCTGGGAATGGTGGCCAGGGAGGGAAAATCCAAAAGTTTGCAGTTGTTTGGTTGAGAAAAACATTTTCCAACAGCCTCCAAAACCCATCACAGGCTTCTGGGATGTTCTCCGTGCTCAGGAATTGGCTGGGATTGAGGAGGAGGGTGGGGAGGGGGTCTGGGGGTGTTGGGGCTGCAGCACCTCCGAGGCTGGACAGCCACAGGAGGGGACTGGGCTGGGGCAGGATAAGGGAATGGGCTGGAATCCCCTCCAAAATCCACCCAAAAGCATCCTGACTGACCCCAGCCAGCTCAGATCCCCTTTCTGGGGTCAGCAGTTCTCTGCCTGGTGGGAAGTCAGGATTCCAATCCAAGTGGGTTTGAAATATCTCCTTTGGGGTTTTCTGTATTTGGGGTCAAAGCCAGCTCTTCCCCAAAACCCCGTGGCTGGGAGCAGTTCTTGGAGCAGCTCTCATTCCCACCTCTACTTCAACAGAAATATTTCCTTCCCAAAATTGGGAACTGAGCAGCTCCCTGCACCTCTCCTGAAACCTGAGGCCCCTCCAGCTTCACCTCAGTGACAAAAACGAGGCTCCTCCTGTCCCCACTGAGGGATTCCAGCCAGGCCTCAGCTCCCACCTTTTCCCACCTGAACAATTTGGGGCAATTCGGACCCCTCAGGGTCCAGCTGCTGTTCCAGGAGGATGGAATTCTCCCAGAGGTGCTGAGTTCTCACAGTCAGGGACAATCCTGAGGTTGGGGAAGCCCCCCCAGGGCCACCCAGTCCCACCCACACCCAGGAATTCCCTGGGAATGGGGATCCCAAACCTCCCTGGGCACTTCCAGCTCCTGACTGCCGTTTCCATGAGGGAATTCCTGCTGCTGCCCACCCTCAGGACAATGTCCCCTTGTCCTGTCCCAGTCTGGCCCCCAGCTGTGGGGCTGGGGTGGCCCCTGTGGCTTTGGCCTGAAGGTCACTCGTGGCTCTTTGCGTGGTCAGCAAAGCAAATTCCTTGTTCCAACAGGTTCCTCCGTGGGCAAACAGGGCCAGGGCAGGGAGGGAGGGAGGCCTGGGGGATGTGGGGCCTTGGGATGCTCTGGGAGCTGTTTCCACCTGAAGGGTTCTGGGATTCCACCACTGAACCTCCCCCCTGCCTTGTGTCCACCCTCCCTCCCTCCTGCCCTTCCAAAACTCCTCGTTTCCATCAGTCCCAGAACTGCAGGGCATCCTGAGTCTGAGGGATTCACAGGGATCCTCCATCCAACCCTTTTCCCCAGAATCCCACCCTGGGCATCCCAAACGCTCCTGGAGCTCTGTGGCATTCCCTGGGGAGCCTGGGCAGTGCCCAGACCCTCTGGATGAGGAATCTTTCCCTAAAATCCACCCTGAACCTCCCAGACCCAGCTCCAGGCTGTGAAAATCCTGTGGAGTCCTCGTGTGCTCTGCAGGACCTTCTGTAACTCTGATCATACAGCAGGGGAGAGAAAAAGGAGATTTTTTTTTGTTTGTTTGTTTGTCTTCTCCCATTTCTCAGCCCCTGAGGTGAGACTTTAGCTACAGGAAGGACTTTTTACAAATATCTGCTGCAATTTGGACATTTTCAGGCCTCTGGGAGTCCAGAGCAAAGCCCAGATCTGGCCAAGGATGGTTGAGCCAGACTTAACGATGCTGCTTGGGTAATTAGACAAAAAAAAAGCTCTTTACCAGGCATGAGGAGGGGTGGGAAGGGCAGAGCTGATGTGGTTGTTAATCCCATAAACCAGGGAAAATCCAGGCAATAACTCCTGTGGGAGCAGCCTGTAAAATGCTGGGAGAGCAGCTCTGCTCCCAATCCATCATTTTTAGTGCCAGAATTCCCTGCTGGATTCGTTTGCTCCTCTCCAGGGGGGATTTGCTGCTGGGGACAGGGCTGAGGGGTCACCCCTGGCTCCACACTTCTGTCCCCTCAGCTGGGGCTGGAGCCTGGAGTGTGGCTGAGGGTGCCCGAAGGAAATCAAGGGGGGAAAAACATCAGAGAAAAATAATCCTGAAGTTATGATGAGAAAAAATAACACCCAATTCCCTCATTCTTGGGAAGCTGGTCCTCTGAGGATCCCAAATTCTGCTTCCTCCTCTGGAATCTTCCCAGAGCTGGAAGGTAAGAGGTGCCTCTCCAGCCTGGGACTCACCTGAGGGATTTTAGGTGGCTGGGTCAGGGTGAGGTGACTGAAGGGATCCTGGGCAGGTGAAATGTCCTTGTCCAGCCAGGAGATCTTGGTGTCTTCCCAGCAAATATCCCGCCTCAGCCAGGGATTTTTCCAGTCTCCACTCCCCTTTCCCAGCCCAGATCAGCCAAGTTCATCCCTCCTCAGATTTTTTTTTTTATTGCCATGGAATTGGGCCAGGAGATCCATCCATCCCAGGGCATGGTCACTTCCCTGGGGGGACAGATCCTGTCCACTTTCCACTTTTCCATTGGGAACCCTCAAAAATTTTGTCCCATTCCAGCTGACATCACTTAAATACCAAAAGAACTCCTCTGGACAGACACTGGGAGAATTTTCTGGGAGCAGCTGATGGTTTTCAGAAGGAATTTGGAACATCTGGTGATTCCATGACCCCAGGAACATCTCCCAGGAATATTCTTCATGGGGAGAGGCAGGACAGTGTCCAGGGAGGATGTGTGACATCCCTGGGGACAGCTGGGTCTGTCCCTCAGCATCCCAGCAAGGTTTGGAGGGGATTGGAGGGAATTTTCTGTGTGTCCCTGGGAGGAAACCTCGGGAAGGGCAGGGAGGGTTCAGTGCCTTGCCCAAAATTATCCCCCTTATCCAAAATGGGACCTTTAAACAGGTTGGAAAGTGGGGATTTGGGATGGGGGCTGAGCTTCTTTTATCCCTTGAAGATCCTTGAGCCACAGATCCCGGAATCCTGGGATGTGCAGAGTGGGAAGGGACCCCGGGATCATCAAGTCATTCCCAAGTCTCCCATTCCACCTTCACCCCGTCTGGCAGGGCTCCTCCTCTTTCATCTCCCTCCCCGATGGCATCTCCTGGCATTCATTTGGTTTTTTCCCTTGTCTCTCCCCACTGCTCTGCTTCCGTGAAGGAGCAGAGAGGAGGGAAATCCCCCCAAATTCCCATTTTCCCTCCGCCCAGGGCAGGTGCTGAGCGGGATCCCAGCGCTCTGCCCGGGTGTGTGGGCAGGGAATCCGGGGAAAAAGGGAACAGTAGCTTTTTCTCTCCCCGGCGACGCCGACGTGGTGATCAGAGGAGCTGGCCAGAGTCCTAATGAAGATAAATGAGTATTCCCACTCCTCCAGCTCCTCCAGCTTTTATTGATGGGCTGCGGGGTGAAGGGCGAGGGCCGGAATGTTCATTTCACGGGCTGGGGTGGAGGGGAAGGTGCAGGGGAAAGCGCCTGGTGCCGGGAAGTTCCTCCACTCGGCTTTACAAGGCTTTCTCCATTCCTTCCCGCCATCCATCACTTCCCGGGATCCCTTTGTAAATGCAAATTGCACTTTGATAGGAATAATGCACTGAGCCCCATTAGTGTCGGGTAATGGCGAGGGTGATTTTAAGGCCATCCTTCTTCAAACAAGGCACCGAGGAGCTTCTCCGGGGCTGTGTATCAAAAACCCATCGGGGACCCGGCTCCTCCCATCCGAGCCTTGGCAGGAGCTGGGATATTTTTTATTTTGGGGCTCACTAGTCTGGGATGTTTATTTATTCGGGTTTGAGATTCTGGGGGTGTTTTGTGTCTGAGGATCAGGGTTCTTTTGGTTTGGGGTTGGGGGTTTTGGGGCAGCCTGAGGGTTTGTCCCCGTTAATGAGAGCTCGGAGCTCGCCCAGCTTGACCTGGTCCCAGGATGGCTTTAGACTGGAACTGGGGAGATTTAGATTGGATTTGGGATGGAATTCTTCCCTGGGAGGGTGGGGAGGGGCTGGGCTGGAATTCCCAGATTCGCTGTGATTTGCTTGGATCCCTGGCAGTGCCCAAGGCCAGGCTGGATCCACTGGAGACAGTGGGAGTGTCCCTGCCATGGATGGGGTGCAATGAGATTATCCTTAAAATCCCTTCCCGCCCAAACCATTCCAGGATTCTGGAGCCCCTCTGCTCTGGGAGAGCTGGGAATGTTCCCCTGGAGAAGGGAAAATTCCAGGGGATGCTCAGAGTCCCTGCAGGGGCTCCAGGAGAGCTGGAATTTGGGACAAGGAGGGACAGGACACAGGGAATGGCTCCACTGGGAAAGGGGAGATGGGGCTGGGATCTTGGGAAGGAATTCCTGCCTGGGCTGGGATTCCCAGATTTGTTGTGGCTGCCCCTGGATCCCTGGCAGTGCCCAAGGCCAGGCTGGATCCACCTGGGACAGTGGGAGGTGTCCCTGCCTGTGGCAGGACTTTAATCCCTTCCAACCCAACACATTCCATGATCCCATGGCAAGGTTTTCCCAGACTGGAATTCCTGGACCTGGGGATGGTGGGATACCTTCATCCTTCCCAGTTTTCCATGTAGGGAAGGGCCAGCTGGAATTTGGGGGGCTGAGATCCTTTATCCCTGGATCTGTTCCTTCCCAGGCTCTCCCAAGTGCTCCCAGCAGGATGGAGCTGGCTCAATCCTGGCAGTGACCATCTCCCATGGGATGGAGCTTTGGGATCTCCAGACCAGCCCCTCACATCCCTGGGATGTTCCTGCACCACCAAACAGATTTTCCTCATATCCCAGCCCGAGCTCTCCCTCCCAGCGTGAGCAGCAGCAGCTCCAGCCCTGAAATCGGTTAAAGCTGCTGTAAAATTCCAGAAAAAAGGAACATTTGAAGGCACTGAGATCCCCCTACACACTCACACTTTGGGAGGTCAGAAAAAAAAACAACTTTGAAGTGTTTAAAAACAAATCTGGAGCCTCGTTCATCTTCATTAATGAGATATTTAGCCAGGCCCTTTTAATAACTTTTTGATGCCTGTGCCAAGTGAAAAAATAAAAATAAAAAAAAAAGACCCAGCAAAACATTTTCTGCTTAAAAGACCTTGAGTTTGGTCTCTTTGCTGATTAAAAGACCATTCTGTTCCATGCCTTTTCCCACCTTAATCCCTAAATCCTTGCTTTTTTTTCCCCAGGTGTCACCATCATGTTCCATCAGAGCAGCTTTTCCACAGGCACCACTGGGATTTGTGACAGTGAGGTCAGGGGAAGGAGGTGACTTTTGTCATCTTTCCCAGGTTTTCCACAGGTTTTCCATGCAGGATTTAACCCCCTGGAGAAATCAACCCCTACCCGTTTGGGTGGGAATTATTCCTGAGCTGGGGTGGGTTTTCTCCAGGAAGAACTGGAAATCAAAACCAGGAGCTGCTTCCCAAAGGATGGCTCCAAAGGTGTGGCACCTTCCCAGTGGAGCTGGAAGATTTAGAGCCAGTCAGGAACATCTGAGCGAGTCCCAGCGTGGCTCTTCTGAACTCCGGGGTGGGAACCACCGATTTTGGGGGTCCTTGACTCCCAAAACGAAGGATTTGGAGAGGGAGAAGTCCTTTCATAAATCAAGCCTGGAGAACAAAGGGAGGGAACATGGAAAGCAGAGGGGGGACTTCCCTGTTTCTGGAGGAGCAGGAGGAGAGGGATGGGGACGGGGACGGCAGCGTCGTTAAAGTGAAATCCCGACTGGAACGACAAAGGGAAAAGCAATTAAAGCCAGATTTGTTCCCCTGGGCCGGAGGAAGGAGGATCCCGTTGGATTTGTTCCTCCTTTCTTGTTTCCTTCAAAGCCAGGAGATCAATTGCGGGCCTTAATGAGAACCGTCTCGTGCCAGAGGTGGACAATGAGCGGGACAGGGACGTCCCGGGGATTTTACAGCAGCTCAGAGCCTGGGGATCAGCCCTGGGAGGCCAGCCCGGCCCTGGAAGGGCCAGCCCAGCCCTGGGAGTGCCAGCCCAGCCCTGGGAGTGCCAGCCCAGCCCTGGGAGTGCCAGCCCATCGTCTCTGGGCTTGCTGAGTATCCCAGCTCTGAGCCCGAGCAGGGAGCACTGCTGGCAATTCCCACTCTTGATCCCGGATCTGGGAAAGGATGAGTCCCACGGATGAGTGTCCCTTGGTCACTTGGGATTTGGAAATCTGGGATCAGGATCTGTTTTTAACCCCCCCACCCCTGGGTTGTTGTGCTCTGTGAGTATCCCGGGGGAACACCAGAGGCAATTCCCATCCTTGATCCCGGGTCTGGGAAAGGATCTCAGCCCTCCTGGGGACCCTGGGGGAGATGGGAATGACCTTGGGGAAATTGGAATGGCCTCGGGGAGTGATCTTTGGGAAATGGGCCTCAAGGAGGTGGGAATGGTCTCGTGGAGATGGGAATGGCCTCGGGGAAATGGGGCTGCTATCATGGAGATGGGAATGACCTTGGAGAAATGTGGATGATCTTGGAGAAATGGGAATGATCTTGGAGAAATGGGAATGGCCTTGGGGAAATGGGGATGATCTCCTAGAGACAGGAATGGCCTCTGGGAGATGGGAATGGCCTTGGAGAAATGGGAATGGCCTTGGAGAAATGGGAATGATCTTGGAGAAATGGGAATGGCCTTGGGGAAATGGGGATGATCTCCTAGAGACAGGAATGGCCTCTGGGAGATGGGAATGGCCTTGGAGAAATGGGAATGATCTTGGAGAAATGGGAATGATCTTGGAGAAATGGGAATGGCCTTGGGGAGATGGGAATGGCTTTAAAGGGGTGGGAATGGCCATGGGGGAATGGGGATGATCTCATGGAGACGGGAATGACCTCTGGGAGATGGGAATGGCCTTGGGGAAACTGGAATGGCCTTGGGGAGATGGGAATGGTCTAATGGAAACAGGAATGACCTTGGAGAAATGGGAATGGTCTAATGGAAACAGGAATGACCTTGGAAAAATGGGAATGGTCTAATGGAAACAGGAATGGCCTTGGGGAAATGGGGATGATCTCATGGAGACGGGAATGGCCTCTGGGAGATGGGAATGGCCTTGGGAAAACTGGAATGGCCTTGGGGAGATGGGAATGGCCTTGGGGAGATGGAGATGGTCTCACGAAGACTGGAATGACCTTGGAGAAATGGGGATGGTCTCATGGAGATGGGAATGGCCTTGGGGAAATGGGAATGGTCTCATGGAGATGGGAATGGCCTTAAGGAGATGGGAATGGCCTTGGGGAAATGGGGATGGTCTTGGCGAGATGGGAATGGCCTCAAAGAGATGGGAATGGTCTCATGGAGATGGGAATGACCTTGGAGAAATGGGAAGGGCCTCAAAGAGATGGGAATGGCCTCAGGGAGATGGGAATGGTCCCATGGGGATGGGAAGGGCCTCAAGGAGACGGGAATGGCCTCAGGGATACAGGAATGGTCTCATGGGGATGGGAATGGCCTCAAGTAGGTTGGAATGGTCTTGTGGAGATGGGAATGGTCTCATGGGGATGGGAATGGCCTCAGGGAGATGGGAATGGTCTCATGGGGATGGGAATGGCCTCAGGGATATGGGAATGGTCTTATGGGGATGGGAATGACCTTGGAAAGATAGGAATGGTCTCATGGGGATGGGAATGGCCTCAAGGAGACAGGAATGGCCTCAGGGATACGGGAATGGTCTCATGGGGATGGGAATGGCCTTGGTGAGACGGGAATGGCCTCAGAGAAACGGGAACGGTCTCGGCAAGCGAACACTCAACTCACGCCAACATCGAGGCCCCACCTCCCACGCCAAGGCAGGAAGGGCACAGCAGGGGGATAAAATTCCCAATCAGCCCGGGGATCATCCCCATCTCCCTCTCCACGGGCGGCAGCAGGACCTGGGGGAACCTGGAGCCTCCCAAATCCGCGCGGAGCCGCCTCTTGCGCGGCCTCCGCGCCGGGCCCTGGGGATGAATCTCCTTTCAGAGTGAATTCTTTGCCCTGTCACCCGATCAGCCTCGATCCCTGGAGCTCCAGCAGGAGAGAGGGACCTTGCAGGGCAGGGCTGGGGGCAGGGCTGAGCTGATCACCCTGGGCTTTAATGAATGCAAATGAGCTCCGACCCGGGCGATGCATTATCTCCAAATATTAACAACTTGCTGCCTGGAATCCTGGAAATCCCTGGATTCGTCCTGGGGTCTCCTCATCTGGAATGTTTGAGGATTTATTCAGGTTGAGGATGCTCAAAGGGGGCAACACGTCCTGGTTATCCCACACCAGCACCCCACTTATTCCTTAAAACCCTGATTTCCCTTCCTGTCCAAAATCTGGGATATTCTGTGCAGGAAAATTGGGGTTTTATTCTAAAAGTCTCCTAATTTCACTTCCCATTTTTAATCTGGGATATTCCATGCAGGAAAATTGGGGTTTTATTCTAAAAGTCTCCTAATTTCACTTCCCATTTTTAATCTGGGATATTCCATGCAGGAAAATGGGGTTTTTATCCTAAAAATCTCCTCATTTCTCTTCCCATTTTTAATCTGGGATATTCCATGCAGGAAAATTGGGGTTTTATTCTAAAAGTCTCCTAATTTCACTTCCCATTTTTAATCTGGGATATTCCATGCAGGAAAATGGGGATTTTCTCCTAAAAATCTCCTGATTTCTCTCTTCATCCTCAGCCTGGCATGGGAAGAGAAATCAGGATCAATCCCATTATCCCATGCAGGATAATGGGTTTTGCCTTCTAGAAATCCTGAAAACTGCTCAAATTAAATATGAATTTATTTCCCTGATTTTTAACAGGGAGTATGGATCAATTTTGATTTTAAGACACTTTTCCTAGAAAGAAGGGAAGTTTCTGTGAGTTTTCTTTAAAGGAAGGGAAGTTTCTGTGAGTTTTCTTTAAAAGGAAGGGAAATTTCTGTGAGTTTTCCTAAAAAGAATGGAAGTTTCTGAGTTTTCCTAAAAAGCACAAAAGTTTCTCCAAGTTTTATTTAAAGGAAAACTGAACTCTGTGAGAGGAATGGGAAAACCTCCCTGGAACTGGGTGATCCTAAGGATGACCTGGAGAAACCTTTCCTGTGTGTTTGGGGATGTGGAGAAAATCTCGAGCCAGCAGCATTTATATAAATTGGGAATAAATATCCCCATTTATTCCATGGGTTTCTGTGGGGCCGTTGTGTTTCCTGGGAACCATCAGCAGTTTGGAAGATCCAGAGTGACTCTGCTGGAAATGGGATTTGATTTGGAGAAGGAACAGAGTGGAAAACTCCCCCAAATTCCCCCAAACCATTCAAAATTTCACCTGGAAAAAATCTCTTTTCTTCCTCGTTTTCACTCACGAACTTCCCACTCTTTTTTTTTGGGAATGGAGAAGAAATTCCCATCTTGCTTTGATAAAAATCCCATTTATTCCACCTGGAACAGACTCCCATCCCTTCCCAATCCTGCTTTTCTGGGCCACCTCTTGCCCTCAGGGTGACATCCTCGCTCCAGGGCCTCATTCCAGATGTTTTTCCTGGTTTTTAAGGCTCCTTGTCCTGTGGGATGGAGGTGATGGAGGATGGGGAGGGGCCCAAAATTTTGGCTGTTTGAGCCAAAAAAAAGAAAAAAAAAAGAATTTTAAAAAGATCTCGAAAGGAAAAGGGGAAAAGGGGAATTTTGGGCATCCTTGAGGAAAGAGGAGCCCCAGCAGCAAATCCCACCTGGAATTTCCTCGGGATGAGGTTGGAATTTTGGGGCTTGGTTGGGTTTTTTTCCTCCCTCCCTCCTTTTCCCTGTTTTCCCAGTGGGGTCAGTAAGGAAAAGTGGTGGGATTTAAAACCACTTTTTCCAAGGATTTTGGGATGAGTTGGGAAGAGGGGTGGGAGCAGAGAAAGGAGCAGGGGGGAATCTCCAGCACAGAGAGAAGGATGGAAATTTGGGATAACGGGATAAATCCCAGCACCTTTCACAGGGAGGAAATCCTGGATTTGGAGAGAGCAAACATTGGGACATTCCCATTCTGTGGCTCCTTGGAGTTGCTCCTTATCCTGATTTTATATTCAAATATTTGGGATATAAATAATGCATAACAACAACTCCAAAATCTCTAATTTTTTAAAAATATCCATGGATCCCTCCCAGTCTTGAATTCCCTGGAATTTTTTGTTGGGATGAAGGGAGAAAATTCCCTGGGGTTTCTTCTCCTTTGGGAGGATGGTTGCACCTTTGGAATTTTCTCCTGGAGAAGAGTGGAGGCTGGAATCTTGCAAGGATGCACAAACCCCTCACATCCCACCTTTTTTTGGGTAAATTATCAGGACATCCCACCCAGGGAAAAGCTGGATGAGTTGGATAAAGGGCTGAAATTTGGGAGGATGGCTTTGCTGGTAGGAGATTGAAAAAAAAATAAAAATAGATTGTTTGGAAAACCAGGATAAATCCCAGGCAGTGCTGGCAGGTTGGGATTTAAAGGAGATTTTTCTGGGAATGTTTGGCAGAGAAAGGGAGATAAAAGAAATGATCTGAAATAAATAAATAATTTTAAAATTTGAAAAAGAGGCTACTCAGGAAAAGGATCTCTGAGAAACCTTCAGGAGAAACTCTGGATACCTGGGATTATTAATTATATTAAAATATTCCCAGTTCCATCACCGCTCATCCAACCCAGAAGGGAGGAGAAAATCCTGCAGAATTCTCCTAACTGGGAAAAAAAAAAAAGAACAAAAGCTCAAAACTTTCCCTGTGTAGCCCCCATGGGGAATTCTGCTGGGAATTTGGGATTTTCCAAGGAGCTTTTGACCACTGGATTGTTGCCTTGGCTGAGAAATGCAGGACAAGGGATTGGGAATGGGGATAAATTTAACTCCAACCTGGAATTCAAACCCCCCCAGAGTGAAACTCCACCAAAACCCGGCAGGACCATCCCATTTTTGGGAGGGATTGCTCTGGATTTGGGTTGTGTCCATCCTGGGGCATCTTCCCAAGGGCCCGGCCGGTTTTGGGTTTTTAAGGGATCAAAAGGGGAGGTTTGGGATTTTTCTGGGGGGGTTTAGTGGGGATTTTGGGGGGTTTTTGGGGTGGTTTTTAGTGGGGGATTTTTGGGGGGTTTAGTGGGGATTTTGGGGGGTTTAGTGGGGTTTTTAGTGGGGATTTTTTGGCGAATTTAAGGGGTTTTTGGGGGTGTTTAGTGGGGTTTTTGGGGGGTTTTAGTGGGGGTTTTGGGGGTTAGTGGGTGTTTTGGAGGGTTCAGTGGGGTGTTTGGGGGGTTTAGTGGGGATTTTGGGCAATTTAGTGCGGGGATTTTGGGGGGTTTAGTGGGGCTTTTAGTGGGAGTTTTTGGGGGGTTTAGTGGGGGATATTTTGGGGTTTTGGGTTTTTGGGGGGTTTAGTGCGGATTTTGGGGGAGTTTAGTGGGGGATTTTTGGGGGGTTTAGTGGGGATTTTGGGGCAATTTAGTGGGGATTTTGGGGGGTTTAGTGGGGTTTTAGTGGGGTTTTTGGCGAGTTTAAGCGTTTTTGGGGGTTTTTAGTGGGGTTTTTGGGGGTTTTAGTGGGGTTTTTGGGGGTTTAGTGGGGATTTTGGGGCAATTTTAGTGGGGATTTTGGGGGTTTAGTGGAGTTTTTGGGGGTTTTTGGGTTTTTGGGGGGTTTTAGTGGGGATTTTTGGGGCAATTTAGTGGGGGATTTTTGGGAGTTTAGGGGTTTTTGGGGGGTTTAGTGGGGGATTTTGGGGGGTTTAGTGGGGTTTTGGGGGTTTTGGTGGGGGATTTTTGGGGAGTTTAGGGGTTTTGGGGGGTTTAGTGGGGTTTTTGGGGGGTTTTAGTGGGGGTTTTTGGGGGGTTTTTGGGGGGTTAGTGGAGTTTTTGAGGGAGTTTAGTGGGGTTTAGTGGGAGTTTTTGGGGGTTTAGTGGAGTTTTTGGGGGTTTGGGGGTTTTTGGGGGGTTTCAGTGGGGGATTTTGGGGGTTTTAGTGGGGGACTTTGAGGGGTTTTAGTGGGGGATTTTGGGGGTTTAGTGGAGTTTTTGGGGGATTTTGGGGGTTTTTGGGGGTTTTAGTGGGGTTTTGGGGGTTTTTGGGGGTTTTGAGTGCGGGGTTTTGGGGGTTTTGGGGGGTTCAGCGGGGATTTTTGGGGGTTTTAGTGGGGTTTTAGTGGGGGACTTTTGGGGGGTTTTTAGTGGGGGTTTTGGGGGTTCAGTGGGGGTTTTGGGGGGTTTTAGTGGGGGTGTTTAGGGGGTTTTAGGGGTTTTAGTGGGGGATTTTTGGGGGTTTTGGGGGGTTTTAGTGGGGGTTTTGGGGGGTTTTGGGGGTTCAGCGGGGATTTTGGGGGTGATTTTGGGAGTTCAGCGGGGATTTTTGGGGGGTTTTAGTGGGGGTTTTTGGGGGGATTTTGGGGGTTTTAGTGGGGTGTTTTGGGGGTTCAGTGCGGGATTTTTGTGGGGGTTTTAGTGGGGTTTTTGGGGGGTTCAGTGGGGGATTTTGGGGGGGTTTTTGGGGGTTTTAGTGGGTTTTTGGGGGTTTTTGGTGTTTTAGTGGGTTTTTGTGGGGATTTTTGGGGGTTTCAGCGGGGATTTTGGGGTGATTTTGGGGGGCTCAGCGGGGATTTTCCATGGCGTTCCCCCAGCGCCTGGAGCGGGCCCAAAGCCTCCTCGGGAAAAAGGCGGATGCACAAAAAGGGGGAATATCAAAATGATCTCGTTTCTGTCTCTCCTCGGTCTCCTATGGAACAAAGGACAGATGGGAACAAGAAAAGAAGGAAAAAAGCATCACCTGTTCCCATCCAGTCCTGGAGCGATCCGCTCATTATCTCGGGAGCTTCACATTTCCAAAGGGGCTTCATTTTCCTTTGAAACACTGGCATTTTGTTAAAAAAAACCACAAAACAAAACCCACCAAAAAAAAAAAAACAACAAAAAACAACAGGAAAAATCCCGAATTTTAGCATTCCGACCCAAAAGGATTTTCCATGTTTTTTTTCCCCACACCTGGGAAAAGAAAGTGGGAAGGAAATCCAAGGAAAAGAGAAAGAAAGGGCCCCCCCAAAGGGCGGCTTTTCCCGATCTGCATCCGACAAAAAGCCTTTGGTTTTCTGTCATTCTTTTCATTTCCTTGCTGGCTCCCCCAATTGTCAAAGCCCTCAAGAAAATGCACTTTAGCTCTTTGTCCCCAAATGTAATTTGATAAACTCCAGGCAGAAACATTCGGGTTTCGAAGGCTTTTCAGAAAAAAAAAAAAAGGGTGAAAAAAAGGGTGGAAAAAAAGGAAAAAAAAAGAGGGAAATAAGAGGGAAAAATAGGGGGGAAAGGGAAAAAAAAGAGGGGGGAAGGTGAAAAATAATAGGGATAAAGGGAAAATGAGAGGGGGAAAAATGGGAAATAATAGGGGGAAAAAGGGTACAAGTGAGAGAGGGAAAAGGGAAAAATGAGAGAAAAGAGGGGGGAAAAGAACAAAAATGAGGGGGAAAATGAGAAAAAATAAGAGGGAAATGATCAAATAATGAAGAAAAAAGATAAAGGATAAAAGGAAGAAGGGAGAAATTAGAGGAAAATAAGAAAAAATGATGAAGGATATAAAGAGTAAAAAAATTGAGAAAATGAAGGGGAAATAAGGAAAAAAGAAAAATGGATAAAGGTGAAAAAGAAAAGAAGGGACAAAATGAGGGAGGAAAAGAAGAAAAAAATTAAAAAAGGGTAAAGATGAATGAGGGAAAGAAGGGAAAAAATGAGAGGGGAAAAAAAAGGAGGAAATATAAAAAGGAGAAAGAAGAATAAGGAAGAGAAGGGACAAAGTAAGGGGAAAAAGAAAAATTAAAAAGGGGATAAAGAAGAATAAGGAAAAAAGGGAGAAATGAGGGGGGAAGAAGGAGGAAAATAATTTTAAAAATGAGAGGAAAAAAATAAATAAATAAGAGGAGAAAAAAGAAGGAAAAAAATCAGGAAAAGGAGGGGGAAAAGTGGGGGGAGCCCCTACTGAAGGATTTCTTGGAGCCTCTGGAATTTCCGAAGTGGGATTTTAGGGTGAAGGAGCCGGGGCAAGGGAAGTTGGACATTGTCACCATCCCAAAATCCCTGGGAATCCTCATTTTCCAGCGGCGCTTTCCCCCCGGGGGCGGGGACCAGCGCGGCTCCCACCCTATAAAACGCTGCGGGATTTCCCGGCAGCGGGAAGCGGCCCCTTGGACTTGGAGCTTGGGTGAGTGAAGAAAATAATCTGGATTTTCTTCCCCCTCTCTGGGGGATTTTTTGGTTTTTTTGGTTTTTTTTCCCAGCTGGGGTTTGGGATGCTGAGTTATCCAATGGATTTCTGCTGCCCCAGGGGGGGTTTTGTCCAAGGTTGTTGTTTGTCCATCCAGAGGGGTGATGACAATTCCCAAATTTCAGAGCAGGGATGGAAAAGCGACTGGTTTGAAAAAGATTTCAGGAAGCAAAAGCCCCAAATCAGGAATCGGGGCCTATTCCCAGCTGGAGTTCTGCTCCCAGCGGGAGAAGCGGCTCCCGGCAAAGTTTGGAGGGGAAAAAGGCAAAATTGAGGAAAGAGCAAAAATTAATTGGGAATTTTGAGGGAGAATAAGGCAGAGAAATTGGAAAAAATTCCTGTCGAGGGCTTGGGTGCAAAAAAAAAAAAAAAAATCCAGCTGGAAGTTTGGCTGCAAAAATAAAATTCAGGTTGAAAGTCTGGATGCAGAAATTGTGGTTGAGGGTTGGGGTGACAAAAATTCCAGCTGGGGATTTGGGAGCAAAATCTTCAATAAAATTGGAGGATGGGTTTAAAAAAAAAAATGAGATTTTTTGGGTGTAAATTCCTGGGATTGAGGATGTTGTCCCTGCCCGGGGCACAGGGTTGGAATGGGATATTTAAAGTCACTTCCAATCCTTGGAATTTTGGAATTCCCTGATTTTCATATCAGGATTTGGGGTTGGTTTTTTACCTCCCTCCTCATTACCAGCCTGGAAGGGGCAGTGGTTGAATTCCAAAGGGGCTGGAGCTGGGATTCCTCTGGAATTTAAAATTCCGTGGATTCCGCCCTCCTGAGCTTCACCTGTGCAGGTGGATGAGAGCAGGGAAGGGGCTTGTGCTGCCTCCCAATTATTAAACCAGCTCTGATTTAATTAATAAATTAATCAATATTAATTAATGGAAATAAACCCCACAATCAAACTGAAAAAACGGGATCAACATTCCTAATGGATCGTTATCAAGGAATCCCAGCTGGAAAATTAAAGAGATTTGGATGAATTGGTTCATTTTTTTATCTTAATTAAATTTTTAAACTTACAGGTGGGATGAGATAAAAACAAAAATCATGGAGTGAGAGATGAAAATTGAAAATTCCACCTCTGCCTTCCAAGTTGGTGTCAGTTCTCCCTTTGGGAATGTTTTGCCTGGATAAGGAAAAGGGAAAAAAAATAAAAATAGGGAAAGGGATGTAAGGAACAAGGAGAAAAACAATTTTAGAAGGGATTTTGGGAATGGGAAAAAAAAAAAAAAGGAATTAAAGAGGAATATTACCTGGAAGCGCCTCTGGAATTTTCTCAGGGAATCCAATCCGAGGGGGAGCGGAAAGCAGGGAAGGAAAATTCCCGCAGGGAGGATTTGTGCGCGGGGAGAGACTCCGGCGGCTCTGGGGGATGAGCGGGCAGGCTGAGCCCCGGGAACGAGGATTTCCCGGGAATGCTGCTCCGGGTGCCGCCCCCGGCCCTGCCGCGCTCTCCGCCGGGAGCGGAGCAGCGCCGGGATTTTTGGGAGCTGCAGGCAGAGCCTTGCGGGAAACCGCAGGAAATTTGGGGGAGGGAAAAAAAGGAATTTTGGTGATTTTTCCTAAGGTTTTTCCCTCCCGGCACCGGAATTCCCTGTTTTTCCCAAGGCAGGAATTCAGCATCTCGGTGGATTTCGGGAAAAGCGGGATTGAGCCCTGGGATTTGGGGATGCGCCCTGGGGGGATGAGATCGCGGAATTCCCGTTCCCAAGGGGAATCTCCCCTCTGGAATTGTCACCCCTCCCTTCCCGGTGCCATGTCCCGGCCCCTTGGCTTTGTCTGGGGGCGATGATAAAATCCCCCAAGCTCCGTGAAAAGTTGGGAATGCCGCGGCTGCATCCCAATGGATCCGGCTTGAGCTCCACATCCAACCCTGGGAAAACCTGGATTTACCTCCAGAGGGTGGGAATCTCAAAGAGAAACCCTTTAAACCCCACAAATATTTTTTTTCTTTTTAAGCTTTCCCACTTTCTCCTTGAATTTCCAGCAGCGGGAAAAGAAATAGGAAACATTCCCATAAAATTCTTAGGGAATTCCACGCTGGTTTCCATTGCTGCCCCTCGGAGCAGCTTTTCCACACACTTGGGAAAAAGTGGGAGATTTCAGGACAGGAATTCTGCTGCTTTGGGGAGGCTGAGAGCATCCCGGGGATGGATTTTTCCATGGAAAAGGAAGGAGGAGGGAAGGAAGGAATTCCTCCTTGCCGGGAATTCCAGGAGGAGTTTTCCACAGCAGGCACTGGGGCCAGGGATGGTTTTGGGAAGGTGTGGGAGGTGCTTGGAGCGGGATTTTTGGGAAGAATCTTTGGGAAAAAAGCTTCAGGATGATTTGGGAAGGTTTTTGGGAAGGTGTGAGGTGCCTGGAGCAGGTGTTTCAGAAATATTCTTTGGGAAAAATTTGGGAAAAATGCTTTGGGAAGATGTGGGGGGTGCTTGGAGCAGGATTTTTGGGAAGATTCTTTGGGAAAGGAGCTTCAGGATGATTTGGGAAGGTTTTGGGAATGATTTTTGGGAAGATGTTTTGGGTGGGTGTGAGGTGCCTGGAGCAGGTGTTTTAGGAATATTCTTTGGGAAAATCTTGGGGAAAATGCTTTGGGAACAGTTTTTGGGAAAATGCATTGGGAAGGTGGGAGGTGCTTGGAGCAGGATTTTTGGGAAGAATCTTTGGGAAAGCGAGCTTCAGGACGAATTGGGAAGGTTTTTTTGGGAAGGTTTTTGGGAAGGTGTGAGGTGCCTGGAGCAGGTGTTTCAGGAATATTCTTTGGGAAAATCTTGGGAAAAATGCTTTGGGAACGAGTTTTTGGGAAAATGGGAGGTGCTTGGAGCAGGATTTTTGGGAAGATTATTTGGGAAAGCAGTTTCAGGACGAATTGGGAAGTTTTTTTTGGGGAAGTTTTTTTTGGGAAGTTTTTTTTGGGAAGGTTTTTGAGGAAGGTATTTTGGGAAGGTGTGAGGTGCCTGGAGCAGGTGTTTTAGGAATATTCTTTAGGAAACTCTTGGGTAAAATGCTTTGGGAACAGTTTTTGGGAAAATGCTTTGGGAAGATGGGAGGTGCTTGGAGGAGGATTTTTGGGAACATGTTTTGGGAAAGTGGCTTCAGGATGATTTGGGAAGGTTTTTGGGAAGATGTTTTGGGAAGGTGTGAGATGCCTGGAGCAGGTGTTTTAGGAATATTCTTTGGGAAAAATGCATTGGAAAGGTGGGGGGTGCTTGGAGCAGGATTTTCGGGAAGATTCTTTGGGAAAAAAGCTTCAGGATGATTTGGGAAGGTTTTTGGGAAGGTTTTTTTGGGAAGGTTTTAGGGAAGGTGGGAGATGCCTGGAGCAGGTGTCTCAGAAATATTCTTTGGGAAAATCTTGGGGAAGATGCTTTGAGAAGAGTTTTTGGGAAAATGGGAGGTGCTTGGAGCAGGATTTTTGGGAAGATTCTTCGGGAAAGGAGCTTCAGGACGATTTAGGAAAGTTTTTTGGGAAGGTTTTTGGGAAGGTTTTTGGGAAGGTTTTTGGGAAGGTGTGAGGCGCCTGGAGCAGGTGTTTTGGAAATTTTCTTTGGGAAAAATTTGGGAAAAATGCTTTGGGAACAGTTTTTTTGGGAAAACGCTTTGGGATGGTGTTTTGGGAAGGTGCATTGGGACAGTGTGAGGTGCTTTGGGAGCCACTTTGGGCAAATAATTTGGGAAGAGGCTTTGGGAAGCAGCTCTAAAAAAGCATTTTGGGATTGGTTTTTGGGCTGGTTTTTGGGAAGGTTTTTCAGGAAGGTGCTTTGGGACGAGGAGATTTGAATGAAAGATTTGAATGAAGGTTTTTTGGGAAGGTTTTGTGGGATGGGGAAATTTGGGTGAACAATTAAGGAAAGTTTTTTGGGAAGGTTTTTGGGAAAGTACTTTGGAATGGAAAGATTTGGGTGGGACATTCAGGAAAAGACTTTGGGAAGAGGCTCTGAAAAAGCATTTTGGGAAGTTTTATGGGAATTTTTTTTTTAGAAAAGTTTTTCAGGCAGGTGCTTTGGGATGGGGAGATTTCAATGAAAGATTTGGGAAAGTTTTTTGGGAAGGTTTTTGGGAAGGTACTTTGGGATGGAAAGGTTTGGGTGGGACATTCAGGAAAAGACTGGGAAGGGGCTCTGAAAAAGTATTTTTGGAAGTTTTATGGGAATTTTTTCCAGAAAAGTTTTTCAGGCAGGTGCTTTGGGATGGGGAGATTTGGGTGGGAGATTCAGGAAAGTTTTTGGGAAGGTTTTTCAGGAAGGTGCTTAGGAATGGGGAGATTTGAATGAAAGATTTGGGAAAGTTTTTGGGGAAGGTTTTTTGGGCAGGTACTTTGGGATGGAAAGATTTGGGTGGGACATTCAGGAAAAGACTTTGGGAAAGGGCTCTGGAAAAGCATTTTGGGAAGTTTTATGGGAATTTTTTTTCAGAAAAGTTTTTCAGGCAGGTGCTTTGGGATGGGGAGATTTGGGTGGGAGATCCAGGAAAGTTTTTGGGAAAGTTTTTTGGGAAGGTACTTTGGGAGGGAAAGATTTGGTTGAGATATTTGGGAAGAGACTTTGGGAAGAGGCTCTGGAAAAGCATTTTGGAAAGTTTTATGGGAAGGTTTTTCAGGCAGGTGCTTTGGGATGGGGAGATTTGGGCAGAAGATTCAGGAAAATTCTTTGGGAAGGAGCTCCGGAAAAGCATTTCAGGAAGGTTTTTTGGGAAGGATTTTGGGAAGGTATTTCAGGGACGTTTTTGGGAAGGTTTTTCAGGCACAGCTGCTTTGGGATGGGGAGATTTAGGTGGGAGATTCGTGAAAGTTTTTTGGGAAAGATTTTTGGGAAAGTTTTTCAGGCAGATGCTTTAGGATGGGGAGATTTGGGCGGGAGATTTGTGAAAGATTTTTGGAAAGGATTTTTGGGAAGGTTTTTCAGGCAGGTGCTTTTTGGGATGGGGAGATTTGAGTGGGAGATTTGTAAAAATTTTTTTGGGAAGGATTTTTGGGAAGGTTTTTCAGGCACAGCTGCTTTGGGATGGGGAGATTTGGGCGGGAGATTTGTGAAAGTTTTTTGGGAAGGATTTTTGGGAAGGTTTTTCAGGCAGGTGCTTTGGGATGGGGAGATTTGGGCAGAAGATTCAGGAAAATTCTTTGGGAAGGAGCTCTGGAAAAGCATTTCAGGAAGGTTTTTTGGGAAGGATTTTGGGAAGGTATTTCAGGGACCTTTTTGGGAAGGTTTTTCAGGCACAGCTGCTTTGGGATGGGGAGATTTAGGTGGGAGATTCGTGAAAGTTTTTTATGAAGGATTTTTGGGAAGGTTTTTCAGACAGATGCTTTTTGGGATGGGAAGATTTGGGTGGGAGATTTGTGAAAGATTTTTGGAAAGGATTTTTGGGAAGGTTTTTCAGGCAGGTGCTTTTTGAGATGGGGAGATTTGAGCGGGAGATTCAGGAAAATTCTTTGGGAAGGAGCTCTGGAAAAGCATTTCGGGAAGGATTTTGGGAAGGTTTTTCAGGCACGGGTGCTTTGGGATGGGGAGGTTTGGGCGGGAGATTCAGGAAGGGTTTTGGGGGAGGTTTTTTGGGACGGCTTTTCAGGCAGATGCTTTGCGATGAGGATATTTGGGCGGGAGATTCAGGAAGGCGCTTTGGGAAGGTTTTTTTGGGAAGATGCTTTGGAGAAGCGATTGGGGCCGAAGCCAGGGGACACCCTGTGGGGAGAAGGGGCGGAACAGGGAGGGGACAGGGAGGGGACAGGGAGGGGACAGGGAGGGGACAGGGAGAGACAGGGGAAGGATGGGGGAGGGACAGGGGAGGGAGGGAAGGACAGGTGGGGAGGGACAGGGGAGGGGGACCAGGGAGGGGACAAGACGAGGGACAGGGAGGGGACAGAGAGGGGACAGGGGAGGGTGGGAAGGACAGGGGAGGGACAGGGGAAGGAGGGACAGGGGAAAGGGACAGGGGAAGGATGGGGGAGGGACAGAGAGAGAGGGACAGGGAGGGGGACAGGGGAGGGAGGGGACAGGGAGGGAGGGACAGGGAGGGAGGGACAGGGGAGGGGACAGAGGGAGGGAGGGACAGGGAGGGACAGGGGAGGGACAGGGAGGGACAGGGAGGGAGGACAGGGGAGGGAGGGGGCAGGGGAGGGACAGGGAGGGGGAGGGGACAGGGAGGGAGGGACAGGGGAGGGAGGGGACAGGGAGGGAGGGACAGGGGAGGGGACAGCGCCACCTCCGCCGCCTGCAGTGCCAGCCGCCACCAGGTGGGACCCGCAGGGGCCGGGAGGCGGCAGCGGCGCGGGGGAGCGCAGGCTCGGGGGCTGCGGGTCCGGGATGCAGGGAGCGGATCCCGGCCCGAGGGATCCCGCCAGCGGGCCGAGGAGGAGCTAGCCCGGGATGAGCCGGGAATTCCCGTGGGATGTGATTTTTTTGGGTTTTTTTGGGGTGGGGGTCTCCGCGGTGGGGTGGCGGGGTTGGGGATCAGGATGCGGGGAATTTGGGATCGCTGCTCCCAAAGGTGGGGGGGGGGATGAGGGGAAAGGGGTGGGATCCAGCGGCTCTCCACTGGGGTCATCACTAAAAAGTGAGGGGATCCCCGCCCCTGCCAGCGCCACCGGGATCAGACGGACAGGCGGGGAGGGGGCGAGGAGGGGGCGAAGGAGAACAGGGGAACTCAAGAACTTTTGTTTTTCCTGTAATCTGAAGCAAATGCTCGGCCAAAGTGGCTGCGGCGGGCAGCCCCGCCTGCCGTCCTGGGGTGGGGAGGGCGCCAGAATTTTGGGGGGGTGGTTGGAGCCTCCTGAACAATGGGGACACCCCTGGAAAAAGCGGCGTCACCCAGCCCGGCCTGGGAAGCAGCGGGGGAGGGTGAGCAGGAAAATCTTCCCCAAAATAGAGCAAAACCCAAAAATTCGGTGGGGGGAGATCATTGCGAGGTTAGTGCGCTGTAAGTGGGGGAGGGTGTTTGGGGGAAATAGAGTGGGGAGGGGTCGTTGCAGGGCAGGGGCAGTTCTGTTATGGAAATAAGGGCAGGGAAAAGGAGGGGGGATCGTCAAGGGGGGAGGAAAATGATTCCCGGGAGGAAATTATGGAAGGGGAACATCGATAGACAGGGAGAGATTATTGGGAGAGGGAAAATCAATGTTTGGAGTGAATTAATGTCAGGTTTGGGGAAAAATCTGTGCCTGGGTGGGGCAGAGGGGAAATCACAGACAGGGGGAAATAATTAGGGGGATAAATCGGGGTGAGGGTCATTGAAAAGGGGGGGAATTGATTGGGGGGAATTCTTGGGGGAAGAATTTTTTGTCGGGGAAGCCGGGAGTTGTGAAGTGTTAAATATTGGGAGGGGATTAATATGGGGAAATTTCAGGGGATTAAACATCAGGGGAAATGATTGAGGGGTTAAATTGGGGGGACCAGCCCAAGGGGAGTCAGGGTTAAATTGGGGGGGTGTGGTGGGCAGGAACGATCAAGGGGTTAAGCGAGGGGGGATTTTTGCCAGGAGAAAACTATCGAGGGTTAAATATTGGGGGGCAATCAAAAATTAAATATTGGGGGGAAAACCCGGGGATTTTAATATTGGAGGAAAACCAAGGATTAAAAATTGGGGGCAATCAATGATTTAAAAGCAGGGGGTTGTGGTTAGGGGGAATGATCAAGGATTAAATATTGGGGTGAAAAATCAAGGATTAAGTAATGGAGGGTTGGCAGCGGGGAAAAAATCACGGATTGAGTATTGGGGGGACAATCCCAAGGGGATGAGGTATTGAGGGGGACTGTGGCAAGAGGGGAAAAAATCAAAGATTAAATATTGGGGGACAATCAAGGATTTAATAACGGGGGAGTGGTTGTGGCAAGAGGGAAAATGATCAAGGTTTGAATATCGGGGGGACAATCACGGGTTGAATATTGGGGGACAATCATGGATTGAATAACAGGAGGGTTGTGGCAAGGGGGGAACAGTCAGGGATTGAATATCGGGGGAGAATCAAGGATTAAATAATGGGAGGGTGGTTGTGGCAAGGGGGAAACGATCACGGATTGAATATTGGGGGACAATCACGGATTGAATATCAGGGGACAATCAATGAGTAACGGGGGTTGTGGCAGGGGGAACAATCACAGATTGAATATCGGGGGGAACAATCACGGGATTTCTTATGGGGGGACAATCAGGGATTGCTTATCGGGGGACAATCGTGGATTAAATAATGGGAGGGGTGGTTGTGGCAAGGGGGGACAGTCACGGATTG
This sequence comes from Luscinia megarhynchos, assembly GCA_034336665.1. Taxonomy (NCBI): domain Eukaryota; kingdom Metazoa; phylum Chordata; class Aves; order Passeriformes; family Muscicapidae; genus Luscinia; species Luscinia megarhynchos. Next base: position 1,195,982 of record CM067566.1, read on the forward strand.
AATCTCGGGGGACAATCAATGATTGAATAACAGGGGGTTGTGCCAAGGGGGAAAAATCACGGGTTGAATATTGGGGAGACAATCAGGGATTGAATATTGGGGGGACAATCAGGGATTGAATATTGGGGGGACAATCAGGGATTGAATATTGGGGGGACAGTCAGGGATTGAATATTGGGGGGTCGACCATGGATTGAATAATGGGAGGGGTGGTTGTGGCAAGAGGGGAACAGTCACGGATCGAATATCGGGGGACAATCACGGATTGAATATTGGGGGACAATCACGGATTGCTTGTGGGGGAACGCTCACGGATTTCTTATGGAGGAACAATCACGGATTGAATATTGGGGGACAATCGCGATTGCTTATGTGGGGACAATCACGCATTAAATATCAGGGGTGCCCCTGGCCCGGGGGACTCCCCTGGGGCTGCGCGCTGGGCACGGCTCTCGGGGGTCTCCCAGCCCCTCTCTCTCCTCTCCCAGCCCCTCTCTCTCCTCTCCCAGCCCCTCTCCCTCCTCTCCCAGCCCCTCTCCCCCAGCCCCTCTGCTCTCGCTCGGGTCCGGCGGCGCTGAGCCGCGCTCGTCTCTCCGCAGGCCGGCGGGGAAGGAGCAGCAGCGGCGGGAGGAGGAGGAGGAGGAGGAGGAGAGGAGGAGGAGACAGAGGAGGAGGATGAGGCCGAGCGCAGCGGCGTGACCGAGCCGCGGGCCGCTCGCCAGGGCTCGCACGCTCCAGCGCCGCGTCCCCCGGGCCGGCCCGGCCCCCCCGAGCCTCTGAAGTGCGGGTGGGGGCGCGGGGGGAGCAGCGGCGCTGGCGGCCGGCCCAGCCCCGGCTTCCCCGCCTCTATATAAACACACATTTGACTTTCTTTTTGCCTCAAAGCGAACAGTGCAGAGGGGCTTTGCCCAGCAGCCCTGCCTCCCTCTTTTTTTTTTTTTTTTCTCTTTCTCTTTTTTTCTCTCTCTCTCTCTCTCTCTCTCTTCCTCCTCCTTACAGAAGTCTGGTGAAAAGTCTGGGGCTCCCCCAAATAAGCGGCGTGGCGAGAGATCTTGTATTTATAGGGAGATATTTATATATATGTAGAGATAGAGCTATAAACCGAACCGGCTCGCTGCGTGTGTGTAGATACATATATACAGCTATTTAATTCTTCCATCTCTCCAGCTCGTGGCTGAATTATTTTAAGATTTTTTGGATTTTTTTTTTTTTAATCTCGCTCCTTTTTTTTTAACCTTTTTTCCCCCTTTTCCCCCATTTTTTTCCCCTTTCCCTTCTTTTTTTCCCCCTTCCTTCTGCTGTGTGTGGCTTTGCCTTGCAAGCGAGCGAGACCCAGAGCATCTGCAGTTGGATTTTTTGGGGTCTTTTTTTTTCCGCCACTCCAGGATTTTTTAATTTCTTTTTTTTTCTTTTCCTGGTTTTTACTCTCTCCTTTTCCCCTCCTCACTCACCCCCACCCCATTTTTTGAGGGGGCCGCTTTTCCTCTTTTTTTCCTCCCCCCTTTCCCCCTCTCTCCGTGCGCGCGTGGTGCTTTTCCCTCCGTGTCACTCTGTCAAGTTTACCCCAAACAAGCCCAAACTTCCAGCAACCACAGCTTTTTCCCCCTTAATTATTTTTTTTATTATTTTTCCCTCTTTCCCCTCGCTGAGGGGAGCGCAGAGGGGGGCGAGCCGGGGCCCCCCGAGCCCCAGGACCCCCCAAGCGGGCGCTCCGCACTCGCCGTCTCCCCGCGCGTGTTGTGTGGGTGCGAGCGCGGTGCCTGTCAAGGGGCTGTTTCTCTCCCCACCCTCCTCCTCCTCCCTTCTTTCCAAATATGCTTTTTGCAAGTTTTGATCTCGTCTCGGCACTGGCTACCCTCGCCGCGTGCTTGGTGTCACTGACTTTGCTGCTGGCCGTGTCCCAACAGCTGTGGCAGCTCCGCTGGGCTGCCACCCGCGACAAAACCTGCAAGCTACCAATCCCCAAAGGCTCCATGGGATTCCCTTTAATCGGAGAGACCTTCCACTGGCTCCTGCAGGTAAGGAGGATTCCCTGCTCTTCGCTGGGAGCTGGGTTGGGACCGCGCTTTTTTTTTTTTTTTTTTTGGGGGGAAGGATTTTTTAAAAAATTGTTATTTTTTTTAGGGTGCTTTCAGCGCTTTTTGTCGCTTTATTTTTTTCTCCCTCTCGTCTTCTTTTCCTTCCGATTGCATCATGCGGCTTCTCGGCGAGCTGGGGAGGGAGAGCCGGAGCCGGGGCAGCGGCGGAGGCTGCGGGGGCACCGGGCTCCCGGCGGGGATCGCCCCTGGGCTGCCAGCCCCCTTCTCCTCCTCCTCTCCCCAGCCTCGGTTCTTGCCAAAAAACTCCGACGCGGAGCTCGGGAGCGTTCCGGGCTGGGTGCGGGGGCTGCCCGCTCGGTCCCCCCCGAGCCGCGGCTCCGCTGCCGCCCCTGCCCCGCTCCCCGCGGCTGCTCCGGCTCCGGGGGAAGCCCGCCGAGGTAATCGGGAGATTAACCCGGGATTAACCTCGCTAAACGCCCAACAGCGGCGGGCGGAGCGGGATCCCCCCGCACCGCGGGGCTGCCAAAAAAAAATCGGGGGGAAAGGGGGAAAAAATCCGAAATAGGAGGCGGCCGAGGGGTGCCCGGCTGTGGGGGGGGGGAACCCCGGGGCTCGCAGCATCCCGGGAGGGAACCCCCGAGGCGAAGCCGCGCCAGGGTTTCCCCCCTTCTCTGCTCCCAGCAGCAGCCCAAAACCAAAAAAAAATTTAAAAAAAATAAAATTAATGATAATAATCAAAGGAGGATGCTGCCGCCCTTGATCGCCGCAGCCGGCGGCGGGGCAGGACAGCCCGGTCCCGGCGGGGACAGCGGCGGCGTCCCCCGGTGTCCCCCCCTCTCGCCGCCGCCGCCGGGGAAGCCCCGCCAGGGCGGCCCCGCTCGCCCCCGGCGCCGAAGGGGTTAACGGCACGCTCTCAATAGGGCTTTATTTTTTAAAGAAATTTATCAGATTTTTACAGGGGGACCAGAAAAGGGTTCTCGCTTTTCCACAGGCTCCGTCCAAACAGAGTCCAGGGCTAAAAATACAAAAATTTTGTATAAATTGGACTCCATTCGCAACTTGTGCCGCATAAAGGTGCTCTTTGTGCTGCCCTGGAAATGGTGTACAAATAACTCTTTATTAATGCCACAAAAAGGACTTTAATTATATTTACGCAGATCAAGAAACAGGGTCACCTGAACATCTGAACCTCACAACCGCGCTTTTGTTTCAAAATAAACACCCGCGCTCCCAGCCCGGCGGCGCGGCCGCGGCGCTCGCAGCGCCTCTCCCCGCTCGCCAGGGGGGTTTTTTTGGGGGGACCCCCCCGCTATTGCTGCGGCTCCGCCGACAAAAGCCCCTGGAGCATGTGGGAAAGTTATTAAAGTCCCTGAAATCTGGAGATTTACTTAGGCAAAGCGCTGCCTTTTTCGAGTAAAATCAGCCTGAGAGAGGAGGGAGGGGAGAGAAAAAAAAAAGGGGGGGGGGGAAGAGACAAAAAGCGAGGGGGGAAAAAGGGGGGAGGGTGTGAAGGAGGGAGAAAAAAAGGGGGAAATGAGAAAAAAATAGGAATATGTTTAAAAAAGTGACAGAGGGAGGTAAAGGGAGAAGTAAAAGGGAGGAGGAGGAGGAGGGAGGAAGGGGGGGAGGAAGGCAGCGACCCCCGCGGGGCTGCGTAAGGAACGAGCGGGCGAGCTGCACGCGGGGGGTAAAATTTTGGGCAGCACCCCAAAAATCCTGCCCCAAATCCCCAAACCCCGCTCCGCCGCGTGGGGAGAAAAAAAAAAACAAAACAAAAACCAAAACCATCCCCAAAACCCCCGTGGCCACCCCCGCAGGGCTCCTGCTTCCAGTCCTCGCGGCGGGAGAAGTACGGGAACGTGTTCAAGACGCACTTGCTGGGGCGGCCGCTGGTGCGGGTGACGGGAGCGGAGAACGTGCGCAAGATCTTGATGGGGGAGCACCACCTGGTGAGCACCGAGTGGCCGCGGAGCACGCGGATGCTGCTGGGCCCCAACACCGTGGCCAACTCCATCGGCGACATCCACCGCCACAAGAGGAAGGTCGGTGTCACCGCTTTTTTCCCACCCCCTTTTCTTTTTTTTTATTAATTTTTATTTTTTTTTAATTTTTTTTTTCCCATTCTAATTTTATTTTATTATTATTTTTTCTTCCTTCTTTTTCCCCCCGCTGATCCCTGGAGGAATTTCAAGGTGGGGTGGGGGACACGCGTGTGTCGCCCCCTGTGATGACGGGGGGGGGGGCTCTGAAAAGGGCGAATCCCCGGGGATTGTGACGCTCCCCAAAATTCAGGGACACCCCGAGGGGCTTTTTCTTGGACGGGGGTGGTGGTCTGGTGACGCTGAGAATTTCCTTGGATTTCAGGGAATTTGGGATGTGAGAGGGGGTTCTGGGGTAAAGAGGTGGTTGGGGCGGGGGGGGCTGAGAGGTTTTTGTGTCACCCCGAGGTGACACCGCCCTTAGAACCCGCGGGACAGCCTGGTTTGGGGATGCTGAGAGCTTTTTGTGATACCCCCAGATCAATCCGGTTTTTGGGTGCTGAGACCCCTTTGTGTCACCCCCAGATCAGCCTGGTTTGGGGGTGCTGAGAGCTTTTTGTGACACCCCCAGATCAGCCGGTTTGGGGGTGCTGAGCTTTGTGACACCCCCAGACCAGGCCCGGTTTGGGGGGTGCTGAGAGCTTTTGTGACACCCCCCAGATCAGCCGGTTTGGGGTTCTGAGCCCCAAAAGTGTCACCCCCAGATCAGCCGGTTTGGGGGTGCTGAGAGCTTTTTGTGATACCCCGAGATCAGCCTGGTTTGGGGTGCAGAGCCCCTTTTGTGACACCTTGATGTGACACCCCAAATCAGCCGGTTTTTGGGTGCTGAGCCCCTTTTATGTCACCCCCAGATCAGCCGGTTTGGGGGTGCAGAGCCTCTTTTGTGACACTCGAGATCAGCCTGGTTTGGGGTTCTGAGTCCCTTTTGTGTCACCCCCAGATCAGCCGGTTTTGGGGTGCTGAGCCCCCTTTGTGTCACCCCCAGATCAGCCGGTTTGGGGGTGCTGAACCCCCTTTGTGTCACCCCCAGATCAATCCGGTTTTTTGGGTGCTGAACCCCCTTTGTGTCACCCCCAGATCAGCCGGTTTGGGGGTGCTGTGCCCCTTTTGTGTCACCCCCAGATCAGCCTGCTTTGGGGTCCTGAGCTCCTTTTGTGTCACCCCCAGATCAATCCGGTTTTTGGGGGTGCTGTGCCCCTTTTGTGTCACCCCGAGATCAGCCGGTTTGGGGGTGCTGTGCCCCTTTTGTGTCACCCCCAGATCAGCCGGTTTGGGGTGCAGAGCCCCAGCAGAGGGGGGCCCGTCCCCGTGTCCCCCGTGCTGCAGGGCTGGTGGCCGCGGTGGCGTGGCTGTCACACCCCACCCTCCGTGGCTCGCGCTCGTTCCCAGCTGGATCTGGGCTGGGAATTCTTTGGGATAAAATGGGGGGTCCCCCCCCCACCTCTGCCGGTGTGAGGACAGCACTGGTGACATTTCTGGGGACACGAGGCTGTCCCCATCCCTGCCCCAAGGCCAGGTCCCTGCTCCGGCAGCGGTTCCTATTTTTGGAGGCTGTAAAATCCCTTCCAAACCTCCAAAAAATCCCTTCCCTCTTTTGTCCCAGGGGAGACGACGCGAAAACAAACAGCACATGACACCCATTAGTCACAATTTTTCGGAGTGACACCACAAAAAAAAAAAAGCTGTGTCTGTCCCTGCCCCAAACCAAGACCAGCTCAGTCCCTCCGATTTTGGGGTTTTTCATTAAAAAGGGAGATGTTTTTCCAACCGAGGGGAACGGTGATGGGGCTGCCTCCATCCAGAAGGAGAATTGGTGGCAGGAGAGGTGCAGCGATTTGGGAATGATGAGTTTTCCTCGGCAGCAGCTTTGGCTGGTTTGTCTGGCTGGTTGGGGGTTTATTCCCCCATCCAAGGAGGGTTTATTCCCCATCCAAGGAGGGTTTATTCCCCATCCAAGGAGGGATTATTCCCTCCCCAGGGAAGGTTAAGCAGGATCAGGCCGAGTTCTGAAGGTGCCTCTGTTCCCATTCCCTGCTCCCTTCACCCTCCTGCACATCTGGATTATTTTTTTGCTCATCTAACGCGGCCTTTGCTTGCGACAGCCTGGATAAAACCACGGAATTCCTCGGGAACTGGGCTGTGGGGTCACGGAGAAGGGAGGCCCGACCTCTGCGGGATCCCGGCGGGGCTGGGGTTGGCACTGCCAGCCCTGCCAGGAGCGATGCCAGCCACACAAACCCGGCAGAGGTTTCGTTCCTCTCTCCTCTTCCCGGCGTTCTCATTCCCGGGTTTTGCCTACTGGCCAACCCTAAACTCAGAAACGCAAAACTTTTGGAATGTTCTGAATCCTAAAGATCTCCTCTGTGCTCCTCAAAACCCTTTCTGCGTCCTCTTGAGGCGCTGGATGTTAGGAAGGAATTGTTCCCTGGGGGGCTGGGCTGGAATTCCCAGATTTGCTGCGGCTGCCCCTGGATCCCGGCAGTGCCCAAGGCCGGGTTTGGGATTTGGAGCACCCCAGGGACAGTGGGGGCTGTCCCCTGGCCGTGGCAGGGAGTGGGATCGGTGACCTCCAAGGTCCCTTCCACCTCCAGCCATTCCATCATTCCATGACTTTCGGCATCACTTGTGATTCCAATCCGGCAAAGCATCCTAATTCCTAATTAATTCCTAAATCCCAATTGACTCCTAAATCCTAATTCCTGCTTCAAAAGCCTCCCGAGCTCAGGTATTCCAACAAAACCCTGTCCCAGGATGACCCCGGCTCCTTCTCCCGCTCCTTGGTGGTCTTTGAGCTCCCACAAACTCTTTTCCCGGGATCTGAGATACTCCGTGAATTATTTCTTTTTTTAAACTTCCCTTTTCATCGGCTGCGGGTTGAGTCCAGAGGGCTCAGCTCTGGAATTCAGGAATTTTCGCCTGATTTCTTCCCTCCATCTCCTGCTAATCGCTGCTTTTGGGAGCTGAGCACCTCCCACCCCACCCACCCTTGGGCCGCTCCCGATTTCGGGAATCCTCCCTAAAAACCCATCCCTGGAGCTGCGCACGGTGATAAGCCGGGCCTGCCTCTAACGGGGTGAAAATCGATCGTTCTGCTCTGATCAAGATTAAATCCGAGGAGCAGATCAAATCTCTTCCCATCAGGTGCGGCCTCTTCGGAGCTCGTCAACCCCGACTTTTGTTCCGACTTTCAGCTCTCCCCACCCTGAAACTCGTAGAGATCCCAGGAGAAAAGATTTGGACTTAGGACGAGCTTAAATCTTAAAACGAGCCCGAGTTCTTCTCTTGGAAAAAGCAGAATTCCCAAATTTCCACAGTGAGGCTGCTGCTCTTGGGAGATTCACGAAAATATTTGGAGCAGTTGGAAGCTCAGTGGGGAGAGGATTTCCTGGGAAATCTTTTTGGTGAAAGTTGAAAGCATTGTGGGGTTTTCTGGTGCTGTGACCTCTCAGATTGTGGGCTCTGCTTCATCTCCAAGCTCGAGCCTTCATTGCTCCTTCTCAACTCCCTGATCTTGCCAGAAATTGGGGCAGAATTCCTCACCTGGCGCAGGATTTTGGCCAAAATGAGGAAAAGCAGAGCGTGGAACCCACCTCTGCTGCCCTGCCGACCTTTTGGGATCATCCCCAGCTCTTACCCGTGGCCATGAATCCCCCTCACCTCCCCCAAACCCCACGAGCTGCGTTTATTTCCAGCAGCTCCCCCATCCCAGGTTCCCTGGCAGGCGATCCACACTCTCCAGATTGTCCCTGGGATGTGGAGATGAGCTCCAAACCCAACATGTTCTTGCAGGAGGGCTCTGGGATCTTGCCAGGGATCAGCTGCTCTCGCTGGGGCTTTCCAAGGAATTTTAGCTCCTCGGTGGAACTCCTGGGATCCAGGAATTGTGGCTGGATCCGCTGGAGGATGCTTGGGATCAGGGCTAGGAGGGATGGTTTAGATGTTGGAGCTCTTTTCTCTTCCCTGTTTCCCTGTCTCAGCTGATTTTTGGGATCTTTATGGGTTCATTATCCCATTCCAGATAGAATATCCAGAAGTATTGATCATGTAGGTGTTGGTGAAAATTCTGGTTCCCAATCCGAACCCTATGGAAGCTCTCTGCTTTTTCCCATCCCAAATTTATCCCATTTCCCCTCCAGGAACCAGTCAAAATCCCTATAAATGGGAGGAAACCTCCTTGTTTTGGGAAATGAATTCTCCATTTACAGAGAGGGAATCCCAGGAGGTGGAATCAGCCTGGAGCAGGGATGTGGGGCAGGATGGAAGGCTGGAATGGGGAATTCCTGCAGCAGGGAATGCCTGCATTGCAGATGTCACTGGCACTGAAAATTCCTGTAAACTGAGGAAAACTGTTTTGGGAAGTGAACTCTGCAGTCATAGAGAGGGTTTGGAGTCAGCCTGGGGCAGGGATGTGGGGCTGGGAACAGGGAATTCCTGCACCATGGAATCCTTCATTGCCAGCATCCCTGGTGCTGGCTCTGGCCTGGATGATCAGAGCAGTTTCAATAAAAGCAGCTCCCCACTCCTCTCCCACGTTTCTGGGATATTTGTCCCAGCCAGGCTGTTCCTGCTGCTGGATCACTGTGTTAATGTTGGAGAAGGATCTGGGCCACCCCTGCTGGAGCTGGAGCTCCACAGTGGAACTTTTGTCTGGAATCACCTCCAGGTTCCTCACAGGAGGGACCCCAGTGGCTGAGCAGGGTTTTTGCTTGGGGTTTTTGGTGGCAGATCCCTGTCCCTGCCCACACCCATGATGGATGAATGTCATCCCTGGGGGTTGGAGTTCTTGCTGGAATGTACTGGGAAGGGTTGGTGGGATCATTCCAGCTCCTGCTCGGTGCTCTGGTGGTCATCCCCATCATCCCCATCATCCCCATCATCCCCATCATCCCCATCATCCCCATCATCCCATCATCCCCATCCCATCATCCCATCCCATCCCATCCCATCCCCATCATCCCATCCCATCATCCCATCCCATCCCATCCCATCCCATCCCATCCCATCCCATCCCATCCCATCCCATCCCATCCCATCATCCCATCCCATCCCATCCCACTCTTGTTTTGGCCACCCAGTGGTGTCACCTCTGCCATTCCCTGTCTCTTCCCTCCATCCTTGTCCTGTCTGATCCCACCTTGTCCTTGTGGACCTCTTGAGTTCCCAGAAACTCCAGATTTTGAGAGTGTTGATTCTGGGGTGAATTCTGAGGGATCCTGCAGTCTCTGCAGGAAGCTGGAATTCAGCACGCCTGTGCCTGCAAGGAGAAGGAAATGGGAATTGGAAATGACCAGGACACGGCCTGTAGGGTTTAGGTCAAGTCTGAGCAGCCCCCAGGGCCAGGAAGGAGATTCCCAGTGCAGGATCCGCACGGGAAAGGCGGGATCAGAATTTTTTGGGATCATCCAGCTCGGCAGGAGAGCGCCGGCCTCGTGTTCCAGCAGAGCCATCCCAAAATAGGCACCAAAAAACAACAACAACAAAAAAAAGCTAAGATGGAATAAAATAAAAGCAATCCATGGGATTGCTGGGGAGACTCCCAGAGACTCCAGGAGGGAGTGGAGCGGAGGAACGGCCCTGGTTTGTCTCAGCTTTGTCCAAAGCTCCATCGCTCATTAACACACCACAATTAATGCTCTGCCTCCGAGGCACACAAGTGTTGAGCTCATTAGCACCGAGTGGAAAGGTCCGAGGCTTTCATATCGTTTGCGAGGGGATTAAGAACACAAAAGGGGCCATAAATTTACAGCCAAATATAAACCAGCTGCTGTGGGCTCGGCTGGGGGGAGGGAAGCGTCGGGATCGGGGTTGGGATGGGGGAGAGGGCTGGAGGAGGAAGGAGGGATGGGAGGTGGCAGCAATGGATCTTTTCCTGCAGAAAACCTGGAGTGAGATTGTTAAAAATATTATTTTTTAGGATTTTTAGGATTTTTTTTGTGTCTATCCAGCCCTCCCAGCCCTATTCTGTGTGCCCGTGGTGGAAAAGAAATCATCCCAATCCATCGGGGCCAGCTCCCAAAATTAGATCAAATTCCTGCTGCCATCAGCTCCAGCCCCTTCTCCATGCCCTGGGAACTTTAATCCATGGGCAAAAGCCTCTGGAGCAGGGAAATATTCCCTGGATGGAGGATGGCTCCTGTTCTGGGTTGGCTCCTGGATTTAGGCTGAGCAGTGCTGTCATCTCCAGGGGTGTCAATCCAGAGTAACTCCAAGGGATTTTAAAAAAAAGCCAAATGGAGGAGTTCCTGGCTAAATCACAAATTTGGGGGATTTCACTGGATTTCATTGTGCCTTCCACCCCAAAACTCCCCACGAGCTCCGAGCCTGCTGTGCTGGCAGAGCAGGATGGTGGCTGTGGGACACCCTGGGAGCTGAACTTCCCCAAAACTGGATTTTCCTCCTTCCTGTGCTGTCCAGGGTGGGAGTTTTTGGGTGTTTGGGGAGGCACTGGAGAAGGGGAAGCTCCTCCTTGGGCTCTGAGCTGGGTGGAACTTCCAGAGGGATGGGGAGCAAATCCCTGAGATTTGGGATGTCAGAGAGTCAGGATCCCTCTTTTTCCTTTTTTCCTTTTTTCCTTTTTTCCTTTTTTCCTTTTTTCCTTTTTTCCTTTTTTTCTTTTTTCCTTTTTTCCTTTTTTCCTTTTTTCCTTTTTTTCTTTTTTCTTTTTTCCTTTTTTTCTTTTTTCCTTTTTTCCTTTTTTCCTTTTTTCCTTTTTTCCTTTTTTCCTTTTTTCCTTTTCCTTCCTCAGTTGAGACTTGTATCCCCCTTATCCCTCAGGTGGTAAGGGAGCTCTCCATCACTTCCCAGGTGGAATTTTCCCCATGAAATCTCTCTCAGCTGCTGGTTCTCCAGCTTCCTTCTCCTTCTAGGGCAGCCTTAAGCTGGGATCACCTTGTGGGGTCATCTCAGCCTTGTCACCTCCTCCCCAGAGGAGCTTTAGCCCTACCTGGTCTGCAGGAGCTCCTCAGCTGTTTGCTCATCCCATGGAGGTCCTGAAATCCTCAGGATTTCCTTGGAGGAATCCCTCTTCCAAGCCTTTTCCCCTTATTCCTGCTACAAGCTCGTGCATGCTCTGGAAGGTGTTTTTATTCCTTTGGGATGGAGTGGCTGCACCATGGATCAGGAATTTCCCAATCATCCCCTCCTGAGTGTGGCCACCTCTTGCTCAGCTCTGTTCCCAGTTTCTGGAATTCTTGGCAGGACCAAGAACTGGTTTGTTTTTAAGTCTGGCTTTGTCTCTAGGAGAGTCCCTGATCCCTTTTCTCTGGACACAGCTCCCATTTCTTTGCTGTGACATCCATGGATGTGGGATCGTTCTCCCTCCTTGAGGAGGAGAGAATTCACCATATGGTGAATTTTGTTCTCCTTTTCCTCCATAAATAATCTGGGAGAGGGCACTTGGAGCAGCATTCCATGAATCCCAGTGCCTTTTGGTATCCCCATAAATTTGGCTGAGAAGATGAAATTTCTCAATGGAATTTTGCTGGGGATGGAATTTTTGGGAGACTGAGGCAGCTTTGCAGAGGGGTTGCTGAGGCAGGTCCTGGCTTTCCCCCACAGCCCCTTTAACCTCTTGGCCTTTGGGGTTGAAAGCAGGGCCTTAAAAAGTTTGGGATTGAAAACAAAGCCTTAAAGGGTTTGGGATTGAAAGCAAAGCCTTGGAGGGTTTGGGATTGAAGCAATGCCTTAAAAGGGTTTGGGATTGAAGCAAAGGCCTTGAAGGGTTTGGGATTGAAAGCAAGGCCTTGAAGGGTTTGGGATTGAAGCAAGGCCTTGAAGGGTTTGGGATAGAAGGCAAAGCTTTAAAAGGTTTGGGATTGAAGCAAGGCCTTGAAGGGTTTGGGATTGAAAGCAAGGCCTTGGATGATTTTGGGATTTGTAGGAGATATTCTTGAACATGGAGATTTTTGAGTTGAGGGGAAATGCAGATCTTTGGCTTAATTTTATTCTGAACTGGACTGGAAATGCTGGAGTTTCTCATGATCCTATTTTTTTTTTTAAACATGGAAAAATCAAGGGGTAGGGACACCCCTCTGAGGTGCATCATGACATGACCCAAAGATCCAAAACGATCCATTTTTTCCCAGCAGATTTTTTTGAGAATCATCCCAATTCCAGTGCAAGTGCCTTTGGCAAAGGCACATCATTCCTTTTAGCTCCTGTTCCCAGACTCCTGTTGGAGGCTGGAGCGTTCACGAGAGCCTGGATTCCTCCAGGATGGAGCCTTCCATGCCCTCCCTTTTTCCAGAGGGAAAAAAGGGAGCAAAGGAATCCGTTCTTTGCTGTGTGCAACGGCCAAACCTTTTATAAACAGGCCTCAGAGTGTCCGGGCAGGAGCGAGATTTTTTTGGAATTTTCTCTCCTTTTGTGGTGCCTTTCCAACTCTTTTGCTGTGTTTTCCCTTTGTTCATGCTCCCAGCACCAGGATGGCCTCTTGCCCACGAACCACCTCCAAAAATATCCCGGTTTTCAAGCCGGCTGGAGCATGGGAATGGGCTCTGGAGAGGGGCAGCCATCCAGGATAATGTGGTGAGGGACAGGGCTGGGACAAGCACAGCCTGGTCTTGGGAAATGTGGGAAGAATTAGGACGAATCCAGGTTGAGATGTAGCTTTGGATGCTTCCCGACGTATCCCGTCGGCCAAACCTCCAGCAGGTGCCAAACTGGTTCCTGAAAACATTTCCAGGCTCACTTTGGTCGGGCCAGCGGCTCTAGGCTGGATGGGATGCAGGTGGCTGATCCCAGGATTTCAGTTTTCCTCCTGGAGGGGAGGAAGGGAAAGCTCCGTTCCCTCTTTTGGGAGGATGTGCCAGGTGGGAGCGAGGGGCCTGCAAACCACAGATGGCCAAAGGCAGGGATTGGTGCTTGGAGTGGGAAGGAGAAATCCATGGAAAACATGGTTCCCTACACCCCAGCCATGCATGGAACCGCTATTGGAACTCACAGAATTCCCTGAAATTCCTTCTCCTTGCCCGTGGTTTAAGGATGGGACTGGGAGCACTTTACTGTCACATGGGAAGACATTTTCTGCCTTTGGAAAACCGTAAATCCTTAAATATCCTTTTTCCACGCCAGGCAGAGTGGGAAGGTTCCAGCCAGGCTCGCTGGGTGGTGGGGTCTCCGTCGGTGTGGGTGTGTGGTGGAAATGAACACCCTTGGATGGAGCAAATTCCCAGATTTGGCTCTTTTGGGATATATCCCAACGTGGAAAAACTGGAGGCTCTTTCCAGCGTCCCCAAAAAGTCCTGGCGCTGCTGTGAGCCCTTGTGGCTGGGTGCCACCGCAGCCGGGCTGTGGCAGCTCAGGGTTAACAAAGCTGAGCTTAGAGATGGTTTTGCCTCTTGGCAGCTCTGGAAAAACTCTTTTTCTTTTGCCCTGGTTCTCCTCAGCTTTGCCTGGATTCGCTCCTGGAGCGGCCGAGCCGCTCGGCTCGACTTCACTAGAGGGCGCAGGAATTTTAGGCTAGGAGCGCGCCGGGGTTCGTCGGGGAAAGTTGGCTGCCTTCTCCTCCTTTTTAATCAACTGGAAAGATGCAGGGTTGAACTGGAGGTGACTGGAAGGGGATCCAGACTTGTGTCTGGCCGGGGAAGGATCTGCTGACATGTGGGATTAGGCGGTGCGGCGGCGGCGGCCGGGACGGAGCAGCGCGGCCGGGGCTCGGGACGTGGTTGGGAGCTCCAGGGAGCAGCCAGCTGGAGGAGCCTCCTGGCACGAGGAGAGCTCCCAAAACTGCAGAAAAGGAAAAAAAATCCCCCTCACCCCCCAGCGCTTAATGCTTGTCAGGCTGGGCAGGTTTGTGTTGATCCCACGGGGGTTCGGTTTTCTCTTCCAAAGGATCCCCCTCATCTGTTCCTATCAATTCTTAGGACAGGATCTTTCCTTCTGGGAGCCTGGCTTGATTCAGGGGTGTGGATCCAGCCCCCCACACCATGGCAGCTCTTTTGGGACCTGAGGCACATTTGGGACTGTGTTGTGTCCTTTCTTCAGGGAGCAGGGGGTCCCCAAGTGCTTCTCCTGTGGGGAGGACAAGGCCAGGAGCCCCCAAAGGCCACCTCCGTTGGGGTGGTGGCTCCAAGCAGGGATGTAGAGCCAGTGCTCCTAAAGCAGAAGTTGTCCCCTCCCTGGCCCTGCTTCCAGCTGAGGAAACTGAGGCATGGGAAATGTTCCGGGACATTTACTGGGAGCCTTTGTCCTTACCCCAAGCTCCTCAGCATGGATGAAGGGCAGGTGAGAGCTGGATGGGGAGACAGCCCCACCCAGGTGGTCTTGTCCCATCCCTGCAGAAGAGCTCATGGATCCTGGCTCTGCATCAAACCCCGGGTGTCCTGCTCGTGGACAAAGGAATCATACCATCCCCATTCTTTTCTTACCTTCCCTGTTCCTTTCTTACCTTCCCCGTTCCCTTCCCACCTTCCCCACTCTCTTCCCACTTCCCTACTCCCTTCTTGCCTTCCCCACTCCCTTCCCACTTTCCCATTCCCTTCCCACCTTCCCTACTCTCTTCCCACCTTCCCTACTCCCTTCCCACTTTCCCATTCCCTTCACACCTTCCCCACTCTCTTCCCACTTCCCTACTCCCTTCCCACCTTCCCCATTCCCTTCTTGCCTTCCCCACTCCCTTCTTGCCTTCCCATTCCTTCTTGCCTTCCCATTCCCTTCTTGCCTTCCCCATTCCCTTCTTGCCTTCCCCACTCCCTTCCCACCTTCCCCAGTCTCCTTTCCCACCTTCCCCACGCAGCCCAGGGTCTCGGTTTTCCCCCCCTCCCGCTTTTCCTGCCCGAGCAGCCGCTTTTTCCAGCGGAAAAAGCCTGAAGGTCGCTGCCTTTCCAGGCTCCAGAGCAGCTCAGGGCCGCCGCCGCCCCGTCCCGTGCCCTCGCCGCGCTCTCGCTCCCTGCTGTTCATTCATTCATTCATTGATCCCTCCTCTCATTCATTCATTCATGCCTCGGCTCCGTGCGGCCATCCAGCCACGGCTCCCTGTCCCCCAGGCTGATCCGCTCAGATTCTCTTCCCCATCCATCCTGCCATCCCCAGATTCCCGCAGGGAGCTCCGCGCCGGGCCGGCCGCGCGCCGCGCTTCACTCGGGGCTCAACCCGGGCCCATTGTGGAGCCTCCTGCCCGGAGCTGCGAGGGGACAGAGGTGTTTTTTCACCAAACAAACTCCCAGGGAACGCCGGGGCATTAGCAATGAGGGGTCGCAGCCAGGAAAATATTACCTTTCCCTTGGAGTGCTGACTGCGGAGGAAATTCTCACATTTACAGCTCCGGCGAGCCCGGCGCTCATGGAAAAGAGGGGGTGGCTTTGATTTCGCTCCTCTTGGTGGGTTTGATAACTTGGCAGCCCCCCCACCTCGCCTCCATTCCCGCCGGGAAGCGGCCACCGGTGGAGGCTCCCTCCTTGGAATCCTGGTTTAATTGGATTTTCCTGGAGGCCTGCGGTGCGTGTGCGCCCTGCCCCGTGCGTGTGTGTAGGTTAATAAAAAATAAACAAACAGCACTTTCCCCCCTTCTCTCGGGGAGGGATGCGGCGGGAATGCCGAATGAAAGCGCTGCTGTGCCGGGAAGGGACATTCCTGGCATTGCTGAGCTCCTCGAGTGGGCCCGGGCCCAAATTGGAGGAAAAAAATTGGAGTAAGGAGCCGTTAGCGTGGGGGACCTGGGGAGGCCCAGTCCTGCTCACTGTTTACTCGCAGAGCTTAAATTAACGCTGGCTGCTGACATCAGGAATTTTTTTTTTTCCCCTGGTTTCCCAAGGAAATGAGCCGAGGGCGATCGCGGCCTCTGCGTACGTGCAGAGGCTCTTCCCTGCTTGAACCCCTGTCGGAGTTCAGCCAGATTCCACAGAGATCCTAAAGGCTCCAAAATAATTATTTTGCTTCATTTTGCATCCGTGAAAAAAAAAAAGGTGGCGGAGAGGTGGGAGGAATTGTCGGTGCTTCCCGTTGGGAGAGTTGCGTTTTCCCGTTGTTTTTCTGTGCTGGACACTGGAGAATCCCTGTGGAAAAGGTGCATTGGTGACTCCCAGACCATGGGATGAACAGAACTGGGATCCTTTGGACATGGAAAGCTGGCTCAGTCCCTCCTGCCACACATGGGGTGAAGGAATTCCTCCCATCCCTGGCTCGCTCCGTTATTCCCTGTCACTTGTGATGGTCGCGGTGGGAATCTCGGCAGGAGCTGGTGTTTCTGGCAGGTTTTTTAGGAGCTGGTGGCTCTGGATGAGGAGCTCGGAATGGTGACAGCTCTTTATGATGACTTGGTGAAGGCCAATGGTGTTGGGGCTGTGTAGAAATATTTCTTTTGTGTTTCCTATAGGTTTTCTCCAAGATTTTCAGCCATGAGCCTCTGGAGAGTGGGAATCTTGGGTGAAGCTGGTGTTTCTGGCAGCTTTTTTAGGAGCTGGTAGCTCTGGATGAGGAGCTTGGAATGGTGTCAACTCCTTGTGATGATTTAGTGAAGGCCAATGGTGTTGGGGCCATGTAGAAACCTCTCCTTGCTGTTTCCTGTAGGTTTTCTCCAAGGTTTTCAGCCATGAGGCTCTGGAGAGTGGGAATCTCAGCAGGAGCTGGTGTTTCTGGCAGCTTTTTTAGGAGCTGGTGGCTCTGGATGAAGCGGTGTCAAGCTTTTGACCTTGGTGAAGGCTAAGTGCGTTGGGGCCATGTTGAAATTTATTTTTTTTTTGCTGCTTCCCGTAGGTTTTCTCCAAGATTTTCAGCCACGAGGCTCTGGAGAGTTACCTCCCCAAGATCCAGCTGGTGATCAAGGACACGCTGCGGGCCTGGAGCAGCAACCCCGAGTCCATCAACGTGTACCACGAGACGCAGCAGCTCACGTTCCGCATGGCCATCCGCGTCCTGCTGGGCTTCCGCATCCCCGACGAGGAGCTCGGCCGCCTCTTCGAGGTCTACCAGCAGTTCGTGGAGAACGTCTTCTCCCTGCCCGTGGATCTGCCCTTCAGTGGATACAGGAGGGTGAGATTTGGGTCGGGTTCTCTGCCCTGATGGGCACCAATTAATTCACGGGCGTGGTGACTCATCCGCGCCTTTCCCGGTTCTCAGGGGTTTCTCATCCTCCAACCTCAAGGAGTCCACTGTGGGCCACAGTTCCTGATTTAGTGGGGAAGACAGAGGAAAAGCCATCCCTTGTTGACTGGAGTGGTTTGATAACAGAAAATAGTCAGGATTGGCCCAGATCTAATTCATATTTTCCCTCATTTGGCAATTTTCCCATATTTTTTTAGTCTGTGGGACTCTTCTCCTTTTAATTCCCTCCTGTCCTCGGAGTGAAACAGGTCCTTGTAATTCCAAGAGCTAAAACAGATCCTTGTAACTCCCAAAACTAAAACACCTCCTTCTAATTCCTGGAGCATTCCAGTTTGGTTTTTTGTTTGTTTTGTTTTTGGTTTTTTTGGGTTTTTGTTTTGTTTTTGTGTTGTTTTTTGTTTTTGTTTTGTTTTTAATGAATGATGCAAAATGAAAACATAACAAAAACCAGACATAAAATCATGGTTTTTTCCCATGGAGAATTTTGATAACAGAAATACAAGGGGTTTCAAAATTTATTTTTGTGGTATCCCTGCAAATCTTTTTTACTGCTATTTGCCCATGGGAATGATTGCATCCCCTCAGAGCCCGGAATCCTTCCCAGCAGCAGGTTAGCCTCGAGCAGCTGCACCCCCGTAGGAATTGCTTTAGTGGGAGCAGGTGATCAAATTGCTTGGGAAGGGGATTCTTTGGGATGAATGGGCTTTCCTTTGAGAGATGATTTTCCCAGGGGTTTCCATACATCCCAGGAGGTGCCGGACAGGGGCTCCCAGCCCAGACCCATCATTTACACCTAGGTGTTGATTACTCCTCCTGTGATCTCCCCCACTCTGGCTTTACTCCTCCCGCCCAGGGGACACCTCCAACATCCTCACACCCCTCTTTGAGCCTCTGCTTTTATGGCTTGGACCTGTCCTGAGCACATCTGCAGCTCCTGGGATGGGCAAGGTGCTGCTGGTGGTGTGGTCTGAGCAATTCCCTGCTCCACAGGGAATCCGGGCTCGGGAGACGCTGCAGAAGGGGCTGGAAAAAGCCATCCAGGAGAAGCTGCAGAACACGCAGGGCAAGGACTATGCTGATGCCCTGGACATCCTGATAGAGAGTGGGAAGGAGCATGGCAAGGAGCTGACCATGCAGGAGTTGAAGGTAAAACTCTTCCCCGAGGCCTTGGGGTTGTTCTTGTTCCTGTTCTGCTCAGGGTGAGGTCTTCCCTTAGGGAGGTGTGGGATGCTTTGGGATTTTTGGGGCAGAGATGAGCTGTGAGAGATGGGTGACCACGATGTGTTGGTAGATCCCAGTGTGATTAATCCAAACCAGTTCCTTTTTTCTTATATGCTGGTTATGCCCAGCCTTTTCTGCAGAGCATTCCATGGAATCGTTCAGCTTGGAAAAAGGCCTCCGAGATCACAAAGTCCAACCTCCATCCTCACTAAACCACACCACAAAATTCCACACCTGCTCGGTTTCTGAACGCTTTCAGGGATGGTGGCTCCATCCCTGTCTCAGGCAGCCTTTTCCAATGTTTGACCCCTCTTCCAGGAAAGAAATTTTCCCCAGTATCCAATCCAAACCTCCCCATTGGGGTCACAACTGAAGCCTTGATCAGCTGCATCCCTTGACCCTTCCACTTTTCCAGGTGCCTCCTTTGCAGGGCACAGGAGCCCCTCAGCAGGTTCTTACCTGCAGCTGGGTCCTGCCATGCCAGGAGCCACCTCCTGGGTTTTTTGTCTGATCCTCAGAGGTTCTGTGTGAAGCTCCTTGTGATAGCTGTCCAAGGAGTGACCAAGCTGTGGCTGCTGCATCCCAGGCAGTGCCCAAGGCCATTAACAATGGACACAAACTCTGCCCAGCTTTCCCTCACCCATCCTGGTGGGTGGGGAATCACACAGGAGAATCCATCTCCCTCCAGCATCTCCCTTTGTAGTCCACATCCCATTTTTCCCTCTCCCAGCTTTGTGTTGTGATCCTTCCTCAGATCACTTGGATCTTAATCTCTGGAGCAGCTGTTTTGGGGGAGAAGCTGTGGCTGCTCCATCCCTGGCAGTGCCCATGGCCAGGTTGGATGGGAGAAACAGGGGATAGTGGGAGGTGTCCCTGGGGTTGGAACAATCTTAAATTTCCATCCATCCCAAAACCACTCCACGATTCTAAGGCCAGGCTGGGAAACTTCTGGGGAGAAGAACACCCAAAAGAGAAGTCCCAGCTCTGTCCCACCCCCGTGCCTCACCCTGGCTCTTCTCCTGCCCCCCAGGACGGCACCCTGGAGCTGATCTTTGCCGCCTACGCCACCACGGCCAGCGCCAGCACCTCCCTGATCATGCAGCTCCTCAAACACCCGCGGGTGCTGGAGAAGCTGCGGGAGGAGCTGCGGAGCAAAGGGATCCTCCACAACGGCTGCATCTGCGAGGGCTCCCTGCGCCTGGACACCATCAACGGCCTCCAGTACCTGGACTGCGTCATCAAGGAGGTGCTGAGGCTCTTCACCCCCATCTCCGGGGGGTACCGCACCGTGCTGCAGACCTTCGAGCTGGACGTGAGTACTGCTGCACCCCGAGCTGCTCAAAACTGCCCAGCTCGCTTCAGCCTGGCTTAGAGGAGACCTCCCAGGGGATAAACGAAGTCCTGCCTAATTAAACCTTTCTCCCAGTGACAGGACAAAGGGACAAAGCTGCACCAGGGGAAGTTTAGGCTGGATGTTAGGGAAAAAAATTCTTTCCCTAAAGAGTTGGGATGGGGTGCCCAGTGAGGTGGTGGAGGCATGTCCCTAGAGAGGTTTAAGCCTGGATGTGGCACTCGGTGCCACGGTTTTGTGGATGAGCTGGTGTTAGCTCACAGTTTGGACTGGATGACCCCAAAGGCTTTTCCAGCCTAATTAATCCTGTGGTTCTGGCCGTGGGATTTGCTCCAGATCCAGCAGTGATGGGATGTGGAGCAAGGGATGCGCCAGAGCTGCCAGGGAGCAGACGGGTGTGATGCTTCAAAGCCCAGCTCGTGACAGTGACGCCAAATTCTGAGCTGGGGTGTGACAGGGGAAAGGTTTACGGCAAAGGGCATCTCCAGGCTGCCGGATGACAGGCGGATTAGTCACTGCCATGGCTGGAATTTCCTCCCAGCAAAACAAAATCTCGGGAGCTGCCTTGTCACTGTAAATCCTCCTAATGCAGTGGTTTGAGTCAGAGACCTTTTAAAGTGCTCAGGGGATGATAAATCCACCCCATTTCTCATCGCCTGGGCCCTGACGTGGGTGTTGGGTGTGTGGTGCTGACAGGCAGCGGGGTGTGGGATGCTCTGGGATCCCTCTGGGATGCTCTGAGATGCTCTGGGAAGGGCTGGCTGATGTGTGGGGCATGGCACGGGAAATGCTGCTTCCCCTGCTCGGCACCACGGGGTTCCTGGTAGGCAGCTCCTGCCAGTGACCACAAAGCAAATAAATGGATGGATCATCCCACGAATTATTTAAAATGCAGGGAGGGAAAAGCCAGGAGTAGCGTCTCTCTGTGCTGTGCTGTCTGGTTTTCCTTTAAGCCTGCATCACGCTTGAGGGATAAACCCAAAAAAACGGGAATAAGCAAGAAAAACAGTGAGGGTGGTGCTGGCTGGCACAAACTGCCCAGGGATTGTGGATGCCACATCCCTGGAAGTGCCCAAGGTTGGATGGGGATTGGAGCACCCTGGGGTAGTGGAAGGGGAGTGGGACAGGATGAGTTTAGGGGCCCTCCCAACCCAAGCCATTCCATGATCCCACAGAAACAAAACTCCTCTATCTCATCCCCCTGCTCCCTCTCCAGCAGGCTTGACCCACTCTGCTCTTCTCTCCACCCCTTCCCGCGTCCCCGCAGGGTTTCCAAATCCCCAAGGGCTGGAGCGTGATGTACAGCATCCGGGACACCCACGACACCGCCCCCGTCTTCAAGGACGTGGACGTCTTCGACCCCGACCGCTTCGGGCAGGGCCGGAGCGAGGACAAGGACGGCAGGTTCCACTACCTCCCCTTCGGCGGAGGCGTACGGACCTGTCTGGGCAAGCACCTGGCCAAGCTCTTCCTCAAGGCTCTGGCCATCGAGCTGGCCAGCACCAGCCGCTTCGAGCTCGCCACCAGGACTTTCCCCAAAATCACCCTGGTGCCCGTGGTCCACCCGGTTGACGGACTCAAGGTCAAATTCTTCGGACTGGATTCCAACCAGAACGAGATCCTGACGGGCACAGACGCCATGCTGGGGGCCACCGTGTAAAGCCCGCGCCGGCGGCACCAGGGACGGGCGGCCGGGGGCACCAGGGGTGGGGTGGGGGCGAGGGCATGGACAGGAGGGGAGGAGAGAGGGATGAGGAGCTTCTCCACGGCGCTCCCCTCCGGGTCGGGACTGCTTTTCCAGCAGGGAAGCCGCCGGAAGCGTTTTGCTCTTCCCGCGGAGAAGGTCGGGGGCGTCGTCGGCGTCGTCCGGTTCCCGTTGGGAAGGAGGAAGATCCGCAAAAGCCGAGTCGAGCTGGGATGGCTGACCATACACAGTATCTAAATATTATAAATATATATATATAAATATCTATAAAACACTTCTGCTGCCGGGAGGAGAAGGCCCGACTGCGGGAAAGGCTTGGGAATCAGCCCAGGATCTGAGGTCTGATGTCCCGGGGCAGCTCTGGGGTGACCTCTGACCTTTTTTTTTAACAGTGTTAAATTAGCTGGTGATAACAGTGTTTTTATGTTTTTTGAGGTGGTTTTTTTGGGGGGGGGTGGGGTTATTTTTTTTTCATTTGGTTGTGTTTGTTCTGGGGCGTTGGAGCCTTTCCTTGGCCGGGGGGACACAACGCTGCCCATCCCCAGCCCCTCTCCCGCTGGTGCCGGGGCAGGCTGGGGAGGAGGAGGAGGAGGGATCGTTTTACTTCCCAAAAAACCCCCTCCTGCGGCGTCTTGAGCCACCCCCGAGGCCTCGGGAGAGGCAGATTTGCATTTTCCAAGATGTTCTGGAGCTCTGGGCAGGGGGATGCCCATTTTTTTCTCTCGAGTTTCCTGCTGCTGCTACCCGGCCTGTGAGCACCCCCTCCACTGCAGCCCCCCGCCAGCCCTGGGCAAAGGCACCCGGCTTTGGGGACATTTTGGTGCCTTTGCTGTCCCCTCCAGGTGCTGGCACCAGCCCCCGAGCCCCAGCACGGCTCTGGGGGCACCGGGGCTGCTCCTGCCAGAGGCGTTTGCATTAAAGGCGATCACTCCAATTAAGGCAACGCACGCATTCGTTTGTCTCGTGTTTGGGGTTTTTTTGGCAAAGGGAGAGCTCAGCAGGAAGGAGAGGGCTTCCTCCCTGCATCCCAGAAGAATTCCAGAGCCTCTCCAGCACAAGCCAGCAGCCACCCAGAGGTATCTTGCCTTCCATTTGCTGGGGGGTTGTTTCCTTTTGGTTTTTTTTTGCGTGCGGGAGGCGTCTGGGTTGAGTGGGAGATTTTGGGGGGTTGCGTCAGGAGGGCGTGGAGCAAAAGCTCCCCGAGCACCTGGGCAGGTGTTGGGCTCAAACCAGAGCCAAACACCAGCCTGGCAGATCCCTCTGGGATTTGGGGCAGCTCTTCCAGCCCATCCCACCCCACTCCTGTCCCATCCCAACCCGCCGAGGCCGAGAACGGTGGCGGGAGCCGCACCCGAGCCCGGGGGGGCAGCTTGGCTTTCAGCTCCAAAGGGATCCAGAGAAGTCCGAGGGCTTGGAATAGGGAAGGAGAAGGGGCAGGTGTGGCTCACCAGGTGGCTTTGCAGGTTGTGCTTTTGCCTCTTTGGGAAGGTCGCAGGAAGTGTGAAGCGAGCGGAGGCGAGGCCGCCTTGGCGCGGGCAGGGAGGAGGGAGGCAGGTTTGGAGCCAAGGGAAGCACTTGAGGTTGGAATGCTGTCAGCCAAGCTGCCAAAATCCCCCCTGGAGCATCCCAGGGCATGGAGGTCCCTCCCACTGGGCTCACAGCTTGATTCGAGCTGGGATAAAACTCCCGACCCTCCGGGATTCCCAATTCCCGTTCCCATCCCAGCCTTGTTCCTGGCTGGTGCCAAACCCCAAAGGAAGGTCTCAGGAGCCCTGGAGCAGAGGCTCAGACTTTTCCAGCCTGGAATCTTTAAATTGGAACACCACCAGCTCAGGCCCTGTTGGGATTCCAGGAGTTTCCCTTGTCCCTGATGGAGAGGAAAACGTTCCCAATGGTGGAAATCCCAATCCCGGAGGGTAAAGGGGAGCACAAACCTGGATGTGGTGGGAAGGGGGAGTCCACATCTGGGGCAAACATCTGGGGAGGGGCTGGGCACAGGGAGGTGTCCGTGGTTTTTGTGGGAATGGGGATGGAGGGGGATGAGCTGTGGGAACCCAGTTTCCATCTGGGATCTGTGCTTGGGGACCGGAGGGCCGGGAAAGGGAAAAGCTGGAGAGGACAGCCAGGACAGGAGCTCTGGTTAAAGACAAACCTTGGATTTGTCCAGCAGAACCTCTTGGATGGGCTCCTCTGGAAGGGCTCAGGCCCTCTTCTCATGGGGAATCAGGGAAGGGTCTTTTCCCTGAAATTTAAATTTTAACTTCTGATGTCGTTCCAAAGTGAGAACCAAACCTGCTCTGGTGGGAATGGGAG
Organism: Luscinia megarhynchos; assembly: GCA_034336665.1. Taxonomy (NCBI): domain Eukaryota; kingdom Metazoa; phylum Chordata; class Aves; order Passeriformes; family Muscicapidae; genus Luscinia; species Luscinia megarhynchos. The sequence goes on from CM067566.1 coordinate 1,219,691, forward strand.
CTGCAGCCATCCCTGAAATTCCATTTACATCCCGTGGATATACAGTGTTTGTGTGGGGGAGTATTTAATCCAGGCTCAAGTAAGCCAGGCTTTGTTGTTCCAGTCCTAACTAATATAACTTGACTAAAAAATAAAGTTGCTGCAGTGGGTTTGCAGAATAAAGCACTTTGAATCTCAGAATTTTTTTTTTTTTTAATTAGCACAGTCCAATTTGCTATAATATTATTTTATACACAAATTTTTTTTTTTTGGTCTGTCTTTATAAACTATTATAAGTGCTATTTTTGTTATAATTCAAAAATAGATATTTAGGATAAAGTTGTGCTGTTAAATATTTGTTATTTAGTAAAAATATGATTTTTTTTTTCCTCTATTGTAAACGTCGTCTGGGAAAAAAAATATTAATGTTTTATCCTATTTGTTTTTAATATTAAAAAAAAAAAAGGAAAAAAGCACTTGTGGGGTTTTTTCGTTGGGGAATTGGTGCCGTGTGAGGTTGTGTTGCAGTCACGTGGGTTTTAATATGTACAGAATATTCTGTGTCCCATATTAAAATGAATGTTGTGTATTTTGTGATCCCAAAATAAAACAAAACCAAAAAAAATCCTTGTGGCTGCTTTCTAGAATTCCAGGATAAAAAGGGTTGGAGCTCCCAAGTTTCGGTCTCGTGTTCCTGGTGCTGCTCCTTGTGGCCTCTGGGCTTGGGTTCAGGGAGAGAATCCCAGAAATTGGGGCATCCATCCCATAAAATGGGATTTTGGCATCCAGCTCCATGGCCAAGGTGAACCTGGCTGATGTGGATCCAAAAACAGGAAATTCCACAATAAAATATTAAATCAAATCTTTTTATGGGGAGGATGGTCAAAATTTGGATCAAGTGGGAGATATTTGGAATCTTCATCCCTAGAGACCAGACCAAGCTGAATCCTGGCAAATAAAATAAAATAAAATAAAATAAAAATCTTTTAATGGGAGGATTGTCAAAATTTGGATCAAGTGGGAGATATTTGGAATCTCCAGCCCTGGAAACCTGTCCAAGGTGAACCCTGGGTGATATGGATCCAAATACAGATCCAAATACAAAAATAAAATAAAATAACCAAATCTTTTTATGCAGAAGATTGTCAAAATTTGGATTGAGTGGGAGATATTTGGAATCTCCATCCCTGGAGATTGGAGATGGTCCTGACCCACCTGTCCAAGGGGAATCCTGGGATCCCAAAACCAGGAAATTCCACTTAAAAATTAAATGAAATAAAACATAAAATCAAGAAAATGAAATGAAATGAAATGAAATGAAATGAAATGAAATGAAATATTTTTACAGGGAGCATGGTCAAAATTTGGATCAAGAGGGAGATGTTTGGAGTCTCCATCCCTGGAGATTGGACATGGACCTGAGGACCCAGACCAAGCTGAATCCTGGCTGATATGGATCCAAATACAGGAAACTCCACAATAAAATAAAAAATTAAATGAAATAAAATTAAAATAAAATAAAATAAAGTAAAAATTTAAATAAAATAAAATAAATAAAGTAAAAATTAAAATAAAATTTTTAAAAAAGTAAAAATTAAATTAAAATAAATTAAAATAAAATAAAAAATAAAATAAAATTAAATTAAATAAAATTAAAATAAATTAAAATAAAATAAAATAAAAATAAAATAAAATAAAATAAAATAAAATAAAATAAAATAAAATAAAATAAAATAAAATAAAATAAAATAAAATAAAATAAAAATTTTATGGTCAAGTGTTGAATTAAGTGGGACAGCTCTGGAGTCTCCATCCCTGCAGACTGGGCAGGGACCTGAGCAAGGTGCCCCAGCTCTGAGATCCCACCCATCCCGAGGTTTTGGGGAGCTCCAGGATCCCCCTTTTCTGCCAGAGCCTTTTTCTCTCTGCAGGAAGAGAAGGGAGGGAAGGGAAGGCAAATACTCCAGTTGTGAGCCTGGCCCTTGCTGCTGGTGTTTTCAGGAATTGCTCGGGATGGAATCGGCACAGGAGAGCAGCGGGTGGGAGAACAAACATTGGACTGCCAAGGGCATGGGATGGAGCAGGTGAGGCAGGGCACGGTTCCTGAGGCAGGAGAGACACAATTCCAGAGGCAGGACACAATCCCTGAGGCAGGACAGACACAATTCCAGAGGCAGGACGCGATTCCTGAGGCAGGACAGACACGATTCCAGAGGCAGGACACGATTCCTGAGACAGGACAGACACGATTCCAGAGGCAGGACACGATTCCTGAGACAGGACAGACACGATTCCAGAGGCAGGACGTGATTCCTGAGACAGGACAGACACAATTCCAGAGGCAGGACGTGATTCCTGAGACAGGACAGACACAATTCCAGAGGCAGGACGTGATTCCTGAGGCAGGACAGACACAATTCCAGAGGCAGGACAGACACAATTCCAGAGGCAGGACACGATTCCTGAGACAGGACAGACACAATTCCAGAGGCAGGACGTGATTCCTGAGACAGGACAGAACAATTCCAGAGGCAGGACAGACACAATTCCAGAGGCAGGACAGACACAATTCCAGAGGCAGGACGTGATTCCTGAGACAGGACAGACACGATTCCTGAGGCAGGACAGACACAATTCCAGAGGCAGGATACAATTGCAGAGAAAGGACAGAGACAATTCCCAAGGCAGGACACGATTCTTGAGGCAGGACACGATTCCAGAAGCAGGACAGACACAATTCCAGAGGCAGGACACGATTCCTGAGACAGGACAGACACAATTCCAGAGGCAGGACACGATTCCTGAGACAGGAGAGAACAATTCCAGAGGCAGGACACGATTCCTGAGACAGGAGAGAACAATTCCAGAGGCAGGACACGATTCTGAGACAGGACAGACACAATTGCAGAGAAAGAACAGAGACAATTCCAGAGGCAGGACACGATTCCTGAGACAGGACAGACACAATTCCAGAGGCAGGACACGATTCCTGAGGCAGGACAGACACAATTCCAGAGGCAGGACACGATTCCTGAGGCAGGACAGACACAATTCCAGAGGCAGGACACGATTCCTGAGGCAGGACAGACACAATTCCAGAGGCAGGACGTGATTCCTGAGACGGGACAGAACAATTCCAGAGGCAGGATACAATTGCAGAGAAAGGACAGAGACAATTCCCAAGGCAGGACACGGTTCTTGAGGCAGGACACGATTCCAGAAGCAGGACAGACACAATTCCAGAGGCAGGACATGATTCCTGAGACAGGACAGACACGAATTCCAGAGGCAGGACACAGATTCCTGAGACAGAATATGATTCTCAAGGCAGGATAGACACAATTCCAGAGGTAGAACATGATTCCTGAGGCAGGACAGACACAATTCCAGAGGCAGGACACGATTCCTGAGACAGGACAGACACGATTCCTGAGGCAGGACACGATTCCTGAGACAGGACAGACACAATTCCAGAGGCAGGACACGATTCCCTGTAAGAGCCAGATGGAGAGATGGAGACTTCAGAGGGTTTTCCAGATGCTGTTTGTTGTGCAGATGAGGTTACAGCAGTTGTGGGCCTAGAGCTGATGGCTGTGGGCAAGCTGTGTGTCCTGGAGCTCTCTTCTATTCATGTTACCAAGCATTATATTTCTTTCTCTGCTGTGCATTTTATTACATAACAACCAATCAACACCTTTACTACTCCCTATAGCCCATCCTAACTACCAACATTACCATATTCATGGCACTATTCTCCAATCACCTAAGGTTGTGTGCTACAGTTTAAGCCAGAAGTTGTTTTTCCAGCTTTCTTGCAGTAGAAAATTCTGAGATCTTTTCTTTACTTGCAACATGGCATTTTTGTTTGTCTGTGAAAATCTTTCTCCTTGGTAAAAAGATCTTTTGTTTGAGGTGGATTTATTCTTTGCTCTGTCATAAAAGCCCCTTCCAACTCACTTGCTCTTTGCCCTCTTAGTTACCCAGTAAGACTGGCTCAGCAATTCTTTTTTCTTCTAGATCAAAACTTGCTATCATTTCTAAACCTTCTTCAGATTCTACATTCAAAGATCTTTCTGTTATACATACATATCTGTGACATCCTCCTGTCACATCCTTATCCTTCCCAACAATTCCAGAGGCAGGACACGATTCTGAGACAGGAGTGAACGATTCCTGAGACAGGACACGATTCTGAGACAGGACAGAACAATTCCAGAGGCAGGACACGATTCCTGAGACAGGACACGATTTCTGAGACAGGACAGAACAATTCCAGAGGCAGGACACGACTCCAGAGGTGGGAATTATTGGAACCCTGAAGGCTGGGAGTTTTAAACTTTCTGTGCTTTCTGACTCTGACCCTCAAAAGAACACTGCTTTGGACTTGAGGCCTTGGAGAAGGCGTCCAAACTGGAGTGATGGAGCTGGAATCACAGGTGTGGAGTCGAATAGGAATTCAACTACGAGGAATTCCCAACAGGAATGACCCCGTGGTGAGCAGCAGGTGGGGCGGGAGCATCCAGGGCTGTCCCCACCCTCCCATCCCCTCCCCTTTGGGTGCCAGACGCACTGACCGCAGCTCCTCAGCAAATCCTGGGGTTTTCTGGAGAGCTGCGGCTGCTCCGAGCTTTCCAAGCCAGAGTTTAGGAATGTTTTAGGAAGTTCTGGCCCCGGCCGGTGGGAGAAGAGCTTTGGACGAGCCGCGCTGCCGGTGGGAGCTGCAGCTGCAGCCGCTCCGCGGTGGAGACGGGGCGGGCTGGGAGCGCTTGGGGTAATTAGGCAATTAGCGAAGTAATTGGCTTCCGTCTCCTTCCTCTCGTGCCCATAAATAGAGCCCTGATGGCCACGGCGGGAGCTGCAGAACAGGATGCTGCTTCCAGCGGCGGCATCCCGAGGGCTGCGGGGACGAGCGGAGCTCGGGCTGGAAAATGTGACCGTGAAACCCAAACGCGGCTCCCTCCGGGGCAGCCCGAGCTCCTCTCCCTCCCTTCAGAGCTTTGTGGCCGCGCTTTTCCTACTCCTGCCAGCGAGGGTTTGCCTGGCCGTGGCCAAAATCCCCCCCCGGGATGCGCTCCTGGCCGCTCTTGCTGCATTCCCAGCCCGAGGTGGCACCTCCCTGTCCTTCTGTCCTTTCCAGCTCTCTCCAAACCCCGTCTGTCACCTCTGGTGACGCCTCCCTGTCCTTCTGTCCCGTCCAGCTCCCTCCAAACCCCGTCTGTCCCTCCCCTGTCCTTTCTGTCCCGTCCAGCTCCTTCCAAACCCCGCCTGTCACCTCTGGTGGCACCTCCCTGTCCTTTCTGTTCTGTCCAGCTCCTTCCAAACCCCGCCTGTCCCCTCCCTGTCCTTCTGTCCCGTCCAGCTCCCTCCAAACCCCGTCTGTCCCCTCTGGGGCACCTCCCTGTCCTTCTGTCCTGTCCAGCTCCTTCCAAACCCCGCCTGTCCCCTCCCTGTCCTTCTGTCCCGTCCAGCTCCCTCCACCCCGTCTGTCCCCTCTGGCAGAGCAGAGCTCATTTCCTTTCGGGATTTCTTCCTCCCCTCCCTTCGCTGGGATTTATTCATAATTTATCGGTCATTTATGGCTTTCGGCACCACCCCTGGAGCGGGATGAGGTGTCTCACTCTGCTCCAACAGAAGCAGGGAGAGGTTTTTTATTTTTATTTTTTGGGATGGCCTCACGGGAGCTGCTGGATCCCTCGGACTCCGTGTTCTTTCCACTCGGCGCCGGCTCCGAGGCTCACGTTACTCCCTCGGTTTTAACTCGAGCTGAACTCTTGGAAAGTTTCTTTTTAAAGGTTGTGTGTGAAAGCACAGAAAAGGTGTGTGAAGGCATCCAGGGTTTTTTTTTTTTCTCCCCCGCGCTCTTTTCGTCTCCTTCTTTTCCCTGTTCTGCTCATAAAAGGGAATTTTGGCTCCTGCAAAATGAAATGGGATTCAGGAGTGGTCTTGTGTCCTCTTAAAATGTGGGTTTAACCTGAAAATCTCCAGGCTCAAGCCTTTCCATGGTAAAACTAAAATCTTGCAGTGTCCTTAAATAACATTTAGAGGAATTATTGAAAGGAGAGAAATGGGAGGAAGGGATGGATTTCCAGGTGGTTTCTTGGCGTTGTTTTCTTCCAGAATATTTTAGGAGTCCCTGGCGGACCCTGAGCTCTGGTCTTGGCTGGAATTAAAACGTGGAAGGTGCCTTGGAATAGAATAAAACTGAATAAAATAGAATATTCTGAAAGGGAATCATCCAGGGGATGCTCAGAGTCCCTACAGGGGCTCCAGGAGAGCTGGAATTGGGGACAGGACACAGGGAATGGCTCCCACTGGGATCCTGGGAAGGAATTCCTGCCTGGGCTGGGATTCCCAGATTTGCTGTGGAATTCCCAGATTTGCTGGCAGTGCCCAAGGCCAGGCTGGATCCACCTGGGACAGTGGGAATGTCCCTGCCATGGATGGGGTGGGATGGAATCCTTAAATCATTCCATGGAGAATTCCATCCCCCCAGTTTTAGTCTCGCTGGGGTGAAAGGAGATTGGAATTCTCCATGCATCCAGTTCCCTGCTGGCATCCTGAGGAAAACTGGCTGAAACCCTAAAACAAATCCTAATAAATCTTCCAAAGTGTTGGGATAATAATTCAGAGTACCTGCACGGCCTCGGTGTTTGATCTGGACTTTTAAAAATTATAAATTGTCACAGCAAACAGGATGGGAAGTGCTGGAAGAGCAAATGGATTTCTGGCAAATATTCCCTTTCCAAGGTCTCCCTCTGCATTTGGAATGAAGGATTTCCATTTTTATCCCCCACTACAAATGAAAATTTCCCTTTACAAGCGATGATTACACCAAAATCCTGACTTGGAGCATCTCCCTGATTATTTATTCAGCAGCTGCTGTGGGATTTTTGATGTGATAAAACAGAAATGATAAAGGTTTGCAGGGAAAAATGTGGGAAAGGGAGGCTCAGGGAAGCTTGGAGGCCGTGGCTGAAATCTCAGTGGATTTGTGTGGGGTTTTTGGGGAATAATCTGCAGTGGAGAGACCCAAAATTAGGGAATGAGGGGTGGGTTAGGCTGTGAGGCTTCAAGTTTGTTCCTGGGGGTGGTTTTACAGGAGGTTGCTGAGGTTTTCATGGAATCATTCTCAAAAAAACATGGAATGAGATGGAAAGGACCTTAAAAATCCTCTTTTAATTCCAAGGGGAATTAATTCCATGGGCAGGAATGCCACTGATTATCCACTATTATTATATATATGTAATGTGTAATACATAATGTAATATATATTATATTTTATATTATATTTTATATTATATTTTATATTATATTTTATATTATATGTTTATATTATATTTTATATTATATTTTATATTATATGTTATATTATATTTTATATTTTATCTTATATTTTATATTTTATCTTATATTTTATCTTATATTATATCTTATATTTTATCTTATATTTTATCTTATATTTTATCTTATATTTTATCTTATATTTTATCCTATATTTTATCCTATATTTTATCCTACATATTTTATCCTACATATTATATCCTACATATTATATCCTACATATTATATCCTACATATTATATCCTACATATTATATCCTACATATTATATCTTATATTATATCCTACATATTATATTATATTAAGCATATATATTATATATATGAATATTATACACACACACATATATATATATTTTTTTAATATATATATATTCCATGTGCCCTCATCCACTCCCTCTCAACCCTTCCCCATCCTCTTGTCCCTCCTGCAGGAGTTCTCCAAGAGTTTTGGATTTTTCCATGGATTTTGGTGCTCAGAGCAGAGCAGGACAATCCCCTCCTTGGGCTGCATCCTCAAATTCCCCACTAACCCCAAACACTCCCTGAGAATCCCAGGCTGCTTAAACAATCCGTCCTGTCACACTGAGAAAATTCCCTCCCAATCATCAAAATTTTCCCTTTTAATGGTCGAAAATTCCCTTTTTAACAGTCAAAAATTCCCTTTAAATAATCAAACTCCAGCATCCCTCCAGCTCACACCACAATTCCATGTAACAATTCCAAAGCCAATGGATGTCTGGAAGCTGGACCAGGCTTTTCCACCTTTTTTTTCCCCCCTTTATAAATATAGATGGGATTTATATTTATGCCTTTTTGTCCTGAGGTGTGGAGCTGGAGTGTTTGTTATGGAATGAGAGCTCCTTTTCCAGGATAAGGAGCAGTTTTCTCTGGCATGGGAGCTGTGTTTAGTCTACATTCCCAGATCCCTTTTCCTTGAACAATATTTGCCCAATTTTGCAAGGGAAAGGTGGATTTTGGGATGTGCTTGTGGGGGGGGGGATTGCAGGGAATGACCCCAAACAAAGTGGGATGTGCTCCTGGGGAATCTGTGAAATGTGGGATTGCCTCTGGTGTCCTGCTGTGCCAAATTCCTGCCTCTGGGCATGGAATGTGCATGGAGGGAAAGGGAATATCCTGGGATCTGTGGGCACTTGGATTAGGGAAGGGACTGTCCCTCTGTGCCAGGCACTGCTGAGGCCACACCTGGAATTCTGTGTCCAGTTCTGGGTCACTCCATTTGGGACCTGGAGGGGCTGGAGCGTGTCCAGGACAGGGAATGGGGCTGGAGAATTCCTGAGGGAAATGGGAAGGGGCTGGAGAATTCCTGAGGGAGCTGGAAAGGGGCTGGAGAATTCCTGAGGGAAATGGGAAGGGCCTGGAGAATTCCTGAGGGGAGCTGGGAAAGGGGCTGGAGAATTCCTGAGGGAGCTGGAAAAGGGGCTGGAGAATTCCTGAGGGAAATGGAAAAGGGACTGGAGAATTCCTGAGGGAAATGGAAAAGGGACTGGAGAATTCCTGAGGGAAATGGAAAAGGGACTGGAGAATTCCTGAGGGAAATGGAAAAGGGACTGGAGAATTCCTGAGGGAAATGGAAAAGGGAATGGAGAATTCCTGAGGGAAATGGAAAAGGGACTGGAGAATTCCTGAGGGAAATGGGAAAGGGCTGGAGAATTCCTGAGGGAAATGGGAAAGGGGCTGGAGAATTCCTGAGGGAAATGGGAAGGGGCTGGAGAATTCCTGAGGGAGCTGGGAAGGGCCTGGAGAATTCCTGAGGGAAATGGGAAAGGGGCTGGAGAATTCCTGAGGGAGCTGGGAAGGGGCTGGAGAATTCCTGAGGGAGTGGAAAGGGGCTGGAGAATTCCTGAGGGAGATGGGAAAGGGCTGGAGAATTCCTGAGGGAGATGGGAAGGGGCTCAGCTGGAGAAAAGGAGGCTCAGGGGGGGCTTTGTGGCTCTGCACAACTCCCTGCCAGTTTGGAGCCAGGTGGGATTTGGGATCTGATCCCAGGGAATGACAGGAAAAGAGGGAACAGCCTCAGGCTGGGCAGGGGAGGCTCAGGTTGGACACCAGCAGGAATTTCCTCATGGAAAGGGCAGTCAGGAACTGGAAGTGCCCAGGGAGGTTTGGAATCCCCATCCCTGGAGGTGCCCAAGGAATTCCTGGATGTGGCACTCAGTGCCAAGGTGGGGATCGGGTCCCAGCTTGGACTGGATGATCCTGGAGGGATTTTCCAACCTCAGCGATCCCAGGATTCTGTGCATTTGGGGATTGGAGCAGATAATCCCCTTCCATCTCAAATTATTCCATGAAAAGTACGAAAAAAATAGGGGAGGTAGAGATGGAAACCTTTCCTGGCTAAACCTTAGGCCGGGTCTAGGAGCCTGTTGGTCCTGGCCTGGTGGAGCACCAGGATTATTCTGTAGCCTCCAGGTAAATCCTGGTGGGATCTGTCCCTCACAATTCCTGTGTGGAAGAAGCACTTTTCCACATAAAAGCACATTTGTGTTGGGTTAAACCCGATCCACGTTGATCCTGGGAAAACAGAGGAGTTTATCCACACAAAGTTAGGGATGGCTCAGAACCCAGCAGGAGAGGTGGGAAAGGGGAGAACTTCCCAGATAAACTCGGTTTTGAAGGAATCACTGGATAACTCTGAGTGGAAGGGACCTGCAGCAATCACCTGGAAGGTGATCATCCCAGGAATGTTCATCCAGGAATGTCCCAGGGAGGGAAAATCCATCCTGGGATCGTCTCTCCCTGTGCTGTGGCCTGGAAAGGACTCGGGAAGGAGGGCAAAGGTTGGAAAAGGAGGGATTGGCAAACCAGCTGACAGCACTGTGGGTTAAGCCTGGCTCTCTCTGACCACAAAGCCTCATCCCAAGCCCAGGGGAGGATGTCGTGGGTGTCCCATCACGTCACGGGGCCGGACACTCCGGCACTTCCCATTCCAGAGCTTCTCCTGCCGGAGTTTATCCAAACCCAGCAGCACCAGAATGGCTTTTGCAGGAGCCTCATTAAGCCATTATTGCATCTATTAATAAAGCAGAACATTTCCTCTGCTGGACGTTCATCCCTGGGTGGATGCACTCCATGGGGCCTCTGGACAAATCTGGAGAGAGGAAATCGCTGGATCAGGTTACTCCAGGAAAATTAACCAGTGTTTGGCCATGGAAAAGCAGGAGAATGGAACCAGAGAGCCCCCAGAGCCATCCTGCTCTTCCAGATGGGGGAGGTTGGTTTACAGGGAAGCCCCTTGGGGTCAATTAATTGAGGATGGCAGGATTTGGAATGTTGGAATTGTCTGAGCCACCCCTGGGGCAAGAGTCGTTATCAGGTTCTGCTGATAAGGCCCTGGAGACCCCCAGGGGGAATTAATTAATGTCTTTGTCTCACTCATCCCCAAAATTCCCCATCCCCTGTGGATCATTGTCCCAGAATTCCAAAATTCCCCATCCCCTGCGGATCATTGTCCCAGAATTCCAAAATTCCCCATCCCCTGTGGATCATTGTCCCAGAATTCCAAAATTCCCCATCTCCTACAGATCATTGTCCCAGAATTCCAAAATTCCCCATCTCCTACGGATCATTGTCCCAGAATTCCAAAATTCCCCATCTCCTACAGATCATTGTCCCAGAATTCCAAAATTCCCCATCTCCTATGGATCATCATCCCATCCTCAAAATTAAAAAATTCCCCATCTGCTATGAATCATTGTCCCATCTCCAAAATTCCCCGTCTCCTGTGGATCATTGTCCCATCCCCAAAATTCAAAAATTCCCCATTTTCTGTGGGTAATTGTCCCAGAATTCCAAAATTCCCCATCTCCTGTGGATCATTGTCCCAGAATTCCAAAATTCCCCATCTCCTATGGGTCATTGTCCCATCTCCAAAATTCCCCATCTCCTGTGGATCATTGTCCCCAAATTCCCCATCCCCTATGGATCATTGTCCCATCCCCAAAATTCAAAAATTCCCCCTCTGCTATGGATCATTGTCCCATCTCCAAAATTCCCCATCCCCTATGGATCATTGTCCCATCCCCAAAATTCCAAAAATTCCCCATCTTCTGTGGGTCATTGTCCCAGAATTCCAAAATTCCCCATCTCCTGTGGATCACTGTCCCATCCCTGAAATTCCCCATTTCCAGAGTTGGTGAGATCAAACCAGATCTCGGGTTTTGATAAACTGAGCAAAAAATTACTGAGCTGCCTCAGGAATAATTTCTCCATGTTTTCCTATAAATCATTCCTTAACTCATCTTCCTTTCAAAAACCTGAGATGCAAACTCTGCCCAGATTTCCCTCATCCATCCTGGTGAGGTTCACCCAGGAGAATCCATCTCCCTCCATTCCACTTTTTTCTTCTCCCAGCTTTGTGACGTGACCCATCCTCAGGTAACTTTGGGTCTGGAATCTTTGGAGAATCTTTTTTTTTTTTTTTTCTGGGAGAAGCTGTGGCTGCTCTTCAATCCCTGTTTGCTCCTGGTTCACCCAGAGCAGCTTGGTCAGGGACTCGAGGCCACCTGAGGCTCCACAAGTGACCCTGATGGTGGAGGTTGGGAATACTGGGACAAACTTCTCAGCACCAGGATTTTGCAGAGGAAAAAGGTGAATGGTTGAAAAGGATTTGGGGGATGGAGCACCTTTCCCATGGGAAGAGCTGGGAATGTTCCCTGGAGAAGGGAAAATTCCAGGGAATGCTCAGAGTCCCTGCAGGGGCTCCAGGAGAGCTGGAATTTGGGGACAGGACACAGGGAATGGCTCCACTGGGGAAGGGGAGATGGGGCTGGGATCTTGGGCAGGAATTCCTGCCTGGGCTGGGATTCCCAGATTTGCTGTGGGCTGCCCCTGGATCCCTGGCAGTGCCCAAGGCCAGGCTGGATCCACCTGGGACAGTGGGAAAATTGCCCGTGGATGGGGTGGAATGGGATCTTTTAGTCCTTTCCAACCCAAACCATTCCACCATTCCATGAAATTATCCCCAGGTCTGAGCTGTTTGCAGGATCTGGTCATTCTGTGCATGACCCAATCCCATTTCCCCCACACAGGGATGAGCTCAGGGAATCAGGGAACATTCCACCCACTTCCAGCCAGAGTTTCCAGACCCTCCAGGTACCCTCTGAACTCTGTGCAGAGACTTCCAGCATCCTGCAGGGAGCTGCATTGGGAATGTCAGCAGCAGGCAGGGAACACAGCTCCCAAAAATGCCCTTTGGGATGTTCCTGCTCCAGGTGTGAGGATGCAGCCACAGGACAGGATCCTGCTGGAAAAATTCCTGCAGGTCCCTCTGGAGCAGTGGCTGCGCATTGGCTACTCCATAGGAATTGTGGAATCATGGAATGGTTTGGAGGGGAGGGACCTTAAATCCCATCCAGGGACACTCCCACTGTCCCAGGGGGATCCAGCCTGGCCTTGGGCACTGCCAGGGATCCAGGGGCAGCCACAGCAAATTTGGGAATTCCATTCCAAGGCCTCCCCACCCTCCTGCACTGATAAATCATGGGATAGTGACTGAAAGGGAATTTCCCTCTGTTCCACCTCTGCTTTGGCAATGTTTGTGCCAGGGCTGTGTCCTGGTGCTGGGGCAGGAGAGGAGCCCCACCCTGGATCAGGATCTCCCCATCCCACACTCCTATTTTGGGGAGAGAGACCTTCCCGAGGTATCCGTGTGACTGTGGGGATGGGGAGAGGAGTTTTTAGGATATTTCCCGTGGGAAATGTTTTTTATTGCTGCTGCAAATCCAAGTGCCAGGGAGCAGGGGAGCAGCCCTGTCCCACCTGAAGGGGATTTTGGGAACACGAGCGTGGGAAGGGAGCACCTGAGGCTGCACACGGGTGTGGACACGGGGTTTTTTTGGGATGTTGATGAACCCCGATCCCCATTACCCCCATCCAAGAGATCCTGGAGCCGGGGTCTGGCGCTGGGCATCGGGATCCAGCCCGGTCCGTGGCTGTGCTGCCTCGCTGCCCTCTGCAGGTCCGGGCTCAGCCCATCCCGTATCCGAGGAAACAGCCCTGGCCTGCCTCAGGCCGCTCCCCATCCCAGCATCCCAAAATAACCGCGCTCGGCTGCACTCCCCCATCCCAGCATCCCAAAATAGCCGCGCTCGGACTGCGAGGGCAGCCGGGCACTGGGGCAGCAGCCGGAGCCAGCCGTGCCAAGGGGCGCCCGCAGCATTCCCGGCAGTTTTTCCACGGTGTTTCCGGCCGGCTGGAGGAGGGCGGGGGATGGATGGATGGATGGATGGATGGATGGATGGATGGATGGATGGATGGATGGATGGATGGATGGATGGATGGATGGATGGATGGATGGATGGATGGATGGATGGGTGTGAGTCAGCCCAGGATGCGGAGGTGCCTGGGGGACACTTCCTGACGGGATCCGGGAGGGATCCAGGGATGCAGGAGCTCGTCCAGCTGCAAGAATTCCCTGCAGTTCCTTGGGAAAACCCAATTCTCGCTGTAATTAGCGCTGCAGGGAGGTCACGGTGTTGTTTGGGAAGTTTTTCCATGCACAGATGGACCCGGAGCTTTCTCTTCCCTTTTCTTCCCTCTCTCTGCTGGGTAAACCCAGATCCCTGCTCCTGCTCCAGCCTCCCTTTTCCTTCCTGGAAAATCTCTCCTGGCCCAGGAGCCAGAGCTGGAGTTTGGGCTGATTCAGAATATCCACCCTTCCATCTGCTCCCGACCCAGGCTCTGACCTGGAACAGCAGGAATCTGGATTTGGAGCTCCAGGATATTTCTTAGCATCACTTCCAGAGGTTGTGGTTGGATGGGATCCAGAAGAGCCCAAACAAAATTCCAGGGGCAGTTTGGGTTCTGCAGCACTGAGGTAAATCCAAGCATTAAAAAAGAGGAAAAACTTGAAACTCCCTCCTGGTTCTCCAACACTTCATTTTCCTGGGCAGGGCTCGGATTTGGCATCCAATGAATCTCCAAACACCCCAAAATCCAGGAGTTCTGCAATTCCTCTGGGCCTTTTCCCCAGAAATTTGGAAACACCTTGTTAGAGAAAGGGGCTTTGCAATTATCCCGAGTCCAGATGGAAAAACTGAGCTCAGCTGGGGCTTTGCCAAGGTTATCCCGACAGTGGCAGGGTGGGAATGAGGTGGCAAAGGCACTTCCCAGAAAATCCGAGTTTAAGTGAGAGACAGGATCACTCTGAGCTTTCCAGGAACAATCCCAGCTCCAGCCCCGCTTCCCAGAGCTGCCTTTTACAAAATCCCACAGCAGCTGAGTAGATCCACAGTGGGAAAATTTGGGATGAAACCTGACTGTGACCAACACAGCTTTGGATAATGGGAGCTGGAAGTCGTTCTGGGCTCCACTGGGATGGGAAAATCCCACTTGGAATATTTGGGATTCCACCTTCCAGGACTTGGAGTCCTGCAATGATTACTGGGATCACATTTTTCTATTTGTGGGAATTTTGGGTGGCTGACTATCAAAGCAGGCTGTGGATTTCCTCTGGAGGAATTCCCACTGGGAATGTGGGAGGTGGCACCTCAGGCTAAGCTGGAGGAGCAGATGGGTCAGCAGAAGGAAAAGCAGGAGAGGGAATTGGTTTGTGATTCCTTCATGCATGGAACAGCAGAAAATACTGGAATTTTATCTCATGGCTGAAAAAATGGAGTCAGCAGGGTGGGAGAAAAAGCTGGAATTTGTTGTAGATTGGGTCAAGGTGGGAAAAAACAGAAGAAAGGACATTTTCATGGAAAAATCAGCATGATTTTGGTTCCCTGCCTCGTGTCCCTGCATGTGCTTCCCAGGGCTTGGGAAAAGGGTGGATTCCATCCTGGGACACACGAGTGGATTGGATCCTCCAGGCTGGTGGCTGAGGAATTCTGAATCACCAAACTTCTCCAGGCTGTTTGAAACTGGTGGATGGGATTAGACTCCCCCAAATTCCCTAATTTGTCTTGTTTGAAGCTTTGCTGATGCCTCTGAAAGGATGTTGGATCCTGCTCGGATCCAGGGAGATCCTGTTAATACAAAGGAGATGGGAAGCAAATAAGCACTAAAGAATTAATGAAATTAAGAATTCATTAATTTTAATTAATTCAGCCACCTCCAACAGAGGACACATCTGCAGGAAGGAGAGACAGAGCCTGAAACACCAGGTCTGGAGTGATGGATTTGGGATGAGATCCATGCTTGGATCCAGGGAGATCCTGTTAATCCGAGGGAGATGGGAAGCAAATAAGCACCAAAGAATTAATTAAATTAAGAATTCATTAATTTTAATTAATTCAGCCAGCTCCAAGAGAGGACACATCTGCAGGAAGGAGAGACAGAGCCTGAAACACCAGGTCTGGAGCAATGGATTTGGGATGAGATCCATGCTTGGATCCAGGGAGATCCTGTTAATCCAAAGGAGATGGGAAGCAAATAAGCACCAAAGAATTAATGAAATTAAGAATTCATTAATTTTAATTAATTCAGCCACCTCCAAGAGAGGACACATCTGCAGGAAGGAGCTTCCTGGGAATTCCAGGGAGATCTGATGGGATGGATGGAAATGCTCCCAAGAGGGTTTTGCCTCAAGCCACAGCTTGGGAAAAAAATAAAAATAATTGGGAGGAGAGGCCGGGATCTGTCCCTGACCCCCAGCTTCCATTGGAGCCTCCATGGGTTGTGTTTTCCACGTTTTCCTGTGGGAATTGTTGGGTGTTGAACCATCCAGGCTGCAAAACTGAGGTTGCTCAGTCCAGAGGTGCTCCAGGTGTTTAAAACAGGTTGGGAGAATTGAGAAGCAGATTCCATAGATTATCTGTGGCCAGAGCAGGGATACCAGGGTGGGATTTTCTTGCCTGGCTTTTGTAGGAGGTTGAAATCTTTGGGTATAAAGAGGTTTTGGTGCTCTTATAATCATGGAAATTGACATTGTCTTTCCTCTTTGTTATCCCACATTTCTCCAATTTATATCAGCTTGGTCAAAAAAAAACATGAGGATGGGTTTGGGAAAGATTGTCCCTTTTATTTTCATGGATAAGCCCCAGAGAAAGATGGTAAAAAAAACCAGTTTTGAGGCTGGAACTGTGGCTTATTTAATTTTTTTTTTTCCATTTTTCTTTCTTCTCCACTCTTTCTGCAACAAAGAGAATATCCCAAAATCTCAGCAGTCATTCCTGGAAGTGTCCAGAGCCAGGCTGGATGGGCTTGGAGCACCCTGGGACAGTGGGAGGTGTCCCTGCCCATGGATGGGGTGGGAATGGGATGGGATTTAAGGTCCTTCCCACTGAAACCATTCCAGGATTCCATGATCTTACATCAGACCAGTTTTCCCAGCTGAAGATGATCCAATATTTGACTTCTTTCCTGACTGCATCCCTTGACTTTTCCACACCCTTGGTTTCCTGCAGGAGGAGGAAGGTTGGGATGCAAACTCATCCCATGGAGAAGAGTTTATCCCAGTGAATATTTGGGAACCACCAGCTCTGGTTGCTGAGCACTCCCCAGTGGATAAATCCCGCTGTGGGATAGGAGGAGATGTCCCACACCCTGCCTGGTGCCCCATGAAGTGTCCATGAAGCTTTTCCAGCTCCCAAGGCCCATGGAAGCTGCTCCATAAGAAACAGGGACTCACCTGGAGGCAGCCACCATTTCCATTTTCCATATGGAAACTCTTCCCTCAGGATCCATGGAAAAAGAGTTTGTTGGGCCTCCCAGGAAAGGGGCAGACAGAGTTTGGATCAGCCTCTTCAAGGCATCCAAGGAGAGCCCTTTCTGAGGGAAAATGTTCCTCAGGTTTGTGATGGGTGTTTAAACCTGGATCCGAACTTGCTCCTGCTGGGTCTCCACAGCCCTGGAATGTGCCACACCTGGGAAGGTGAGGGCTTGGGTTCCCACCTTGCTCCCAGCTGGATTTAGGGAGGTGAGGGAATGTCCAGCTGAGGAGGGATCCCTTATCCATTCTTTAATTAAACTCCAAAAAGGAGCAAATCCCCTCTGATTTCCCCCAAAATGCTGCAGGCTCCGAGGATCCTGGGGCAGGATTTGGGATGCTGGGATTGGAGGGAATATCTGCAGCAGGGAGGATGCCCTTTCCTTCCCTCTGCTTCTTCCAAGTGTCACCGAGTGGAAAAGTCCAAAGGGCTTTTGGCTTTCCAAACACTCGCTTAATGGGATTGGAATGACTTCGGAACTGTTCCTCTCCGACCAAAAATAACCCCAAACCCTCCCCGTCCTCCCCACCCCTCCCAGGCCTCATGACTTTAAAAGGATTTGTGCCTTGAGAAAACAAACCCGGATGAATTCCCACCCGAGGAGACCGTTCCAAAGGTCTGTGTCTCCTCCTCCCTGCTCCACGGAAAACCACGGCCTTGGCTGGAAGAGGAGCCATTCATGGGTTTGATTTCCCAAATGGAATCCCAGGGAATGGCCTCAGTCCTTCCTAAATGAGCTCCGTGGGGATTCTGCTCCTGGCATGTGCCTGTTAATCCATGGAGAGCTGGACAATGTCCTCAGCACGGTTTTGGGGTGATCTTGTAACCAAGGGAAGAGGATGGCCTCAGCAGTGGTGTGATCCACCTCTGGAAATTCCCAGTTTTTCCAAAGTTTTCCACTCCGTGCTTGGGAAACCCATTTTAAAGCAGGAGGTGCTGCCTGACCTTTTTCTCCCTAAAGTGGGGGTTGAAAGGATGATTTGGGGGGCTGGGATGGCTTTGGGACTATGTGAGGGTGGAAAGGATCATTTTTGGAATTCCTTTGGGTTGGAAAGGGTGGATTTGGGATTTCATTGGGGTTTGAGGGTATGGATTTTGGAATTCCTTTGGGTTTGAATGGATGGCTTTGGGATTTCATTGGGGCTGGAGAGGATGGCATTTGGAATTCCTTTGGGTTTGAAAGGACGGATTTTTGGGATTTCCTTGGGGCTAGAGAGGATCGTTTTTGGAGTTAATTTGGGCTGGAAAGGGTGGATTTTGGATTTCATTGGGGCTGGAGAGGATGGCTTTTGGAATTAATTGGAATTGGAAAGGGTGAATGTTGGATTTCATTGGGGTTTGAGAGGATGGCTTTTGGAATTCCTTTGGGTTTGAAAGGATGGCATTGGGATTTCATTTGGGCTGGAGAGGATGGCTTTTGGAATTAATTGGAATTGGAAAGGGTGGATTTTTTATTTCATTGGGGTTTGAGAGGATGGCTTTTGGAATTACTTTGGGTTTGAAAAGATGGATTGTTGGGATTTCATTGGGGCTTGAGAGGATGGCTTTTGGAATTCCTTGAGGGTTGAAAGAGTTAGAAATGAGGTTTTCCATGGATTAAAAGGGCTGTTTTCTTCCTGAGCACAGAAACCTTCCCCTTGTTTGGTTTTCCTGAAAATGTTGGCAGAGAAGTGCCCAAAACTCTTTTTTTGGTGGGTTTTGTTTCAGAGAATCCCGGAATGGTTTGGATTGGGAAGGACCTTAAAGATCCTTTAGATCCAAATCCATGAGGAATCATTGCTCTGTGGTTTGTAATTGTTAAAATGGTGCTGATTTTCTTCCATTCTTCTTTGGCACTCCAGGGTTTTATTGGGATTTTAATGATAAAATGAGTGGAGAAACAAACTTTTTTTTTTTTGAGAAATCACATTTTTTGGGGAAAGGTAGAGGGGGAAAACCATTTTCAAATCCCAAATGACCCCCAATTCCAAATTTTACTGATAAAATTCTAGTGCTACCTCATAATACTCAATGGTTGTGGATTCCCAACACCTTGTTCTACAACAGGCTGGGAAAAATTTCCTGCTCTTTTTTAGCTGGAGCTGCCTCACCTTCCCTGCCTGAGTGGTCCCATAATTTATGACTTAATTTAGGGGCAGGACTTTTCCCAGAGTTTCCTGTGTGCACAGAGCCTAAGGAATCCTTGTGCTCCTCCAGCACAGCAAACCCAGGGGGGCAGGCAGAGGGAAACACCACGGAATTCCCTGGGAAATGCTCTGGAGACGGGTGGGGAGTGCTGACACATCAAAGGAAACGTGGAAAAGCAAATCCGGTGATATCCAACACACGGAGGGACAAACAGCCTACAGTTTAACGAGGGAATCAGGACACAGGAATGGCTGGAGTGTAAAACTCCAGTCAGGTTTTAATCCCAGCCTGGGGAACCTGGGGTGGAAGCAGGAGGCCTGTCCATAACGTGTCCATACAGAAACGTTCCTGATCCCGGAACGCGTGCGGAGTTTGGGTTCCCGTAATCGCGCACCGAGGCACGTTTGGCACTCTAATTCCCGGTGTCCCTTGTCTGCCTGAGGATTGTTCCCACCAATCTATTGGTTGGGAGAGCACCTCCAGCTCTTCCTCCCCTCCCTGCTCCAGCCTGGGTTGTTCCAGCTTGGCAGAAACAAGGAGAGAAGCCAAGTTATGCTCCAGAGTTTCTCCTAAAACCTGGATCCCCTTCCCGAGCTTCTCCTAAAACATGAAGATTCCCTCAAGATTCCCTCAAGATTCCCTCAAGATCCCTTTCCTAGATCTCTTCCCTAGTTTCTCCTAAAATCTCCTAAGATCCCTTCTAGATCCCTTCTAGATTCCTTCCCTAGATCCGTTCCCTAGATCTCTTCCTGAGTTTCTTCTATGGATCCCTTCTGGAATTTCTCTGAAAATACGAATTCCTTGTTCCAGCTACATGTGCAGATGTCCCTCCTCTGAATTCCCATGGCACAGCATTCCCAACAATATTTATTTTCCTGGGTTCTCTCAGGGTCCAAGCAGGATAACTCAAAATCCAGTGTTTTGGATTTGGACCACGAGGTCCCCGTTACTTGAGATCACAGCCTAAAAGCCCAGCCTTGCTAAACCAGGCCAGAACCTCTCATTATCTGAGAGTTTGGCCTGAAGTTGGATGGATTTGGAGTCCTCTGGAGAAGAGTTTTCCTGGTCAATGTAGATAATGTAGGATACAGGATGGAAAGGATCAGTTCTTTATTCCTCCATGGGATGAAAAAGGTCTGGATTGGGTGGGGAGTGATGGAATCATAAAATCATGGAATGGTTTGGGTGGGAAGGGATCTTAAACCTTCATCCATCCCAAGGTGGATCCAGTCTGGCCTTGGGCACTGCCAGGGATCCAGGGGCAGCCACAGCAAATCTGGGAATCCCAGCCCAGCCAGGAATTCCTTCCCAAGATCCCAGCCCCATCTCCCCTTTCCCAGTGGGAGCCATTCCCTGTGTCCTGTCCCTCCAGGCCCTGTGGAAAGTTCCTCTCCATTCCAGATCCAGTAAATATCTCCTGGAGACTGGACCAGCCTGGAAAGGGACACCTGGGCAGCTGCTGCTCACTGACCTCGTGGTGAGCAATATTTTGGGAGGATGGTTGAGATGATGCAGCAAGAGATCTTGGGATGAGGGAGGAATATTCCCAAACTGATGGCTGGGAGGGAGATTGGATGAATTAGAGCTAAAGATGCCTTAAGGATGCAGAAAAAACATGGAATTCCTGCCCAAATGTATAGGGACATCTCTTCTTCCTCTTCTCCAAGCAGACAAATCTTTTATCTTGAAGTTTTGGTGACTGAAACTTCCAGGATCTGCTGTGGGACATCCTGATGCTCCTCTGGCTGGAGAAGAGAGACTTGCACTGAGATAATTATTCCAAAGGACTTGGATATACAGAAAAAAAAATCCCTAAACCTTCTCTTTCCTCTCCTAAATTCTCTAAAACTGAGGTCAGAAATGTGGGGGTGATCCCTTTGGTGAATCCTCCTCAGAGAGAGAAAATTGGGATTCAGGAATGGAATTCCCTCTCCAATGGTTCTTCAGGAAGACAAATATCCCAGCCTGGATTTCCTTTCAGACTCCTAAAGGGAGGTGAGATAAATTCCATTTTTAATATCTTCATCCTTTTCCATAAGGTTGAGCTTCCAAGGTCTTCCACCACATTATTTTCTCTTGGATTTTCCTTGGATCTACCCACCTTTTAAACAACTTTTCTGCAATCTGTACCTGATATTTCAGTCTCTGCCTTATCAGGGGCTTCTGTGCTGCAATAATTCTTCTTTTACCCTACTTTCCATCACTTGTAAGGAAATTAAACTGATCTTCTTCCCCATTTAAATATTTAAGCCCTCAAAAAAAAAAAACAAACCCAAAAAAACTCCACCAAAACCTGGTCCTCATTTAAATATTCAAGCCCTCAAAAACCATTTTCCTTCTGCTCTCTGGGGATGGTGGATTTTTCCTGTTTTCTTTGTGTTCCATTGGATTTTATTCCCCAAAAATTCCATAGGAGCCAGAGCACTCAGCAGCTGGACAGCCCTGCTCTCCTTTTCCTTCTCCCTTTGCCACCCCCTGTGACCTCAGGAGCTGCCAGCAGCTGATGACAACCTCTGGCCAAGGCAGCAGATCCCACCAAATATCCTTTCCCTCTGGAAAAACAGCTCCCAGCTCCCTCCCAGTCCCAATCTATCACGTTTCATCTTCTTTTTTTCTGCAGAGTTGGGATTAAATGCGCGAGAGACAGAATTTCGTGTTCAGACTCAGATATTTATTCATTCTTATCTGTGTTACAGTGAGTTCTACAGCACTTCAAGCTAGCAAACTAAAAATGGAGCTGTATCTCTCTCTCTGCAAGGCCTTTTAAGGATAATTTGTCCAATTAAGAAATGCCACCTAAATTATTTTTATTTTTAACCCAATAACCAACCACCCGTGGCCCACAATGTGGAATTTTCTACCCAATTGAACAAAATTCCACCCAAACCCATGGAGGAGAAGGTGAAGAAAAAGGAAACCTCTGCCCTAAAACCTCCACCTTGCTTTATATTTATTGCTATATCCTAAACCCTTAAACTCCAAGGGTCCCCTCTGTGATGTCACACACTCCTATTCAAACTGCACACCCATGATCCCAGTTCTGTCACCCCATTTTGGAAATTTCTCCACGGTCTCAGGTCAAAAGCAGAGTTCTCCTGGAGGTCAGAGCCTGTCAGCACAGAAAGCCCAAAGTTTCAGTTTCAAAGTTCCAAAGGCTCCAGCAGCAACCCAAACCCCAGTCTGTGGGATGTGGGGTTTGCTCCTGCAGAAGCTGCTCCAGCTCAGGGGTTGTGCCATGCGAACTCCAGCACCACGTGGAAGTTTTGGTTCTGCCTGGAAGAGCCTCTTTGAGCAGAATTCCTCATTTTCCGAGGCAGGCCCGTTTCCCATGGAAGGCACGGACTGACACTCGCTGCCAGCGCAATTATTTGTGAGGAGGAGCAGTGTCACCTGGGATAACTTTATCCAAATTCCAGGCGGCTGTCTGATCCCAGGCTCCTTCTCCAGGCCCTCCAGCAGCTGAATCACCTAATCTGGCTCAGACATCTGGCTCCCAGTGGGATGATTGCTTGGAATTGCCAGCCTGTCTCCAGGGACTGGGGAAGAGGAGCGGGGATTCATTGGGAGGCAGAGCTGTCCCAGGGAAATCGCCTCTCCCCTGAAACCTTGGCACAGCCTCCCCAGGGCTTGCTCCAAAGGCTGGGAAATGCCTTGTTCCCCTTCAGGACGCTCATGAGTCACAGTCTGTGGAGTTTGGGGATGAATCCTCGAGACAAAATTCCAAGATCCCCTCCCAGCCCTTTCCCTTTATCCAGACAGGCGGTTAGGCTCGGCCTAAGTTCATAGGCCAGTGTTTGCTAAGCTGCTCCTGGTTTTCCAGCCATCCACAGGCTTTGATCCACGAGCCCTGTGCATCATCCCAGCTGGAAGTGGAGGTGGCAAATCAGCAAATCCCTCGGGATCAAGAGGAATGGGAGGGGAAACTCCCCGTGGAGTGAGGGTGGAAATGCCAACGGGATTCCTGATCCTGCCTTGGGAGCTGGGCTGGGCAGGCAGAGCCGGTGGGGAAACTCCTGGGAATTGCCCCAGGAAACGCTGACCTGCTGCTGGGAACTCCAGGATCCAAGGTCTCCTTCCAGGTCTCCTAACCAGGAGGTTATTCCATGCTTGGATCATTAACAACCCCAGTCTGTGTCACAGCTCCCTGCAAACTCCAGCTGGGACAGGGAAGGGACAGATCTCTTCAACGAATCCCTGGAAAAGGAAGTGGGAGACACGAATGTGGATAAAAGGGAAAGGAAGGAGGTGTGGAAAGTGATTCCTGCAGGAAAAATCCGTGGAGATGACTCCAGCTGGGTCTCAATGCCATTTTTGGGATCATCCCATCAGGAAGGGAGTGTGGAAGGCTTGGAGTTATCCCAAAATTACTTTTTATTCCTGCTTGTCCCTGCATTCCTCCATTTTAATGGAATAGAGCAAGAAAATAAAGAATAAAAATAGGGAATAAAAAATAATGGAATAAAAAGCAGGGAATAAAAGCACAGAGATAGGAATAGCACTGAAATTACAGCTGGAATTATGAACTGCTGAAACAGCCAAGGATTTAGCAGCTCTTAATTACAAATAAACCAAATAATTGCATTTTGGGACCTGCTAATTTGCAGAGGGAAGAGAAAAGGACAAACAAATCGAACTGGGGTTTGCAGCCAATTAATTATTTGCTTTAATAAGAAATAGGATTAAGTAGGGATGCTCTGCCAGGGTAGAAAATGTGTCTGCCTGGAATTCTCCTGTGAAGCATTCGGAATGAAGGGAGCTGAAAGGATTTTACAGGAATCTCCTAGTTCACCCTCAGAGCTCTTTGTTCCCTCCTGCATTTTATTGAGTCCTGGAGGGGCTCTAATCACTAATTAGTGGTTAGTCATTAATTAGTGTCAATTTGGTTCTGCTAATAAATGGGGTTTTTTTTAGGAATCAGTTTTTCTTTGGGGAAGGACAAATTTTGTCATGGATGAAGGGAAGTGGGAACATCTTTGGGGTTGGATTGGATGGACTGGAATTTGGAATTCTTGCCCAAGTTCGCAGATGGAGCTGCAGCTGCAGGGCCTGGCAGCAAAACAGAGGAGAGTGGAGATGTTTGGGAGCACCATAAAATCATGGAATGGTTTGGGATGGATGGGACCATGGGCAGGGACACCTCTCCCTGTCCCAGGTGGATCCAGCCTGGCCTTGGGCACTGCCAGGGATCCAGGGGCAGCCACAGCAAATCTGGGAATTCCACCCTCACTAGGAACAATTTCTTCCCAAATCCCACCTAAATCTCTCCTCTTTTAGCTTAAACTCATTTTCCTTTGTCTTATCCCAACCCTCCCAGGTAAAAAGAGGGATATTAGGGTACAGCAGAATTCCCTTTGTTCCCTAAATCCTGCTGGGAAGTCTCCAGGTGTGCTGTGCTTTGAGGACCTTTGGGAAGAGTTTCCATTTCATATACCCCCTGTGTGTCCAGGGCTGACACATCTTGGAGCATTTGGGATATTTGCATTCCCCACAGTCCCTGGTGGGAACAGCAGAGCCATCCCAAGCACGGAGGAGACGCGGGTTCGGAACCAGATCCAGACTTGGGAACTTTAATCTCCCTCTCTGATGGGCTGAGCTGAGATCTCTGAGCTGAGGAGTCCCAAAAGGCTTCAGCTGGAGCCCAGAAGTCCAGGACAAGGCATTCTGAGGGACACCAAGGCCAGCTGGAACAAGTCCAGGGGAGAGCAGCAGGAATGATCAGAGGCCCGGCAAACATGACCTCCACGGGAGGACGGAAAGAGTCGGGATTGTTTAGTCTGGAGGGGGGATGAGGGAAGAGGGATTTGCTGGGAGTGTGTAAAAGGGGACTGGGGAAAAGAGGAGAACCTGCTCCTGGAGCCCACTGCAGGCAAAATGTTGGGATTCAAACCCGAGGAGGGGGACATTGGTGTGGGGCAGGAGGAGAAAGCTGGTCATGGTGAGGGGTGGAACTGGTCCTGGAGGGAGAAAAATTGACTGAAAGACCTGAAGAAAACTGCTTTTTATTATTTTTTTTCCCCTGGATTTGGTTGGAGTTTGATCCTGCTCTGGTGCCGTCCTGGATGGGAACATGGGATGGAAGCTGTGATTGGAAAACCCCAAAAGAGGTGAGCAGGAGGAGGAACTGTCCTTTTGTGCACAGCAAAACCAAACATCTCCAGGTCATTTGGGATCCAAAGTGGGGGGAAGGTTCCCCCATGGCCCCACCTCTGTAGGTAAAGGAGAAAGGATGGAGCAGGAAAATCCATTCCCTGGTGAGCTCCAAGTCCTTCTCTCCATGATTATCCCACTACTTTTCATTTTGGGTGGAAATCTTGCAGGGAGCTTGGAAAATCCATCCCCTGGTGAGCTGCAAGTCCTTCTCTCCATGATTATCCCACAATTCTCCATTTTGGGTGGAAACCTCGCAGGGAACTGTGAAAGTCCATCCCCTGGTGAGCTCCAAGTCCTTCTCTCCATGATTATCCCACAATTCTTCATTTTGGGTGGAAATCTTGCAGGGAACTTGGAAAATCCATCCCCTGGTGAGCTCCAAGTCCTTCTCTCCATGATTATCCCACAATTTTTTCATTTTGGGTGGAAATCTTGCAGGGAACTTGGAAAATCCATCCCCTGGTGAGCTCCAAGTTTTTCTCTCCATGATTATCCCACAATTCTTCATTTTGGGTGGAAACCTTGCAGGGAGCTGGACTTTGCAGCTGTTCCTGAGTCTAATCCTAAAACCTCTTTTTACTCAGAATTTTTTGGACTTCCTCCTGGGAATGTGCCCAGTTTGGGGCTCTCCCAGTACAGCCAAGTATTCCTGAACTGGGGAGGGTGAGGAGGACACAGGGGACCCTTGGAGACCTTGAGGATCAGCCTGGAAAAGCCCTGGGCAGCCTGCTGTGATCTGACACTGCTTGAGCACGAGGACAAGCCAGAGACCTTCCAGGATTCCGGAATTCCAAGCTGTCTGTGTCTGTCACAGCCCTCGAGGCCAAGGGTTGCTGCCACCAGGAGGGATTGGAGGGAGATCCTCAAGGAAAAATGGATGAAAATGGGCTCTGCTCTCATCAATGGAGTTCTCGTCTTTTAATTTTTATTTTATTTTATCCCTATTATATTTTATTCAATTTTTCTATTTTTTCCTCTA
The DNA here is from genome assembly GCA_034336665.1 of Luscinia megarhynchos. Classification (NCBI taxonomy): domain Eukaryota; kingdom Metazoa; phylum Chordata; class Aves; order Passeriformes; family Muscicapidae; genus Luscinia; species Luscinia megarhynchos. Next base: position 1,245,936 of record CM067566.1, read on the forward strand.
TTTTATTTCCCTATTATTTCCTATTTTTAATTTTTCTACTTTTTAATTTTTTCCTATTTTATTTTTCCTCTTTTTTATTGTTTTCCTCTTTTATTTTTTCCTATTTTTAGTTTTTCTATTTTTTTATTCCTATTTTTAAATTTTTCCTATTTTCTACCATTTTTATTGTTATTTTTTTTTTATTCGTATTTTATTCCTATATTACTTTGGCTCATTTTTCCCCCAGTTTTTGCCACTGATTTTTTTATTCACTTTTATTTCCTTGTTTGGATTCATTTCCCCGAGCTCTGGGATACTCCAGGCCCATTTTTTTTGAGGCCATAAAGGACTTTTTACAGCCCATTTGAACCTCAGGCCAGGCCTCCAGGTGAGATAATCCATGGTGCATCCCAGATTTCAGGAATCTCCCTGATAATGAAGATCCATGGCATTATTCCCATGTTTTTTTCAGGAATTGGGATCACTTCAATGTCCAAACTCTGGGCACAGAAAAATCCTGGTGGTGAAAATTCCTATCACCATTCCCCAAAATTCCCAGCCTTATATCTGAATATTCCTCATTTCCAGGTTCTTGGAGAGAAGGGAGAAGAGGAGCAACTCATTTCTTATCCCAAGGAACTGTGGATGCTCCATCCCTGGAAGGTCAGACGAATCTGGGGAGGTGTCCCTCATGGAATGAGACAATCCTTAAATTCCCTTCCAACCCAGAGCACTCTGTGGTTCCCTGAGTCCATGCCTGGATTTTCCCAGATTTGGGAATCCCATGCTCCCCAACCCCCTTCCCATGATCGAGGAGTGCCCGGATCCAACCCATCCCTACCCCAAGGGCGATTCCCAAGCACTCCAGACCATCCTGAAACATCTCCAGGAGCAGGATTCCCACCCCAGCCCCAGGGGAGGGCGGATGTTCCCCAATCCAAGGGGTTGGAATGTTTCCCCTGCTGGCCAGTGCTCATTTTCCATTCCTTAATCCCATTTTGTGATTCCTGGTTATTCCCCAGTCGGTCTGACCCAAACAATTCCTCCCTCTCCCGGATATTTCTGTCCATCCGCAGACAGTTGTCCTCCTTCCCTGTTTTCCTGCCAAACTATCCATATTTAGCTCCTGAAGCTTTTCTCCTCATAAGTCCATCCTTCCAGCCACTTCATTTTGTCCCACTTGGACTTCTCTCCAAGAATTCTGAGGTGACCAGGAGCACGTCAAATCCCCCGAGGAGGAGCTTGACAGAAAAACTTTATTTATGGGAAAATCCCTTTTTTTTTTTTGGGGGTGGAAATGGGGATTTGGTGTTCCCCGTGAGACCTGGCTGGTGTCACCCAAATATTCCGTGGAATGCAGGCACTGGGAACAGCCAAGGAGCAATGTCCTGCTGGGTTATTTTTGTTCGTGTCACGGAGAGATACTGGGAGGTGAGGAGGAAGGGCTGGCCCCAGGAAAAGCACAGATAAAGGAACCCAAAAATTCCCTATCAAATGGCACAGCCTGGCCAGAGAAAAATCCCAGACTTCCTTTTCCATTTCCCTCAGGATCTTTTTGCTGGCGAAAAATGAAGGAAGTTTCTTTTTGTGCACTCAATCCTGAGACAAGGTTGGTACTCACCTCATTTTCTTTGGCTGTTTTGAAGTGTTTGCTAATCCAGGGCAGAGAAAACCTCCTCCAAGATTTCCTTAAAAAGTAGGAAGAACAAAGTTAGGAAGAGAAGTTGTGGATTCCCATCCCTGGAAGTATCCAAGGCCAGGCTGGACATTGGGGCTTGGATCAACCTGGAAAAGTGGGAAGTTCCATGGATGGGGATGGGATGATGGGATGGGATAATGGGATGGGATGGGATGAGATGGGATGGGATGGGATGGGATAGGATGGGATGGGATGGGATGGGATGGGATGGGATGGGATGGGATGGGATGGGATGGGATGGGATGATGGGATGGGATGATGGGATGGGATGATGGGATGGGATGATGGGATGGGATGGGATAATGGGATGAGATGGGATGGGATGGGATGGGATGGGATAGGATGGGATGGGATGGGATGGGATGGGATGGGATAATGGGATGGGATGGGATGGGATGGGATAATGGGATGAGATGGGATGGGATGGGATGATGGGATGGGATGATGGGATGGGATGATGGGATGGGATGGGATAATGGGATGAGATGGGATGGGATGGGATGGGATGATGGGATGGGATGATGGGATGGGATGATGGGATGGGATAATGGGATGGGATGGGATGGGATAATGGGATGGGATGGGGATGGGATAATGGGATGGGATGGGATGGGATGGGATGGGATGGGATGGGATGGGATAATGGGATGGGATAATGGGATGGGATGATGGGATGGGATGGGATGGGATGATGGGATGGGATGGGATGGGATTCCCTCCAACCCCAAACCACCCCACCTCCTGATTCCATGAAAAACAGGTTTCCAGCACATCCAAACCATCCTATGCCACTCCAAACTCTTGTTTCCCACATGGATAAATGAAACACCAGGGAGCTGAGGGCGGTTATGGCTCTGGAGAGCTGGAATTGCTCCTTGCCCCAGCTTTCCAAACCCTTTGTGCTCCCCAGGGAACAGACACGGCCCCGAGGCTGCCGCAGCTCCCAGGTGGGATTGCTGGGCTGTCTGTGCAGGGAAGGAGCTGGATCCATGATCCTTGTGATTCCTGATTCTTCCCACCAGCACATCCCATGAACTCCCCACGCTGCTGTGAGTGGACAGAGGCTTGAAGCCTTGAGCAGATGAAGCAATTCCCTATTTCTGGAGCAATCCCTTCATACAGATTTAAATGCAGCTTTAAATCATGGCAAAGCTCACGTAGCCGGAACAGCTTTGTCCCAAAACTGCAGCTTTTTTGTAGCTCAACCCATCCAAAAATTCCTCCTCGGATTTAGAACAAAACCTCTCATTTTGCTCCTCCAGCCTGCTTTAAAAATAGGGAAACAACAGCCTCTCCTAAAAATAGGAAGACAAACATTTTCCTAAAAAAAAAAAAAAAAAAAAGAAAGAAAGGAAAAGAAAGAATCCTCTTTTTTTATTCCTATCTATTTTTTCTGCCCAGGCCCTGACTCAGCAAGGATTTTCTCTTTTGTGCACATCCCACCTTTATTCCCATCTCCTCCTGACTCCAAGGAATTGGCTCCTGGGTCCAGACAGTGGGAATTTGGGAAATGCTGAGGGAGCAGGATGAAGGAAGGAAAGCTGGGATGAAAAGGAGCTCCATGCCCCTGGAAAACACCTGTGGAATGGTTCAACCTCCACTGCGAATTAATCCACTGTAGGACGAGGGAGGAAACAGGTGGGAGAACTCATATAAAGATGAATAGGGAAAGGAAAATCCACACAAAAAAAAGAAAACAAGGAATCCATTCCCAGCTTCTCATCCCAGGCAGGTGTTTGCCCATCCCCTGGGAAAATCAGGCTCCATCCCAGGAACGTGGGGACTTGCAACGTCCCCACATTCCTTCTTTTCCCCCAGGTTTGTCTGTTGAGGGTATGTCCCTGTGGTCAGGCTGTGACCATTCCCTGCATGAGGAGCAGGAAAGACCTTGGATCTGCAAAAGCACTTCCCAAAAAAAAAAAAAAAAAAAAAAGAAAGTAATGGAACCATCCGTGTGTTTCTGACACCAAATGCAGCCCAAATCCCAAACACAGCTCCTGGGAGGAGTATTTACTCCAGCCCAGGCACGCTGGCACATCCCGAATTCCGCTCTGCTCCGAGGATCAGCTGGCAGGCGGGAGGAGGTGGGAGCTGGTGCTGCCAGGAGCAAGAATCCTGGGAGCTCTCCCAGATGGAGACCCCAATTCCAGGGGCTGGATCCGAGCCTCATGTTGCTCCTCTCCCACCCGCTGGAGTGGAGCAGGTGGATCTGAGCCCCGCGGGACTCCTGGGTAACCTGGCAGGAGCAAGGAGAGGGGAAAGTGGGATTTTTATCTTCAGCTCTTCCAGGGAAACTTCTCTTCTTCCTGGCACAGGCACAGCCGTGGGCACGGAGTGATGGGACAAGTGGGAATGGCTCCAAGCTGGGAGAGGACGGATTTGGATGGGATCTTGGGAGGAATTGCTCCCTGGGAGGGTGAGGAGAGGATGGGATGGAATTCCCAGAGATGCTGTGGCTGCCCCTGGATCTCTGGAATTGTCCAAGGCCAGGCTGGACACTGGGTTGGACCTGGGACAGAGGGAGGTGTCCCTGCCCATGGATGGGGTTGGGATGGATTTTCCAGTCCTTTCCCACCCAAACCATTCCGTGATTCCATGAATTATCTGAGCCTGGCCCTGTTTTGGGATGAAGGAGGACAATTCCCACGTCATAGAAATGAGGATAAAGAATGGCTCAAGCATGGACATTCTCATCCAGCTGATGACCAAAAAATGGAAGTTTTCTTTCCCTTTTTCCCTGGAAACAAAGGGAAAACTGCATCCCAGATAACTCTTCTTCCTCCCACCTTTCCCTGACATTTATTTGGCCTTCCCAGGATTTTTTTTTTTTTTTTTTTGCAGTGCCCAGAGCCACTCTGGAATATTTGATTTGGGATAAAGTGGCCGTGAGTGAATTTCTGAGGAAGAGAAGTTGTGGGATTCGGGAAGAAATTCAGGAAATTCCTTCTGGCACGAGGAGTGTGGGTCAGGAATTATAAAATAAACCCAGATCAAGTCTGGGGAGGAGATGTGTTGTGCTCATGAGGGCTGGAGACTGGGAAAACTCCATGATTTTCCAACTTTTAGGTTTCCCTTCAGCATCTGCTGCTGGCTGGGCCTGCACACAAGGTGAGGACTTGGTTGGAATTTTGGATTAACCCTGGTCCTGGATTTACAGAAGGATTCTGGTCCTACCCCTGCCCCTCCCAGAGGAAGATTTGGGACATGGATTTGCCTCTGGGCTCTCCATGTGAACATGATGAGCTTCAAGTATCTCCCGAAGCCCAAACCCTCCACAGAGAGTTTTGGGGGTTTTTTTTGGGAGAATTTGCAGCATTCCCATCCACAGCTCTGCTGCTATGAGCATTTATGGCAAATCCAGGGAATTTCTGGGCACTCCCAGGAAATTCCCAGAACCCCAAACTCCTCTAACAACAACTGGACATTGCATTTGCTGATTAAGGTGGTGTTGGATCCAAAATTGGATTTGATCATCTCAGAGGAATTTTCCAGCTTTGCTGATTGCATTCCATGATTCCATGGAAATCCAACTCAGGTGAGCAGTGTCCAGGATATTCCCTGCAGAATTCCAGGATGATTTTATTCATTTTTTTATCCCCTCACTACAATTTCCACCTCGTTGAGACAAAACACACCAGAAAACTCCGTCAGTGTCCCAGAATTCCTTCTGAGACATTTTTTCCCTTTTTTTAATTTTTTTTTTTTGTCCCAGTGTTCCAGCTACTGTGGATCCCCCAAGGAATAAATAGGATTCAAATAATAGATAATAATAACAGCTCCTGAAACTTGTGGCATTTCCATTTATTTCCTGCTTTTTACACTGCTTTAATCCCTCTCCCCCCGCCTCCTTTCTCCTGTTCTCTGCAAAAATAGAATTCCGAGCTCCAACCCTGGGAAAATCCAAACCCCTCCCTGCATTCCCACTTCAACACCAGCAGTTCCCACAAATTGGAGATTTCCCTCCCTCCTCCACGATTTTTCTCCTTTTTTTTAAGGTTGGGGTTTTTTTTTGTTTTTTGGTGTTTTTTGTTTGTTGTGGTTTTTTTGCATTGGGCAGGAATTGGGAGATTCGGGGTGAATCAGGGTTGGAAAGGAAGGCAGCAAGGAAGCAAATGGAGAAAAAAAAAAAAATCCACCACAGGAGCAGCCATGGAATTTTTCCCTGCTCCAGCTTCTCCTTTGAACTGGATACGCCCCCTCCTTCTTTAATAAGGAACAAATTTCCAGATCTCGATGGGAAAGTTTCGATGCAACATTTTTCTTACAGGTCACTGTCAGCTCACACTCCAGAAATTTTTATTTTGTTGTCTCCACCCCTTTTTTTCCCTTTTAAAATTCTTCTTTCCCGTAATTTTTCCCCTGTTTTCCCCCCATTTTTTTGGTGGAAGTGATACCTGGGTGGCACCCAGGGCTCAGTCCTGTCCTGCTGATGTCACTTGTGGCTCCTGGGTGACAAGGAATTGTCCCTTGCTTGGCTGTGGCACAGGGAGGGAAATGAGGAGCTTGGAACTGGGAATGAGGGGCTGGAACTGGGAAAAGGGGAGTTTGAAATGGGAATGAGCTGTTGGAACCAAAAGATTTGGAGTTTGGAAGAGGGAATGAGACTTGGAACTGGAAAATGCAGAGCTTGGAAATATGAATGAGGTGCTGGAACTGGAAAATGAAGAGTTTGAAATGGGAATGAGCTGTTGGAACTGGGAAATGAGGAGTTTGGAACTGGGTTTGAGCTGTTGGAACTGGAAAATTAGTTCGGAACTGGGAATGAGGTGCTGGAACCGGGAAATGAGGAGTTTGGAACTGGGAAATGAGATACTGGAACTGGGAATGAGCTATTTGAACTGGGAAATGAGTTTGGAAGTGGGCTTGAGCTGCTGGAATGAGAAAATGAGATTGGAACTGGGAATGAGACTTGGAACTGGAAAATGTGGAGTTTGGAAATATGAATGAAGTGCTGGAACTGGAAAATGAAGAGTTTGAAATGGGAATGAGCTGTTGGAACTGGAAAATGGGGAGTTCAGAAACGGGAATGAGGTGCTGGAACTGGGAAATGAGGAGTTTGAAATGGGAATGAGCTGTTGGAACTGGAAAATGGGGAGTTCAGAAACAGGAATGGGATGTTGGAACTGGGAAATGAGGAGTTTGGAACTGGGAATGAGATACTGGAACTGGGAATGAGCTATTTGAACTGGGAAATGAGTTTGGAAGTGGGCTTGAGCTGCTGGAATGAGAAAATGAGATTGGAACTGGGAATGAGACTTGGAACTGGAAAATGTGGAGTTTGGAAATATGAATGAAGTGCTGGAACTGGAAAATGAAGAGTTTGAAATGGGAATGAGCTGTTGGAACTGGAAAATGGGGAGTTCAGAAACAGGAAATATGTTGGAACTGGGAAATGAGGAGTTTGGAACTGGGTTTGAGCTGTTGGAACTGGAAAATTAGTTCGGAACTGGGAATGAGGTGCTGGAATTGGAAAATGGGGAGTTTGGAACTGGAATGAGATACTGGAACTGGGTATGAGCTATTTGAACTGGGAAATGAGTTTGGAAGTGGGCTTGAGCTGCTGGAATGAGAAAATGAGATTGGAACTGGGAATGAGACTTGGAACTGGAAAATGTGGAGTTTGGAAATATGAATGAGGTGCTGGAAGTGGAAAATGAAGAGTTTGAAATGGGAATGAGCTGTTGGAACTGGAAAATGGGGAGTTCAGAAACAGGAAATATGTTGGAACTGGGAAATGAGGAGTTTGGAACTGGGTTTGAGCTGTTGGAATGGGAAAATGACTTTGGAACTGAGAATGAGGTGCTGGAACTGGAAAATGGGGAGTTTGGAACTGGGAATGCTGTTGAACTGGAAAATGGGGGGCTTGGAACTGGGAATGAGATGCTGGAACTGGGAAATGAGGAGTTTGGAACTGGGAACGAGCTATTTGATCTGGGAAATGAGTTTGGAAGTGGGCTTGAGCTGCTGGAATGGGAAAATGAGATTGGAACTGGGAATGAGACTTGGAACTGGAAAATGTGGAGTTTGGAACTGGGAATGGGGTGCTGGGACTGGAAAACGGGGAGTTTGAAATGGGAATGAGCTGTTGGAAACTGGAAATGAGGAGTTTGAAAGTGAGCTTGAGCTGTTGGAATGGGAAATGGGAATTTTGGAACTGGGAAATGGGGAGTTTGGAACTGGGAAATGGGGAGTTTGGAACTGGGAATGAGCTGTTGGCACTGGAGAATGGGGGGATTTGGAAGTGGGAAAGAGCTACTGGAACTGGAAAACGCTCAGGTGACGTGTGAATATCCCAGTGACAAATCCCAGCAAAGCTCTGGATGTTCCTTGGCTTTCCAAGGGGTTAAATTTATGCTCCTGGCACATTTTCCATGGAAAGCAAAGCTTTGGAGAGTGGGAGAAGCAGGAATGGGACACCCAGAGCTCGGCACACAGAGACAGGGACAGCTGGAATTTTCCTGGGATTTTCCTCCTTCCTGATGGAGCTGCACCTTCAGGGGGCTGAGCTGCTCTTCCCAACCTTTCCCAACGAATTCCCAGCCCTGGAGCTGAGCTGCCCTGGAAGTTTTGGACACTTGGCTTGTCTGGAGCTCAGGTTAAGCCCTGCCTTGGCCTCCTTGGCCTAAACTCCTGATGTTCAGCCAGGTTCCTTCCCAGCCTGGCCCAGGGTGTTCCAGCCCCACTTCCCACCCCAAAACTAAGGATTGTTTCCAGAGACAGCACTGGGAATGCCCGAATCTGCTCCAGAGGGCAAAACTGGAGCAGACTGGGATAACTGGGAATGTTCTGGGAGCAGGCAGGGGAAAAAAAGGCTTTGTTGGGGGGGAAAAGTCCTTTTTTCCAATTTTCTGTGAAACTGTGGCAGCTTCTGGGGCTGGGTTCAAACAGGAGGTGCCTCCTCACATCCCTTCCTCCTCCTCCTCCTCTCTGCACCACTGGAATTCAGTGTTTTTCCCATTCCTCTTTCCCCCTTCTTTATTCCCTTCCTTCCTTCCCACAGGAGGAATCCACGGGATCCAAAAAAACCCTTGCAGCATCTCCCACCCCTCTGTGTCCCACCTTCCCAGCTTCTCCCAGAGCATCCCAGGAGTTAACAATTAACCACAGGGATAACGAGCTGCCCTCCTTCTCCTGCTGGGGGACGTTTAACAGGATTTATCCCAGATTTTTTTTTTTTTTTTTTTTTGGAAGCTGGGTGGAGGCTGACGGCAGAACGAGGCCCTTGAAGGGCGATTTCAGGGGAAAAAATAATTGGATTCATGTGTCCCTTGGGCCACTCGTGACATCCCAGAGCAAGGTCAGGGGTGCTGGAGGCAGAGACAAGAGGCTGCTCTGCTCACAGGCGTCTCCCAGCGCTGTCAGCAGCTCGTTAGGGGCCAGGCCTGACGACTGCTGGACTTTGGGATGGGTGACTCATCCCCTTTGCTTCCAGAGCCATTTTTATCCAGGATCGTGGCCTGACTAAGCCACAGAAATCTTCCCTGCCTCTTCCCAGGAGTGGGACACGGCCCGGGAGGAGAAAGGGAAAGGGTTTTTATTGGTGGTGGACAAGCTTCACTCCTGGCTGGTTTTGGGGTTTCTGGGACTTTGCTGGGAGGATTTTTGGCTTTTTCAAGTGTCCCTTTTTTCCACTTTCAGGATTGTGACACTCCCTCTTCCGCAGTCCTGTGGATTCTGCTGAATTCCAACAAGAATTCCTAGGCCTGGCATCCAGACATTCCACAAAATTTGTTCCCAACAGGTGAAGTTTTGACTGAGCCTCATTTCTGCAGATGCCCCTTGTCCCATCAGCCATGAGCATGGAAATCTCATGAAGGTGGATTTTGAGGAAGGGGAGGTGAATATAATTAAAATAAAAGTCAGATCCAATTAAAATCACTAAAATCAGATTAGACCAGATTTCAGGAAGAGCTTTACTGAGAAGGTTGTGAGAGGCTGGGCTGGAATTCCCAGACAAGCTGTGGCTGCCCCTGGATCCCTGGAAGTGTCCAAGGCCAGGCTGGAGCATCCTGGGACAGTGGGAGGTGTCCCTGCCATGGCAAGGGTGGCACTGGATGAACTTTAAATTATTTTCCAAACTTTTCTGTGATTCCACGAAATTCCTTTCCAGCCAATTTTTCAGCCCTGTAATTTTTCAGTAAAATTCCACCATCCCAATGGAATTCCACCACTGGGAAGTCAAATGTGAGTTACTCAGGTACCTCCTGCCCACTCAGGGGCTCTGCTGACAGCCCCTGTGGAATGCCTGGTTTAATCAGTAAATTGTGAGTTTTAGGCTCTCCCAATTGATTTGGGAATTCATTCATGGAATTATCAGATATCTCCAGTTGGGAGAGATCCATCAAAGAGTTGGGAAGGCCACGAGGAGGATGTCAGGCAGCAGCCTTGGGCTGAGGTGAACTCAATTCTCCAGGGTCTTTTCCTCTCCAATCCATGAGCTGTGGATCTGTGACTCCATCCAAGGTTTCCACTTCGGGCAGGCATTCCTGGGAAAAGGGTGGAAAGGAGGGATAAAACCTCTGTGAGATGGTGGATCCCAAAACAAGGAGTGAGAGGTGACCGAGGCCAGGCTGAACAGGGCTTGGAGCAACCTGGGATAGTGGGAGGAATCCAGGGGATGGGATGGGATGGGATAATGGGATGCGATGGGATAATGGGATGGGATAATGGGATGGGATGGGATGGAATGATGGGATGGAATGATGGGATGGAATGATGGGATGGGATGGGATAATGGGATAATGGGATAATGGGATAATGGGATGATGGGATGGGATTTACGGTTCCTTCCCAACAAACCATCCCAAGATCCCGTGATTTAGCCAAGCAGCCGGATTCCCTCATTCCTTGTGCAGTGTCCTACACACACATTGTTGACTCCCTGGAATAACCTGGTGGAGCCATCGGCTCTGGGCTGCATCCGTGGGGACGAGCTCAGCTCCCACCCTGAGCCCCTGACGCAGCCGGGCTGGGCAGGATTTGTGTCCCTGGCTGGAGCCAGGAGCCGGGACAGGGATGGACTCTTGGCACAGCCGAGGAAATTCCGCTTTCCAGTAGCAAAAGGTCGGGACACAGCACGAACGTGGCTGATCCTGTCCCAGCAGGGAAAAGCTTTTTATGGAACGGCCCTCTCCGTGTTTTCTCGGGAGAAAAGCCTTTGGGAACACCCCGATGGAAGGAGGCACAAGCGGGAGATTCCGGACGTTTTTCGCCGAGCCTCTCCAGGGAATCCTGTGGAAGCAGGGAGCTGTTTCCAGCCTCCTGCTGTCCCCAATCCCATCTCAGCAAGCTCGGGGTGACCTCTCGGTGACACCAGGCCCTCTCTCAAAGCCGCAGGCCTAAAAAAGGAAGAGCTGCTCCTTCTCCTTCCTCCTCTCCGTCACCGTGGAGCGCCGAGCCGGGAATGCCAAACAACATCCCGGCCTTCCAAGAAAACCAGGCCCAGCCACCTTAGCAGGGAACAATGGGGAACGCTGAGGACACGGCCACAAAGGGCTGGCTGTGGTTAACCTCGCTCCAACCCCAGGAAATTCCAGCAAACCCTAAAACAAACCCCATGGCCACGACTGTTTGCTCCCCGGGGAAGCCGGGAATAGAATCCAGAGCTCCCGGGAAGGGAGGAGGGGACGGGGGTGGCCACTGGTTGTCCTGCTGTGGTTCCGTGTGGGATGAACTGGAGTCACAGGCAGGGAGAGGGGCGGGATTTTGGCACCGATCCGCCGTGGAAATGCAGAGGGGGAAAGTGCTGCATTCCACGGATCCATGGGGCTGTGAGAGGTGGTTGGAGCCTCCTGAGGGAGAATGAGCTCACCTGGAGCCACGGGTCAGTGATTCCCAAGGTTTTCCTGGCCCTACTCCTCGTCATTTGGGTGGGAGTCTCAGGCTGGAGCGGGATCCGTGTGGTGGGGAAAGTGGGAATGGCTCCAAAGTGAAAAACAGGAGGATTGGGCTGGGGACCTTGGGAAGGAATTCCTGCCTGGGCTGGAAATCCCAGATTTGCTGTGGCTGCCCCTGGATCCCTGGCAGTGCCCAAGACCAGGCTGGATCCACCTGGGACAGTGGGAGTTGTCCCTGCCATGGATGGAGTGGGAATGGGATGGGATTTAAGGTCTCTTCCCACCCAACCCATTCCATGATTCCATGATTCCGTGTGCTTCAGGCCAGTGATGATCTCTATCTGTGTCTCTTTATTCCAAACACAGAATCATGGAATTATTAAGCTTGGAGAGGGCCTCTGAGATGGTCACCACTATCCCACATCCTCAAGTGCCACATTCCCACATTTTTTGATCTCTTCCAGACATGGTGAGTCCATCACTTCCCTGGGATTGTTCCAATGCTGGAAAACCCATTTTCTGGGGGTGGAAAAAAAAAAATTAACAAAAAAATTCCCAATATCCAACCCTGAACCTCTCTGGGCTCAACTTGGGCCCACCTCCTCTCGTTCTGTCCTTGTTCCTAAGAGGAGAGGCTGGATCCTCAGGGATTTTGGATGACACCTGGAATGCTGGGAGCAGGGACCAGTGTGGCAAAAAGAAGGATCTAGGCTGGCTGGAGTTGACAAGAAAAGGAGGAGGCAGCAGGAATCATCTTTGCAGTGCAGGGATTTTGGAATGACCTCACCAGGTCCATAAAACTCACCTGGCTGGAGCAACTTGGGAGCTCGAGGCACTTCCAAATCCTTGGAAAAGGCTGAGTGTAGCCAGCTCAGCTGTTTTATGGGAAAACTGGAATTTTAAGCAGTCTGGATGCAGGGAAAGAAGGGAGTGGCCAAGGAATGATTCCTTAAAAAGAAGAGGATATTTTTTTTCCCCTGGCCACTGCCACCAAGTCACACCTGCTGCCATATCCTGGTGACGATTTTCCAGCCCTGCTGTCTCAAGGAATTATCAAGGGAACAACAACTTCTCCTCCCCACAAACTGAATTACACAAAGCAAATCCCTCTGGATCAGGAGATGTGGAACAGGACGAGCAGGTCCCAGCTGGATTTTGCTGAGCTTTTGGCTTCCAGGTGTCCCTTCCTCGCAGGTAAAGCTCCAGGTGAAACTGTCTCATTAGCAGCAGCTAATTAGGGCAGACCTGGGGCGCAATTAATTAATGTGGGGGATGAGCAACCTTGTTTTTAAAAGGATTTATTAAGAAAGAATAAACTTATTTACAGTTGTGTGGGGTTTTTTTTAAATCCAGGAGAGTTGAGTCAGGGATGGGGTGATGGCAGCAGCTGATGAAGGTAAGGATGGAGATTTTTGTGCTGTGTGAGGCTTTTTGTCCACAGAGAATTAAAAAGTTGAATAAACAATTGTTAATTTGCCTTTGAGAAAGTTGGAGGTTTTGCTGTAAGGTAAAAAGCACAAAGGGAATTTGGACTCCTGGAAAATTTGGGCTCTGCCCGCTTTTATTCCTTGTCAAAAAAGATTGAAATAGTCCTGGAACTTATTTTCTCTTGAGTGTTTCTCTGGAAAATATTGATTAAAACATTATGGAGTGACTCAGGAGGGGGCTGGTCCAGGATGGAGCTGCTTCTTAGGCTCAGATTAGCAGAGCTTGGCTTAGAGGTCATCAGGGTTCAGCTTCCCTGTGTGATTCACTGAGAGGGTTCCAAGCACCTCTTATCTCATGTGAGCTCCTATCACCGCCCTGTTTGTCGTTCCTGCCCTTTCCTCCTTGATGAAAACCTTCCAGGGGCTGGATAATGGTGGGATAATGGGATCCTGGAAAAACATTTCCTGCTGAACTCAGCTCCGCCAATAATTCCGCTTGGCTTGGGGCTTTCTCCCGCCTTAATCTTCGCTCTGAATCATCCCAGGAACTCCCTGATGTTTGGGATCTCCAAGGAGGTGGCCGGGGCTAATCTGGGAGTGAGGCAAAGTTCAGCTTTGTGAGTCACCCATTGTTCCCGAGGTCAGGATTAAGCCTGGCAGATGTCACTCGCCCCGGAGGTCCCTCGGGAGGTGACTCAGGGCTTCTTGTCTAAGCCCCACTTCAAAGGCAGCTCTGGCAACGTCCTGGGACCAGACACCACCAAACACCAAATGTGCAGCTCCAGCAAAACCAACCTCGGGGAGATTTTGGGATAAGCCGCAGCTTTGCAGCCTGCAGGATCCATTCAGGAGAAGTTCAGGCCTCTTCCCGTGCCCCCTGACCTCGGGCAGTGTTGGCAAGGGGTTTCTTCTGCCCCTCTTGGAATTTTGGGTGACCCAAAGTTCAGCATAACCGTGGCCTGATCACTGCCACGTAAAATTGTTGTCGTTGGGATAAAGGAGGGAATTGAGCTCCTTGGAGATTTCCTGGGAAAAGCTGGAGACATAAAATCGTGGAATGGTTTGGAAAAAACCTTAAATCTCATCTCATTCCAAACCCTTAAACTAAAAGCCTCCCACTATCCCAAGTGGATCCAAGCCCCAATGTCCAACCTGGCCTTGGGCACTGCCAGGGATCCAGGGGCAGCCACAGCAAATCTGGGAATCCCAGCCCAGGCAGGAATTCCTGCCCAAGATCCCAGCCCAGTCTCCCCTTTCCCAGTGGGAGCCATTCCCTATGTCCTGTCCCTCCAGGCCTTGTCCCAAATTCCAGCTCTCCTGGAGCCCCTGCAGGGACTCTGAGCATCCCCTGGAATTTTCCCTTCTCTAGGGGAACATTCCCAGCTCTCCCAGCCTGGCTCCAGAATCCTGGGATGATTTGGGTTGGGAGGTACCTTAAATCCAATCCCATTCCCACTCCATCCTTGACCAGGGACACTCCCACTGTCCCAGGTGGATCCAACCTGGCCTTGGACATTACCAGGGATCCAGGGGCAGCAAATCTGAATTTACCAAATCTCTTTTCATCTCGTGATGAGATCGAGACCACAGACATGGCTTGGCCTTGAGGCCTGAGGGTTCCATTTATTTCCTGCCACCACGGACGGGCACATCCATGGGCAGAACTTCCCAGGAACCCTTTGCTGTGGGGCCAGGACAAACAGTGGCAGGAGGTGACAAAGCACCCAGACACGTGCAGAGCGAGAAGGAGCTGCCTCCTGACTCATTCCCAGTGCCACCAGCCCAGGGTCAAAAGTTGAAGTGCTTTTCTCTTTTGTTCACCACCCCCACGGCCCAGGTGGGAGCGGGATTTTCGGGAATCTGGGATTCCTCCCTGGAAGCGAGGGCACCCCGGGAAGGCCGGGCTGCTTTGTTGTGCCTCCTGACTAAACCAACACGGCTGACAGCGATCCCTGCACGCCTCAGCAGCTCTGAAAGGCAGCAGGAGGCTGGGCCTTAATCCCTTGAGCCTTTCATCCCTTGGAAAAGCCGGATATTTTTCCTCTTGTCACGGTTGGAGTGAGCTGGAGGTTCCTCCTTGCCTGGGTGCAGCCCCACAGCTCCAGAATTCACAGCCTGAGGCTGTGTCTGTCCTGAGGGACACCTGAGCTGCCTCTTCCCTCTTGGATTGAGGAGCAGAGCTGGGATTTGTTATCCTGGTTCCATGCTGGACCATCCCTGCTGCATCCCAGCTGAAATCTTAATCACTCCTCAATGATCCCACTCACCCCCATGTGGTTTAGAGGAGTGAGACCTTTCAGGCTGCAGTTCCTGGATTAGGAAGGAGCAAAAAATCTTGGAATTCTGCAGTGGTTAAGGAGCCTGATATGTTATCCTGGTGTTGGACAATCCTTGCTGGATCCCTGTGGATTTTTCTCTCAAAATCCAGCTAAAATCTCCTGGTTGAGACCCCCCCAGCCCCACGTGGATTTACAGAAGCAAGATCTTTTTAGGCTGCAGTTCCTGGATTAGGAAGGAGGAAAAAATCTTGGAATTCTGCAGAGGTTAAGGAGCCTGATATGTTATCCTGGTGTTGGACAATCCCTGCTGGATCCCTGTGGTGTTTTCCCACAAAATCCAGCTAAAATTTTACTCCTCCTGGGTGACCCCACCCAGCTCCATGTGGCTTTAGAAGAGTGAGAACTTTTTGGGCTGCAGTTCCTGGATTGGGAAGGAGGAAAAGTCTTGGAATTCTAGAGGCCAAAGAACCAGGATCTGTTATTCTGATATTGAACAATCCCTGCTGGATCCCTGTGGATTTTTCCCTCAAAATCCAGCTAAAATCTCCTGATTGAGACCCCCCAACCCCATGTGGATTTACAGAAGCAAGATCTTTTTAGGCTGCAGTTCCTGGATTAGGAAGGAGCAAAAAATCTTGGAATTCTGCAGAGGTTAAGGAGCCTGATATGTTATCCTGGTGTTGAACAATCCCTGTAGTTTTTTCCCCACAAAATCCAGCTAAAATCTCCTGGTTGAGTCCCCCCAGCACCACATCACTTTAGGGGTGTGAAGACTTTTTGGGCTGCAGTTGCTGGATTAGGAAGGAGGAAAAGTCTTGGAACTTCCAGACTTCCATAATGATTCTGAGGATGTGGAACATCAGCACTTCCCACATTCCCATCTTTTCCCATCTTTTGCAGAACCTCTGGCAAGGAGCTCCAAGGTGAAGGAATCACAATTCCTTTCCACAACAGCCAGGCTCGAGCTGGTTTTGACCTGGAGGGTTTTAATTAATTAATGAAAAGCTTTAGACCTGGATTAAATGAGGGGGATCATTCCCAACTGGGATATGGACAGCCCCAAAGTCAGCACGAAGAGGAATTCCAGCAGGAGCCACCAGCTCAGGGAATTTTGTACTGTTTTTTGAGGAAAACTTTTCCCCTTCTCTTGTTTTTCCCTTTCCTCTCTCACTCCTTCCAAGCATCTCCCAGTGCTCAGAATTTTGGGAATTTTTCTCGGTGTCTTCCCTGCATTTCTCCTCTCCAGCCCAAGTGAGGAGCTGGATTTTGGAAGCGTCTCCTTGGTTATTTTCTTGACAGTTGACAAAATTCCCTTCTGCAGCCACGTTTTAGGGAGAAGGGAATACTTTTCACAAGCAGCTTATGGAAATTCTGGATTAATTATATTTACTCCTGTAATTAATGGACTCCTTCCATTTTTTAATGATTCCTGCCCATTCCAGTAAATGTGGAATATTAAACACTGAACAAGGAGCTTCGATGACTTCATGGCTGGGAAAATTCTGCTGTATTTTTATTTTTTCCCTTTTTGAAATGGAGAGTGAAGAGGAACCTTGAAACACCTTGAGAGGTTTCTGTGAAACCACCCCCATCACTTCACATTCCTGGCATTTTTCCTTGTGGAGAGGAGGGAATTGTGTCCAGGTAACGTCACCTCCTTCAGAGGTGGATTTGAAGTGCCCTGGAAAGAATCAGTTTTCCCTCTGAAAATATTTCTGGAATGACCTCACTTCTTATCTTGTGGGAATACAGAACTGTGCTTCTGGGATGCTGCACAGCAACAATTCCCAATCCTTCTCTGGGCTGCTGTTCTGGTTTGTTAATTCAAATTCAAAAATTCAAATTTTTTGTTAATTGAATTCAAAAATTCAAATTTTTTTGGTCAATGTATTAATTTATGTGGCAGGTTTAGTCTTGGTTAATTTTTTAGTGTATTTATTAGAATTATTATCAATTTTTTTATGTTGTGATTGTGAGACAGGATTAAGAGGAAAAAGTAAAGTAGGCTTAAATTTTAAAGGGTATAGAGAAAAAATTTATTAATAGAAATTAAAAGGGAAAAAATAAGAATTAGAATAAAATTTTTAGAATTTTTTTATATTGATAATGCATAGAGATAAATTAGGCTTTTTAAAATAGCTTTCATTTAGTTTATTTAGGGAGAGGAGGCTTTTTTTGTTGCTATGTTATGGAGATCTTCTATAAGAAAATAAGTTTTTTTTCTGGTTTTAATGTTATAGTGAATTAGTTGTTTGGGAGAATGGAAATTCTCCTTTGGAAAATTCCTGACTTCCACACTCAGAATCTGCTCTTTTCCCATTTCTTAGAGGTTTCTGCTTGGAATTCATGGATCACAGCATTGTAGCCTCCAAATCCTCAAAATAAATCATGTGGCTGGACCCAAAATGTGGGAGATGTCCAAAACATGGATGTGACCCTGGAATTCTTGAGACTGAGTAGGCTGAAAATGAGGAGGGGAAAATCAAGGTTCCCAATATTGTGATCCCGTCTAAACCAAAATTTTTCTTTTGGATTCCTGGAGTGGAGGAAATGCAGATTCAGGATCAGGTAACCAGGAGAATGTGGATGCTTCCGTGCCTTGGCTGGATAACCAAGGAACTCTTCAGTGGTTGAGAGGGGAAAAAAATAAAATTTTTTTCCCAACATCCCAAGAAATGAGGTGATCCCAGAAAATTCAGCCAGCCCAGTTTTGAATGGACTTCCTAATTAATGGGGAATTGGGAAGCAGATCCCAGTTTTGCACCAGTAAGAGGAGTTAGTGCAATAATGGGCATCTCACATCCAGCTGTTTTTAGGGATGTGGGAAACTGGAGCAGGAGCACCTATCCCAGTATTCCAGCACTTTAAAGGAGCTTGGAAAAAAGGAGGGAGAGGGGCAGGACACAGGGAATGGCTCCCACTGGGAAAGGGGAGATGGGGCTGGGATCTTGGGCAGGAATTCCTGCCTGGGCTGGGATTCCCAGATTTGCTGTGGCTGCCCCTGGATCCCAAGGTCAGGTTGGATTCACCTGGGACTGTGGGAGGGAAAACCCACTGGAATTTCAGATTCCCAAACCTTCCAGAGGTCAGGAAGAGTTTGGACATTCCCAAGCACAGAGTGGGAATTCTTGGATCTGTCCTGGCGCAGGACCTGGAGTCGGGCTTGGATCCTTGTGGGTGGCTTCCAGCTCAGGGTATCCTAGAATTCCATGGATTTTGTGATCACCACTCCTCCCAGAGCGTGTCTCCCTGGTTGGGATGGAATTTACCCGGTGGGATCTGCTGGGAGGGAGGTGGGGACACTGGGAATTCGAGCCAGAGCTCCAATCCCGCGTGGCAAAATTGGGGTGGGGAGGAATTTTGTCGGGACTTGTCAAGGCAGAACTGGGATCTCATCCCAAGCTCCTCGTGCCAGAATCCACCCTAAACAACTTGGGGAAAAAAAAAAGTGGGATGCTGCCTGATTTGCACCCTCATTCCCTGTGGATGAGAGAAGAGCTGGATCAGACACCTGGGAGGTTTCCTGGGTTAACCTGAAAAGTTCTGGGAGAAAAAGCTCAGGAAAGGCATGGAAAGGTCAAAGTTCAAGCTCTGCCTCACCTGAGCAGCTTCCTGCCAAATCCTGGGCTGTGCCAGGGTCACGCATTGAAGGATTTGGCTCCGGTTACTCAGGAAAGGTGGGGAAAGGGGGAGGAGACGAGGAGGGGAAGGAAGGGGAATAAACCTGCCTTGGCAAATATCCCTGGAATGCGCTGCCAGCTCCCTGACTCATCCTGCTGCTGGGGCTTGGGCTCCAGAGGCCTCTGTGCCTTCCCGTCGAGAGGGAACTGGTGCCATGGGGCCTCTTTGTGGCACTGGGACAAACTGTCCCTTTGTCACCAGCTCAAATCCTCCCCAAACCTGCCACCCCCCCAAAAATCCCTCACCTGTCACACCATGGTTTTCTTTTCCCTGCTCCAGGAGCCCTTCAGGAGTGGCTCCAGCAGGGATGGGGACCCCTCAAGGCTGGGGTGTGTCAGGTGAGCCCCAAATTTGGGATTAATTCAGTTTTGGGTCGGGGTCAGCTCTGGTGGCCTTGAGGTGGGGGAGGTGACACCTGGCACAGGTATCTGCAGAATTTGGGAATGGGCAGCATTTCTCATTCCCGGGTGTTTTCCTGTGAGGAGAGGTTTCATCTCTGAGCTGGCTGGGTGTGACCAGAGACCCCTCCAGAGCCCTCGGTGACATTCCCAGCCCAGTTGGAGGGTGGAGACCCAGGAAAAAGGTGGGATCAGGACTGGTGAGCAGAACTGGATGCCAGGAATTGATGGTGCCTCTGGAGGAGATTCCAAAGAGGGAAGGGATTCTGGGAGCTGCAAATCCCTCACCTGCTCCCAAACCCTCCAGGAAATCCAGGGCTCTGTCCCAGCTGGGTTTGGGGACAGTGCAACCACCCTGAGCCAAATTCCAGCTTTTTTAGAGTCCTTTCCTCCCTCCCTGCTGTTTGTTCCACAGGAGAAATCCCAGGAAAAGGTGAGATCAGGATTGGATACCAGGAATTGATGGAGGGAAGGGATTCCAGGAGCTGCTGGAGACAGGCTGGGATGGAGCTGTAGATCCATCACCTGCTCCCAAATCCTCCAGGAACTCCATTCCTCTCCTCAGGATGTCTCCACGAGGAAATCTTTCCCTGTTTCCCACCTCTGGCTGCCAGGGAAATATTTGTGCAGAATTCCAGGAGCATCAATCCCATCTCAGGATCTCCAAAATCTCTCACTGTGGTTCCTTGCCAGTTGCCCCAGCTCCAGGCCTGGAGCTCAGCTGGGAATTTCCTGCAGGATTCTCTGAGAATTCTCCATGGAATAACGACAAACACCTCAGGATGTGATTGATGGGGTTGGGGTCTGTCCCTGCCCTCCACAGCTGGAAAGGAATCTAGGAATTTTTTGGAATTGGTGGTGCTTGCACGTGGCCAAAGTGTCTCTGGTGGTGGCCAGAATTCCTGAGTAGCCAAAATGGGATCTAAAAGTTTCCTTCAGCAAGCTCCCAACAGGACAGAGAGAAGCACTGAGGACACAATTCCTGGCTTATATCCAGGTGAGTTTTCTTTCCCTGTCCTTCCAGCATGAAGCCAAGCAGGAAAAAGCCATGAAACACCACCAAGGGCTGCTAATTTCAGGGATGGCACCTCGGGTTTAGGGAATCCCCGAGCAGGAGATAACTGGGAATGTTTTGGGATGGAATCTCAGCGTGGATCTTGGAGAAGGGAGAATTCCAGGGAGAGCTCAGAGCTCCAGGAGAGCTGGAGAGAGACTGGGGACAAGGCATGGAGGGACAGGACACAGGGAATGGCTCCCACTGGGAAAGTGAAATTTCAATGGAATATTGGGAAGGAATTCTGATGGGCTTCAAGGAGAATTTCCTGAGCTGATTCCTCCAGGATCAGCTCAGCTGCTCTCTGCTCCCTGAGGATTTTTATTCCCAGGGATATCTTCTTCCCTTGCAATGCCAAGCCAGGCTCCTTCCTGCTCCTTCCCACCTCTTGCTCAAAGAAAAAAAGCCCAAATCAACATTTCCATAGCCCAGAAGTTCTTCTTCTTCCTTGCTCCAGGTCACGGAGCAGCTTTTCCTCAGCTGGGTCTTCTGGTCCTGGATCCCATTTCCCTGGGAATGTTGAGCCAGTGGGATCGTGCCAGCAGTTCCTCTTGGGGCTGTGCAAATCCCAAATTTCTTGTGGTTGGCCCACAATGTTCACTGGGAAATGGGGTCAACTTTAAGCTCAGTCTGCTTATACTCAAAGTTTAGCCCCAAAAATTCTGTTTCAAGTAGAAGCATTGGAATAAAAAAATATGCAAAAAAAAACTAAACAAACCCCAATTCCTTAAAATATTTTCAGGCTTTGGGTGGAAAATATTCCCTGAGTTTGCAAATATTTTTGGTGGGCCCAAAACCCAGAATTTTTGAAAGATTTTTTTCCCCTCAGTGAATGAATTATTCATCCCAAATCTCCTGTGCTGTGTCAGGATCCAGCTCCTGGTGCTGACCCGAGCTGGGGGCGTCTGAATTTCCTTAAATCCCCTCCTCCTGTGCAGACACTGTTTATCCCAGGAAAGCTGAAAATGCTCGGAATCCTCACCCACCTCGGCCACGTTTGAACCCAATCCCTGAATATTTTGGCTCCTGATATTTGCTCAAGGAATAACTGAAGGACCCAGAGCTTCTCTTGTGGTTTTCTCCCGTGGCAGTGTGAATTTCCTCTCCTTTTGCCCGAGCTGCCTCTGGAAACCCCAGAATGATCCAGGACCTTTTCCTAACTGCTCAGGAATGTTGATGTAGGAAGGACTGGAGCTTTCGAGGCAGATCCTAAACCTTGAGTTCCTTTTTCTGATCTTTTCAACTTGGATTAATTCCCCTGCTCAGCCTCGGGATGACCCCCGGGTTTTTACATCTGTATGGGCCACGATTTTTTTTTTTGTTTTATTTTGTTTTGGTTTTGGGATGAAGTTCACCCATCCATGGAATTCTGGGATTTTTCTGTTTAGGAATTGTTTTAAACTCAGGTTGTGCTCTTTGCCATGGAGAGTGTTGAGTTGTTAAATCTCTTCCTTTTGGGATTTTGGGGTTTTTATCAACGAAATGTCTTTAGTTTTTGGGAATTTTAACTCCCACGTGATGATGTGTGTGCGTTTACCTTGGAAAACATCTCATGGATGCTTTGGGAAAACGTGAGAGATTGGAGGAGAAAGTTTTGGGATGGCTCACAGCCCCTCTGTGCTTGGAACTGGAAATTCCAAACATGGAATCATGGAATGGTTTGCATTGGAATCTCCACCTTGTGTGTGTTCTTTTTATCTCCAATCCCACAACAGGAATAATTTGATTTATTTTCTTCAGAAAAACCCTGACAAATTTGGAATATTTTGATTTGAAATCCTCTGGTTTGAGATTTATTTTGATTTTTAAATTGGTCACTTTTTTCCTGCCCTTTATTCCGAGTCTAAATATAATTCCTAACCTCTCCAATTTCTTCAGATTATTCCAGAATATGTCAGGAATAAGATAAACATTCCTATAATTTTAATATTTCCAAGAAAAAACTAAAATAATTTAATCTTAAAATCTCCCAAAACTGAGAGAAAAATAAACCCACGTCCTTCCCTTGGGAAATCCCATTTGCTGTTCCCTCCAATATTAGGAGCACCTAAAAAAACCCCACCCCTCATCCCAATCCATAAATCAGAGGGAGTCAACTCTATTTTGGGAGAGAATTGGATTTTTCTGTGGAAAACCTTGGATTTAGCAAAAAATAAAAAATCCCCTCCAGAATATGGCCTTGGTTTTCTCCAGGCTCTTTTTATTTTTCTTGAGGTGAGGCTTGGAGCCAGTTTATCTTTCCTTAGGATGGAGGAAAGGGATTGTAGGATTAGGATTGGGATTATGATTGGTATTGGGATTAAGATTTGAGTTGAGGTTGAGGTTGGGATCAGGATTGGGATTAAGATTTGAGTTGAGGTTGAGTTTGGGACGAGGATTGGGATTAAGATTTTAAGATTTTGGGCTCTGGAGGTGCTCAGTTCCTCTCTGCTTGTGAGACCAGCCCTGAAGGGAGTGGGATTGGGATTGGGATTGGGATTGGGAATGGGATTGGGAATGGGATTGGGATTGGGATCCCTCTGGAGCTAGGCACTCCTCAGGGCTGCTCCCAGCACCTCTCCCAGCTGGATCAGCTTCACCAGCTTGGAGGGGGAGACTTTTTTTCCTTCCCATCTCCTGGAGCTGCCAACCAGGAGGGAAAATCAGGAGGAGAATGGGAGGGGGGAGCTCTTCCCTAACCAATTCCACCTGTTCCGTGCTCCCAGACCCGCTCCAATTTCTGCCCAGCTGGATTTTTACTTTCCACTCTGCCTCAGAGGCTCCTCCAAGAATTAAATTCCTTTCCAGCCTCCTCCTTGCAGCGGGAGCAGCTGATTAGTGGCTGCCCCTATTTAATTTTTCCTATCTGGACTAATTATTCCTCCTTGATGGTCCATTTATCGGGCTCGTTTCCCTTCTTTTTTTTTTTTTTTTTTTGCTCTGGGATGCTTTTCCAAGGAAGGGAGGAAGGGTAAATAAAAACCAGACAAGCCAAGGAGATGCAATTCCATCCTCGTTGTTCCTTATTTCAATGAATTCTAAATTCTCGGGCCACCACTTTCTAAAAGGAGCCAATCTGCCCTAAATTCCAGTGGGATTTTTTCCCTTTTTTTTTTGGTCATTCCATTTTTTTTTTTTTTTTTCATAGGTGGGACTTGAGCGTTACCTGGCCTGAATTCCAGAGTTTTACTGGCTCTGCTGGAATGTCTGACCCCACGGATTTATCACAGTCCTGTTGTGTTCCCAAAGCCTCAAACTCACCGGGTAAGAACTCTGATAAATAGAAATAGAAAATAAAGTCTCTGTTGGGGAATTCCCACCTGGAGAGCAGCATGTTATCCAGAATGGACGGATGCTTTTCCCTCTCCCTTGCCAAGGTGTATCCAGGTACTGAACCACCCAAAAAACCTCTTTTTGCCTTAACATTTTGTAACTTTATGGGAAAATGTGTCCAAAGTGGAAGATTTTGCACCCAGGAATTGAGGGGTGGCTCTGGGATTGAATTTAACGTCATGGCGTCCTGCTTGGGAAAAATCCACATAAAAATGGATCTGTTCCTTCCCAGGTAAGTCTGGCTCAGCAAAGCTGAGGTTTCCAGGTGTTTCCCTGTGTTGTGAGGAGCCAGACTCATGGAAAACGTTGTGGAATCATAACCCTGCACACTCTTGGTTCCTCTGACCTGGAGCAGGGATCCCAACATTTAATGAAGCAAAAGCCGTTTTCCATTATCCACAATATCTTCCAATTTCATGGCTCCTTGGAATCCCCTTGGCAAAATCCAGGAATTTTTCATGGATCATCCGTGCTGTGAACTCCCCAACCTTGGAAGTGTGCAAAGCCAGGTTGGATGGGGCTTGGAGCAACCTGGGATGCAAATCCTGTGGCAACAGCATTGGAATTCACAGCAGTAATTCCTCTGTCTCCAGGAATTTAAGGAATAAACTGGGTGGACGTGGATTATCCCTGGAACAGGAACACAACCTGAATTTCAGGGAATCTTGGAGGAGATGCAGATCCTTTGGAAATAAAAAGAATTCCTTTGGATTTCTTCCTTGGTCTGCAGAAGTTTTGGAATCTGTAGAGCAGGAGTGTAAGACCAGGAGTCCTGCTCAGCTTGGAGAACCCAAAATTCCCAAAGGGATGGGTGGGAATGGTTTCCATTGGGACGTTCCAGGCTGGCCCTCGTAGCTGGAGCTCTTCATCCATGTCCCACACGAAGCCATGGCTGCTTCCCTGGAAACAGGGAAGAGTCTGGAATCATGGATCCACATAATGGGACTCAGCCTGAACCTTCCTGAAAAAAAAGAGCCGACTTTTTTGTTTAGCCATTAAAAAGGGGGGGAAAAAAATATCCAAGGAGCTGTTTTGTTCCGGAAACTTCTGGGCACATTAAGCGAAACCAGATCCCGGAGGGTGGGGGGAGAGAGGGATGCAGGAAAGCAATCAAATCCTACTGGAGGAATTCCTCCTTTCTGGAAGAACATAAACCAGGAGCAGAATGTAAACAAGCCTCCATATGTCCCTTGTAAATCAGGAGCAACGGGAATGAATTCCCAGCAGGAACAGGACATCGGGAATGTTTGGCCGGGGGACTCCTTTTGAGGTTTTGTTCTTCTTGATGGATTTAATTTGGAATTTGTCCTTCTTTTCTCTCCTCTTCCTGCTCCCCGAGGATGAACCGTGAGCTGAACTCTCCCAAGAGATGCATGTAATAATTCCTATGGATTAATTAGGCAGGGCTGGAGCAGAGGGATTAACGAGGGCTGATAATGGTCCCTCGATCAGGAGATGGTTGGGAAGAGGCTGGATTCTCTTCCTGGGTCCATTGGTCACCTGTGCTGGTCCTTGTTTGAGCTGGGAAGTTTATTCCTGGTTTATTTAGATTCCAAGGAGCAGCATGTGTTGATGATCCATCTTTAAACTCTCCTTGGAATACATTTTCCTTGGAAAAAGACATTAAAAGGCTCAAAGCAAATCTCTTTATCCTGGAGAAGAGCTCCTTTCCCTCCAAATCCTTTTTCTAACCTAGGGGGGAAAAATTCGGGCACAGGACTTCTAAAATCAATGATTTCAGAACGGGATTTGGTTGGAAAGGACCTTAGAGATGGTTCCAGCCCCTTCCATGGGCAGGGAATCTTCCACTATCCCAGGATGTTCCAACCCCTGCCCAGCCTGGCCTTGGACACTTCCAGGGATGGGAAATCCACAACATCTCTGGGCATCCTGTGCCAGGTTAGTTGAAAACTGACAGAGAATCCATGGATTTTGTGGTGCAAAGAGGATTCCAAGGGATAGGAGGGGCCAAAAATCTCCACCTGCTTCTTCCCAGCCACAGGGCTGTAAGAAGCTGGATATGAGCTTGGAGCTGAATCCTGGGAATCAGGATGGGCTTGGCTGCCAGTTGGATCTATCCAAGATAGAGGCTTTTTCCTAAGGGTGATTACAGGAAACTTCCAGAAATTTCTGCCATTTTTCTCCTTCCGTATGATATCAGAAAATTTCCATTAAAATTTCCACTCTTTCTCTCCTTTCCTTCTGTTTGTTTCCACGTTGTGAGATCCCAGACAGACCTGTTTATTCCAGGATATTCCTTTATCTGTGAGCACAGCTGGGCCGAGATCTCTGCTGAAAATGCAAATTAATAATCTGGATTCTTTTGATGTCCACAAAGGGCAAACCAAACATTTAAACACATCCTAAAGATTGAGGCTGGAGGAAAAAATCCCTTTTTTCCATGTTGGAAGGAACAAAGGCCTTTCCTGGTTTGTTATTGCTGGGAAAATGAGGGATCCAAGGGGCAAACCCAACCTCTGGAAAATTCCGGGACTTCACCTCATCCCCATTCCACAGCCATCTCCAGGAGAGTTCAGCTGGGGAACAAGGCTCATTTCCATAGTTCTGTCTCTCCCTTTAAAAACCAGACATTTGTAATAATTTATAAAAATCACAATTAGGGCAATTAACACGCAGCCTTTCCAGTATCAGGGAGCTGATTCCAGCCTGGAATCCTCCCCTGTACCTCTCCAGTTTGGGATCACTCCATGCTCAAGGTGAATCTTCAACTTCCAGTGGATTTGTAGAGACTTTCTGCCGGCCCTGCCTGCCCTTCTCACGCCAGCTCCGATCCCCGGTGTTCCTGACGGGAATGTTGAAAGGTTGGGGAAGTGGGGTCGGGAGCAGCTCCTGTGGAGCCTCAAAGGTCGATTTTCCCTCCTGGGCTGCTGGAGTGTGACAGGCTGTGGGTGAAATCCGAGAGCAGCCTCCTGCTGCTCTGGATGAGAGGTTTGAACAGCAGGGAGGAAGGAAATCGGGATTTTCCTTGCTCATCACCTGGGGATTGCTCCAGAGCCTGTGGAAGCAGCTTTGGTCTTGTCCATGCTGTGGCACTGACCTGACCTGGGAGAATCTGGGAGATGTGGATTTGCAGCCCAGCTGGGGCCAGTGGGAGCCAGGGGAGGATTGCTCTATTCATGGAATTGTTGAGGTTGGAAAATCCCTCCAGGATCATCCAGTCCAAGCTGGGCCCGATCCCCACCTTGGCACTGAGTGCCACATCCAGGAATTCCTTGGACACCTCCAGGGATGGGGATTCCAAACCTCCCTGGGCACTTCCAGTTCCTGACTGCCCTTTCCATGAGGAAATTCCTGCTGGTGTCCAACCTGAGCCTCCCCTGGCCCAGCCTGAGGCTGTTCCCTCTTTTCCTGTTATTCCCTGGGATCAGATCCCAAATCCCACCTGGCTCCAAACCTTCAGGGAGTTGTGCAGAGCCACAAAGTCCCCCCTGAGCCTCCTTTTCTCCAGCTGAGCCCCTTCCCAGCTCCCTCAGGAATTCTCCAGCCCCTTCCCAGCTCCCTCAGGAATTCTCCAGCCCTTTCCCAGCTCTGTGCCCTTCCCTGGACATGCTCCAGCCCCTCCATGTCCCACCTGGGCTGTGCAGGAGCTCGGGAAGGATCTCCCAGCTCCCTGTCCAAGCCAGCAGTGCCCAAGCTTTTGTCCACACCTGGAAGTGGGTCTGTCCCATGGAAATCCCCTCCAGCAGCACGGGAGGAATTCCAGACCCTTGGAAAAGGTCAAAGTGTGCGAACAAGCTAGGTGGGTTGTGCTGTGATTTTCCAGCTTCCTGAGGAACAAATCCCCAATTCTAGGGTCACAACCTATCCCTGGATGTATCCTGGCTCCAAAGTGGGATTTCCCTTGAGCCAGGACACAACTCCAAGAGCCTGGAGCACCCTCTGGCTTTGCTGCTTGGGCAGCTCCGTGCACAACTTCCAGGTTTTCCAGAGCATGGATCAGCTCTGCTGTCGGGCCTGTGTTAATCCTGTCCCTGCTAAGCCAGGCCTGGAAAAGCCAGGAATTGTGGTTCTGAGGCAGAGGAGCCACCTGGATTGGGGCCAGCTGGAGGCTGGAAGGTGTCCAGGTGCCTCATCCTGGAGGGAATAAACCCTCCTGAGCTCCTCAGCAGCCTCAGGATCATGGGATCAGGATGGAGCTAGACCTGACTCTGGGTTTGTCCCGGGCTGGGCTTCATGGAAGTGGCTTCCCCAGGGAATTTCCTGTTTGTTCCTTCAAGGAGGCATCTTCCCACAAGGAACATCCCATCCCAGCACATTTAGGAGCTGATGGGATGATCCCATTGTTTGGTTTTCTTTCCTTAATTAAAACACACAAGTTGAGGCCAAAAAAAAAAAAGTGGAAAAAAATCAAGTAAATGATCCAGAATCCATTTGTTTTATTTTACTCCACTGTCTTCTGGAACAATCTCCAGGGAAATAAAGGAAGCTCCAAAAAAAGAGGAACAATGTCCATGTGGAGGCCGTGAGTTCCCGTAAATGGACTTTGGAAGGAGAGGAAGGGAAAGAAAAAAGGGATTGAGCTCCTGATAAATGAGGGCTGGGATTGGGAAGGCCAGAGATGCTCAGCAGGGAGCTCCCCCTCTGTGGGAGTGGGAGGGGGGGAAAATGAGGATTTTGGAAGGTGCCTGCCCTCAGCTCCTGGCAGGAAAGGGGAACGGGTGTGGCCACATGGGGAGAGCCGTGGAAAACAGGCCGGGAGCGTTAGGGATGTGGAATTTGAAGGGCTTCACGTGGTTTGTGGTGTCCTGCCCAATCCAGGGGTTGGGAGAGGAGGGAATTCTCCTTCTGGAAGTGGAAAGGGTCCTGGCTTGGTGTGGGAGGCAGAATCCTGCTCTGCCATCCCCTTTCCTGCAGAAGGCATCTCTCACATCTCTCATCCCACGTTTGTGGCAGAGAATCCCCAGCCCTTCCCAGTCTCAGCAGTGTGGCTGTGGCTCCCACCATTCCTGCAGCATTCCAAGGAGAGGAAATCAGTTCAATGGCTCCGCTTCCCTTTCTCACCATTCCCACCTCTGCACCCTCCCCACTTCCCTCTGCTCATTCCCAAGGGTGGGAGTGATCTGGGAGAGCTCCTCACCTTGTGTGGCACCTTCTGCTTGCCCCTTGTCCAGGGAGATTGGGCCAATTCCTCTGGATTTTCCAAGGGAATGAGGGAGTCTGGAATTCCTGGCCTGCAGCTCCCAGTGCTTTCCTACATGTGCTTGACCCTTTGTCCAGGAGTTGCTCCCCTGGGATTTGTGAAGAGCTTTGGGGATGCTCAGCCCTGTCCCATCTGAGCCTCAACTATTTCTAATTTCTAAAATTCATAATTTAATAAGTTTCAATTTATCATTTATAATTTATCATTTAGTTTTCATTTTGTAGCATCTATTTTATTTATTCATATTATAATTTTTAGGTTTTATTTTCATTATTTATTATTGATATTCTATTTAACTTATATTTTAAAATTTTATTATTTATTATTTTATTATTTCTATTATTTATTTTATTTTTATGTTATTTTTATTATTTTTATATATTATTTCTTTTATTTTAAATTTTAGTTTTATTCTACTACGTATTTCTATTATTTATTCTTATTATTTATTATTTTATTAGGTATTATTTATTTACCTCACATAATTTCTTTTTCATTAATTAACTATTTTAAAGGATTTGCTGACTACAAACATTAAAAATACAGAATGATTTGGGTTTGAAGGGACCCAAAGGATCATCTCCTTACAATTCCCTACCTTGGGCACGGAACTTTCTACTAAAAAAAAAGTCTGAGGAAAAGGCTTAAAATAAGGATTTATCAAAGGAAATGGGGAAAGTTGGGAAAGAGGGGCTAGATTTGGGATTCTTTTAATTTGTTTTTACTTTTAACTTGTCTTGGAGCCTCAAAAATCCTCAACAAAATCCCTGATTTCTTTGGGAAAAAGAAATTGAGGAAACAAAGCAGTTCAGGGCAATTTCTGATTCCAAATTCCAATATTTGGAGACAAATCCCTCTCTGTTTTTTGCCCTAATCAGGAATCCCAAAAATCCAAGATTTGGAGACAAATCCTTCCCTGTTTTTTGCCCTAATGAGGAATCCCAAAAATCTGAGATTTGGAAACAAATCCCTCCATTTTTTTGCTCTAATGAGGAATCCCAAAAATCCAAGATTTGGAGAAAAAATCCCTCCCTATTTTTTGCCCTAATCAGGAATCCCACAGCAGAGAAAAGATGTTTGGTCAAGGCTTGGTTCGGAAAAAACAAACAAATCCCAAAAATTCCATAAAAGTTTCGTTTTCCAGGAGCTCCTAACGAGCAGAAAATGAGCAGAACGAGTCGATCTCATCAAGCTGCAGGACTGGTCGCCGGAGGAAAATGAGGAAAGGAGGGATGAGAGGAGTATGGGATGACTGGGATTGTTCCAGGAAGCACTGGGAGATGGCAGCTCCCGATCCAGCTGGGGCACAGAGGGAAGGACACGGAGCAGAGCGAGGCAAAACAACCCCAAGCACCGCCCCTGTTTTGTTTCCCATTATTGCTCTAATTCCAGGCTAATTGGAAACGGCCTGGATGTGTTTAGGAACACGAGGAACATCTGGATCTCGTTGGAAGAGCTCCGCTTTTCCGAGTGGCGCCTTCCATCTTCATCCCAGGCCAAAGATTCCCACATCACGACTTGTCCTCTTTCTTTCTCTCCCTTTTTTTTTTTTTTTTTTTGTTTTTTTTTCCCTTTCCTTTCCAGCAAATGGGAGGTTGAACTTTCGACTCCGTGGAAAACAGTTGGAGAGAAACCCTGAGAAATCCCAGGAGAGCTATTGAGCCTTTCTTCCCATTATCCCGCTTGATTCCTTGCTGCTTCTCGGCTCTTTGAATCCAGCCTGGAGCTGTTTCATGCTGGTGGCACAAAGGGAAAAATGGAAAGGCACAAGAGGAGGGGGGAGGAAATTGGAGAAAAAAAAAAATAGGGAAGAAGAGTTTGTGAGGTCAGACGTGGAGAAACAAAGACAATTCCATGGAAAAGCATCCTTGAGCTGGGCCAGGAGTTGAGCTTTGCCAGAGGGATGGATCCACACAGATATTCTGTGATTTTCTGTCCTGGTCCCAGCTCCTTCGGGAAGTTCTCCTGCAGACCCAGAGTTATCCCAGGTCATGGAAAGGCTCTTCTTGGGGGTGTTCTGCCGGGATTCCCAAGGATTTTCCTCTGTCTTCCTCCATGGTTCTTTCCTCACATTCCGAAAGGCAAAACCGTCGGATTTCTCCCTCATGCAAGGAAGCCGAGGATGGTTTTGCTGGGAGAACCAAGTCCTGGGCGGGTGGTTGGGAATCCCACTTGAGGGTGGAAGCCAAAGAAAGCCATTTCTGGGATCAGGACACATTCCCAGATTCCTGCTTTTCCTCCCTCTTCCTAAGGCTTATCTTCAGGAGTTCTGGCTTTCCCAAATGGAACAGCCAGGAAAGAGCCTGGAATCCAAGGAAGGAGCACGGGATCCAAGGAAGGAGCCTGGGATCCAAGGAAGGAGCACGGGATCCAAGGAAGGAGCACGGGATCCAAGGAAGGAGCCCGGGATCCAAGGGAGGAGAACGGGATCCAAGGAAGGAGCTGGGATCCAAGGAAGGAGCCGGGATCCAAGGAAGGAGCCCGGGATCCAAGGAAGGAGCACGGGATCCAAGGAAGGAGCACGGGATCCAAGGAAGGAGCTGGGATCCAAGGAAGGAGCCTGGGATCCAAGGAAGGAGCCTGGATCCAAGGAAGGAGCCTGGGATCCAAGGAAGGAGCTGGGATCCAAGGAAGGAGCCTGGGATCCAAGGGAGGAGCACGGGATCCAAGGAAGGAGCCTGGGATCCAAGGGAGGAGCTGGGGATCCAAGGGAGGAGCACGGGATCCAAGGAAGGAGCCTGGGATCCAAGGAAGGAGCACGGGATCCAAGGAAGGAGCCTGGGATCCAAGGGAGGAGCTGGGATCCAAGGGAGGAGCACGGGATCCAAGGGAGGAGCCTGGGATCCAAGGAAGGAGCCTGGGATCCAAGGAAGGAGCCCGGGATCCAAGGAAGGAACCTGGGATCCAAGGAAGGAGCCTGGGATCCAAGGAAGGAGCCCGGGATCCAAGGAAGGAACCTGGGATCCAAGGAAGGAGCCTGGAATCCAAGGAAGGAGCCCGGGATCCAAGGAATGAGCCTGGAATCCAAGGAATGAGCCCGGGATCCAAGGAAGGAGCCTGGGATCCAAGATCTCCATGTGGACTAAACCAAAAGGCAAATCCAGATTTTTTCTCCTGGACCCGTGTCTCCCATTCTCCTTTGGGTTTGGCAAGCTGTGGGATTGTCTCCCATTGGAAATTCTGGAGGAGAGAGAAGACAATGAAGGGATTGTGGGAATCTCAGCTGGGAGATGAGCAGAAAACTTGTAATTTCCCTCCCTCTGGAGAAGAGGAGCTCTTAGGAAGAGTGAGAAAAGCTGGGAATGTGTCTGATCCCAGAAATGGCTTTTGTTTGGCTCCCACCTGCAAGTGGGATTCCCAACCACCCGCCCAGGGCTTGGTTCTCCCAGCAAAACCATCCTCAGCTTCCTTGGATGATGGAGAAATCCCACAGCTCTGCCTTTGGAATGTGAGGAAAGGCAACCACGAGGAGATGGAGGAAAATCCTCGGGAATCCCGGCAGAAACCGCCAAGGAGAGCCCTTCCCATGACCTGGGATAACTCTGGGCCTGCAGGAGAACTCCCTAAAAGGAGCTGGGACTGGGATGGAAAATCATGGAATGCTTGAGGTGGGAAAAGACCTCCAAGGTCACCAAGTCCAACCACCACTCCGTGTCCCCAAGTCCCCCATCCCCTTGTCCCCCTCCAAGGGTTCTGCTGGAGGTGGGAATTGGAAGAATTCCAACATTAAGGGAAATACAGGGAATAGATAAAATTGAGGATCTGCTTCTCCAGAAGAGCTCCACAAGAAATCAGCTTGGATAAGGAAATCCAAGATAAAAAGTCGTTAGTGGAATTATCTTGCCATTAATTAATGCCATTTTAATAAGAATTGAGTATTTTGGTTAATTTTTAATTAAAATCCTTGAGAGTTTTTTCCTTCCTGATTTTGCCCTTTTTTTTCTCAAAAAGAAAAGGATAAAATAATTTAATTTAAATAAAATTTCAATAGCTCAATTTTTATATAATTCCATAGCATTTTATTATATATCTTTATGTTTATATATATTTATGTTTTATAATTGCAATTATATTTATAATTATTTGTAGTTACAATGCTTTATTTCTAATTATAATTTATTTATAATTTATTTATAATTATCACTTATAATTATTCTATTTATAATTTTGTTATATTCATATAAATATAACGTTTTTATAGAGACACTTCATATTTTATAAAGCTAAAATTTATATAACAATTTATTATTAATTAAATTAATGTTAAATAATATTATCTTATTATTGTGTATTATTATAATATATAATTATTTATATTATGTTATTATAATTATTATATTATTATTTTAATTATTATTAACAATATTATAATTATTATAATAATATTATTATTAATAATAGCTTATTATTGGTTTATTTATTAAAGTTTTCAGGGAAAAAAGAAGGATTGACTTAGCTGGTCTTGGCTTGGCTTCCTTTTGACTTGTGGGAAATGTTTATTCCTGGACAAATTCATGGAATTCTGGAAGAAACCTGCAAGTGATGGATGAAGAATTTCCCCCAGGTGATGCTGTGTTGTAGGGAACGCTGATCATTCCCAAAGCATGGATTGATGGAATTTCCAAGGCTGGAGAAAGCCTCAGGACCCGCAGGGCTATGAGGAGATGGGAGTGGAGCAGAGATCCCAATTTTCCTCCAGCTTCTCCCAAAGGCATTCCTGGGAAAAGCAGCCTGGCGGGAATCAGCTCCTCCCACCAGCCCAAAGGATTCTTCTGGATGTTCCCACAGCAGGATCCAAAGGGACCCAGATCGAGGGAATGCTTCAGCTCCTCACCCCTGGGATTTATCCAAGAGCCTGATGCTCCACATTCCCATTTCCCCAGGACCTTCTCCTGTTTTCCCTTGGAAGCAGAACAAACCCGACGCCTTTGGAAACCGCCGGGAATTTTTCTCTCCAAAAATAGAGTTCAAGGGATTCCTCTGTTATTTTATGGGATTTTAATGATATTTTATTATATTTATGTTGTTTCTCTCTGTGTTATGGAAGGTGCTCCTGGCATCCCATAATGCCCTGGAATCCTTCCAAAATCCCGTTTTTATTTTATTTTCCCCAAATTCTTCCAAGCAGCTGCCTCCGAGAATCCCTTCCCCTCCTTCCTGGATCAAAGGAGCTCCTGTTTTTATAGTAATTAAGGTGCTTCATTACTGATTAATTGCAACACAAACAGGGCAGGCTTTCATCTCCAAAGGGAGATTTGCCCGGGATGGTTGGAAAAGGCAAACAAAAGGAAATCAGAGAATACTTCCATGACTCAATCACAGAAAATTATCAAAATTATTCCTCCAGAATTACAATAACACAAATAAAGCCATGCCCAAAAAAATATAAAATACTATCCCGGTGTTTTTTCCTTATTTTCTGAAATTCATCTACTCCTGATTGTTTCCCTGGAATCTCTACGCATCAATGAGGAAACTCTGAAGTTGTGGCGTGTCCAGAAAAGTTAGGAATTCTTTTGGCAGAGGTTTTCCAAGCATCTTTTTTGGGGCTTCCTGCCTAAAAAATGGTGCTGAGAGGTGCCCTAAGCCAGCTGTTCCCAGGAAAAATTCCAACTGTTTCATCTTCCTGTTGCCCCTTGAATAGCAAATTCTGTCCCAAAAATCATGGACCACTCCACTGGGCACTTTTATGGAATAAGTCAGGGAAAAGAGAAATGTTAAAGGCTTTTTTTTTTTTTTTTTTTTTTTTTTTTTTTTAAGAGCTTGGATATGGAATGTTGGGATAAGTGGGAATCACTGGGGTGAGCATCTCTTGGAGTATCCAGAGCCAAGCCAGGACTGTCCCTGGGACAGTCTGGGACAAGCCCTGCCCTTAATACTGAGTCTGACCATGGATCAGTTTGCTGGGCTGGGCTTTTTGAGTCTCTCCTAAATCTTCCAGTGACAGATTCCCAGTGTTCCCATCCCTGTGGGATACAGGAGTCAACCAATCCAGGGGCATCCTGGAGCTTCCCGGGAGCACCCAAGGTCCTAAGACGCTGCTTCCCTTAAAATTATGGAATGGGTAAGGTGGGAAGGGACCTCAAAGATGTTCCACAGGCAGGGACAACCCTCTGGAATGTGTGGGATCCCAAGTTTTGAAGATCAGGATTAGGATCAGGCCCTGGTATGGGTATTCCCAGAGCTGTGGCTGGAAGTGTCCAAGGCTGGGCAGGGCTTGGAGCAACATGGGATGGTGGAAGGTTGGAGTTGGATCCATTTGGATCCCAACCCAAACCATTCCATAATTCCGTGATTCGGTGGCCATAAATTATCAGATAAATCCCCAAGAGAGCGGTGGATAAAACACTTTTCACCATGGACTGATTTTTCCTGGAGAAGCAGCTGGAGCCCAGAGTGATCTTCAGTGTCTTCTGTGACCTGGAGTCTCCACGAGGAAGTGACTCTGACCTCTGGAATGTGGGAGAGCATTCCAGCTGAACCAGAATCCAACTTTGTCACCTCTAGTTCTCCACGGTGTCCTAAAGGCCAGACTGGATTTAACCCCTCCAGCATTTCCAGAAGGTTCTGGAACACCCCAGGAGCCTCATCCACCTCCCAGATTCAAACATCTCACAGATTAAAAAACTTCCCTCCCTCCCCTTCAACTCCGGATGCAATTCCGGCTCAGCGGAGCAACCAGCTGGCTCCTGGAGCTTCCACCTGGCCAGGACCTGCATCCCAGGTTCTTTCCCCAAAAATATCCCCGTGGCTCCTCTTCCTGGTGAGCTGTCACCTCCTCAGAGTTCACCCCACCACATTTTCTGGAGTCCTTCTGGTCGGGAGCGATTCCCACCCAACGGAGTCGCGCTTTCGGCTCCGCTGCCTCAGCGCTGGTTGTGCAACCCCTTGGCAGAATTCCCCATCATTTGTAACTTTTTGTCTCCGTGTTTATGGTAGGAAAAATAGCTCAAAGGCACTGCTGATAAATCCCTTCATCCTTGGCATTCCCTGAGTCCCGTGCTCCATCCACACTGGAAATCGCTGGAGGAATCGCAGCCCTCTGGTCTTGTGATGATATCCCGGATCCAGAGATGAAATGAAACCTGGGAGAAGAGGAAAGCTGAGATTCCCTAAGGATTGAGCAAGGCTTTGCCTCACCTGGCCACGGGATTTGTGCTGCATCCAGCTTATCCAGTGGAATGTCGCTTTTCATCGCACCTTTCCTGGTGCCCCGT
Organism: Luscinia megarhynchos; assembly: GCA_034336665.1. Lineage (NCBI taxonomy): Eukaryota > Metazoa > Chordata > Aves > Passeriformes > Muscicapidae > Luscinia > Luscinia megarhynchos. The sequence goes on from CM067566.1 coordinate 1,281,979, forward strand.
GTGTTCTCCTCGTGACAAACTGGAAACTACAGGAGAAAAAAAGCAAAATTTGCATCTCTCTTCTGACCTCCAGAATGAGAACATTTCCAAGCTCTCCCTCTCCTTTTCCTGAAGACTTGGAAGGAGACTACGACCTGGAAGCAACGCCATGAGAGCACATCCTTGGAAAAAATTCCTTTGATTTTGGCCCTGAACTTGGCCTCTCCTCACCTTCTTGTCCCATCTGCTGATGGAAAAATGGAATCCAAGTCATGAGGCAGATCCATGAAAAAGCAACTTGATAAGCCAAAAGCTCACTATTCCAGCCAGGAATGTTTCCCAGTGCTGGTTTTGGGGTGCTCGCCCCAGGAATTAGCTGTTCAATGTGCTGATTTTTGATTTTCCGTGAGGGATTTGGTATTTCCTAGGAGCAAGTCCCAAAAAAACCCCCTGTGCAGATGATGTTCCTCTGATTCCTGACTTGGAGCAGCAAAACAAGAAGTCCCTGGAAAACTGACCACTGTGGCAAAGCTTTCCCTGGATTTTCAACCCTGCTTGGACACAGGAAGCTACAAATCCTGGATATTTACCTGGATATTTACCTGGATCTCCCTCTTCCCTCAACCTTTGGCTGCCAGAAATTTTAGGCTCAAGCCCAGGCCTTGCTTTTTAGGCTCATGAACCTGCTGCAAGACAGGTGATGGAATTGTTCTTGGGAGCTCATGGAATGTTTTGCTTTCCTTTCCATATGCATTTCCCAGAAACAAATTATTTTTGTAAGGGAATATTCCCAATTTCTGTTGTTTTTCAGGGAATTCCCTGTGATCAAAATATTCTCTTCTTATCTCAGACAACAGAGGAGAAAACACAACCCCAAAAAGTGCTGGAAAGGAAAGGAAAGGAAAGGAAAGGAAAGGAAAGGAAAGGAAAGGAAAGGAAAGGAAAGGAAAGGAAAGGAAAGGAAAGGAAAGGAAAGGAAAGGAAAGGAAAGGAAAGGAAAGGAAAGGAAAGGAAAGGAAAGGAAAGGAAAGGAAAGGAAAGGAAAGGAAAGGAAAGGAAAGGAAAGGAAAGGAAAGGAAAGGAAAGGAAAGGAAGAAGGATTTGATAGGACTCATAAAATAAATAACTCCATGCATCCTCCATGGAAAAGCTCAGGATTTTCCTGCCTGGAACATGGATCCATCCTCATCCCTTTTCCCTCATTTCTATGGGATGAGCCAGACAAAGCCCCAAGCTCTGGAGACACCTGGAAACCTTCCTGGCTCTGTGCCATGGAGGATGAAGCTTTGTCTCAATCCAGTTTTTTTTTCTGGGAAGGAACCAGGCCTTATATGTTCACCCTTTCCTCTGGATTTCTCCTCCTTTTTCAGGGAATCCCCTGTCGACAGGATTTGGCAGCACCCTAAAGAGTCTTTCCCAGGTTTAATCCGTGGAAAAAAACCCTTTTATTTCTCCTGCACTTGTCAGGAAGCAGCAGGAGCAGGGTTAAATCCCAACCGGCCTCCTGCTCCCTGACTTGGCCCCAACTGGAAGGGCCCGGAGGCTGAAACAAAACAACCCCCAAAAAATGGGAAAAACAACTTTTGTTTCCAAATAAACAAATTCCCTCTGCCCTCAGGTGTGGGACTCCATTAAGGCTCCCTCCTCTGCCAAGGCCTGGGCTCCATGTGGAGTCCCTGGCTCTGGGAGAGCGTGAGGGACGCTCCAAGCCCTGAGGAAGGCACAGAGCGACCCCACCCTCCCTTCCATGCCCCTTTCCAGCCCATCTGCGCTTTCTCCCGCGCTCCTTGACGATTTTTGGTTGCCCTGTTGCTGTTTTTTCCTCAGCCCAGCCCCACTGGAGCTCTGCCTCGGGATCCAGCCGGGGTTTTTCGTGGATCTCGGGAAGGTGGGAGCTGGGATGGGGCTGCCAAGGGAGCTTTCCTGGACCCACATTCCAGCCAGGATCTAGCAGGGATGGTGCCTGGATTCCCCTTTTCTGTGAGCAGCCTGGCTGCAGAGATCCTGCTCCATTCCCATCCTCAGTCCCTGGTGCTGCACTCGCTTTGTTTGGACACAGGATCACCTCGGGTTTAATTTTGGGGTGCTCAACCTGAGGGCCCTTCCCAGAATCCCAGATGGGTTTGGGATGGAAAGAACCTTAAATCTCATCCAATTCCATGTTCAGGGACACCTCCCACTGTCCCAGGTGGATCCAGCCTGGCCTTGGGCACTGCCAGGGATCCAAAATCTGGGAATTCCAGCCCAGCCCCTTCCCACCATCACAGGGAGGAATTTCATCCAGATATCCATCCCATCTGTCCCTCCCCCTGTCAGTTTAAAATGCTTTTCTTGGCCAGGGTAGCAATAAAATAGGGATTTTTAATCCCCAAGATTCCCAGAAAATGCATTTGTATCATCCACTTAAGGCAATAAATGCACCAGATATTTTGGGATTTTTTTTTAAACCCAGCTGTGCTCGTTTTCAGGGGAAGCTCAGATGTCACTTCCTGCTAAGACCTCAAACTTCACAGAATCCCGGGATCACTGAGGTTGGAAAATCCCTCCAGGATCATCCAGTCCAAGCTGGGCCTGATCCCCACCTTGGCACTGAGTGCCACATCCAGGAATTCCTTGGACACCTCCAGGGATGGGCACCCCAAACCTCCCTGGATGCCTCCAATGCCTGACCACGCTTCCCATGGAGAAATTCCTTGAATTTTCCTTGTGTTCCAGCCCTTTTCCCATGTGTTTTGCTCTCTCTATGTCCCATCTCCACTTTGGGACAACTCTTATTTCATCTTCTCCTTCTTGATTAGCGTCTGGATTCCAGAAATTCCCTTCCCAATCCTGCCAACACCCAGTAGCTTCTTCCAGATCCATACATTTCCCTTTTAGTGGGAAAAGGGAATCTTGAGGATATCAGCTGTCCACAAAATCTGTAAAAAACCAACGTATGGGTGGAAAAAACCCAGACATAAAAAATCAGGGAGCCCTCCAAGGGAAAGCTCGGGACTTTTCCAGCCTCACTCATCAGCTGTAAACACAGATCCATCCTCTCCCCTTTCCCTCATTTCTCTGGGATGAGGGGAGAGAGAGGATGAGGCCACACAAATGCAAAACTCCCAAGCTCTGGAGACACCTGGAAACCTTCCAGCTCTGTGCCATGGAGGGTGAAGCTTTGTCTCAGCCCATGTTTTTTTTTGGAAGAAACCAGGCCTTGCACTTTTGCCCTTTCCTCTGGATCTCTCCTCTTTTTCCAGGGAATCCCCTGTTGACATTAATGATATTTATTTGCAGGTGGTAAAAGCTGAGTAAGGACCTTTAGGCTGGATTCGGGATGAGTAAGTGGAAAATCCCTGAATTTCAGCCCGGGGTTTGCTCACCTTTTGGGAGAGAATCTCGTGCCAGCTCATTTTTCCTGTTTAATGGAGCAGCAGGGCAATTCCAGCTCCCTGCAGCCGGGGAATTCATAATGGAAAGGTGCTTCAGGATTGGGATGGCTGCAGGTGACTCAAAACACTTTGTAGATATTAATTAGTTAATTAATTAACACGCTGGCCACCTAACTGGTCAGTTTGGAGTGTCAGTGTGGAGGCTGAGGAATGAAATGGGATTCCCAAACTGCTCCAGGATGGGAGCTGAGATGCCACCAGTGCTTTGGAATCCTCTCCTGCGGTGCCATGGAAGGTTTGGGGATAATGAAATTCATGGAGCAGGCTGGGATCTGGGATATTTTGATTTTCTGTGTGATCCAAGAAAAAGGATCTTTTGCTTTGACTGGAAAACCTTTGGGGCAGGAACTGTGTCCTCGTGTCTTCTTCTAGGACACCAATCCCAGAGTGCCCAGTTGGCTTCGTGCTCCTAAACCAAAAAATGAGGAAGATTAATGAGATTTTACGTTCCTCATCAACAAATGGCGAATATTGAGGAGATTTAGACGGAACATTGGGAAGGAATTCCAGGCTGGGAGGGTGGGGAGGGGCTGGGCTGGAATTCCCAGATTTGCTGTGGCTGCCCCTGGATCCCAAGGTCAGGTTGGATCCACCTGGGATGGTGGGAGGTGTCCCTGCCATGGATGGGATGGGATGGGATGGGATGGGATGGGATGGGATGGGATGGGATGGGATGGGATGGGATAATGGGATGGGATAATGGGATGGGATGGGATGGGATGGGATAATGGGATGGGATAATGGGATGGGATGGGATGGGATGGGATGGGATGGGATGGGATGGGATGGGATGGTTTGGGATGGGATGGGATGGGATGGGATGGGATGGGATGGGATGGGATGGGATGGGATGGGATGGGATGGGATGGGATGGGATGGGATGGGATGGGATGGGATGGGATGGGATGGGATGGGATGGGATGGGATAATGGGATGGGATGGGATAATGGGATGGGATGGGATAATGGGATGGGATGGGATTTAAGGACCCTTCCCACCCAAACCATTCCAGGATTCTGGAGCCCCTCTGCTCTGGGAGAGCTGGGAATGTTCCCCTGGAGAAGGGAAAATTCCAGGGATGCTCAGGGTCCCTGCAGGGACTCCAGGAGAGCTGGAATTTGGGGACAGGACACAGGGAATGGCTCCACTGGGAAAGGGGAGATGGGGCTGGGATCTTGGGCAGGAATTCCTGCCTGGGCTGGGATTCCCAGATTTGCTGTGGCTGCCCCTGGATCCCTGGCAGTGCCCAAGGCCAGGCTGGATCCACTGGGACAGTGGGAGGTGTCCCATCCCTTGGGATGTTGGGCTGGACGATCTTTAAGGCCATTCCAACCCAAACCCATCCACAGTTCCATGATAAATGGCATTTCCAGAGGTGTTGGCAGGAGAGGGAAGGGATTTCAGTGCCGAGAGGAACCCACAAGTCAAGGCAGGGCAGGTGAAGTAAGAGTTGTCCCAAACATGCAGCGAGTGAAGAATGTGGGGAAAGGGGTGAAAAACAAGGAGAGCTCCCGGCTCCTGCTGGGGAAGGAGCCCGGGGAAGAGGAGGAGGTGTGGGATTGTGATGAAAGGGGTGTGGAGGGCAGGGTGTGGGAGGCAAAGCCGTGCCAGAGCCCTCGGAGCGTTGGGCAAGCCGCCGGGAGCAGGGGCAGGACGTGGTGCCAGGTCAAGGGCAGCGGGAGGAAAGGGAAAAACCGGAAAATCTCCCTCCCCATTCCCCACCTCTCCCTGCAAGGAGTCGTCCAGGGAATGCAGAACAGGACATGGGGCTGAAAACCCAAACCAAGGAATGATGGATGTCAAGGCAAAGGGGCCACAGGAATCCTCTCTGCAGCTCCGGGCCGCTCATTCCCTCAGGGAATATTTGCAACAGAATAAAATAAATACATAAATAAAATACATAAATAAATTCAGGTCCATTATTTCTGCTGCTTGAGGTAATTAATTCTTTTTTTTTTCTTTTTTTCTTTTTTTTTTTTTAATGTCAGAGGAATGAAACAAAAACCCAAATGGAATAGTGGAATTTTCCTGCCTGAGATTTTATTCCCCTCCTGAAATTTAATTATGGGAATATGTTTATAGATGAAAACCTACTGTAATTCCTCCTCGGTCAAAGGATGAAATCCATTTGTCCTGAAAGGGAATTTTAGGAGTTTGGGTGGTGGAGAAACTCTGTTTTACCTCGTGTTTGGTTCAAACCCACCCCTTGTTTATCTCCCAAATCAACAACTCATGGATTTAAGTGCACTGGGATGACCGGAGCCGTGTCTGGATGAAATGTGAAGCCTCATTTTTGATTTAAGAGCTGAGCAAGCCCCATCTTGCCCAAATTAGAGCAATTATGTCCCATCCAAACCGACCATCCTGCTTTGGATTATGCTGGAAATATTCCTAGGAGGGGCTGTCTCCCTCAGTGGCTCCGCACCTGGAACCAATGAGCTTCCCAAACAACTGCAGCCTCTCCAAAAAATAAAAATGGGGGCTGTTGGAGCAGGTTGCTTCCAGGCTGCTCCTCCTCCTGGAATGGCAGGATAACGGGGGGAATGAAGGGAAGAGGTTTGCTTAAAGCACTGCCTGTGGTTCACATTCCGAGGGGGAATGAGACTGGGCAATGGGGATTTAAATTCCAGCCAGAATTCCTGAAACCTTTCCAGGAAGTCAAGGAAACCTAAATTGTTGTGTTGTCCCCACAAGGGTTAAGCAAGGCACCTTGTTATCCTCCTGGAATGACATTCCCTGATCCAAGGAGGACTCCAGGGCCCAGAAAGTCTCAGTCTGGTGATTTCTGGGATAGAGAAACTATGGAGCCCCAAACCCCAAGGAATGCCAGGAAAACCTTGTGTGACTCAGAGGCTCCAAACCAGACCCAAAATCTGGGAACACACAGCCAAACAACCTGGGTATCCACTGTGCCTCAACTCCCAAGAAAAGCAGGAACCTGGTGGAAAAGCTGGGAGCCTCTCGTAGGCTCAGTGAATAAATTATAAATATTTGATCATTTTATGGGAAAGGGTCTGACCCCCTCAACATGGACAACTGGTGACGTCCACCCCAAATTTTCCTTATTTACAATATTCCCAATTAGTGGATTTGTACATGGGGGAAAAAAAAGATAAAAGAGGTCTTCATATTCTATTTCCACAATTCCTGTTTTTGGGGTGGAGCTGGTGGATCCAGAAATTTTTCCTATAGCCAAAGGATTTCTAAGAGTCAAAGACTGACCCAAGATCTTCTCCTGGCCTTTGATCCTAAATCCCCACCTGAGAAAAACTTTGGATTGTTTTGGATCATCTACAAACCCAATACAAAAATTTTCCAGGGATAACACCACAAAACAAGTGAGGGAAAAACGGATTCTCCTGGGACAGAAAGGTTGTTCCAACCAAGACTTTCTGTGATTTCTTCCAGCTTAGCTCCAATAATGTCCAAGGAGAAGCATTCCAGCCTGGATTTTGGGATCAAGCCACAGGATGGACCCAGCTGGGATTTTCCAGAGGTTTAATCCTGTCTGGAGGACAGGGATTATCTCAGAGGCCTCCTGAGAAAGCCCTGCTGGAAAAACTTGATAATTCCAGTTTCTCTCGGGGTCTCCACCCCACACCTTGCCCATAAAATCAACACTGATTGTCCCATTCCAGCACTTCCAGGGGTGGAATTTCTCCAGGATAATTCTTGGAAGTCTGGGCTGCTCCTTCCTCCACAAACACACACGGATACAAACACAAGGTTCCTTCTCCTCCCTCAGCCCTTGGAATGTGCCCGTGAGTCTGGGATGGACCTGGAAACTCCTCTGGGAATGAGGGGATGCAATTCCCACAGGAGGGAATAACCTGGAGCCAGTTGTGCTGAGAATTGGAGGGAAGGGAAGTTTCAGGGAAGTTTCAGGGAAGGAAAGTTTCAGGGAAGGGAAGGGAAGTTTCAGGGAAGGGAAGTTTCAGGGAAGTTTCAGGGAAGGAAAGTTTCAGGGAAGGGAAGGGAAGTTTCAGGGAAGGGAAGTTTCAGGGAAGGGAAGTTTCAGGGAAGGGAAGTTTCAGGGAAGTTTCAGGGAAGTTTCAGGGAAGTTTCAGGAAGTTTCAGGGAAGTTTCAGGGAAGTTTCAGGGAAGTTTCAGGGAAGTTTCAGGGAAGTTTCAGGGAAGTTTCAGGGGAAGTTTCAGGGAAGGGAAGGGAAGGGAAGGGAAGGGAAGGGAAGGGAAGGGAAGGGAAGGGAAGGGAAGGGAAGGGAAGGGAAGGGAAGGGAAGGGAAGGGAAGGGAAGGGAAGGGAAGGGAAGGGAAGGGAAGGGAAGGGAAGGGGAAGGAAATGAAAGGGAAGAAAAATAAAATAAAGGGAAATAAAATGATAAAATAAAAATAAAAATAAAATAAAATAAAATAAAATAAAATAAAATAAAATAAAATAAAATAAAATAAAATAAAATAAAATAAAATAAAATAAAAATATTATTTAACAAAAAAGAAAATGTGGAATTCCACACGGAATTTGCAGCTTGGTTCCAGAGTGCACCATTGGTCTCATGGTGCAGAAGAGCCAGAGCAGAAATGGAAGAGTCCCCAAACCCGAGGGGAAGGAAGGGAAGAGTCCCCAAACCTGAAGAGCCTTGGGGTGAAGAACTTGGGAAGTAAATCCAGGCTGGAAATGGAGCAGAGGTCTGGGCAAAGCTGTGCTGGAGAAGGTGAATGAAGAAAGGACCATCATTTATCAACATCATTATCATCATTTATCATCATTATCACCATTTATCATCATCATCCTCATCATCATCTCATGTCCCATCCTCTGTTGCAGCCCAGACCAAAGCTGTTGGGATTTTTCCTGGTGTCAGGAGTTTTAGGGGCTCATTGTCCTGAAAGAATGGGAGAGTTCACAGGGACAACAAAGCTCCAGAGGGTGGATCCATCCCAGATTGTGAAAAAAAAAGGGAACATCAATCCTGTTGTGTCCTGGATCCCACTCTTGGAGTTTTCTCAGCCTAAATTTAGACCCTGAGTGATGGCCATGGCCCCTGGGATCATTCCCTGCCCTTCCCAGCTGCCCAGACCCTCTGGGACACCTAAAAAGGGCTGGAAAACAAAGGACCAACAGCTGGGACAAGTGATTCCCACCCTTCCCAATCCACAGGGATGGAATCACCAACTGGGGATTCGTAGCCACCAATAAACACAGAAATACAACACTGAGGGTTCTCCTGAACCCCCTCAGATGTCTCCCACCAGGAAACATGAGCCTGGATCTTAAAGCTGATGGAATTTCCAGGGATGGAGGGTTGGGAGGAGCTGACTTAGATGATCCTCTTCCAGCTGAGGATGTTCCATAATTCCATGATTCCAGTTGATATTTGCAATGGGGTTTGGCCACTGGGGTTGTCCTCAACTCCTGAGCTCTGAATCCCAAATCCAGGAGCTCCCAGGAGATGAGAGGGGAAAGGAAAAGCTCCCAGAGGAAACCAGAGGGATGAACCTTTACCACTGATGTGTTATCCACGTGTGATCCCAAATTCAGGAGGAAATGGAGGGACATGCAGGAATGCCCCAGGGAGAAGGGCAAAACCAGAGAAATGTTAAATAAGAGAGAAGAAATCCAAGGGGACACAGGGATCACTCACTCCCGAAGATCCCTGGATTAAAATAATATAATAATATAATTTTTTTTAATAATATGGGAATTTGTTATCAAAGAACTCCAGTGGAATTCCAGTCCTTTTAGCCAGCTGGGCCCATGAAGAGGGAAGGTTGTCTCCTAAATTCCTGGGAGCTGATCCCAGAAATCCTGACGGTGAGGAAACTCCAACCTGGGCTGTGAAAAACCTCTCAAGGTGCCAAACCCTGTCCCCACCCTCCCCTTCTCCTTCCTCTGTCCTTTCTGAAGGGCCCCGTGATTCCCACAGCAGAATTCCAGGGTAATTCCCTCAGGAGAAAGCACGGGGGGGAATTATTATTCTAATATATCCAAACTAATTATTCCCTCCTGGAATTCCTCCAGGCCATCCCATTAACCTCTAGAACAAGGAGAAACCAAATGATGGAGCACAAGCAGAGCTGGGACCCTCCCTGGATTTGTTGTCCATTCTCTTCCCAATCCAAATTTTCCTTGCCAGGATTTCTCCTTCCATCCACTTCAGCCACAGGGAACAACTCAAATCCTTCCTTCTTTTATCCTTAAAAGCTGTTCCATGTCCCTCCTCCAAATCAACAGCTTCATAAATCAAAAGTTTTATAAATAAGTTTCTGTCCCCAGACAGGAATCTTCCCTCCAAATATTCCAGATATTTTCCTCTGAGTTTCTAAACCTAATATTTTATTGGATGATTAAATTTATGGGATTTTTATTTATCATTCTGTTGCTTTATTGTTTTGCTATCATCCCAAAGCTTCCCCTTCCTAAGGATTGGATTTATTTAATTATTTAGGGAATCAATTATTTTGATTGCCTACTCGTTTATTTAAATATCTATTTAATGATTTAATTATTTAAATGATGGGGCTTTCTGGAGGCTGAATCCTGTCTGCAGGACAAGGGATTAATTTGGAGGCCTCCTGGGAAAGCCCTGCTCCCTTATTTAGTTATTTAAGGAATTAATTTCAATTTCCATGTTGTCCCTAGAACGGAATTCCCACTTTTCTCCCAGAGCAAAGGTTCATCCCAGCCAAAGATGAAGGAGAAAAGATGGAAATGGAAGGCAATTCCCACCGTGGGCCACCTGATCCCTCTCCAAGCAAAATCCCCTCAACCTGTACAGGGTTTTCCCCAAAACCAACGTTCCTGAGAGGAGAGGGTGGATCCAAATCCTCAGGAATTCCTGCAGGATGTTTTTCCTCAAAACCTGGGACTTCTTCCCCAGTTCCAGCACTTTTGGGAAGAGAGGAGGTGGAAGTGGAAGTGCTGCCTCATCCCAGCTCCAGGTGAGCCCTTGGCTCCCTCACCTGGAAAAGGGACCTGGATTCACCTGTGGGTTCCTCCCCTTTCATCTTCCAGACTCCCATTTTTTTTATTTTTTTTTTTACTGTTCCTTGGCACAGATCTGCTGGGGAGGCAGAAGGGTCATTGCAATGATTTAATTTAATTTAATGGATATCGTGGACAACGAGAGAATCCCGGAATGGTGTGGGAGGGAAGGGACCTTAAAGACCATTTTATTTTAATTCCTGCCCTGGGAAGGGACAATTCCCACTGGATCAGCTCCATCCAACCTGGATTTGTCCTCCCAGGAGGAGGAGGCAGTGGATTTAAACCTTCTCCAAGGAAAATCTGATCTTCTCCAGCCCGGGGGAGAGGAAATCCAAGGGCCTTGAGAGGGACACAGCCCCTGGGAATGCTGAGACCCTCTGAGCTGCCAGCTCGTTTTTGGGATGGCAGCAGGAGCTGGCCAGGATTTCTGGCTGCTCTGGGTGTTCCTGGCACTGCCCAGCGCTCTGGGAGAAGCTCCAGGAAAACAGGGATGGCTCGGAGAGGGTTGGATAGAGTCAGGAATGCAGGGAATCAGGATTCTCTGTGCTATCCATTTGTCCCTGAGCCATCCTGAGCTGGGATAAGGTGCTCAGGCTCACGGGAGGCAGGACTGGCACTTCCCAGCCTCAGAGGAGCAAGGAAAACAGGGATGGAAAGGTGGAAAAATCCCTCAGCTCCTCAGAAAACCAGCCCAGGAGGGTTTGAATTCCCAGACTAGTCAGGAACACACCGTTTCCCAAGGATGTTTCCCGGGCATGGAGCCATTTGTTGCTCCTCACCCCCAGCTCCTTCGCTTCCAGAGGCTCCAAGGAATGCCCAAAGCATCACCTCAAGCTCCAAAGCTTTTCCTCACGGGCTCAGAGCGATGGACAGACTAAAAATCCACGAACATGGATTCCAGTGGTGATGGATCCACTGAAAACCTATGGATCTACTAAAATAAATTGATTTTTTCCACCTGGATGCTGGCAGGGAAAAGAAAAAAGGCGCAGGATCAGCTTTGATCCATCCCTAAAAAACACAAAATATGAGGGGAAAAAAAGTAATTTTAGCTATGGAAAAAGCAAATCCCAAGCACCCAACCGATCCTGCTGAACATCTCCCGTGGATAATGGGAGCAGCCATCCTCACTCTCCAGCTTGTAATTGCCGAAGGAGTGTCCCCTGAGATAATTAACGAGGCTGCCCTAATGAAGGGCCTGGAGTAACGAGGCTCAAAACAACTCCAGCAGCTGCGGGCAGGGAATCCAGCCCTGTCTGTGAGTGCACGGAGGAAGGAATGAGGCTGCGGGATGGGGTGAGGATCTTCCCCCTGGTCCGTGTCCTGTCATTAAGAGCCGTGAAATCACCCGACATCAAAGCAGAGGGGCAGGAATGTGGCTTCCCCATAATTGCCTGGAAAATGAGGGCTCAGCCCTGCCAGCCATTGTGCGTTAAATGTCCCGAGGGGGAAGGTCGATCCTGGAAAAAGCGGGTGTGCCCAGGAGCCGGGCAAGGCAGCATTCCCAAAAAACTGGCTTTGGCCAGCTGATTCCCTCCCATCCTGCCTGGACACCTGTGGCAGCCCAGAGTGCTCCTCTGGCTGCCCTGGGGGTCTCAAACCCCCCTGGCGAGGGTCTCACAGACCCCTGAGTGAGACCCTGGTGTGTCAGGCACTGAATTCCAACCCCTGGGGGAAATTACCAGCACAGAGGGAATGGAAACAAGCCACCAAAATCAGTAAAGTGTAAATTAGACTGTTAGAACGTAGATAAATAAACTTTTGGGGATGTTTGTGATAAGGGACACGTGGCCAAGATGGAGAATTTGGGGTGTGGATACCTCTTCCTCCTTCTTCTCCGTGCCATCCATGCTGGGTGACATGCTGGCACTTTAGATTGGATGGGTCAGAGCTGGATTGTTTAACAAAGTTGTATTGTATTGGAAAATAATTGTAAATCCCCAGTAGGTAATTTAGAGTATAAAAGATCAGTCCTGCCTCTGCCAGGCAGATTCTGCCCTGGACGTCTGGCGAGCAGAGCTGTGAGCTGGACAGAGCAATCCTGAGATAAGGGAGAATAAACAGCCATGGAAACCTCTCAGAACAGCTCCTGCAGCCTCTCATGGGAAGAGCTGGGCTCAAACCACCTGCATGTGCTGCAGAGTGAGCTCAGGGCTGAGGGGACACCTCGGGCTGTGACAGACACCCAATTTCATTCCCGAATTGCCAAAGGATCAACCCCAGGCTGGCATCCCAAATGGAGCTGATTCATCCCAGGGGCAAAAAATCCTTTGGGATTGAGTGAAAAAGGAGGGAGAGGCCACTCAGACCAAGGAGGGTTTAGCCAAGGGAAGAATGGGAAGATTTATCCAGGAAAACACCAGATTTCATTCCCATATTACCCTGTGGATGGGATCCCAAACAGAGCCTGAGGAATTGGCTCATCCCAGAGGAAAAAATTCCTTTGGAATTGAGTGAAAAAGGAGGAAATGGCCAGTGAGGCCAGGGAGGGTTTAGTCAACGGCAGTTTTAGGGAGAACATGAGGATTTATCCAGGAAAAGGTCTGGCTGGGGTTTTGCTGGGAATTTGGGGGCAGAGGGAATGTGGGAGCAAGGGAATTCCAAATCCATTGGAATTGTCTGGAGTGCAAAAGGAGGAAGCAGCCACTCACTCCAGGGAGGGTTTAGCCAAGGAAAGGTTCATGGAGAACGGGAGGATTTATCCAGGAAAAGGCCTGGCTGGGGTTTTCCTGGGAATTTGAGGACGAAGAGAACACCAGCACCTGGGATTTGCTGCCTCTGTGACATTCCAGAGGCCTGAAAAGGGTGAGGAATTCTCCATGGACACAGAAATTTAGTAAAAAAAATCCTTTTCCTTCCCCCAGCACTTCCCAGCCTGGCCCATCCCAGATTTTGGGGGCTCCAGGAGGCTCCCCCAGCCCTGCACACACAACACAGGACACTTCTCCATGCTGGAATCCACGATTTTCCAACAGCTTCTCACGTGGGGAGAAGTTTCCTTCCCACCGAGTGTGGACACTGCTGGAGGCCTGGGCAAAATCTGCCAGGCCTTTTTCTCAAGTTCTAAGTATTTTTCTCAGGCCATGAAACTTTTTCACCCTCAGCAGGATTTTTCCCAAGCTAGAGGTTCCTTCTTTATTATAAACACAAGAGAAAGAATCACAACAGAGACAAACACCTGCAAGGTCATTTATAACAGGTTTTTTGGGGGGGGTTTTTTGTGGTTTTTTGTTTTGTTTTTGTTTGTTTGGTTTTTTTGGGGTTTTTTTTGGGATTTTTTTGGTGCTTTTTTGTTTTTTGGGTTTTGTTTTTTGAGGTTTTTTTTGAGGTTTTTGAGGTTTTTTGAGTTTTTTGGGGTTTTTTGAGTTTTTGGGATTTTTTTTTTGTTTTTGGTGGGTTTTTTGTTTTGGTTTTGGTTTTGATTTGGTTTTGATTTTTTGTTTTGGTTTTTTTTTCCAGGAGGAAAATTCCCATTCCTGGCCGGGCTTTGGCTCCCCCGCCTGCTCCCGCTGCAGTTTCCTTTGGAGATGCTCCTCCCGCTCCCCTGGGATGTTCCCAACTAGTCCGGACAAAGCTCGGGACAGAGCCACGAGCACGTAGGGGGAGAGGGATGGAGCAAATTCCTTAATGAGCTTTTTCCCAGCCCTGATTCCTGCGATCCCATGACTTCACCTCCCAAACGAGCTGTTGCTTCATTCCGCTGGCACGGGACGATTCCCGAGTTCCACCCCGTCCGACCGGGAGGGGAGAGCCCCCTTCCCTCCATCCCTGCTCTGGGAAATGATTTGTGATCCATCGGGACGAAAAAAAATGTCAGGAATTATAAATTGCGATTAAATTCCAGCGCCCCAAAAATTCTCCCCTTCGAGTTTGGGAATTGTTTTTGTGGCAAGATGAAATCACCAAAGGAACAACCCCAAATTTCAGGGTCCTTGAGGCAACTCCTTGATATTGTTTTATAAATGAACTTAATATTCCCAGGCAAAAGCTGAGAGGGCTCCATCCCTCCACTTTTATTTTTTAATGGGAAAACACCCAGCACCAATTTTCCAACATCCAATAATTAGGATTATTAATAACTCCCATTTATGGAGCAGCTTTGATCCCAGGGCTTGGTACGAAACAATTGTGGGGATTTGCAGAGCCAGGAGCTCAGCAAAGCCCAGCTTATCCATCCTCCTTTCACCCACAGCAGCACAAATCCCAAAAAAATCTCCGGGATACTCACCCATAATTTCTATCTCGTCAGCATTTGGATAATCACCTCATCCACTCCTAAAAAAGTCAACAGCAGCTCTGGAAAATGATTGGACACATCCCAAATTGCAGGAGTAGGGGGTGAGGGGGTGTTGTTTGGGGTTGGGGTTTCTCTTTTCCAGCGTCCATGGGATCAGCAGAGCTGGAGCCCAGCCAGGGATCCCACACCCACTCTTGCAAAATCCCCACTGGGAACGGCTGCAGAAGTGCTCAAACCTGGGGTTTCTGCCTCATCCAGGGATTCTGCTCCAGTGTCACCCAAAAGGGGTCCCTGTGCTGCTCCAGGAGGAGCAATCCTGGGAAAAGGGGGGACAGAAGGGATGGGAGCTGCCCTGAAGTCAACACAACAAAATTCCTGGTTTGGGTGAAGGGTGCCCCCTTTTTTTTGGCTTTCCTTGGCTACACAGATCATGACATAAAATCATGGATTGGGTGGGAAGGGACCTTTAATCCCATCCCATTATCCCCATCCCATTATCCCATCCCATTATCCCATCCCATCCCATCCCATCCCATCCCATCCCATCCCATCCCATTATCCCATCCCATTCCCATCCCATCCATGTTCAGGGACACCTCCCACTGTCCCAGGTGGATCCAGCCTGGCCTTGGGCACTGCCAGGGATCCAGGGGCAGCCACAGAAAATCTGGGAATTCCAGCCCAGCCAGGAATTCCAACCCAATCTCCTTTTTCCCAGTGGGAGCCATTCCCTGTGTCCTGTCCCCAATTCCAGCTCTCCTGGAGCCCCTGCAGGGACTCTGAGCATCCCCTGGAATTTTCCCTTCTCCAGGGGAACATTCCCAGCTCTCCCAGAGCAGAGGGGCTCCAGCATCCCCATGGGATAAGAGGGACTTTGGTCCAGGACACCTCCAGCCCTGCCCACGAACAGCAGCAGGACAAGGATGTCCCTGGAATGGGATTTGCAATGAAGTTCATGGAATTTCCCTTCCTTAATTTCCCTTCATCAACTGCAGAAAGCTTTGCAAGTCGTGATCCACCAGAGAATTCCAGGACTTAAACACGGCTTGGACACCCTCGGGTGCCCCCAGCCCAGGCTGAGTTTAAATTCAAGCCTAACCTGACCTGGGCAGAGGCTGGGTCTGACTCACAGAGGCCGAGATTAAGGCTGGAGCCGCCGCTCTCCCTCCTCCCACACCCTGCCCGAGTTACTCTGATCCTTATCTCCTGCTCCTTGATCCTTGGAAAATCACCCTCATCCCAAAAAACAACAGGAAAAAACCAAAAAAACACAACAAAAAAAACCCCAAAAAACCAAACCAAACCAAAACAAACAAACAAACAAACAAAAAACCACAAAAAAACCAACCCCAAAAAACAAAAAACCAAACCAAAAAAAAACCAAAAACCACCTAAAAAACAAAAAAAAAACCCCAAAAAACCACCTCCATGATATCCCTCCCCAAACCAACCAGAACAGCGGGTCTGGAGAAAACAGGGATGAGGATCCTTGGAGGGAGGACAGGAGGGATGGACAGGGCAGGAGGAGGTGAAAAGTGGGAATGGAGGAGCAGGAGAGTGGATTTTGTGCCCACATCCCTGGGAATGAGGTGGCAACAGTCAGTGAGGGAACCCTGACCATGGAATTCCACCCTGGAGAAAATCCGGGATGAGGGGGAGAGCATGGAAAGGGAAAAGAGGATCGATCCCATCATTGCTCCTTCCTTGGGATGAGGAGTCTGGGTTTGGAATTTCGAAGGGAGAGATGGATGGGAGGGGAAAAAAGAGATAAGGAGAAAGGATGGAAGGGGTGAAGCAGGAGGTTTTTTGGGAAAATCACTAAAAAGTTTTTAAATCTGCTAAAAAAGTCCCCAAAAAATTCCTCAAAAAATCCCCCAAAATTCCCCAAGATTTTTACCTATCCTTGAGTTTCATTCCGACCCGAAACCTGCCCAAAAAATTCCCAGAAAATCCAAAAATATCCCCAAAAAATTCCCCAAGATTTTTACCTATCCTTGAGTTTCATTCCGACCCAAAACCTGCCCAAAAAATTCCCAGAAAATCCAAAAAAATCCCCAAAAATTCCCAATGTTTTTACCTATCCTTGAGTTTCATTCTGACCCAAAACCTGCCCAAAAAATTCCCAGAAAATCCAAAAAAATTCCCAAAAATTCCCAATGTTTTTACCTATCCTTGAGTTTCATTCCGACCCAAAACTTGCCCAAAAAATTCCCATTAAATCCAAAAAATCCCCCAAAATTCCCAGTATTTTTACTTATCTTTGACTTTCATTCCGACCTAAAACCTGCCTAAAAATTTCCCAGAAAATCCAAAAAAGTCCCCAAAATTCCCAGTATTTTTACTTATCCTTGACTTTCATTCCGACCCAAAACCTGCCCAAAAAATTCCCATTAAATAAAAAAAAATCCTCAAAAATTCCCCAAGATTTTTACTTATCCTTGAGTTTCATTCCGACCCAAAACCTGCCCAAAAAATTCCCAGAAATTCCAAAAAAATCCCCAAAATTTCCCAAAATTTTTACCTTCCCTTGAGTTTCATTCTGACCCAAAACCTGCCCAAAAAATTCCCAGAAAATCCAAAAAAATCCCCAAAAATTCCCAAGATTTTTACCTATCCTTGAGTTTCATTCCGACCCAAAACCTGCCTAAAAATTTCCCAGAAAATCCAAAAAAGTCCCCAAAATTCCCAGTATTTTTACTTATCCTTGACTTTCATTCCGACCCAAAACCTGCCCAAAAAATTCCCATTAAATCAAAAAAAATCCTCAAAAATTCCCCAAGATTTTTACCTATCCTTGAGTTTCATTCCGACCCAAAACCTGCCCAAAAAATTCCCAGAAATTCCAAAAAAATCCCCAAAATTTCCCAAAATTTTTACCTTCCCTTGAGCTTCCTTCCGACCCAAAACCTGCCCCAAAAATTCCCAGAAAATCCAAAAAAATTCCCAAAAATTCCCAGTATTTTTATCTATCCTTGAGTTTCATTCTCACCCAAAACCTGCCCAAAAATTCCCATTAAATAAAAAAAAAATCCTCAAAAATTCCCCAAGATTTTTACTTATCCTTGAGTTTCATTCCGACCCAAAACCTGCCCAAAAACTTCCCAGAAAATTAAAAAAAAAATCCCCAAAAATTCCCAATGTTTTTACCTATCCTTGACTTTTACTCCAACCCAAAACTTGCCCAAAAAATTCCCATTAAATCCAAAAAATCCCCCAAAATTCCCAATATTTTTACCTATCCTTGACTTTCATTCTGACCCAAAACCTGCCCCAAAAATTCCCAGAAATTCCACAAAAATCTCCAAAATTTCCCAAGTTTTTTACCTATCCTTGAGTTTTATTCTGACCTAAAACCTGCCCCAAAAATCATCCAAAATCCCAAAAATCACCCTAAAAGTTTCCTAAAGCATTCAACAAATATTAAAAAGTTAAAAAAATTCTCCAAAAATTCCCAAAATATTCCCAAAATAGTCCCCAAAAAAATTCCTAAAAATTTCCTGATTTTTTTATTTATCGGACAGTTTTATCCAAACCCAAAACCTGTCCCACCCCCCAAAAAAATCCCCAAAAAATTCAGAAAAAAAAAGATAAAAATTCCTGAAAATTCCTGAAAGTTCCAAATAAATTCCCGAAAAATTTTTGTTGGAATTTTTGCATGGTGTTCACGGGGTCAGGGCATTCCCAAAGAAATGAAGAATTCCCTGATCCAGACCTTTCAAACCCAAACAACCCCCACCTCCACTCCCTCAATTCCAATTTTTATGGGAATAACAACAAATTTGGTGGGGAAAAAAAAATCCCCTCTTCGTGGAAAAACACTGCAGAAAACGGGATTGTCGTGGGGTTTTTTGGATTCCATAGGATTTCCAGGGATTTTCTCCCCTAAATTCATTATTCACCTTTTATATCAATAAATTTTTGCATTTCTATTTCTAGAAAGGAATTTTTCCATTTCCATTTTTTTGGAGAGGGACCAGCCAGACAAGGAATGGGGAAGCTGCTTTTTTCCCAACATCCTGGGCCAAATCTTGGAATCTTCCAAGCAAATCCCATTGCCCTCCATGCCAGGATCCCAATTTTCCTCTTTTTGGGATGCCAGAGATGGAATTATTCCCACCAGCTGATCCCAGCTGGGCCTTTCCCAACAGCAGAGCTCCAGAATCCCGGCCAAATTCTTAATTTGCTTTAATTACGTCCCAGATCCCAAAATTCCTCCAAAGGTTTCCATGGATTCCTCCCTGCTTCCTGCCTGGACTTTGTTGTGGAGCGTGGATCCATCCCAAATGGATCCATCCCAAATTTTGTGGCTCCATCCCAAATTTTGTGGCTCCATCCCAAATTTTGTGGCTCCATCCCAAATTTTGCGGCTCCATCCCAAATTTTGTGGCTCCATCCCAAATTTTGTGGCTCCCCAGACGGAGGAAAAGGGATTGGGAATCGTTTCCTCGTTATCCAGAAGGGAGATTTCCAGAGCTACCTGAAAAAATTAAATTAAAAAAGAGGGGAGAAAAGGTGGATTCTCCATGGATAAAATTCCACGTTTTCCTGGAAATCTTGCTGGAGGTGGATCCACTGGATCCCGAAGAAGTTTGACATTATTTGGGATATTGATCCCAAATTTTAGCAGGATTGGGTCAATTTATCCTTCCCCAATCCCCTCCCAAGCCAAACCCATCCTGCCTGGAGTTTAGGGATTTAAACATGGATTTAGTAATGAAATAGTGGATTTATTGGCAGAAATATGGATTTTTAGATAATTAGATTTTTAGATAATTAGATTTTTTGATAATTAGATTTTTAGATAATCAGATATAGATTTGAAGTAATCAAAACTTCCAAAGTCTTTGCAGGGATTCCTCCATAATTTCTGGTTTGGATTCTCCAGTTCTGTAGGAATTTCTTACTTCAGGCATTTGAAATATATAAAGGGGCTGAAAGAATGAAATGATAAAGATACGAAATAAAATATTTAACATATAAAAATAAAATTATATGCATACAAATATAACATAAAAATAAAATTCTATACCATATATAACATAAATTGTAAAAATATTATTAACAAAATAATAAAAATACAAGTAATAATATACATAGCATATAACAGATATAAAATGTATAAAGTGTTAAAATAATAAATGAGATAAAATGATTGAATTACCAATAACGTAGAGATGTTCTATTTTCTATACAGAATACAAAAAATAATTTAAATGAAATAGTAAAATTATAAATTATCATGTATAAAATACACTAGATATATAATAGAAATCATATAAATCCTTTTTCCTTTCCTTTCCTTTCCTTTCCTTTCCTTTCCTTTCCTTTCCTTTCCTTTCCTTTCCTTTCCTTTCCTTTCCTTTCCTTTCCTTTCCTTTCCTTTCCTTTCCTTTCCTTTCCTTTCCTTTCCTTTCCTTTCCTTTCCTTTCCTTTCCTTTCCTTTCCTTTCCTTTCCTTTCCTTTCCTTTCCTTTCCTTTCCTCTCCTTTCCTTTCCTTTTTCCCAAATTTTTTCCCATTTTCCAAAGAATTCCTGAGGGACAGGAGCACTCCAGATCAAATCTCTCCCAGCACCTGTCACTGAGATAAACACTCAGACTGTTTATTATCCCATCCAGCAAACAGAAAAATTAGTCAGGGATTCAACCCTCTTAATCCTTTGTTTAAAAACACTTAATGAGCTTCCCCCAGTGGTAAGGAAAGTGTTGAAAACCTGAAAAAAAAATTTAAAAAAAAAAAAAAAAGAGGGGAGGTTGGCTCCATGGTTTGGGATGGAGGGAATTTCTGGGAATTTGGAGGTTTAAAGGGTTTTACTCGGTCCCTGGTGGCTCCAAGTCATGGAATGAATCCCAAGGGTGGAATTCCCACCCAGCAAAGCCAAAGCAAGAGGTGGGACATCTTACCAGGAGAACATCCATGAGATTGCTCCAAAAAATCCTGGAATCAGTGGGAGATCTCGGGGTCAAAATCAGCAATTCCCAGGGGGAGCAGCAGCTCCCAGCAAAGGTGTTGGGATTCCAGCTGTTGGTGCTTCAAACATCTGCACAGCACCGGGAGCGTGGGACAATCCTGGAATTTGGGGTCGGGCTGGAATGGGCCATTAAGGATCATCTCATCCCAACACCTTCCACCAGGCCAGGATTCTCCCACCAGGAATTTTGGAGGAAAGCTCTGGGAGGAAGAGGGACCCAGCCAGATTTGTATGGTCCCAGCCGGAATCCCTTGGGATCAGGAGAAGAGGGAGTGGATTTAAGGTGAAAATAAGCAGATTTAAAGTGAAAAAAGGTAGATTTAAGCTAAATATTTGGAAAGAATTCCTGGCTGGGAGGGTGGGGAGGGGCTGGGCTGGAATTCCCAGATTTGCTGTGGCTGCCCCTGGATCCCTGGCAGTGCCCAAGGCCAGGCTGGATCCACCTGGGATTGTGACATGGGATCATCTTCCAGGTCCCTTCCAACCCAAACCATTCCATGGTTCCCTGATTCCCCAATTCAAGCGTCTCTAAGTGCTGACAAATCCCACGGGAATTCTCTCCTGGTGGGGCTCAGAGGAGCCAAAACCAGCGCTGAGCTCCCCAATGAAACTTTGAGTCCAACCAAAACTGTGCCAGCCCCTCCCCACCCTCCCAGGCAGGAATTCCTGCCCCAGATCCCAGCCCCATCTCCCCTTTCCCAGTGGAGCCATTCCCTGTGTCCTGTCCCAAATTCCAGCTCTCCTGGAGCCCCTGCAGGGACTCTGAGCATCCCCTGGAATTTTCCTTTCGCCGGGTGAAACAATTTTTGTTGGAATGACCTCAAATCCCATCCCATTCCCACCCCAACACCTCCCGCTGTCCCAGGCTGCTCCAAACCCCAATTTCCACCCTGGCCTTGGGCACTCGGGGATCCAGGGGCAGCACAGGCCGTGGGACAGGGATGTGGGATGTGGGGCAGGGATGTGGGAGCAGGGATGTGGGATGTGGGATGTGGGGCAGGGATGTGGGATGTGAGATGTGGGATGTGGGATGTGGGGCAGGGATGTGGGATGTGGGACAAGGATGTGGGGCAGGGATGTGGGATGTGGGGCAGGGATGTGGGATGTGGGGATGGGGGCAGGGATGTGGGGCAGGGATGTGGGATGTGGGGCAGGGATGTGGGATGTAGGGATGTGGGGCAGGGATGTGGGATGTGGGGCAGGGATGTGGGATGTAGGATGTGGGGCAGGGATGTGGGATGTGGGATGTGCCAGGGCGGCTCCCTGGAGCAGTGCCACGCTTTTGGCACATTGGGGTCACTTTGCTCCTCGCCCTCCTTCCCTCGCTGCTCCCGGCAGCGGTGGCACCTCCCAGGCTGCCCCAAACTCAGCCCTCACCCGGGGCTCACCTTTCGGCCCCGGTTTGTGGCCGGGGTGTGGCAGCAGCCCAGCCGGTTCCGGGCAGCACCGGGGAGCAGGGGGTGGAAATGCCAGGGGCAGGGAACGTGCTGGGCTGGGCTGGGCTGGGCTGGGCTGGGCTGGGCTGGGCTGGGCTGGGCTGGGCTGGGCTGAGCTGGGCTGGGCTGGGCTGGGCTGGGCTGGGCTGGGCTGGACTGGGACGGGCTGGGATGGGCTGGGCTGGGCTGGGCTGGGCTGGGATGGGCTGGGCTGTCACCGCTCGGGGCTCCCCTGCCTGGAGCGATGCGGCCACGGGGGAGCCCTGGAGCTGCGGGGACACCCCGGGATGGGCTGAGAGCCTGTTTGGAATGGCTTGGAATGCCACTGGGAAAGGGGAGATGGGGCTGGGATCTTGGGAAGGAATTCCTGCCTGGGCTGGGATTCCCAGATTTGCTGGGGCTGCCCCTGGATCCCTGGGGATTTTTCAAGGCCAGGTTGGATCCACCTGGGACAGTGGGAGTGTCCCTGAAACATGGATGGGATGGGATGGGATGGGATGGGATGGGATGGGATGGGATGGGATGGGATGGGATGGGATGGGATGGGATGGGATGGGATGGGATGGGATGGGATGGGATGGGATGGGATGGGATGGGATGGGATGGGGATTTTAGGTCACTTCCCACCCAAACCATTCCAGAATTCTGGAGACCCTCTGCTCTGGGAGAGCTGGGAATGTTCCCCTGGAGAAGGGAAAATTCCAGGGAATGCTCAGAGTCCCTGCAGGGGCTCCAGGAGAGCTGGGATTTGGGACAAGGCCTGGAGGGACAGGACACAGGGAATGGCTCCCACTGGGAAAGGGGAGATGGGGCTGGGATCTTGGGAAGGAATTGCTGCCTGGGCTGGGATTCCCAGATTTGCTGTGGCTGCCCCTGGATCCCTGGGATTTTCCAAGGCCAGGCTGGATCCCCCTGGGACCGTGGGAGGAATCCCTGCCCACGGACGGGATGGGAATTGGATCTTTAAATCCCTTCCCACCCGAACCATGGCGGCATTCTCGGACCCCTGGGGCTGATCCCAGCCCGGCGGCACCAGCAGATCCCTGGGCCCATCCCAGGCTGCTGCCAGCGGCCAGGATCAAGGACAAGGTGGAGAAGTCACGGCCGGGAGGTCACAGCCGAGTCACAGCCCGGCAGGTCCTGCAGCAATCGCGCCTCGTTATCCGCGCTCTTATCTCGCAGCTCCCCAAACCCTCCCGCAGATCAAAGGATGCCAGGAGCGGCCGGGATGTTTATCCCGAGCTGGGAATTGTCATTCCAAGGCCGGCTCTGTCAAACCTCCGCCCCCGAGCTCATTAAGGAACAGGAATCGGGAGCCGCATTCCAGCCTCGGCTCCCGCTTCCGTTCAGGGCAGGGAAAAGTAAAAGTTTTCATCGCTTTGTTTTTTTCAGCGGGGCCACCTGCGGCTCCCGGCTCACCTGCCCGCCCTGCTGCAAAAACGGCGAGAGCTGGGGGAAAGGGGGATTTAGGCACAGACTCCCCAAAATGGCAAAAACTGGGGGAAAAGGGGATTTAGGGAAGGGGTCCCCCAAAAAATGACCAGAGGGAAAAGCGGAATCCCAAAAAACACCAAGAGCTGGGAGGAAGGGGGATTTAGGGAGGGATCCCCAAATACACCAAAAGCAGAGGGAAAGGGGGATTTAGGGAAAGGCTCCCCAAAAATGGCAAAAACCGGGGGAAAGGGGGATTTAGGGAAGGGCTCCCCCCAAAAAATGACCAGAGGGAAAAGCGGAATCCCAAAAAACAACAAGAGCTGGGAGGAAGGGGGATTTAGGGAGGGATCCCCAAGAACACCAAAAGCAGAGGGAAAGGGGGATTTAGGGAAAGGCTCCCCAAAAACAGCAAGAGCTGGGGGAAAGGGGGATTTAGGGAAAGGCTCCCCAAAAATGGCAAAAACTGGGGGAAAGGGGGATTTAGGGAAGGGGTCCCCCAAAAGAAGACCAGAGGGAAAAGTGGAGTTAGGAGCAGACTCCCGAAAAACACCAAAAGCAGAGGGAAATTTGGATTTAAGGATGGACTCCTCCAATAAAAGAAGGCCAGAGGAAAAGGTGGATTTAGGGACAGACTCCCCCAAAAATGGCAAAAACTGTGGGAAAGGAGGATCCAGGGATGGATAGCTGGGATTCACCTTCCCTGTTTGCAGCAGATCCCAAAAAACATCAAAAGCTGGGAAAAAGGGGGATTAAGGGACAAATCCCCCCCCCCAAAAAAAACCCCAAAAGCAGAAAAGGGTACTTAGGAAAGGACTCTCCCAAAAACAGCAAAAGAGGGAAATGTGGATTTAGGGTAGGACTCCCCAAAAAAACCAAAAGCAGAGGGAAAGGTAGATTTAAGGAAGGGCTCCCCCCAAAAAAACAGACCAGAAGGAAAAGTGGAATCCCCAAAAACGCCAAAAGCAGAGGGAAAGGGGGATTTAGGGATGGAGAGCTGGGATTTGCCCTCCCTGTTTGCAGCAGATCCCCAAAAATACCAAAAGCAGAAGGAAAAGTGGATTTAGGGATGGACTCGCCAAAAACTGCAAAACCGGAGCCTCTCTCCTCCCTCTTTGTACCCCTAAATCCCTCTGCCACCCCTTTGTGCTCCTAAACCCCCTTTGCCACCCCCTTTATGTACCTAAATCCCCTCTGCCACCTCTTTTTGTCCCCAAACCCCTCTGCCACCCCTCGTTGTGCCCCCAACCCCTCTGCCACCCCTTTGTGCCCCTAAACCCCTCTGCCACCCCCTTTGTGCCCCTAAATCCCTCTGCCACCCCCTTTGTGCCCCTAAACCCTCCTGCCACACCCTCAGTGCCCCTGAATCCCTCTGCCACCCCTTTGTGCCCCTAAATTTCCTCCCCTCCCTCTTTGTGCCCCTAAACCCTTCTACCACCCCCTTTTGTGCCCCTAAACCCCCTCTCCCCACCCTGTTTGTGTCCCTAAATTTCATCTCCACCCCCTTTGTGCCCCTAAACCTTTCTGCCACCCCTTTGTGTCTCTAAATCCCTCTGTCACCCTTTTGTGCCCCTAAACCCTCTCTCCCCACCCTATTTGTGACCCTAAACTTTCTCTCCTCCCTCTCTTTTGTGCCCCCAAACCCGTCTGCCACCCCCTCAGTGCCCCTAAATCCCTCTGTCACCCCTTTGTGCCCCCAACCCCTCTCCCCCACCCTCTTTGTGCCCCCAAACTCCTCTGCCACCCTTTTGCACCCCTAAATCCCCTCTCCCCACCCCTGTTTGTGTCCCTAAATTTCCTCTCTGCCACCCCTTTGTGCCCCTAAATCCCTCTGCCACCCCTTTTTATGCACCCCTAAACCCCCTCTCCCCACCCTGTTTGTGTCCCTAAATTTCCTCTCTGCCCCCCCCTTTCCCCCGCGCGCAGGAGCATCCCGGCTCCAGCCGCGTCCCCCATCCCCGGTTTCCAGGATTTGCAGGATTCCCGCGATGATTTCCACGATGTCCCTGGGGAGCCGCAGGATCAGGTCCCCGCCCGTGCCCAGACTCGGTGGCACCGCGGCCCCGGCGGGGTCGTGCCCCCCATCCCAGCAGCTCCAGCCTGCCCCGAGCCCCCCTGCCCGCCCCGGGGTCTGGGGTCCCTCCGGCCGTAAATCAGCGCCGCGCTCTGCCCGAGGCTCCCAAATCCCGCTGTCCACGGAGCTTCGGGGATTTTGGGAACGAGCAGCTCTGAGCAGCCTCGCGGTGCTGGAGAGGGATTTTTCCTGAGGGGTGGGACAAGGGGAAAGGGTTGGATTTTGGGCTGGGATTCCCAGATTTGCTGTGGCTGCCCCTGGATCCCTGGCAGTGCCCAAGACCAGGCTGGATCCACCTGGGACAGTGGGAGATGTCCCTACCATGAATGGGGTGGGAATGGGATGAGATTTAGGGTCCTTCCAACCAAAACCAAGCAAATTTGTTTGGTGTGTGGGTGAATAATAACAAATATATAAGAAAAAAATAAGTATGTAATACAATAAATTTTAAAAATTAAAAATAAAAACATTTTTTAAAAATAGTAATTAAAGAAAAATAAAATAAGCCTTTTTCCACCACTTTCTGGAGCCCCTCTGCTCTGGGAGAGCTGGGAATGTTCCCCTGGAGAAGGGAAAATTCCAGGGGAATGCTCAGAGTCCCTGCAGGGGCTCCAGGAGAGCTGGAATTTGGGGACAGGACACAGGGAATGGCTCCACTGGGAAAGTGGAGATGGGGCTGGGATCTTGGGAAGGAATTCCTGCCTGGGCTGGGATTCCCAGATTTGCTGTGGCTGCCCCTGGATCCCTGGGAATGTCCAAGGCCAGGCTGGATCCACCTGGGACAGTGGGAGTGTCCCTGCCATGGATGGGGTGGAATAAAACAATCCTCAATATCCTTCTTTCACACAAACCATTCCAGGATTCCCTAAATCCCAACCCCACCCCCTTTTATCATCCACTGCAGGACAGAAATCCCCATCCACAAGAAAAGCAGGGATTTAAAGACCCTTTTGAGAGAAAAACAACAACTTTAGGGCAGGGATGAA
This sequence comes from Luscinia megarhynchos, assembly GCA_034336665.1. Classification (NCBI taxonomy): domain Eukaryota; kingdom Metazoa; phylum Chordata; class Aves; order Passeriformes; family Muscicapidae; genus Luscinia; species Luscinia megarhynchos. The sequence goes on from CM067566.1 coordinate 1,308,470, forward strand.
ACCCAGGCAATGCCCTGGCTGTGACATTTCCCACAACAAACCCACTCGGGCTCCGTGTCTCCTCCCTGACCTTTCCCAAACCCCAAAATTTGCCTGCCCTGGAAAACAGGAGCTGGGTTCCACTCTGGCACAGGCGATTTGCAAAGCCGATGTTGTTTGGGCTCCCTCTCCCAACAGCATCAAAGATTTACGGGCGGGTGGAGCCGCCCCCGTGGCTTCATTCCTTCCCTGTGCTGACAGCCAGCCGTAAAACCCGACCCTGCTCCTGCTGCTTTCCAGCACAAATGCCCAGGGAATAAAATCCGAGCCGCCATGTGGGAGCCCAGAGTGTTCCCTGAGAGGTTCACAACCCCCTGGTGGGTCCCCAAAGACCCTCGAGTGAGACCCGGGTGTTTCAGGGGCTGGATTTGCTCCTTGGAACAATTTACCAACATTGAGAGAAGAAATGCAAGCTGCAAAAAGAAATAGAGTGTAAATTAGACTGTTAGAATGCAGAATTAGCAGATTTCTAGAATGTTTGTGATAAGGGACACGTGGCCAAGATGGAGAATTTGGGGTGTGGATACCTCTTCCTCCTTCTTCTCCGTGCCATCCATGCTGGGTGACATGCTGGCACTGTTTAGATTGGATGGGTCAGAGCTGGATTGTTTAACAAAGTTGTATTGTATTGGAAAATAATTGTAAATCCCCAGTAGGTAATTTAGACTATAAAAGATCAGTCCTGCCTCTCCAGGCAGATTCTGCCCTGGACGTCTGGTGAGCAGAGCTGTGAGCTGGACAGAGCAATCCTGAGATGAGGGAGAATAAACAGCCATGAAACCTCTCAGAACAGCTCCTGCAGCCTCTCATGGAAGAGCTGGGCTCAAACCAGCCTGCATGTCCTGCAGAGTGAGCTCAGGGCTGAGGGACACCTCGGGCTGTGACACCTCGGGCTGTGACACCTCGGGCTGTGACACCTCGGGCTGTGACACCGCCCGGAGCCGCTCCCCGAGTGCCCCACACGTGGGATGGGTCTGGGTTATTTGGGGTTGGTGTTGTTGTTTATTTTAATTGTTTGCTGCTCTGAAGTGGAGAGAGGAGCTGCAGCTGAGCAGTTGGAGAATCCCAGAATTCCAGGATGGCTGGGGAAGGAAGGGATTTAATGGGATTTGATCTAATTTCTCACTGTCCCAGGGGGATGCAGCCCTGGCCTTGGGCACTGCCAGGGATCCAGGGGCAGCCACAGCAAATCTGGGAATCCCAGCCCAGGCAGGAATTCCTTCCCAAGATCCCAGCCCCATCTCCCCTTTCCCAGTGGGAGCCATTCCCTGTGTCCTGTCCCCAATTCCAGCTCTCCTGGAGCCCCTGCAGGGACTCTGAGCATTCCCTGGAATTTTCCCTTCTCCAGGGGAACATTCCCAGCTCTCCCAGAGCAGAGGGGCTCCAGAAAGGGTGAAAAACGGTTATTTTATTATTTTGTAATTATTCTTTTTTTTAGAAATATGTTCTATTTTTAATTTTTTAATTTATTGTATTAAATACATATTTTTTTGTAATATTTATTATTATCCACCCACACAGCAAACAACTTTTGCTTGGTTTTGGTTGGAAGGATCCTAAATCCCATCCCATTCCCACCCCATCCATGGCAGGGACACCTCCTACTGTCCCAGGTGGATCCAGCCTGACCTTGGACACTCCAGGGATCCAGGGGCAGCCCCAGCAAATTGGGAATTCCATTTCGGGGAACAATTTCCCCTTAAATCTCATTGAACACAACCCCAGGATCACTGAGGTTGGAAAACATTTCCTATTCCAAATCCCCACCTTGTCCCCAGCTCAGACCACATCCAGGAATTCCTTGGACTCCTCCAGGGATGGGGGTTGAGAATGATGCACAGAAAATACCCTAAAAAAGGATGGTCCACAGGAAAATGTCCTGAAAAAGGGATGATCTACAGGAAAAATCCTAATAAAGGATGACCCACAGGAAAATATCCTATAAAAGGATGGTCCTCAGAAAAATATCTTATAAAAGGATGATCCACAGAAAAATAACCTAATAAAGGATGATGAAGTTCCACTGTATCCTATAAAAGGATGATCCATAGAAAAATATCCTGAAAAAAAGGTGATCCATAAAAATGCTCTAATAAAGGATGATCCACAGAAAAAAATCATAGCAAAGGATAATCCACAGAAAAATGCCCTAAATAAAGGATGATCTGTAGAAAAATATCCTAATAAAGGGTGATCCACAAAAAAATACCCTAATGAAGGATGATCCATTTCCACAGTATCCTATAAAAGGATGATCATAGAAAAATATCCTGAAAAAAAGGTGATCCATAAAAAATGCTCTAATAAAGGATGATCCACAGGAAAAAAAGTCCTAGAAAAGGAGGATCCACAGAAGAATATCCTGAAAAAGGATGATACATTTCCAGTGTCCTATAAAAGAATGATCCATAGAAAAATAACCTGAAAAAAAGGTGATCCATAGAAAATACCCTAAAAAAGGATGGTGCACAGAAAAATGCCCTAATAAAGGATGATGCACAGAAAAATATCCTGATAAAAGATCATCTACAATATCCTAAAAAAGAATGGTCCACAGCACCCTAAAAAAGGATGATCCACAGAAAAATATCCTGAAAAAAAGGTGATCCATAAAATTGCTCTAATAAAGGATGATCCACAGGAAAAAAAAGTCCTAGAAAAGGAGGATCCACAGAAGAATATCCTGAAAATGGATGATCCACAGAAAAATAACCTAAAAAATGGTGATCCACAGAAAAATACACTAATAAAGGATGATCCATTTCACAGTATCCTATAAAAGAATGATCCATAGAAAAATAACCTGAAAAAAGGTGATCCATAGAAAATACCCTAAAAAACGTTGATCCACAGAAAAATGCCCTAATAAAGGATGGTGCACAGAAAAATATCCTGATAAAAAGATCATCTACAATATCCTAAAAAAGAATGGTCCACAGCACCCTAAAAAAGGATGATTCAGAGAAAAATGCCCTAAATAAAGGATGATCCATTTCCACAGTGTCCTATAAAAGGATGACCGTAGAAAAATAACCTGAAAAAAAGGTGATCCATAAAAAATGCTCTAATAAAGAATGATCCACAGAAAAAAAGTCCTAGAAAAGGAGGATCCACAGAAGAATATCCTGAAAAAGGATGATACATTTCCAGTGTCCTATAAAAGAATGATCCATAGAAAAATAACCTGAAAAAAAGGTGATCCATAGAAAATACTTTAAAAAAGGATGATCCACAGAAAAATGTCCTAATAAAGGATGATCCCAAAAATCCCTCCCCTGTTCCTGAGTGTTGTCCAAACCTCTGAACTGTCCCTGATGCCTCCACACATCCCAGGGACACAGATTTGGGGTTTTGGCACCACTGGTGTTTAGAGAGTGGCCAAACCCCAAACTGGTGTCTGTGGAATCAGAGCAGAGTTCAGGAGGTTTGGGCAACACCCAGGAAAAGGAAAGGGATTTTTGGGGTGTCCTGGGCAGGGAAGGATTTGGGCTGGATGGTCTTTGGGGGGATCCTTCCCTCTCAGGATGTTTTTTTTCCACGGAATCCCAGAATTGGTGTTTGGGGAGTGACCAAACCCACCCGAGCTGTGCAAGAACCCATCAAAGAGAGGGGGAAAAATGAGGAAAACCAAAAACTCCACGGGGAAGGCAGCACCATCCAAGGTCAGCTCTTGCAGCAGATCTTTGTCTGCTTATCTGGTGCATCTCAGGGTGGGGCTGGGCCTCCCTGGGCCCCAAATCCACGGAGTTCCTGGACTCAGCATTCCCTGGAGGGTCAAGGCACGTTCCAACACGAGGCCCAGATCCCACATGGAGCAAGGCCTGGCTTCCCTGGGCTCGGTTCTACCCAAACCAGGGCCTGCTTGGTGGATAAAAATAATGAGAAATGTTATAAAAGATTATATATGTGTGTATAACATATGTATGCAATATAATAAAGTAAATAAATATTAAATTATGATATATAATGCTTTCCCACCTAAACCATTCCAGGATTCTGGAGCCCCTCTGCTCTGGGAGAGCTGGGAATGTTCATTGGAGAAGGGAAAATTCCAGGGGATGCTCAGAGTCCCTGCAGGGGCTCCAGGAGAGCTGGAATTGGGGACAGGACACAGGGAATGGCTCCACTGGGAAAGGGGAGATGGGGCTGGGATCTTGGGCAGGAATTCCTGCCTGGGCTGGGATTCCCAGATTTGCTGTGGCTGCCCCTGGATCCCTGGGAATGCCCAAGGCCAGGCTGGATCCCCCTGGGATGGTGGGAGTGTCCCTGCCATGGATGGGGTGGGAATGGGATGGGATTTAATGTCCCATCCCACCCAAACCATTCCCGATTCCCTTTCTCTTCCCCCTGCTCTCCTCCTTTGCCCCCAGCACCAGCAGGATTTCTGTTTGCCCTTTAACCTCAGATTATTTTCTGGGGTCCCCATTCCAGTAAAAAATTCCTGGTTTTTTGACCCCTGACCCAGATTTTCCACCTGGAGGAGTGAAAGCAACGTGGGGATCTCCCTCCCAGCCTGACCCAGTTTCAGGCACAACTCAGACACGGATGAGTCAGAGCCAGGGCGAGCTGGAATTCCAAAGGGTCATGGAAAAGCAAAGGAGATGAATCCAGAAATGATGAAATCTGATCCACCTGGGGGGTTTTAACCGTTGGCAGTACAAGAACCATTCCCAAATCTACTGGGATGGGTCAGGAGCCAGACCTGGCTTAAGTTCCACAAATCCTTATCCTACAGCGTCTCCATTGCCCTGTGTGAGGAGATAAAAGCCTGGGAATCCCTCTGGTGTTTCCATGGAATGATATTCCTGATGGATAGACCATGAACCTGGCTCAAATTCCCAGATCCAGCGTGGTGGAGTGGGAATATGGACATCCAGCCCTCCTGGAACAGCCTCTGGAGTTCCAGAGGTTTTATTTAGGACACAAAAGCCCCACTTGGCAATTCCAAGTTTCTCAGATCTCGGGATTACTCGTTTTCCTGGGACAGCTGAAGCCCAGAGCTGAGTGCTCACTGCTCAGCAGTGACACATTCCCCATCCAGCTGCAAACGGGGAAAGGGAAGATCCCCCCTGGCTCAGGGAACTCAGCTGGGGATGTGACTCAGCCCCGCAGCTGGATCTGAGCAAGCCCCGAGCCTGCACACGCAGGTGGCTCCGGGAGGCTCGGAAACTCCTCCCGTTTCCCAAAAACCCAGCATCCCCCAGAATTCCAGCAGCTTCGGCCAAAACCTACACCCCAAATATCCTCCTTCCAGATCTCCATGCTTGCCCCACACAGCTCTGGACCCCGCACTGGCTGCTCCCTTTCGTTCCCGTGGGATTCCACTCGGGAGTTTTCCGCTCCGAGGTTTCGGGTGGCCCCGGGCCAAAATCAGGGAGAGTTTCACCTGCACAGGTGGGAGGAGGTGAGAGAGGATCCAGCCAAAGGGCCTGTTCCCAGATGGGACACCCCAAAGTCCCCTTCCAGCTCCTGAGGGGGAAAAGGAGGTGGGAAATGCCACTGCTCCCCCAAAAACCACGGAGGGAGGGCAGCAAAGGTGAAGGGAGCCAAGGAACGGGAGCCAAGCTGGGATTTGCCCCCAGCTCGAGGGCTGAAGGTTTGTTGGGATGCAGAATGAGGAATTATCCCCTTCCCTGCCACTCATTTCTTAGCCATCAGGAAAACTCCAGGTGCTTTCCCATCTTTCCTAAAACGCTCCACTTTTTTAGTTAGTGCTGGAATTTAAGTTTCTTCCAAACTAAGAGGAGATGGTGCAGGACAAGCACAGGACAAACATTCCCTGGCTGCCTTCTCCCAGTTTTTGGCCATCCACAGCCTAAGGAATCCTGCTGGAGATCACCAGTGTGGGATCACAGGATTATCATGGAATGGTTTGGGTTGGGAGGGATCTTGAATCCCATTGATCCCACCCCATCCATGGCAGGGACACTCCCACTGTCCCAGGGGGATCCAGCCTGGCCTTGGGCACTGCCAGGGATCCAGGGGCAGCCACAGCAAATCTGGGAATTCCATTCCAGCCGGGAATTCCATCCCAAGATCCCAGCCCCATCTCCCCTTTCCCAGTGGAGCCATTCCCTGTGTCCTGTCCCTTCACGGATCTCTCCCTCCCACTGTCCCACTGCTGATTCCAGGGATTTGACTCCTGTCTGGTGTCACCCGGGAGACAAAAACAGCCCCCAAGTTTGGGTTGGACTGGGAATTTGGAAAATCTAGAAAATCTGGAAAAAAAAAATCTGTAAAATCTGGAATCTGGAAGAATGGAGCAGCTGGCAATACTGACATGGGGATGGACAGGGAGGGGCTGAAAGAGGTTAAGAGGGAGAGGAAAATCCCAAGAGATGTGGAAGAGAAAATGCACAATTTTCTGTCTCCTATTTCAATAAATAATCAGAAGAATAATAATAAAAAAACCTCAAATAGGGCTGCTCAGGAAGGCTGAAAATTTGGGGTTGCACATTTTAATCCCCTTCAAAGCATAAATTTAATCTGATCTTGTGAAACTCAACCATCCAGACCTGTCCAAATCCAGACCAGTCCAAATCCAGACCGGTTCCTGGACCCTAATTGGTATCAGGACCTGATTCTTCTGCTCTGTGGCCAAAAGGATTAAAAATAACTCCAAATAATGCAACTTCCTTCATTTTTCAAGTGGACAAATCAATAAGAGAAAATAATTTCATGGAGACCACAGAGAGAAGTTGAAGTAAATTCTTAATTCCAATTCGTAAAGTTTAGCCTTTGCAAAAAATCGGAATTTAATGTTAAAAATTCTTCTAAAATTGAGAATTAAGCAGGAAAAGAGGACAAGGAAAGTAACATTAATTTAATTCTGTTTTCCCAACCCGAAATCAGGAATATTTTTGATCCTATGGGGTAAAACCATTTTTTGAGAGGAAGATTTTGAACCTGAATTCCCATTTCTCTTCAATCCCATTGCCCTAAATTTCAGGTTTAAAACAAAAACCAGCCCAGGTTTTGTTTTCAGGCTCAGCATAAATGACATCAAAACCTCTCAAAGGCATTCCAAGGAGCCTTTAAGAAGATGAGAAAGATGATTTTATTTTTTTTTTAAATTCTCTCACTTGGGACACTTCCAGACCTGGAAAAACTTGTTCTGAGTGAAAAACGATGAGGGTGGATTTGTTGCTAGGAAAACAGCCAAAAAAACCCACCCAAAATTTCCAGAGGGGCTTCAGAGCCTGGACTCATCCCAGCCCTGCGCCCAGGGATGATTTTCATCCCCTTCCTGCAGAGTTCCTCAAGCCAGCACTGGGATTCTCCGTGGGACTCCTCCCGTGGGTCCCAGCTCCCCTCCCCAGCACGGACTGGGCACGCTGGGAGTGCTGGAGGTGACATTTGTCCCCTTCTCCTCAGAGGGAACTTTTGCCCGGGGTGCAGATGTTCAGGTTGGGCTGGGCCCGGTGTTTTCCAGCGGGTTCCAGTCCCTATGGGCTTCTCCCATTTAACAAACTGGTGTTAAACCAGTTCACAGCAGGTGTGGCTCCTGCAAGGAATTCCTCTGGCTGTGGGAAGCTCGCACGGAGTTTTGGGGTGGCGTGTCCAGGCCTGTCCCCAAGGTCCCGTGGAAGTGGCAGATCCAGGATTGCCTCATCCCCAGCAGCACCCAGTGGGACCCAAGGAAAGCTCTGGAACCACAGGAGAGGACTGGGAGGAACTGGGAGACTCCCTGGCAAGGAGATGATGGGAGAATCTTCCATGGAAGGCCCAAGTTGGTTTAGGGTTTTCCAAATCTCTTTTCCTTACTGTCTTCCTGGGCAAATCCAGTTCCCTCAGCTCCGGAGGACTGAAGAATCCAAGAACTCATCAGTCCCGGAATCTCTCATCCCTGTTCCACCATCCAGGTGTCAAACCAGGTGTCCCTCCAGAACCTTCTTCTCCCAACATCCAGGACCAATGCACGGCTCAGGAAGGCTGGACAGCTCTGGCTGTCCTCATCCAAATTCCAATAGATCGTGAGAACCAACTCGTTCTCCTCCTCCATCCTCCAGTTTGGATATTTCAGTTGCCCAGTTTGGCTGTTTCAATCCCTCAGTTTGGCTATTTCAGTTCCTCAGTTTGGCTGTTTCAGTTCCTCAGTTTGGCTATTTCAGTTCCCTCAGTTTGGCTATTTCAGTTCCCTCAGTTTGGCTATTTCAATCCCTCAGTTTGGCTATTTCAATCCCTCAGTTTGGCTATTTCAGTTCCCTCAGTTTGGCTGTTTCAATCCCTCAGTTTGGCTATTTCAATCCCTCAGTTTGGCTGTTTCAGTTCCCCAGTTTGGCTGTTTCAGTTCCTCAGTTTGGATATTTCAATCCCTCAGTTTGGCTGTTTCAGTTCCTCAGTTTGGCTGTTTCAATCCCTCAGTTTGGCTGTTTCAGTTCCCTCAGTTTGGCTGTTTCAGTTCCTCAGTTTGGCTATTTCAGTTCCTCAGTTTGGCTGTTTCAGTTCCCCAGTTTGGCTATTTCAATCCCTCAGTTTGGCTATTTCAATCCCTCAGTTTGGCTATTTCAATCCCTCAGTTTGGCTATTTCAGTTCCTCAGTTTGGCTATTTCAGTTCCCTCAGTTTGGCTATTTCAGTTCCCTCAGTTTGGCTATTTCAGTTCCTCAGTTTGGCTATTTCAATCCCTCAGTTTGGCTGTTTCAGTTCCTCAGTTTGGATATTTCAATCCCTCAGTTTGGCTATTTCAGTTCCTCAGTTTGGCTATTTCAATCCCTCAGTTTGGCTGTTTCAGTTCCCTCAGTTTGGCTGTTTCAATCCCTCAGTTTGGCTGTTTCAATCCCTCAGTTTGGCTGTTTCAGTTCCTCAGTTTGGCTATTTCAGTTCCTCAGTTTGGCTATTTCAATCCCTCAGTTTGGCTATTTCAATCCCTCAGTTTGGCTGTTTCAGTTCCTCAGTTTGGCTGTTTCAGTTCCTCAGTTTGGCTATTTCAGTTCCTCAGTTTGGCTATTTCAATCCCTCAGTTTGGCTGTTTCAGTTCCTCAGTTTGGCTATTTCAGTTCCTCAGTTTGGCTATTTCAATCCCTCAGTTTGGCTGTTTCAGTTCCTCAGTTTGGCTATTTCAATCCCTCAGTTTGGCTGTTTCAATCCCTCAGTTTGGCTATTTCAGTTCCCTCAGTTTGGCTGTTTCAATCCCTCAGTTTGGCTATTTCAGTTCCTCAGTTTGGCTATTTCAATCCCTCAGTTTGGCTGTTTCAGTTCCTCAGTTTGGCTGTTTCAATCCCTCAGTTTGGCTATTTCAGTTCCTCAGTTTGGCTGTTTCAATCCCTCAGTTTGGCTATTTCAGTTCCTCAGTTTGGCTGTTTCAATCCCTCAGTTTGGCTATTTCAGTTCCCCAGTTTGGCTGTTTCAATCCCTCAGTTTGGCTATTTCAATCCCTCAGTTTGGCTATTTCAGTTCCTCAGTTTGGCTATTTCAATCCCTCAGTTTGGCTGTTTCAATCCCTCAGTTTGGCTATTTCAATCCCTCAGTTTGGCTATTTCAGTTCCTCAGTTTGGCTATTTCAATCCCTCAGTTTGGCTGTTTCAATCCCTCAGTTTGGCTATTTCAAACCCTAAATCACTTCCCAACAGGGAATAAACCAAAATCCATCCCCTACAGATGACCAACCTCTCAGAACAAGGGGTTTGTGTTTGTCCAGCTCCAAACACAGCAAGGCCGTGACCAGGGAATCATGGAATGGTTTGGCATGGAAGGGACCTTGAAGATGAACTCGTTCCAACCCCTGCCATGGGCAGGGACACCTCCCCTAGAGCTGGAATTCGGATGTTCCACCTGATCTTTGATGGAACTTCCCAAAATACAGATGAAATATTCATTGATCTCCTTCCAGGATCTGGGAGGGCCTCCAGGGAAGGTGGAGAGGGGCTCTTTGTCAGGAATTGTAGAGGTGGGACAAGGGGGAATGGATTCCCACTGACAGAGATGGGATGGGTTAGATGGGATCTTGGGAAGGAATTCCTGGAGGGTGGGGATGGGCTGGGCTGGAATTCCCACATTTGCTGTGGCTGCTCCTGGATCCCTGGCAGTGTCCCAAGGCCAGGCTGGACACTGGGCTGGAGCACCCTGGGATAGTGTCCCTGCCCGTGGATGGGGGTGGGAATGGGATGGGATTTAAGGTCCTTTCCACCCCAAACCATTCCATGGCTCTGCATCCTTCCAGTTCCTTGACACATCCCAGGACAACCATCCCAAAATCACCTTGTCCATCCCCCCGTGGACATCTTTAGCCTTAGAACCAACTCTCCACCCTGACTAAAGCTGCAGAAAAGGCTGGGTGCAGCCAGGAGTGGAATTTTGATCGTGGCAAAACATCAGATCCCACAACCACCGATTTCTGGGCGCTGATTTTCCCTTTAAATCTGACTCTGACAAGAAACTGCCACAACAGGATTGAGCTGGTGGCCAAGAGTCCAACTCAACCCAGATCTCCAGGTTAAAGCCCATCAGGCACAGGTGAGATCTGGGTGACTGTGGGAGCCCAGAGTGCTCCTTTGGCTCCCCTGGGAGGTTTAAGACCTCCCCTGGCAAGGGTCCCAAAGACCCCTGAGTATCTCAGGGGCTGAATTCAAACCCCTGGGGGAAATTACCAGCACAGAGGGAATGGAAACAAGCCACCAAAAACAGTAAAGTGTAAATTAGGTTGTTAGAACGTGGATAAATAGACTTTTGGGGATGTTTGTGATAAGGGACACGTGGCCAAGATGGAGAATTTGGGGTGTGGATACCTCTTCCTCCTTCTTCTCCTGCCATCCATGCTGGGTGACATGCTGGCACTGTCAGATTGGATGGGTCAGAGCTGGATTGTTTAACAAAGTTGTATTGTATTGGAAAATAATTGTAAATCCCCAGTAGGTAATTTAGACTATAAAAGATCAGTCCTGCCTCTGCCAGGCAGATTCTGCCCTGGATGTCTGGCGAGCAGAGCTGTGAGCTGGACAGAGCAATCCTGAGATGAGGGAGAATAAACAGCCATGAAACCTCTGAGAACAGCTCCTGCAGCCTCTCATGGGAAGAGCTGGGCTCAAACCACCTGCATGTGCTGCAGAGTGAGCTCAGGGCTGAGGGACACCTCGGGCTGTGACAGGTGACCTCCACAGCCTCGCTGGGGACCTGGCGCCTCTTTTGTCCCTCCTGCATTCCCGAGAAGCTGAACGAGTTCCTCGGGAATTCCGGTGCTCCTGGGTGATGTAGAGCTGCTGCTTTGATGTCCTCAATTCCCTGCGCTCAGCACCCCTGTCCTGATCCCAGCTGGAGGTGGGATCCCCACCGGAGGTTTTGCAACGAGCTCCTTTTTTTGCAGCTTAAGCTCTTTTGTGCTCTCTGCTAAGCCGGGTTTAAATCTCCAGCCACTCTCGGCTCCCCGGGCTCAAAGGTGGAGCTGTTCCACACATTAAATCACAGAGGTTTTACCTGAAAGGTGTCACGGATCTGCTCCCAGCACTCCTTTGTCCCGGAGAGCCGAGGGGATTCCACGGAAGGGAGCCTCCCTCTGCTCCCAGAACGAGCTCCATGACCTGTCCTTGAACCCAGAATTCCTGGGACATTCCCACCTCCAGAAAGCATCTGTGGAATTATAACACAGTTTGTGTTGGAGGGGCCTTGAAGATGTCCTTCCACCCCATTCCATGTTCAGGGACACCTTCCCCTCTCCCAGGTTGCTCCAAGCCCCAGTTCCAGCCTGGCCTTGGACATTTCCAGGGATCCAGGGGCAACTGCAAAAAAAAAAAATTTCCCTGCTTGTGCTGAATTCTCTTTCCCAAAAATACCTCTAATTACAGATTTTCCCTCCTCACGTTCCATATCCCTGCAGGGATACAGGGACACCGATTCCCTATGGGATTTTTAAGACATCTAAATCCCTTCTTTGGAGGGACAACCTCCCGTTTCCCTGCAGCAGACGGAGAACCCCTCTCGTGCCGGCATCAGGCGTGCGGGTACCCATCCTACCCCCCGAAATCCAGGATCTCATGGCTTTCCCACAGCGAACCCAGGACAAATAAAAGCTGCTAGGGCGAGAAAACCTGCGGAGGGCTGCGGGCCAGCAGCGGAGCGGGGACAGCGGGGCGCGGGGCGCTGCGGGGCCCGGCGGGGCCGTGCCAGCGCTGTCCATGGTACCGAGCGCCCCGGGGCTGCTGCGGGCGCCCCGAAGCCGGGAGAAGGCGGATGGCACCGCCGGGAGGTGTATGGGCTCCTGGGATTTCCCGAAGTTGAGGGCTCGGCTCTCAGGTGGTGGGAATTCCTGAATCCTGGAATTGGCTGGAGGAAATTTAGAATTCATCCAGTGCCACCCCCATCCGTGGAGGCAGGGACATCTTCCCACTGTCCCAGGGGGATCCCAATCCCAATGTCCAACCTGACCCTCCCAGGGATCCAGGGGCAGCCACAGCAAATCTGGGAATCCTAATCCAGGCAGGAATTCCTTCCCAAGATCCCAGCCCCATCTCCCCTTTCCCAGTGGAGCCATTCCCTGTGTCCTGTCCCTCCAGGCCTTGTCCCAATTCCAGCTCTCCTGGAGCCCCTGCAGGGACTCTGAGCATTCCTGGAATTTTCCCCTCTCCAGGTGCAACAAGCTGTTGAATTCTCATCAGGATCTGCTCTGAGGGGGGGGCCTTAAAAATTAATTAAATTTCTGAAACAACACAAAGTATAAAAAGTGTCACAAAGAGCTTTGTTTCAGGACCAAAGGCCTGTTTCCCAGTATTCCTGGGAAAGCCTGACAAAATTCCCATTAAACGACTGCACTTCCCACACACAGAAAGCTGGAGCTGCTTTGGAGACGTCCCTGAATCTCTGCTGAATTTTCAGTCAGAAATTATTAAATATCAGAACCCAGAGAGAGGATGGTGCCAGAAAATGGCTGAGATCGCTGAGATCTCAATGTCCTGTCCCTCCAGGAATATCAGGATTATCCCAGGAGAGCCAGGCTGGCAATTCCCCACCCCAAAGGGAGATTCCCAGAGGACAAGGAGAGAGGAAAGGGCAGATCTGAAGACATCTTCATTTCCCCTCATTTCTGAGCAAATCCTGTTTAGGACATGACGTTCCTGAATCCCTGGGAGTGTCCAGGACCAGGCTGGACAGGGCTTGGATCCACCTGGGATAGTGGGAGGTGTCCCATGGCAAGGGTGGGACTGGATGAGCTTTAAGGTTCTTCCCAGCCCAGCCCATACCATGATCCCACTTCACACATGACAAACACACTCTGGTCACTCCGGAGTCTCTGAAGAGCTGGAAAGAAATCCCAGATCTTCTGGATCCCAAAAATTCCTATAAATTACCCTAAAACCTTCCCTTCTTCAGCTTTGCCACAGCCAAACCATCATCTCCAAGCAGCTCCCAGTCAAACCAGCCCAACACTCAGACTCCAAAGGTGCTCCCAGATCTTTCTGCAGCCTGAGGGAGGATGGTCACGGCTCTCCAATGCTCCCAGCCCACAGCCAGTGCCCAGAACCACACCCACCACTTTTCCAGCCCCCAATTCATCCCCCAAAACCTCCTCAAACCAAACCACAGCTCTCCCAGTCCTGCTCTTCCGGCCCTAGAGATTCCACCTGGGGTTTCCCCATTTTATTCCCGCCCTTCAGAGGGAACAATTCCTTCCCAAATCCCATCCATCCCTGCCCTCTGGCAGTGGGAAGCCATTCTGTGTTTCCTGTTCCTCCATCCCTTGGGAATTGTCTCTTCCCATGTTTCCTGCAGCTCCTTCAGGCCCTTGCAAGGCCACGCCGAGCTCACCCCAAAGCTTCTCCTCTCCAGGCTGGACATTCTCAGCTCTCCCAGCAGAGCTGCTCCATCCCTCTGATCTCCCTGCTGCCTGCTCTGGATCTCTCCAGCAGCTCCACGTCCTTCCTGAGCCAGAGCCAGACAGATCCCAGCCCAACAAACCACGGCAAAGCTTCGCTCTAAACCCCAAACCAGCCTGGATCGGTAGGAACTGGCCAAAGTGAAAACAAGCCCGAAAATGAGGTAAGTGTCCGCAGCGTGTTCTCCACCTGTTTTCCTAAATTGCCACATGTTTCTCACGGAGCCAAAGCCTCATTTACGTGACCCTGGGCAAATCCCAGCACCTCCCTCTGCTTTGTGTTTCCCAAACGAGAGGGGAGAGCGCTGCGCCCGCTCCTGTGAAGTGCTCCTGGATTTATGGAGGAGGGCGACTTGAAACGGGGTAAGGAGGAATTATTTCTCCTCGGCTATTCCCAAAAAATAAAAATAAAAATGAAGAAAAAGGTTGAGCTCTCCACTCTTTTACTGGCATTTTGTGACTTAGCAGAAGCAAGGGTTTAGGGACCAATAAAAGCCGAGTTCAAGCGTTCTCAGCTCATTACACATTTTCCCCATGTCTTTGCAGACGCAATTAAAGCAAAGCACCCTAAAATTAACTGGTTTCCAACACTGGAAACCTTTATTTCCTCCCTTCCCTGTCTAATTAGTGCCGTGCAGTCCAAAGGGAGCAGAACTCCAATTTGTAAGTGAAACTAGGCCGAGATTAAAACCACACTCGGCAATAATGGCCCGGTGCTCCTGTAATGCCTCCTGCCTTCAAAGGGCCGAGCCAGGCTGAGCTCATTAATTCTCACAGGTTGGTAATTTGGGGTTATTAACCTCGGTTTACAGCCAGATCCTACAGAGGTGGAAGTGATTTGCCCACAGGCACCGGCTCCACGCCGGGACCCCACCAGGATTGGGGCAGCGGAGCTGGGGACCCTCCAGAATTCCAGAGGGGAGCTCAGCGCTGGCACAGGGGCAGGAGAGAGATCCTAAAAGGGATTTAGGGTCGGCTTTAAGGCTTTTAAAACCAGAGGGGGATGTGGGAGCACCAAGCTCAGCGGGAGTTGAGCGAAGAGCCTCTCCTTGCTCGCCATTCCTAACGCCAGGAATATCAAAGCTTTCCTGTCTGGGGCTCCGTGGAGGATTTTCCTGCCAGGCTTCAGGCCCTGCTGCTTTCCAAGGGGCCTCTCTCCTGAGGCTGGCTGCCTTTGGAGACTGCCAGGATAAATCACCGGGAAGAACACTCCCCCACGAGGGGCTGCACGGCCAAATCCGGTGTGTTTATCCACGGATATCCAAGATTTCACTCTCACACCCCAGCTCATCTGCTGAGCCACCCCAGGGGCACCTAAATCCATGGAAAATCTCTGTTTTTAGTGAAAATTCCCAACCCCAAAGCATCAGGACACGGCCAGAGGTGTCTCAGTCCATGTCACTTGTCCCTGCCTGGGGACACCACCAAGGCCAGGCCCGTGGGTGTTTCCATCCCGTGCTCCACAGCTGGAGATTCCCATAACAAGCAGGACTAGGAGGCAAAACTCCTGCAAGCCCTTCCCAAACAGCTGAAATGTCAGTGAGGATTCCCTGGATCTGGGAAACCCCATTCTCCAAATCTTGCCTGCCCTTCCCAACAGCAGAGCTGGCGAGGTGCTCACCCCCCTCCCCCCTTTTTTTTTTTTTTTTTGGCAAAACTCCTCATCAAGGGAGAAAAAAAAAATAAAAAAATCCATCAAATCCAAGCCTGAAGCTCCAGAGGGCAAGAGTGAGCATGACTCCAGAGCCTTGGGATCGGGACACTCCCCTGGGAGTGGGGAGACCTGAATTCCAGTCGCCAGCACCAGGGGTTGTTCCCTTTCCCAAACATCAATCTTGGAGCAGGAGCTGGAGCTCCCAGGTGAATTTCCCAGAGCACCAACACACCCAGCCTTGCTTCTTCTTTCCTGCTGACCCACTGAATCCCTGTTTTCCCTCTTCCTGCTTTCCCAAAATAGGGGGAAAAGGGTGCAAGGAGGCAGCTGCCACCACATGGCTCCAGGTGGGAGATGTGGCCTGGCCCTTTCCCGAGGGACAAGGGACCTGAGCCCACATTTTCCACCTGTGGGGGCTGGGGAGGGGAACAGCAGGAGAATCCTGAGCCCCTTGCAGGGATGCCAGCACTTTTTGGGATCAAAAGGATTTCCACGTGCTGCCCTTGCCTTAAAATCCCGAGCTCTGAAGGTTTAGGAGAGCTCTGGAAGGGGAAAATGAGCAAGGCTGCTACAAAGACATAAAACTTGGGATGATTTCAGTCTTCTCCAGGTGTTTTGTGATGTCACCTCCAGCCCGTGGATGTTTGGCTGCCTCTTCCACGAACTCTCCAGGAGTACAATGGGAAATGGTGGAGGAGAGATGGGAGATGTTCCCCTTCTCCATCCCTCAGAGGATGGCAAGAGGAGGCCACAGAGCAAGGAGAGGGGTTGGGACACCCCAAACATCCCTGCATGAGCTGTGGGAAATCTGTCCCGAGGCACAGGAGCAAATCCTTCTCCTCCAGGGGCCCGCAGACCCCGGAATTTTTGGGATGGGCGGATTATTTTGGGAACTGGGGCGTGTGTGAACACCCCAAAAAGGCTCTCCGAGTGTGGGGAGGGAAAGGCAGGCACAGTCTCACGCACACCTCACACCCACACGCTTCCAAATGTTCCTTTCTCACACCCCCAGCCTGATCCCTCTCCCACAGGGACACTATCACCTCGGGATCTCATTCCCAAGTCCTCTCCCAGCCACGGGCACACTTCCCCCTTCTTCTGCCCAGCTGCTGGCTCAGGTCCCTCTCCTCAGCAGGTTCATCTCCCTCATCCATCCAAGCAGGGCTTGGAAGATCCTAGGAAAAACTTTTAGGGGAATTTAATCAGAGGAACCATTTAGAAGATCCTAGGAAAAGATCCAGGGGAATTTAACAAGTGGATCTATTCCAAGAAGAAGCTTGAAAGATCCTAGAAAAAAAAAAATCCAGGGGAATTTAATCAAAGGAATAATTTAGAAGATCCTAGGAAAAGATCCAGGGGAATTTAACAAGAGGAACCATTCCAAGAAGAAGCTTGAAAGATCCTAGAAAAAAAAAATCCAGGGAAATTTAAGCAGAGGAATTATTTGGAAGATCCCAGGAAAAGTTCCAGGGGAATTTAAACAAAGAAACCATTTGGAAAATCCTAGAAAAGATCCAGTGGAATTTAACAAGAGGAACCATTTAGAAGATCCTAGAACAAATCCAGGGGAATTTAACAAGAGGAACCATCCCACTAGCTTTTTAGAAGATCCCAGGAAAAGTTCTCAGGGAATTTAATAAGAGGAAAAAGTTGGAAGATCCCAGAGAAAGTTCCAGGGAAACTGGATGAGAGGAACAAACTCAGAGTGAAAATGAGCAGACCAGACAAACCCTACAGGCCGGGTGGATGCAACAGGAGAAACCTTGGAAGGATATTTTGGGAATTAACAACAGAGATTTAGGTGTGGTCACCATTCTTACATGGATGGCAGAGAAGCTGCTCCATGGACATCCCCCAGGTTCCCAGTCCTGAGGGGCTGTTCCCCAATTTTCCAGCTTGGGATGGGAGTTCAAACCTTGCTCCAGAGCCTGAGGAAACCAAAATTCCTGCTGGGACAGAGCTCAGGAGCTGAGGCCTCTCTTCCAGCCTCCCTCTGTCCAGAGCTCCACAGGGTTTGGAGTTCCCACTGTCCTGGAGCTCCCTCCCACCCAATTCCCATGGCACCATCCCAGTGGAATGAAAAGGAGAAAAATAAGGAAACCCCAAACCTGCTCTGAGCAATTCCCATGGAAATGGGGATTCAATTCCCTTTTTTTTTTTGGAAGGAAGGCTCAGGGTAATAGATGTGATCCCCCAACAGTGGGATCCACTCCTCTGGCACGCAATCCCAGCTCTGTTTTCCCTTCAGGCTGGTTTGGGAAGTGGGAATTTGGTATTTGGGATCATCAGGTGTCCAACAGACCCTCAACCACACTCCTCACTTTGTGCCAGCAGAAAACTTCACAAAATTCAGCAGGAGCAGCCCCAGCAGGACAAGGGCAAGGCCAGGCTTTCCCTAATCCAGCTCTCCACACAAGCCCCAAGTTCTGTGGGATGAGACATCCCATGAGGACAATCCCTGTCAGCATCAGCCCCTTTGCCAAAGGAGAGGGTCACATCCCAAAAATATCCTGCTCCTTCCTAACAGAGGTTAGAAACTGGGAATGTGGCTGGGAATGGAGGGACCTGAACCCAAAAATTTATTTCATTTCAAATAATTGTCCACTCTAAGTTGGAAGAGATGGGAAGATCCCTAAATCCAACTGCAGCCCGTGCTGAGTGTCCATCCAAAGGCTTTTCCCACGTGCCCCATTTCCACAGGGAATAACAGCAGGAACACAGCACCCTCTGGACCTGTTCCCAAAACAGTAGGATGGAGAATTCAGGCCTTCCAGATTCTGTGGGGGAACTGGAAAAAAAAAAACAAAACAAACAACAAATGCTCCATCTGACACTACGGAGTTTCCAAACTGCTGAGGAGATCCCAGACGTGGATTTCCCCGTCTTTGCCACCACAGACCACAAATCCTGGCTGATATTTTTCAGCACAGGACAAGTGTGCTCCCCTAATTATCAACCTGCTTCCCAAATCCCAGATTTTCCCCATCAGCTCCTAATGAAAATTTTGGGACCATTTCCTACAAACGAATGCACTCATTCCCATCTCCTGATCTCCCTAATTACCACCCTGCTTCCCAAATCCCGAGTTTTCCCCACCAGCTCCCGCTGGATCTTTTGGGAACACCTCCCAGGAACGATCCCACACACTCCCAGCCCCTCCAGCCCCTCCTTTTCGTGGGGTTCCCTCCCAGTCCCGCGGTTTGCCAAGGTCCCCGCCCTTCCCTGGCTGATGGATTTCTCGGGAATCGCAGCGGGAGCTCGGCGCGTTGGATGCGCTCCCCTCTCCCTCCCGTTTTCCCAAGGCACGCTCGGGGACCGGGAAATGCCTCCCCGCTTATCAGGCCCCCGCCCCAGCTGCGCTCCATGTGGGGAAGGAAACCACACGCGAGATAAGAGATAAGCGCCGTGCCCGCGGAGAACAGACACAGCCCCAAAACCTGGGAGAGCCCTCCCGGCTCGGGGTTATCGGCTCTTCACCCCTCGGGAAATTCTGTGGCTGCTCCTCCTCCCAAAAATCCCTCCGGGGGCCCTGCCCGGTGCCGTGACACCGGGGTTTGGAGCAGGAGGGAGCAGCGGGGTGGTGGAGGTTGATTAATTCGGATTTTTGGTGTGTTAGGGCTGGGCTGGTGGGGGTGTCCAACCCCAGCACAGAGCTCGTCCTAAAAGTTTGGGAAAGTCTCCTGAGGTCCCTGCCAGCTCCAGGTGTCCCCTGGAATGTTCAAACCATCCACTGCCACCATCCAAACCATCTGCCCACATCCAAACCCCCCACCACCATCCAAACCCTTCACCACCATTCCAAACCATCCAAACCTTCCAAACCATCCACCATCACCACCCAAACCTTCCAAACCATCCACCATCACCACCCAAACCATCCAAATCCCATCCACCATCACCACCCAAACCTTCCAAATCCATCCACCATCACCACCCAAACCTTCCAAACCATCCACCATCACCACCCAAACCTTCCAAACCCATCCACCATCACCACCCAAACCTTCCAAATCCATCCACCATCACCACCCAAACCTTCCAAACCATCCACCATCACCACCCAAACCTTCCAAACCCATCCACCATCACCACCCAAAACCTTCCAAATCCATCCACCATCACCACCCAAACCTTCCAAATCATCCACCATCACCATCCAAACCTTCCAAACCATCCACCATCACCACCCAAGCCTTCCAAATCCATCCACCATCACCATCCAAACCATCTCTCAACATCCAAACCCCCCACCACCATTCCAAACCATCTGCCACCCCTATCCAAACCATCCATCACCACAATCCAAACCATCCACTGCCATCCAAACTCTCCACAGCCACCCCCCAAACCATCCAGCACAATCCCAAACATCAAACCACCATCCAACCCCTCCATCACAATCTCAGACCATCCAAACCAGCCACTGCCATCATCATCCAAACCATCCACCACCATCCAAACCATCTGCCAGCATCCAAACCTTCCAAACCATCCAAACCATCCACTACAATCTCAAACATCAACCACTGTCCAAACCCTCCGCCACCATCCAAACTATCTGCCACCACCATCATCCAAAGCATCCATCATCACCATCCAAACCCTCCACTGCAATCCAAACTCTCCACAGCCACCACCCAAACCATCCACCACAATCTCAAACATCAAACCACCAGCCAAACCCTCCACAACAATCTCAAACCATCCAAACATCCACCACGACCATCCAAACCATCCATCACCACCATCACCCAAACCACCTGCTGCCATCCAAACCATCCAAACCAGCCACTGCCATCATCACCCAAACCATCCACCACCTTCCAAACCATCTGCCAGCATCCAAACCTTCCAAACCATCCACCACAATCTCAAACATCAAGCACTATCCATCACCACCCAAACCATCCACTGCAATCCAAACTCTCCACAGCCACCCCCAAACCATCCAGCACAATCCCAAACATCAAACCACCATCCAACTCCTCCACCACAATCTCAAACCATCCAAACCATCCACCACCATCCAAACCATCTGCCAGCATCCAAGCCATCCACCACAATCTCAAACATCAAGCACCATCCAAACCCTCCACCACCACCATCCAAACCATCCATCACCACCTAAACCATCAGTCACCACCATTCAAACTTTCCATCATCATCCAAACAATCCAGCACCATCCAAACCCTCCACCACCATCAATCACCACCATTCAAACCCTCCATCATCACCATCCAAACTATCCACCACTATTCAAACCCTCCACCACCATCAATCACCACCATCCAAACCCTCCATCACCACCATCCAAACCATCCCCAACTATCCAAACTCTCCATGGCTCAGCATGTCCTTGCCATGGTCCTCATCATCCCAACTCCACCAGCTTATTCCTGCCTCTCTGTGGGATAAGCATGCTGTGGGATGAAGCCAGGCACAGCTGGAGGGGTGTTTGGCTCCAGATGTTGCCCCTGTGCTCTGCATGAATGGGTCTCTTCCAGGTTTGGATCTCTCCATCCTCCACCTCCATCCAAGCTTGGCAAGCAGCTCCCCACACCCTCCCAGTGTGCTGGAACCAGTCCTCAGGTGTTCCAGGTCCTTGGATTTAAAACAGAGGGGGAAAAAAGGGAATTAATTCTAACAGGGAGCCACGAGGAACCCAAGGAGGAGGAACCCAAGCCAAGCCCTCCACGGGATGGACTCCCAGCACTGGCAGGGCAAAGGTATCCAGAATTCCTGCAAATCTTTTCCGTGGAGGCCCCCTGGGAGGTCCTGGTTCCAGGGGAGGAATAAATAACTCTGGGTGAGTTACTCAGAGATGGGCAGGGCTCCAAGGCTCTGGATGGGGCACAGCAGCTCCTGCTGCTCCCCTCACCTGATCCATCCCTTCCCTGGCACGGGAAAGGCGCCTCCAAGCCCCCCTTATTTGTGTTGTTGGCTGAAGGAAAAAAGAAAATAAAATAAGCAAACTGTTTTTCAGAGTGAGGGAGAATAAATTGCGAGGGTTTTCTCCTCACTTAATTTGTGGCAGGATTTCTAAACAAGGGCGTGACCTTGAAATAAAAGCCATGGAGTGGTTTGGCTTGCAAGGGATGTTACAGCTCATCTCATTCCAGCTCCTGCCACGGGCAGGGACACCTTCCCCTCAAACCATCCAAATCCCAAACCTGAGATTTTGAGGCTGCTCAGATCTAAAACCTGGTTTTTTTCCCTAAATCTAGCTTTAAACCCAGATCTCTCCTTTCTGGGAAGACCTCACACAGCAAAGCTGTCTCAGCAATGCAGGATTGGTGTCCCCGAGCTCAGGAACTCCCAAACCCTGCTGCTCCTTTCCTGCTGCCATGGAATGAGGCCATGACCAAAATAAGATGGATCTTGGAGGCTGAGATGTCCCAGGAACGATGTGTGGATCACACAGAGCTCAGCTGGTTCATGGAGTCATTGGGGTTGGAATGGATCTCCGAGGTCACCAAGCCCAGCCTGTGCCTGATCCCCACCTTGGTGCTGAATGCCACATCCAGGAATTCCTTGGGCACCTCCAGGGAAACTTCCGTGGGAACTTCCAGTGCTTCCCAAGCCTTTCCATGAGGAGATTCCTGCTGGTGTCCACCCTGAGCCTCCTCCTGTCCCTGGGAGCAGAGCCCAAACCCTCCTGGCTGTCCCCTCCTGTCAGGAGATTCCTGGAATTCATCCATCCCTGTGCCAGACCAAGAGCTTGTTCTCCTGAAGACTGACCCACCCCCCAAAAAAATAAAAAAGAAGGGAAGATTTGGTGATGAAACAGAACCCGTTTCCTGATCCCTTCCTAAAACCAGGAAAATGAGTTTTCCGTCCTCAGCTGAGGAGAGAAATCAAATGAGGCTCATCTCCGTGACCCAGCCTTGCTCCAAGCAGGAAAAGCCACAGCAATTTCACAGAGTCTGTTTGGAGCCTGGTGAACCAGCTGGGAGACACAACACATAGAGCCTCTTATCTTTTTCCCCAAAAAAATCCCTGATATTGGAACCTTCGGAGCCTCCCACCAGCGCCAGGAGCAACAAGACAGAGCTGCAGAGCAGAGACAGAGACCCAGCTCTAAAAAAAAATCCATTCTGGGCTCCAATCCCTGCCAGTTCTGTGGGATTTTAGCACCTATGGAGCCTTTTTGAAGCCAAGCCAGAGGCAGCAGTTGCTGCTGTGGGAATGGCACCAAGGAAGTTGTGTCTGCTCCGTGAGGATGAGTCACAGCAGCTCCAGGAAGGAGAAACGAGGAATCATCTCCTGAACTTTGGCAGAGCTGGGTCTGGAGGCCAAGGCCTGGTGGGGAGAATCCCCAGGGCTGTTCCCAGCTCTGGAAAAATCCTTTCAATCCCCTAAATTAAAGGGTGAGGCTTTAAAGGAAGGCCTGACATGGCCATGATGAGCTACAAGGAAAATGTCCCCCCAAAAAACAGGGATTTTGGTCATGGAGAGAATCCAGAGGAGGCCCCAGAGCTGCTCTGGAGCCAGGCTGGGAGAGCTGGGGATGTTCCCCTGGAGAAGGGAAAATTCCAGGGGATGCTCAGAGTCCCTGCAGGGGCTCCAGGAGAGCTGGAATTGGGGACAGGACACAGGGAATGGCTCCAGTGGGCAAGGGGAGATGGGGCTGGGATCTTGGGCAGGAATTCCTGCCTGGGCTGGGATTCCCAGATTTGCTGTGGCTGCCCCTGGATCCCTGGCAGTGCCCAAGGCCAGGCTGGATCCACCTGGGATGGTGGGAGTGTCCCTGCCTTGGAATGGGAAGGCAGAGCTGAAGGAATATCACAAATTGAAGCCCTGCTGTGTTTTTTTTGATCTCTCAGACCAGATGTTCCTCCCAAATCCATGTCCAGCCAGGACAGACCCCACGGAGGCTTCCCAGGACAAACCTGCTGCTCCTGATGTGGGATTGGATCCCCTGGAGCTGCTCTGCCCCAGCTCCAGCAGCGCTTCACAACCACCCTTGTTTTTCTGACCTTTTTTTTTTTTTTCCCTGATATTTCCACGTATCCCAAAATAGCAGGAGCAGGAGTGACAGCAAACAGATCTGGCATTTAATGAGTTCCTCGATGAGGAGCCCTGGAGCCCTCAGATCTTCCAGCAGGTCCTGAACTGTCAGGATTTATCTGCTCACCTATTTTCGGGCTTTTTCTTGGACTCTCTCCTGCAAAATTCACATTTCAATGTGAAATTCAAGGCCTTGAGTCTCCACTTCTCGCTGATTTGGGGCTGTAAAATCAGCTAGATTTTTACAACACCCCAAAAATGGGTGGAAATCACAAATTAATTCCTACACATCCAGCAGATCCAGCTGCTTCCCCAGGAACAGCAAATGCTCCGGGATCATCCCTCAGGAAGGCAGAAAACCCTGAGGAGCTCAAGTGGAGCTGCAAAAATTCCATTTTCCTTCAGGATTCCCATCCAGGCCTTGGGGGGAAGGAGATGCTGCATCCCAAATTTTTGGCTGCTCTGCTGAGGATAAGGCACCATCCCAGCTGTGCCAGAAAACGGGACAACAATGATTCCTGCCAGGCTTGAACCCCACTGGAAAAAGGGGAAATAATCTGCAAATCCCAAATAATTCACCTCTGAACATGACCTTTCCCTGGATTTGTCCCACCATAACCACGGGTCCACTTTTTCCCCCACTGTCTCCACACAAATCCAGAACCTGCAGGCTCCAGAGAGGGGAAATATCCCAATTTTTTCCTTTTTAAACACCTGCAGGGATTGAAATCCACCCTCAGAGCTGCTCTTTTCCACCAGCACAAGTGAGCAGGGAGCGACTCCACATCCTTGGGCTGGATCCTGGTGAAAATCAGGAAAATTTCCTGGCATTAGAGACCAGCCAAGGGCCTGACCCAAAACCCACAAAATCCCACAAAAATGGTGATTTTTCCTCAGGAAAAGATTCCTGGGGGTTCCCCTGCTGGTTCATGATGGAGAAATGGATCTGTGTCCATCCAGGGTGATTTTTTCACCCATTTTTAAAATTCAATTCCTGAATGAATCCCTCAGGAATCAGGTGACAAATTCCAATGCCCATCACAAGGTGGCTCTGAATCCTCTGGATTTGCTTCCCCCTGGATCCCAGCAGGGAACAATCCCCAACAACCCCCAAGAGCCCAAAAAATGGGGAGATCTGCTGCCCTGGGCTTCAGGATGAGGGAAAATCCATTCCCAGCATGGAAATTGTATGGATAATTTACTGGGATAACCCCAGCCAAAAAGGGTTTTGCCTTATTTCAAGAAGAGAAAATAAGACATGGATATACTGGAAAAAAATAGTGGGAAAAAGGGAAAAACACCTGGATGAATTGAGCATCTCAAGGAAAACAATCCTTAAAAATAATAAAAAAAAAAAAAAAGTAGAAAACTCTAAATTTTCCAAGGAGAAACAGGTGGAGCTGCTCCAGGGGAGGTTTAAGTTGGATATCAAGAAAAGATTCCATGATGCTTGTGGAAATCCTTCCCATTTTTTTAGGATATTCCATGGTTCTAAGAGAATTTTGGTATTCCCAAAAAGTTGTCCCAGGACATTTCCATTGGTTAAACTGGATTTTGGATTCAACCCCCCCCAATTCCTCCAGGCACAAAAAACCTTTCCAAACCAAAATAATTCCTCCTCCTCCAGAGGCAAATCCAGCTCCAAACCCAGAGAGGGTCCAGAACAGCTCAGCTGATTTTTTTTTTATTTTTTTTTTTTTCAGGACAATTTGTCCTTGGAGATATCCCAGACTCCAGGATGGACATTCCCCAAATCCCATCTGTCCCAGCATTTAAAACTCATCCCTGTTTTGTCTCTGGGTGCTTTGTCCTCACTTCAGCCTGTTGGGGAGGTAATATTAAAATTTTATGAGTGCCTAGCAAGTAGTTTTGGAACTATAGATGAAATAGAGATGTTGGCAGTGTTTGACATAAAAGCTGAAAATAGTTATGTTAAGGTTTGAGGCTTCTTTTTTTGTTTAAATAATACTAAATGCTGCAAATACCAAAGAACTAACAGACATTTTGTTCTAAGCCTGGCAAGGAAAGGTTTAAAAATAAAGGTTACAGATAAGAAAGCCATAAAATATGGTAATTTCGTAATTTCTATAGGTTGCATGCAAATATTAGGAAATTAGTATATTGCATTAAATTAGTTATTGGAGATTAAAATAATCATAATAAAAAATACTTATTGTATTTGTAAATAGAAAATTGCTGTTTTTTGTTTTTCTGTCTTTTGCCTTTTATTACCTCTAATTTCTAACTTCTCTTTTTAAGCTATTTCTTATTACCTTTTACACTTATGCCTTCTAATAAAATACAAACCTAAAGAACAAAACACAGTGAGCTCCTAAATCTGTCCTGCATCCCAACCCCCCCATCAGCCCCCCTCAGCTGAGGAAATTCCAAGGATTTGGATCCACTTTTGTCTGTTCTAAATCCCAGGATTTTCCCTAAGGAGTCCAAACTTGTCCTTGGCCGCCCTTGCACGACCCAAAGAGGAATTTCTGCCCCGTCACCACCTCCCAAACTGCCCTGTCCGTGCTTGGCCTCTCTGCCAGCATTGCAAAATTCCCTCCTCCCCCCGGAAATGGATGTTTTCCTCGGGATAATCCTTAGGAAACGGGCGTTGGATCACGGACAGACCCCACTGGCCTGAAAAATATTTGGCTGAGTCACGGGAGCAACACCCAAGAAGGAAATTGCCACACAGATTCTTATTATTATTCATATTAATTTATATTTTTAAAATTAATTCATTATCTCTATTATATTTTTGGCTACAGTTTGTTTTTTTTTTTTTTAACTAGGGGTTGAATTTTCATCACATTTCTCGCCAGGGTCACAAATTTCACCTCGACTTTTGGCCAAAATCAGCTGATCCAGGTTTATTGAAATAACCCCTGAAGATAAAAGCATTGGGATTTTCCTGGGCTTAATTTTCTAATTAAAAGAAAATTTAAAATAATATTTTAATTAAGATAACTTTTTCTTTCAGCTGCGTTCAGCCAGAAATGGTTCCAGTCCTATTTTTAAGACAAAATCATATTTGAGAATATTGGAATTTTTTTTAAATTACAGCTCTTAACTCACAACTTGTTCACATTTGTGGACACCCATTCCTCAATTTTTCCAACACAAACCTTTCCAAGGAATATTAGAGAACATTCCTGAGCCCCAGCTTTGCCCAGAGCTGAGTCCAGGATCTGACCCTACATCAGGTGGTGGCCAGGGCTTTTCCATCCAAAAAAAATCCATTATTCCATGATTTTGTCTTTCTAAATGTTTTAGACACATCCACTAAAATAAATTTTAAAAAAAAAGGGAATTGATAAGGGAAATAAGTAATGGAAAAATCCATCATTTTTACCATGGAATGATTCAGGAAAAGACTTTAAAGATGTAATCCCAATCCCCAAATTTCTCCAGATATTCCCAATTACCATTCTAGGACACACAAAGACTAAAAAATAGCTCCAACTCTTCCTCACACCTGGATTTTGTGGATTTCTGAGGAAAATCCCAAAGTTTCTCTGTTCTTTTCGGAAGGAATTGGCTCCATGGTTGAAAATCAAAGGGATATTTTTTGGATATTGATGACCTTGGAAAAAAAAAGGGAATTTGGTCCCTGCACCAGCAAAGCAGAAACATCAGGGAGAGCAGATGCTTCCCACAAATCTTGGAAAACAGGTTTGTGTTTTCCAAGCATCCCAGACTGGAACAGAAATCCCTTTTTTTGGGTGGGATTCACCTGCACCAACCTTCGGGTGGTCACAAGGTCACAACTGCTCTGGTCAGATCCTGGGGACAATTTTGGGTGACAAAAAGAGACCCAGAGGAGCTGGAGGGTGCCCAGGGAAGGGAATGGAGCTGGGAAAGGGGCTGGAGAATTCCTGAGGGAGATGGGAAAGGGGCTGGAGAATTCCTGAGGGAAATGGGAAAGGGGCTGGAGAATTCCTGAGGGAGCTGGGAAAGGGCTGGAGAATTCCTGAGGGAGCTGGGAAAGGGCTGGAGAATTCCTGAGGGAAATGGGAAAGGGCTGGAGAATTCCTGAGGGAAATGGGAAGGTGCTCAGCTGGAGAAAAGGAAGATCCAGAGGGATCTTTTGGCTCTGCACAACTCCCTGAGAATTTGGAGCCAGGTGGGAATTGGGATTTGCTCCCAAGGAAAAAGCAGGACAAGAGGGAATGGCCTCAAGCTGGGACAGGGGAGGCTCAGGGTGGAAATTGGGAAAATTCCTTCATGGCAAGGCTGGTCAGGGATTGGAAGTTTGGAGTGCCCGTTCCTGGAGGGATTTAAAATTCCTGTGGATGTGGCATTTGGGGACAGGGGTCAGTGCTGCTTGGACTCCAGGATCTCAGAGGGCTTTTCCAACTAAAACAATTCCATTATCCCACGATTTCCATACTTCCCAACCTCCTCTGCTCACACCCCAGAGTGGCTTTGGTGCTTCCAGGCCTGGCTGCACCCCAAAGATCCCAAAGCTGGAATTCCACTGATCTGCCAGAAAGGTCAACCCTGCCCTCATCCCATCCCCGACCCCGCCAGACCCTTGGAACCCCCCTGGCCACGGGATGGACTGAAAGCCACCCAAAATCCAGCAATAAAAACCTAAAAACAGGGAATGGGAGAGCTGGGAGATGCCGGGGGGGAAAAGGAAGCGGCGCCTGGATGAGCTGGGGAAAGTTGGGAAAGGCTGAGACATTGCCGAGTTTTTTCTGGGATAGAGCCACTGATATCCCTCCAAAATCAGGGCAGGGATTGAGCCTGGCTTTGGATAATCTTCAATTTTTGGATAATCTTTAAGAATCAGGTCTGAGATCTGGAAGGAGCCACGGTTGCTTCATCCCAGAGCTGTAAATGTCCTCTCAGAACCCAAATTTGGCTTTAATCCACCTCTTTGTAATCCATGAGGAATAATGAGCAGAAAAATCGTGGATCTCTTGGAAAAGGACAAATTTTCATTAATGTATTAGAATTATTTGATTATTATAATTTAATAATAATATTTATTACAATAAACATTTTAATATCATTCAATAATAGTACCAGGATTAAAATATTTTAACAATCTTTTCTAAAATAGAAAGGTCCTTTCTCAAACCATTCCATGATTAAAGTGATAGATTTTTCCATCTTTACCCCATTATTTCCTTCCCTTAGGTACTTCTCTGTTTTTAGTTGATGTGTTTAAAATGCTGAGAATTAAAATTAAAACTGCAAATTCAAAAAGATATTAAAAAAAAAAATCAAAATACATTAAAATTTTAAGGCGTGTCTCCCAAAACACACTCACCTTTTTTTTCCTGGGAAGATAATGGAAAATTTCCATTGGGATAAAGGGAAATCTTCACACAGCTCCACCAAACTGTGGGTAAAGTGAAAAAGAGAGTCAAATTTTAATCCCAATTAATTTTTCCGACTCTTTTTGTGCAATTCCCTCACCTGTATCCCAGGTAATGCCTCCAGAATTCCAAGCCCAAATTAAGGGCACCTCATCAAAGCGTTTCAGACAATCCCTGATGGGTTTGAAGCTGGGAAAGGCAGGGATTTGGTGACGAAATTCTTGTACAAAGGAGATTTTAATCCTTCCCTGTCGCTCCCAAACTCCCCCACTTTCAGAATTTGCCTTTGGTGTCCCAAAGGAGAGCGGCACCCACAAAGGAACAGAGGAATTTTTATCCCTGGGGGAAAGCAGGAGCTGATCCCGTGTGCCCTGTCAGGATTAAATCTCAGCCAAATCACAAGTGAATTTCCATCCGAGGCCAAAATCGTTTCTCAACGTGCCCCATTCCAGAGGAATCCATGGAGGGGATGCAAGCTGGGTTTGGAAAATGGAAGGCAAAGCCTGCAGCAGCTCCTCAGGAATCTTCCCTCTTGGTGGAACATTCTGGAATTCTCCTCTTGGATCCAGCAGAGCTGCGGCCTCACCACAGGCAAATGGGAGTTTTGGGGAATGGGCACGGAATTCCATGGATTTAACGGATTGAAACGTCTTCCCTGGCCCTGGGAAGGGTGGAAGGGCTCTGGATCTGCTGAATGTGGTTGCCCAGAGAAGCTGTGGCTGCCAAATCCATGGAATTGTCCAAGGCTGGGTTGGACACTGGGGCTTGGAGCAGCCTGGGACACTGGGAGGTGTCCCTGAACATGGATGGGACCAAACCAAAACATTCATGGATTCTGGAGCCCCTCTGCTCTGGGAAAACTGGGAATGTTCACTTGGAGAAAGGGAAAATTCCAGGGAATGCTCAGAGTCCCTGCAGGGGCTCCAGGAGAGCTGGAATTTGGGACAGGACACAGGGAATGGCTCCCACTGGGAAAGGGGAGATGGGCTGGGATCTTGGGCAGGAATTCCTGCCTGGGCTGGAATTCCCAGATTTGCTGTGGCTGCCCCTGGATCCCTGGCAGTGCCCAAGGCCAGGCTGGATCCCCACCTGGGACAGTTGAGGTGTCCCTGCCATGGATGGGGTGGAATTGGTGGGATTTAAGGTCACTCCCAACCCATTCCATGATCCCATAAGTCTCAGCATTCCCAGGACTGGAGGCAGGAAGGCCAAAGCAAAGAGGAGTTGGAAACACTCTTGGATTTGTGAGTGGCTCTCTCTTCTCTTCACAGGGGAGAAGAGAAGAACATTCCCAGATTTATTTCTGCTGGCACACAAGATTTACTCCTGCCTGGCTCCCTTTCAGGTGCCATAAATCCAGCCCCACTATCTTTTCACAGATTGTCTTCCTGGATTTATCAGGAAGGAGTTTATGGATCAGAGCCCCCTTTTTGCTCCAGTCCCTCCTTCCCAGGAGCTGAAGGACCAGCCTGGGCTCCTGGCTGTGTTTATAAATTTGTGGATGGGCTCCGTTAATGGAATCTGATTTATGACCCAAATAAGAGACTTCATCAATTTTCCTCTGGACCTCTCTCCATGGGACATAAATTATCCTGTTGCTACTGGGTTTGGATTTCTAAGTGGATTTATCGGAGCAGGGACTTTGCTCATTTGTTTTACAGCTCTGCTTGTCTGTGGAATAAATATCCTCTGGAAGTTTTTCTCCCTCTCCTTTGCTCTCTTGTGGAAAACACAAAGCTCATATTCCAAGGAGCCACTTTGTTCACTGCCTGGCCAGGATATTTGGGGTTCCTGTCCTAAATTATCCAGTTTGCAGGACATGGATCACTGGAAAAGACCCTTTTAGACCATCTCCAACTCAAAATTTGTTGGCTTTGGGAAAAATCTAGGCCTGTGGATCTCTTTTTGGAATCCTTTCTCTTGCCTGCTGCTGGCACTGGATGGTGCCTCCTCCTGCTGTGGCATCTCCCAGGGTGGGTGGGAAGAGAGTCCACACAAACAATTCCCTGCCTCACCAACTCCTCAGCTCCTTAAAAACCTACAGCTTCCATGGATAAGGCTATGAGGGAGGTTGGGGAGCTTTGCTTGTCCCAGGACAGGAGGGAAGCCAGGCACAGTCCTTGCAGTGGGATCACTGAGGTTGGAAAATCCCTCCAGGATCATCCAGTCCAAGCTGGGCCCGATCCCCACCTTGGCACTGAGTGCCACATCCAGGAATTCCTTGGGCACCTCCAGGGATGGGGATTCCAAACCTCCCTGGGCACTTCCAGTTCCTGACTGCCCTTTCCATGAGGAAATTCCTGCTGGTGTCCAACCTGAGCCTCCCCTGGCACAGCCTGAGGTTGTTCCCTCTTTTCCTGTCATTCCCTGGGATCAGATCCCAAATCCCACCTGGCTCCAAACCTTCAGGGAGTTGTGCAGAGCCACAAAGTCCCCCCTGAACCTCCTTTTCTCCAGGCTGAGCCCCTTCCCATCTCCCTCAGGGATTCTCCAGCCCCTTTCCCAGCTCCCTCAGGAATTCTCCAGCCCCTTTCCCATTTCCCTCAGGAATTCTCCAGCCCCTTTCCCATTTCCCTCAGGAATTCTCCAGCCCCTTTCCCAGCTCCATTCTCTTCCCTGGACACTCTCCATCCCCTCCACATCCCGAATGGAGGGACCCAGAACTGGACACGGGATTCCAGGTGCAGTGCCCGGCGCAGAGGGAAGAGCTGAGCTGCTCCTCCCTCCTTCCCTGGGGATGTGACACGGGACAACCTCCGGGCTGGTTCCCAGCCCTACCTGTGCACGTGGGGCCGCGGGAGGTGACGCAAGGCCGGGATTATCCAGCTTTTCCCGCTGCCTCCTCCCGCTGCCCATGCCCTGAACTCCTGCCCGGAACACTTTCTTCTGGAACTCATTTCTGGAGCCTCCCAAAACCCGGCCAAAGGCTCGCCTGCTTTTTTGTTGTTGTTGCTGCTGGTTTCGCCCGGGGCCGGGAGCACAATTCCATGAAGCAGGAGCGCAGGCTCCCAGGAATGCGGTGCGTTGCGACACCGCGCCGCGGAGACCGGGGCTATTTACATAAGAGATGAGAAAGCCCGGCCAATTAGCTGACAAAGGCAAGGGCGTGCTCGCGGGGCAATCAGAGTTCACACTAATTAACAGCAAGCCATTAAGAGCTCGCCTCCAAATGCGCGTGGAGGAGGAGGAGGGACACGGTGACATTCCCGAGGGCGCAGGGACGTGCCCTCTCCAGGGCGGGATGATTCCCAGCCCCTGGATGGGGAATGGGGGCAGCTCCTCTGGGATCAGCAATCTACCTCTGTGACCCTTTATCCCTCACCAATTCCCACCTGGAAATCTGGGGAATGGGGAACAGGGAACGGGGGCGTTTCCTTTGGGATCAGAGCACTGAAGCTGCAGCTCAGCTCTCTGTGACCCTTTATCCCTCACCAATTCCCACCTGGAAATCTGGGGAATGGGGAACAGGGAACGGGGGCGTTTCCTTTGGGATGAGAGTACTGGAACTGCAGCTCAGCTCTCTGTGACCCTTTATCCCTCACCAATTCCCACCTGGAAATCTGGGGCAGTGGAATCAGCTAATGGGGGCAGTTTTTTTGGGATCAGAGCACTGGAACTGCAGCTCAGCTCTCTGTGTCCCTTATCCTTCACAAATTCCCACCTGGAAATCTGGGGAATGGGGAACAGGGAATGGGGGCATTTCCTTCGGGATCAGAGCACTGGAACTGCAGCTCAGCTCTCTGTGACCCTTTATCCCTCACCAATTCCCACCTGGAAATCTGGGGAATGGGGAACAGGGAACGGGGGCGTTTCCTTTGGGATGAGAGCACTGGAACTGCAGCTCAGCTCTCTGTGACCCTTTATCCTCACCAATTCCCACCTGGAAATCTGGGACAGTGGAATCAGCTAATGGGGAACAGGGAACGGGGCAGTTCCTTTGGGATCAGAGCACTGGAACTGCAGCTCAGCTCTCTGTGACCCTTTATCCCTCACCAATTCCCACCTGGAAATCTGGGACAGTGGGATCAGCTAATTGCGAATGGGGAACAGGGAACGGGGCAGTTCCTTTGGGATCAGAGCACTGGAACTGCAGCTCAGCTCTCTGTGTCCCTTATCCTTCACAAATTCCCACCTGGAAATCTGGGAAATGGGGAACAGGGAACGGGGCAGTTCCTTTGGGATCAGAGCACTGAAGCTGCAGCTCAGCTCTCTGTGACCCTTTATCCCTCACCAATTCCCACCTGGAAATCTGGGACAGTGGAATCAGCTAATGGGGGCAGTTTTTTGGGATCAGAGCACTGGAACTGCAGTTCAGCTCTCTGTGTCCCCTTATCCCTCACCAATTCCCACCTGGAAATCTGGGGAATGGGGAACAGGGAATGGGGGCAGTTCCTTTGGGATCAGAGCACTGGAACTGCAGCTCAGCTCTCTGTGTCCCCTTATCCCTCACCAATTCCCACCTGGAAATCTGGGACAGTGGAATCAGCTAATGGGGGCAGTTTTTTTGGGATCAGAGCACTGGAACTGCAGTTCAGCTCTCTGTGTCCCCTTATCCCTCACCAATTCCCACCTGGAAATCTGGGGAATGGGGAACAGGGAATGGGGGCAGTTCCTTTGGGATCAGAGCACTGGAACTGCAGCTCAGCTCTCTGTGACCCTTTATCCCTCACCAATTCCCACCTGGAAATCTGGGACAGTGGAATCAGCTAATGGGGAACAGGGAATGGGGGCAGCTCCTTTGGGCTGCAGCTCAGCTCTCTGTGATCCTTTATCCCTCACCAATTCCCACCTGGAAATCTGGGATCAGCTGCTGAGGGGCTCATTCCTGTGTGGAATGGAAGGAAATGGTTGGAACTATCAGGAATAACCTGGGAATGGGCACCAGGCACTGGGATTTTGTACCCTCCCAGTCCGGGCACCCGTTCCCAGCTCATTCCTGGTGGCTCCAGCCATTTCCTTCCATTCCACACCAAGCTCCTTAACAGCTGATCCCATTTTCTGGGAATGCCAGGTGGGAATGAGTGAGGGACAAGGGGAATGAGCTGGGAATGGACAGGGCCCTGCAGTGCCAGATCCCACTCCGTGGTATCCAATGGGAACATCCCAAAATCCAACACGGGGAGGGGTTCATGGACTGCAAGGGTACAAAATTCCAGGGAATCCTTGGATGCAGATCCTCCCTGAAGGCACCAGCTCAGGCTGTGGTGGTGCCCCTGCACCATAATTCCATGGCTTGAAGGAACCAAACTTTGGGATTCTGCTGTGGGAAGTCTGGGATTGGTTAGGGATCTGAACAGGCCAACCATGGGATCACTACACTGCAATTCAATTATTTAAAGGAACCAAACTTTGGGATTCTGCTGTGGGAAATCTGGGATTGGGCAGGAATCTGAACAGGCCAACCATGGGATCCCTGCACCACAATTCAATGATTTAAAGGAACCAAACTTTGGGATTCTGCTGTGGGAAGTCTGGGATTGGTTAGGGATCTGAACAGGCCAACCATGGGATCAGTACACTGCAATTAAATGATTTAAAGGAACCAAACTTTGGGATTCTGCTGTGGGAAATCTGGGATTGGGCAGGGATCTGAACAGGCCAACCATGGGATCACTGCACCACAATTCAATGATTTAAAGGAACCAAACTTTGGGATTCTGCTGTGGGAAGTCTGGGATTGGTTAGGGATCTGAACAGGCCAACCATGGGATCCCTGCACCACAATTGAATTATTTAAAGAAGCCAAACTTTGGGATTCTGCTGTGGGCAAATCTGGGATTGGTCAGGGATCTGAACAGGCCAACCATGGGATCCCTGCACCACAATTCAATGATTTAAAGGAACCAAAATTTGGGATTCTGCTGTGGGAAGTCTGGGATTGGTTAGGGATTTGAACAGGCCAACCATGGGATCCCTGCACCACAATTCCATGATTTAAAGGAGCCAAAATTTGGGATTCTGCTGTGGGAAGTCTGGGATTGGTTAGGGATTTGAACAGGCCAACCATGGGATCCCTACACTGCAATTCAATTATTTAAAGAAGCCAAAATTTGGGATTCTGCTGTGGCAAATCTGGGATTGGTCAGGGATCTAAGCAGGCCAACCATGGGATCCCTGCACCACAATTCAATGATTTAAAGGAACCAAAATTTGGGATTCTGCTGTGGGAAATCTGGGATTGGTTAGGGATCTGAACAGGCCAACCATGGGATCCCTGCACCACAATTCAATGATTTAAAGGAGCCAAACTTTGGGATTCTGCTGTGGGAAATCTGGGATTGGGCAGGGATTTGAACAGGCCAACCATGGGATCACTGCACTGCAATTCAATGATTTAAAGGAACCAAACTTTGGGATTCTGCTGTGGGAAGTCTGGGATTGGTTAGGGATCTGAACAGGCCAACCATGGGATCACTACACTGCAATTCAATTATTTAAAGAAGCCAAACTTTGGGATTCTGCTGTGGGAAATCTGGAAATGAGCAGGGATCTGAAGAGTCCAACCATGGGATCACTGCACTGCAATTAAATGATTTAAAGGAACCAAATTTTGGGATTCTGCTGTGGGAAATCTGGAATTGAGCAGGGATCTGAACAGGCCAACCATGGGATCCCTGCACCACAATTCCATGATTTAAAGGAACCAAACTTTGGGATTCTGCTGTGGGAAATCTGGGATTGGTTAGGGATCTGAACAGTCCAACCATGAGATCCCTGCACCACAATTCCATGGCTTGAAGGAGCCAAACTTTGGGATTCTGCTGTGGGAAATCTGGGATTGGGTATCGATCCAAATGGGATCAGCAGTGAGTCTGGGGTGGGACGAGTCTTTCCAGTGCAACATCCCAATGGTGAGGGAGGAAAATTCCTCAGTGTTTGCTTCGGATTGCCTTTGGAACATCCCTCCGTTCCCCCCAGAATTCCCGTGGGTGCTCCGGCCGCGCTTGGGGTGAAAGGGCAGCTCCTGCTCGGTGGGGCCCCAATCACCGCCTAATTAAGTTAATTTGCTAATTGTTAGTCAGGGCAGGAGCGCCACCTGCCGAAGCCGCCGGCCCCTCCCCTCGCTCCAGGTTTCCAGCAAATCCCAAAGGGCTTCGGCAGGAAAAGGACAAACCCGGTGGTGTCCGTGTCTCCATCCTCTGGGAATGCCATTGGCGCCGGGATCAGCTGCATCCCAAAATTCTCCCTGAGCACCCTGGGATTGTGGAAGGTGTCCCTTGGAATGAGATGATCCAGCCAAGGGACCCTCTCCCAATCCTGAGATTGCCTCCAGAATTCCCAGATGTAGCTCCTATTTTTCTTCCAGATTTGGAGCTTGAAAAAATTCATTTCAGGTTTCTTCCTGTTCCAATCACAGTTTCCTTTTTTTAAATTTTTTTTAATTATTATTACTCCCCCCCACACATCTTTTTTGATGTTTTTTCCTCCTTTCCCAAAACCTGAGGTTTTCCCCACCATCCCCTGCACCCAGCAGCTGGGATTTTATGGAAAGAACATAGAAAATTGTAGATTTCCAAAAAAATCATCAAAGTTGGCAGCTCTGGGGGTTTCTCCCCTCCTTCCATCCAATCCATAGGATGAAGGGATTGGTGGGATCCAGCTGCTGGCTGGGATTGGGACACACCCTTAAAAATACTCAAAATTCCCAGGATTTGGGGTCTCCCTAAGCGCAGACACCTCAGAGGTATCAATCTTAAAATTTGTCCTGGCTGCTTTTTTGGGGTTTTTTGGGGTTTTTTGGGTTTTTTTGGGTTTTTTTGGTAGGATTTCCCCACCCTCCACCAGGTAGAACCAACCAGCTCTGGACTCCTCATGCATCCCCTTTCCAAAAACAAAGACCAAAAACAATCCCAGGACGTGCCTTTCCTTGACCCACCCACCAAAATCCAGACCTTTTAAAATGTGGGATTTGAGGCGGTGTCAGCCCCTTCTGGGGCCTCCTGTCCTGCACGGATCGCCCTCATTAGCGAGGGAAAGTGGGATAACCGGAGCAGGCTGCGCTCCTGGCGCCGTTCCCGACCCTTCCTCTTGGAATTCCCCGCGATTCCGACGGATCCTTCCGAGCCGCCTGCTTCGGATTTGGGAAAAAACAGCGATGCAGCATCCCCGCGGCTCATCCCTGACAGGTTCTGGGGTGTTTCCCATAAGGAATTCCTGCTTTTTTTTTTTTTTTTTTTTTGGGGGGAGTTTTGGAGATGCTGTTTACAACACCCGCCGCAGGATTCCTTCCTTTTTTTGTTTTTCCCCTGGAGGAAGAGGTTCAGGGAAGCTCTGGAGCAAAGCCTGGGGGCTGCCCGATCTCCTTGGGGAATGAGGAAGGAATCGGGAATTTTTTGGAGCTGTGGCTGTAAACAGATGTTGCTTTGAGGGATCCTGGGCTGCTCATCCCTTCCAGGGATGAAGGAAAAGAAGGATTCATCCCAAAATCGAGGAAAAAGAAGGATCCATCCCAAAATCGAGGAAAAGAAGGATTCATCCCAAAATTGAGGAAAAGAAGGATCCATCCCAAAATCAAAGAAAAGAAGGATCCATCCCAAAATCAAAGAAAAGAAGGATTCATCCCAAAATCGAGGGAAAGAAGGATCCATCCCAAAATCGAGGGAAAGAAGGATCCATCCCAAAATCGAGGGAAAGAAGGATCCATCCCAAAATCAAAAGAAGGATTCATCCCAAAATCGAGGGAAAAGAAAGGATCCATCCCAAAATCGAGGGAAAGAAGAATTCATCCCAAAATCAAGGAAAAGAAGGATTCATCCCAAAATCGAGGGAAAGAAGAATTCATCCCAAAATCAAGGAAAAGAAGGATCCATCCCAAAATCGAGGAAAAGAAGGATCCATCCCAAAATCGAGGAAAAGAAGGATCCATCCCAAAATCGAGGGAAAAGAAGGATCCATCCCAAAATCGAGGAAAAGAAGGATCCGTCCCAAAATCGAGGAAAAGAAGGATCCGTCCCAAAATCAAGGAAAAGAGGAATTCATCCCAAAATCGAGGAAAGAAAAGAAAGATTCATTCCAAAATCGAGGAAAAGAATTCATCCCAAAATCGAGGGAAAGAAAAGAAGGATTCATCCCAAAATCGAGGGAAAAGAAGGATTCATCCCAAAATCGAGGAAAAAGAAGGATCCATCCCAAAATCGAGGAAAAGAAGAATTCATCCCAAAATCAGCAGAGCAATCCCTCAGGCTTCCCATGAGAGACAACGACGCCCAAACCTGCCATTTTTAGCACCAAAAATCTGATTTATTTGTGTTTAAATCAAGCTGGAGTTTTTTACTCACTGTTTTTCCCGGTAAAAATTTGGATTGGGAATGACAAAGTCTGGGCATGTGAACAATGAGAGAATATCCAGAGGGAAGCTGGAGGCAAATCCTGGGTTTATTCCGAAATTTTTCGTGTGGGGACAGGAAAAAACAGCATTCCTCCTCCTCCTCCTCCTTCCCAAACCACAGGACCTCAGGGAAAGATTAAACTTCGTTAATGGATCTTTTTCCACAGCCCTCGCCTTTTCAACTTGGAAAAAAAAAACAGATTCAGAGCAAAATTCCCAAATTTTCCAAGGGTTTCCATGGTGGGGATGGAGCCATGGGAAGCAGGGAAGTTGAAAGTGAAAAAAGTGTGGGGAAAATGTGGAAAAATGTGGAAAAATGTGGAAAAAATGTGAAGAAAAATGTGGAAAAAAATGTGAAGAAAAATGTGGAAAAAAATGTGAAGAAAAATGTGGAAAAAAATGTGAAGAAAAATGTGGAAAAAATGTGGGAAAATGTTGGAAATTGTAAAAAAATGTGGGAAAATGTGGAAAAATGTGGGCAAATGTTGGAAAATGTTGGAAAAATGTGAAAAAAATGGGGAAAAATATGGGGGAAAATATGGGGAAATGTGGAAAAATGTGAAAAAATGTGGGAAAATGTGGGGAAAATGTGGAAAAAAGTGTGGATAAAAGTGTGGAAAAATGTGGAAAAAAAGTGGAAAAAATGTGGAAAAAATGTGAAGAAAAATGTGGGAAAATGTCGGAAAATGTAAAAAAATGTGGGAAATGTGGGAAAATGTGGGAAAATGTGGGAAAATATGGAAAAATGTGGAAAAATATGGGAAAAATGTGGAAAAATGTGAAAAATATGGAAAAATGTGAAAAAATGTGGAAAAAAGCGGAAAAATGTGGGAAAAATGTGGAAAAAATGTGAAGAAAAATGTGAAGAAAAGTGTGAAGAAAAATGTGGGAAAATGTTGGAAAATGTTGGAAAATGTAAAAAATGTGGGGAAATATGGAAAAATGTGGAAAAATGTGAAAAAATGTGGGAAAAAATGTGGAAAAATGTGGCAAAAGTTTGAAAAAAAATTAGGACAAACCTTGTGAAAGCATTGGGGCAAAATTGAGACAAATGTTTTCCTTCATGGCACAGATTCTCTTCCTGTTTAGTGCAGCTGGGTCTGACATCAAGCACTAAAACTCTGGGAGTTGCGCTTTTCGTATCCATAGCGGGAGAGCTGGGAGGACAAATTATCCGAGCGAGATAGAGGTGCGAGAAACCTCACAGGTCCCTCACTGGGAGGAAGAGAAAACATCCGGGAAAAAGGGAGCATCGAGAAAAGTCCGCTCAAAGATCAGCATCGAAAAATCACGCATCTCCGCACTTCAACATCGAATCGGCGCGTCGACATCGCGCATCGGTAAAATCATCGGCATCATCGCGGCATCCGGCATCGGCTCCATCAATCCATCGCGCTCCGCTCACGCTCGAATCATAAAGAGATCCGGCATCTCATCAAAAGCATCATCCGGCATCATCAAAGGCATCATCAAAATCATCAAAGCATCATCAGAAAAGCATCAAAATCGAAATAAAATCATCCGGCGTCATCCGGCATCATCACAAAGCATCCGGCATCATCCGCAATCCATCATCAAAGGCAATCATCCGCATCATCAAAAGTCATCATCCATCAGGCATCATCCAGAAATCGAAATCAACAAATCATCAAAAGCATCATCCGTCATCCGCAAAATCATCCGCATCAAAAGCATCATCAAATCGTAAAATAAATCATCCGGCATCAAAGGCATCAAAGATCCATCATCAAAGGCATCATCCGCATCATAAATCAAAGTCATCATCAAAGGATCACATCCTCATCCGGCATCATCATCCGGCATCAAATCCATCAAAGTCCATCATCCGGCATCGTCAGGCATCAAAAACATCAAAATCAATCATCAAGGATCCATCATCAAATCATCCGGCATCATCAAAACAGGCATCATCCGTCGGCATCATCCGTCGAGGCATCGCTCCGTCGGCATCGAAATCGAAATCATCACAGGCGTCATCCGCATCATCAAAGGCATCATCGTAGTCAGCATCAAAGGCGTCATCAAAATCATCCATCATACATCGGGCATCATCCGGCATCATCCGTCGAGCATCATCCGTCGGCATCAAAGAACCGTATAAAACCAGCACCAAAACAGCAGATCTAAATCAAAGATTACAGTGGTCAACCAGAACGGATCCGTAACTGATCAGCGACGCCTGGCTGAACAAAGGATAAACACCCGGTATCTCAACAGTTCAGACCAAAGGATCTTTCAGACCAGAATTTCAGTTCGTTCGGTGTCAAGCGTTAAGCAGGTTGCTAAGGATCCTCAAACAAAGATATCGGTCCGGAGATCCGGATCGGTTGGACAAAGTTCGGTCTTTCCGGATCGAAAGTCTTTCGTCGTCGGTCGAGATCGGTCCGGATCTTCGATATCAGGATTCGAAACACTCGACGGTAAAACGTCATTCGTCAGGGATCTCGAGGATCCAGTCGAGCAAATTACGGTGACGAAACAAAGTCATCAGACTTTCAGGATCTTGGGAATTTCGGATTCGAGGTCGCTGGATCAAAATCAGTGCACCAAAGGCTGGATCGGAACAGTCAGATATCCTGGACAAAGTGGAATCAGGATCATCTTAATTCCGTCGGCGGCGATGAGTCAATCAAATCCCGTATCGTCATTCGAAGGTTAAACAGTCAAAATTTCAGCAAAGTCGAACAGGTCAGGATGGAGATGCAGGATAAAGGCATCGAGGATATCATTCGATACAAGGCATTCAGTTGAACTCGATCCGGCGCGTCGGATTCAGATCAGGACCGGATCATAAATCATGGTCCGATTTTCAAGGATTCGGCTTCGATTGATCGAATTCAGGTTAAAGGATCGATCAAAGGCCAGGATCAATCGCTGAAACATGGATGAAACGGTTTCAATCGATACGATCAGTCGATCAAATCCGGAAGTCGGATCCGGATCTGTCGATCCAGGTCCGTACAGGAATGAACTCCTCATTTCTTGGGGGAGGCTGGTTTGATTTTTCACAAATCCTTCACGCCTCACCCCTTCCACTCCCCGGGAATGCTGGACTGGGGAAGATCGAGCTCTCCCGGAGGAATTTTTCCAGGGAGATTATTTTAACAAGCACTTTTGTAGCCGGAAATCAGGGAATTTAACCTAACAAGGAACTACCGGGCCGGGGGGACGAATAAATCTCCTTCCCACCTCTTAATTTTCCAGCCTACGGAAAAGCAGCGTTGGAGTCCAAAGGAGAGGTGACCCCCAAGGCCATCCCTCATTTTGACACATCCACGCCTTGGCCCCTGCCTGAACCCTGTCCCTAAATCCAGGGGAAAAAAATAAAAATCCAGGAAACGACTCCCTTTTGTGCCCAGATCCCAGCCCTGTGTGGTGGGAATGCCAAAATCCAGGTTTTTCAGGGAAAAGGGGAGTTTGGGGAGGTTCTCAGCCCAGCCAGGGATGTTTTCCACGTTTTCCTTGTGTGGTGTGGGTTTGTTTGCTCAGAGCGCTCAGGGGTTGAATCCAGGTGAATTCCACCCTGGAGTTGCTGGGATTTGGAAGGAAGGAATTACTCAAGTGGGAGAAAAAAGGAGAGGGGAAAATGCTCCTCAAAAAAAAAAAAAATCCAACTGCATGACTAACATTGGAATTTTGGGGATTTTCCTTTTCTTTTCCCAAAGAAAAAAGCAAGGTGGGAATGCTTCCACTTTGGGAAGATTTGGGAAGGAATTACTCAAGTGGGAGAAAAAAAGGAGAGGGGGAAATGCTCCTCAAAAAAAAAATCCAACTGCATGACTAACACTGGAATTTTGGAGATTTTCCTTTTCTTTTCCCAAGGAAAGAGCAAGGTGGGAATGCTTCCACTTTGGGAAGAATTGGAAGGAATTACTCGACTGGGAGAAAAAAGGAGAGGGAAAAATGCTCCTCAGAAATCCAACTGAACCCTAGTCTGGACACGGATATTTGGGATTTTTGGGATTTTTCCTTTCCCAAGGAAAGAGCAAGCTGGGAATGCTGCCAATTTGGGAAGATTTGGGAAGGAATTGCTCAAGTGGGAGAAAAAAAGGAGAGGGGAAAATGCTCCTCAAAAAAAAAAATCCAACTGCATGACTAACACCGGAATTTTGGGGATTTTCCTTTTCCTTTCCCAAGGAAAGAGCAAGGTGGGAATGCTTTGGGAAGATTTGGGAAGGAATTACTCAAGTGGGAGAAAAAAGTAGAGGGGAAAATGCTCCTCAGAAATCCAACTGAACCCTAGTCTGGACACGGATATTTGGGAATTTCTGGGATTTTTCCTTTCCCAAGGAAAGAGCAAGCTGGGAATGCTGCCAATTTGGGAAGAATTGGGAAGGAATTACTCAAGTGGGAGAAAAGAGGAGAGGGGAAAATGTTCCTCAAAAAAAAAATCCAACTGCATGACTAACACTGGAATTTTGGGGATTTTCCTTTTCCTTTCCCAAGGAAAGAGCAAGCTGGGGGTGCTTCCACTTTGGGAAGATTTGGGAAGGAATTACGCAAACAGGAGACAAAGGAGAGGGAAAAATGCCCTTCAAAAATCCAATTGCATGGATAGCACTGGAATTTTTGGGATTTTTCCTTTCCCAAGGAAAGAGCAAGCTGGGAATGCCGCCAATTTGGGAAGATTTGGGAAGGAATTACTCAAGTGGGAGAAAAAAGGAGAGGGAAAAATGCCCCTCGAAGATCCAAGTGCACCCCGGGCTGGAAGCGGATAAGGCCGGAATTCCAACTTTCATCTCAGAGCAGTGAGGAAAAGAAAGCAGAGCTTTCCACAGGAGTTAAAAATAAAGCCCAGAGCCTGGAGAGAGATCAGGATGAGCCAATGGAAGGAAGGAGCCGGGAATGGGAGGGATTAACCCCCACTTGAGGCATCTCCGTGCTGTTATCCGTGGATTCCAGGTGGGATTCCATGATTCCAATGACAAGGGGAGGATTCAATTCCAGTTATCCTGTCTGGAGCCATCCCATGGAAAGATGTGAAGCAGGAGGAGGAATTTTGGATGCCATTCCCCTTTTATCCCAATTTTCCAGAAATGGAAGGAGCGGTGAGATTGTTCATCCTGGAATTCCAGGGAAGGAAATTTTGGGGTAAAACCTCTGATCCCTGAGATTTTTCCATGATTTCCACCAGTCTGGGGTCAGGGCAGTGTGTTTTTGGAAGGACTTTGGATCTCCTTGGAAATGCTCAGTTCCCTCAACCCAGGGAATTTCATTCCCTCAGGTCCAAGTTATCCCTTTTGTTCTTCCAAAGGTTTTGAATTCCTTGGAAATGGGATCTTTTCCATGGAGTTCAGCCCCTTTCCAGGGAAGGAGTCACCTCCCAGAGCTTCCCCTGGATCCTTATGGGAAAAACCTGGGAAAAACTTGGAATATGTCTGGAATCTTCCATTAAATCTGCTCCCTTTCCCCAAAGATAAATAAATAAGGAATAAACATTGGGATGAAATTAATTTGTTTTAACAAAAATATCCCGTTTTTCGTAATTATCCCCCAATTTCTGAAATTTTGTTCCTTTAAAAAAATTCCATGTATGTTTTTGGGAGAAGTTTTTCCTCCTCCCTGCTTCAATAAATGAGAGTTGAGTTTTGAGCCAGAAAAGTCCTTTGGAAGGAAGGAGGAATTTCCAACATGGAATTCCAAAGTGGAGGTGAAAAAGCTGTCCCTCATCCAGGAGGCCCAAACAGGATTTCTCCCATTCCCTTAAATGAGATTTTCCTTCATTCTGATTTTTTCCCCTCTCCTTAAACCCCTGAAGAGCTGAGAAACCTTGGAAAAGTGACCTTAAGTGTCCTTTGGGATGAACTCCTGGCCTGCATGGGGAAAAATTCCATATTTTTTCCAGCTGAGATGACATAAATCACTTTGGTTTCCCTGGAAATATTCCCTTGGGATTGAGTTTGGCTGTGTCCCTCCTTGTGTCCAAGAAAAAGTTCTCTCTCTTCCAGCTTTTCCAGCTTTTCCAGCTTTTCCAGCTTTTCCTTCACTCCATGATTTTTTTTTGTCCCCAGGATGGAGCTGGAACCCGCAGCTGTTTGGGATCCATCTGGGAAATCCTGTGGAAT
Source organism: Luscinia megarhynchos (assembly GCA_034336665.1). NCBI lineage: Eukaryota > Metazoa > Chordata > Aves > Passeriformes > Muscicapidae > Luscinia > Luscinia megarhynchos. The sequence goes on from CM067566.1 coordinate 1,352,715, forward strand.
ATTCCTGGAAGGACCAGTCAGGATTTTAGGAAGAAGAAAAAGAAGAAGAAGTGGGAAAACCAGAAATTAAGGAGACCCCAAACCCTCTGTGCCAGTCCAAAGGAAAGATTCCATGATCCCGGATTTAGGGAATTGTTAAGGGTGGAAAAACCCTCTAGCACCGAATCCAAGGCCACCAATGATCCATGTCCCCAAGTGCCACTTCCAGATGGATTTAAATCTCTCCAAGAATGAGGACTCCACCCATGCCCTGGGATCCTTTTCCAATACTTGGCAACATTTTCCATGAAGAAATATTCCTGAATATCCAACCTAAAACCCTCCTGGCTGGAATATTCCCACTTTTTGGGGCTGTCTTGCTGCAATAAAATGACATCATGGCCAAGGTGCTGCAGCTCAGCTCCCAGCTGGAATTAAACAAGGAATGAAGGTGGGATTTCCTCCATTCCCATTTTTCCTGCCCTTTTCAGGAATGGGCATCCATGAAAAGCAGCAGAGCTGCTTCATCTTGTCTTTGCATGGGATTTCGTAGGAAAAATGGGATGGGGACCAGCAGAGGACACTGAGATTTGTGTGGCTCCCACAGGGATCTCTCCATCACTGGAATGTGCCATTCCCAAAAATCCAGCAGAGCATTTTTAGACCAAAAAAAAATCACATTTTTTTGGTTCTTCCCTACACAAGAACCACTCAAAATCCAGCCAAAAATGGAGATTTTCCTTGTTTTTCCTGTTTTTCCCAACAAAAAGCTCACTCCAAAGCCTCCCTTTCCATCGTTCTCTGGCTGTTTCTCCCGCCAATTTCCACCTCTTCCTTTCCACATCCATTCCCTGACATCCTGTTTGTTGCTCTTGGCTCCCGGGCCGGGTTTGTCGGGAATTACAATGGAGCCTCTGTTCCCGCCGTGGTTGCGGATTTGCCTTCAACGAACTCCAGGAGCCGTCGGAATCCACTCGTCCCTCTTTTTAAAATTTCAAATATAAATAAATTTAAAGGAAAATAATTATTCCCAGGGTTTATTTGACAGTCAGGATTTCCTGACACCCAACGAGGCCGGAGTTTTGGGTTCCAAGTCTTTCTTGGATATTGATGGAAAAATTGGTTGCAGGCACCTCCCATGGAGAAAATTCCCACTGGAAAATGCTCCAAACCTGTCCCCAGAAACTCGAAATGTTTCTTGCCACAAAAAGACTTCTCAACCTTTGGGAATCTTCTTTTCCTTTAAAAAAATTCCTGTTTGATTCCCCAAAATGTTTCCACCTCTCCCATCCAGAGCCCACCATTATCCCTGGATGAATCCTGTGGAATTCCCGAATCCTTTTGGACTCGTTTTGGGTTTTGAGTGGGTTGGACCCAAAGTGGAAGGAACCACAAATTTCCTCCACCTTGGAATATTGGGAAAGAGTTTCACTTTTATTTTGGAATCATGGAATTATTCCAGAAAAGAGACTCTGGGACAATCAAGTCCAAAGGTGAACCCATTAAACCCTGTCCCCAGGTGGATCCATGGAAATCTTGGATTAATCTGCTTTAATAAATGAGAGTAGAGTTTTCAGCCAGGAATATTCCTTGGAAGGAAGGAGGAATTTCCAACACTGAATTCCAAAGTGGAGGTGGAAAAGCTGTCACTCATCCAAGAGGCCCAAAATGGATTTCTCACATTCCCTAAAATGTGATTTTCCACCAAGATTTCCAGGGATCCAAGATTTCCACAGTTTCCTGGGAAGCCTTTTCCATGGCTTTCCAAGCCTTTTGGTGAAGAAATATTCCCAAAATTCCAATCTTCCATGGCTTTCCAGCACTTTCGGTGAAGAAATATTCCCGAAAATCCAACCCAAATCTCTGGAATTCTGGAATGTCTTGGGTCGGGAGGGACCTTCAGGATCATCCATCCACTGTGGGACAACTTCCACTATCCCAGGTTTTTCCAAGGTCGTTCCAGCCTTCCCAGAGGATGGGAATGGGATATCTGTGACTCTGCCAAACTGGGATTTTGCTGCCCGGTTTTTAATTGGATTGAGCAGAGGAGAATTCCCAAACATTCCCTCAACAGCAAATGTAAGAAACATTTGTTCCCCCCCACCCCAATCCATGGATTTATCAAAGGAAAATATTGGTGGGATCCCAACCCTTCCTCAGCTTCCACCACCTTGAAATTCCAATTTAATTCCTTTTTTTAGACATAATAGAGTTATCCCTTTGGAATGTTTTTATCCCTGCTGGGAGTAAGACCAATCCTCTGCAGAGCCCATTCCCAGTCAAGCTGGGTAACACCAGGAGACAGGGAAAACCTGGGAAAGAGAGAGGACACATTCCCAGAGAAAATCCACAGGAAGGAGCCAATCCTGGTTTTCCTCATTGGAATCTAAGGGGTGACAGGGAAACCCAAGTGTCGGGACAATTTTGGGATCTGTCCTGATCCCAAATTCTCTTGGAAATGAGCAGAAATCACCATTCCCTAAAAATCTGTGCTTTTCCCAAGTGTTTTCCCAACTGGGATCAGCTCCAGATTGAAGCACTTTTAGGAGTTTTCCCTTCAGGACAAAATTCCCTCTTTTTTTGGGGTGTTGTAGAATTTGGGTTTTTTGATCTTTAATTGTTTGGATTTCAGGGAGAGGAAAAACTTCCCATGTTTCCCATAAATTTAAAGGAATTCTGGCATTTTTAAAATTTCAGTAGATGCCACTTTTTTGCCTGAGAATCCACCAAAATCCTGGGATTCGAGGTGGAGCTTAAAGAAGGAATCAAAGATTTCAGCAGTAAAGAGAGCTGAGAAGAAGGAAAAATTCCACCTCCCTCCCCAAACCTTTGTTTTCCGAAGTTTTTCTCATTTCTGCTGATCTGGAGGGAAAAAAATCTGCCAAAAAAATTGGGAAAGGAGCAGGTGACAAAGAGCTCTGTCACCAGGAAGAGCCTCTGGTGATCCAGGGCCCTTCCAAAGGAATCAGTGTCATTCCAGCTCCTCTCCTCACGGATTTCTTGGAGCTTTGTGCTTTGGAAATGTCACTGGAGCTGCCCAGGGTGGATTTTCTGGGAAAGGTCACCCTGGTGCTCCATCAAAAAGTGCCTTTTGCCTTTTATTCCAGTATAAAAAGTGGAAATCTGGAGTTACCCCAACTGGAAAAAGAAATCATTGGTGGTTTATAACAATTATTTGGGAATTCTCACCCTTTGGAGTGGAGTTTTCCAGGTTGTCAGGCTTGCATGAGTCTTCACTTGTTCAACTGGAAAAAATCCTTTTGGATCCTAAAATGTTGGGAATGACCTCTGGGAAAGTGCTGATCCCTGGGAAAGTGCTCCAAGCCTTTTTTTGCCTAATCCCAAACCATGGGAAGAGAGAGGGGAAACTTTCCTTTCCCAGAGCATCCAGCAACTCTGGGAATGTTTCATCCCTCTTTCCAAACAGGAGCACAAAGGCTTGGATTTGGGATTGCACAAAAACATGGAAAACAGGAAAATCCATGACTGGCACAAAAAGGAATTTGTGAAAGCCAAGGATGTTCCTGAGTTTCCTCCAGGAGAAATCCAGGCTGGAATGGGATTTCCCCAGGGAACCTGCCAGGCACAGAATACCAGGAGCTAAAAAAACCATGGAAAACCCCTTCCCAAAAAAATAAAAAGTGGGATTTTTTTTTTGTCTGATTTGTTGGAATTTTTAATTCCCTCCCCCCAAAAAAAATCTTGGAGCAAATGAGAGATAATTCCAAAAAAACCCAGTTCCTGTTTGCAGGATCTGGCTCTTAGTTCCTCCTGTTCTTCTGGAATTCTTTGGTGCTCCTGGCAGGAGAGGGATATTCCAGATCCTGGCACTTCCAGGAATTAAATTTGCCTCGGGAGAAACCCTTTTAGGATGCTCCATTCCAGGATGAAGGGCATAAAATCTGGGATTAAAATTAATGATCAAATTATTATAAGTAATAATTAATTATACAATGGATTTAATATTAAACAATCCAAACTGTCCATCTGGCAAAAAGCCAGAAAAAATTTGGGCACTGCATTCATCCTGGATGAAAAGTGGGGATTCAGCAGAATTGCCTCCTCCGTGGGCTTTTGGATTAAGGAATTTTTAGGGATTTCTCCCATTCCTTGAACCAGGCCTCTCTGAGGGCCAAGAGCTCCAGGAAAAAAAGGAACAGGAAAATCCATTTTGTTTCCTGATGGAATGAAATTATTTATTCCCAGGGGATTTGCCATTCATGACCCTTTTTGGTGGGAATGATCCTTTGATCCCTGAGCAGGATTTGGGATTGGATAGGGAAGGGAGGGAAGGATTTACAGCTGTGGCCCCTTTTCCCATAAAGTTATTCCAAAGGACACTCGGTTCATCCCATTTAAAACCTGGATACTCAGCTCAGAGCTTTGGAATCCAGTGCCAAATATCCATGAATCCATGTGGAATCCATCCATTTCCTCTGCCATGACGTGGCTCCCAGGAAACAGCTCGTTGCTGGCAAAATCCTCCAAGAATCCCAAAAAATATGGGATAAAATCCTGGCAAAAGTGATGCTGAGCTACAGAGGAAGGTCGGGTATTCCCAATGAATCCGTGCTTCCCAGAAAACCCAGGGGCTGCAAAATCTGGGATGAAAAGATGTTGTGGTTGTGGCTGGGATTGCAGATGGGTCCCCTGGGAGCCATGGAATTGTCACCAGGATTGCAATTTGTCACTGGGATTGTCCCTGCTCCTGCTCCTGGGAAAAACTCCAGATATTCCTGGGTCGGAGGCTGGAGATCTCTGTTATTCCTTTGGATGATGGATTTGATCATTCCAGTCCCAGCTGGAGCTGGGATTGAAGGTCTGGCTTTAACCTCTCTGACAGGAAAACCTGGATCCCTAAAATTCCCTGGGAACCCCCAGCGGGGGCACAGCGACAGCCTGCCCGAGGATATTCCCTAAGGATTCTCCCTGGATAACTCCAGCCACACTGATTCCACCAGGGCATTTCCAGAGGGCTGAAAACAAAGGATAATTTATATCCCAGTGGGATATGGCAGCAAATTCCAAAGGCCTGGAGGTGGCAGAGGGAGCCGCCAGTGTGGAGACTTAATTGCAATTAACCCCTGGCTCCAACACTCAGCTCTTGGTTTGCCAGAAAAATATTGTTCCCGAGCGTTTTCCATTGGGAAATATCATTGGGAAATCCAATCTGAGAGTCTGGGCTGGAAAACTCTGGCTCTGTCCACCCCCCCTGCCCCCCATCAGGGCTCTGCTGCTGAATTCCATCATCTCTGCTCTGAGTGGGGTTGGATTTATTGGGAAAACAGCCCCAGGCAGCTCTCCTGTCTTCCCATGGAATTCCAGCCTTCCCTGGTCTCCTGGCTTCCCTCTGTCCTGCCAGCGTGGCTCTGCACACACACTTGGCTCCTCTGGCAGTGTCAGGGAATCGTGGAATTGTTTGGGATTGAAGGGATTTTAAGGATCATCCCATTCCCATCCCATCCGTGGGCAGGGAAAACTCCCACTGTCCCAGTGGATCCAGCCTGGCCTCGGGCACTGCCAGGGATCCAGGGGCAGCCACAGCAAATCTGGGAATCCCAGCCCAGGCAGGAATTCCTTCCCAAGATCCCAGCTCCATCTCCCCTTTCCCAGTGGGAGCCATTCCCTATGTCCTGTCCCTCCAGGCCTTGTCCCAAATTCCAGCTCTCCTGGAGCCCCTGCAGGGACTCTGAGCATCCCCTGGAATTTTCCCTTCTCCAGGGGAACATTCCCAGCTCTCCCAGAGCAGAGGGCCTCCAGAATCCTGGAATGGTTTGGATGGGGAGGGACCTTAAATCCCAGCCCATCCATGGGCAGGGACACCTCCCACCATCCCAGATGGATCCAACCCGACCTTGGACATTCCCAGGGATCCAGGGGCAGCCACAGCAAATCTGGGAATCCCAGCCCAGGCAGGAATTCCTTCCCAAGATCCCAGCCCCATCTCCCCTTTCCCAGTGGGAGCCATTCCCTGTGTCCTGTCAAAATTCCCTCTCCATCCCATTCACATCCCGTCCTGCAGGTCACACCAACGTCCAACAGCAGAGTGACCTGACCAGGTGAGCAGGACGATCCCAACCTTCCCAGCAGCACCTGGAATCTCCTGGCAGGATCTGTGCCAGGTTTTCCATTCCCACGGGAATTGTCACCGTATTCCAAATCCATAAAGCCGCGATTGTTTATTTGGAGCTGATTATTGGAAGCAGATTTATTAAGGATTAACGAGGGGAACGTGGGAATGATAAAACCCCTCGCTAATCTTCGGGATGGTTTTGATAATCCTCGAAAACGGGGAATGGCAGCCCAGGAAAATCCTTATCCAATAAATCTGGTGGGAGGAGGTTTAATAGGACACTTATCGTATGTTTAAATATCAACTGATTATTAGGAACACATTCCTTGAAAATTATCCCTGTCCCTTATCTTAGATCCTTATCTCTGCCACCACGGGATAAAACAAACACAGATGTTTTCCCAACCAACTGGGAGTGGATTTGAAAGGATATCTTGGTTTATTATCCCTATTTTTTTCGGGGAATGCCGCAGAGCATCTCTGTTTGCTCCCCATTCCTGACATATCCCGGAGGTTTTTCATTCCTGCCTCGCGTGGGGCTCAGCCAGCACGGAATCAACAAAACAATCCGGATCATCAGAATCCTGGATCGGGTTTTTATGGCACCCCCCAGTCCTGGCTCTCCGGCTGTTCCATAAACAAGGAAACCGGAGAGCACTAAAACATCCCTGGAAAAAAAAAAAAAAGGAAAGCCAGGCAGAGTTCAAAACCAGCAGCATCCCACGGAATTAAAGGAAAACAACCACGCGTGCTTGGGGTGAAAGTTTTCCAAGCCTCTCTGGGAAGCAGAGCAAGGCAAAATCCCTGTTTTTTGCTGATCCAGCTGAGAGGCAGCGGGAGAGGAGGGAATTTCAGGCTGCACAGGACGGAGCGTCTGCCCGGCTCCCTTGGGTCTGATCCCGATTTCCTGGAGCAAAGCCAAGGCTCTGGGAGGCGAGGATGAATCCGGGATGAATTCAGGATGAATCTGTGGGATTTGCTCCCGAATCCTGGCAGGCAGAGCACTGGAAATGGTGTGGATATTCCAAAGAGGTGCCCAGTTCCAGGCTTCCTCACTTCCCTGATCCGCATCCCCTCCTGGCTCCAGAACCCCTTCCCTATCTTCCCAAATTCTCCTCTTCCCCAACATTTCACTCCAAATTGTGAAGAGAATGAAAATCAGGGGTTCCACCTTGATCTGGGTGGAATTCCCTGATCTGTGGGAAAGGTTTTCTCTTCCTGCTGGTTGGAAAACAATTGGATGTACAAGGTGGAATATATTATTATTTTTAGTGCTACTAATATTATTATTATCACAAATATTATTACTATTAGTATCATTATTATTATTTTTGTTACAAAATATTTTTATTACTATTATCCAGGTATTAGTCCAACTGTGTTCCTTCTTCAGATTCCCCTTGGAAAACTCCCAAGGAAATGCTCCTAAGGTTTGGCTGTGGGGGTCTCTCCTCCAAGAGAGACAGGGTGGATCCATGGATCCATGCCTCAGATTTTGGGAATTGGACCCTCAGGATCATCCTGGAGGCTGGGATGGAATGTCAAGGAGGGACAGCTCCACTATGGAAGTGCTAGGAGGGACTTTGGACAAGGAATGATCATGGAATCATGGAATGGTTTGGGGCGGAGCCAAATCCCATCCATTCCCACCCTGTGCCGTGTGCAGGGAAACCTCCCACTATCCCAGAGTGCTCCAGCCTGGTCTTGAAAAATTCCAGGGATGAGGATCCCCAACCTTACCTTACCTTACCTTTCCTTACCTTTCCTTTCCTTTCCTTTCCTTTCCTTTCCTTTCCTTTCCTTTCCTTTCCTTTCCTTTCCTTTCCTTTCCTTTCCTTTCCTTTCCTTTCCTTTCCTTTCCTTTCCTTTCCTTTCCTTTCCTTTCCTTTCCTTTCCTTTCCTTTCCTTTCCTTTCCTTTCCTTTCCTTTCCTTTCCTTTCCTTTCCTTTCCTTTTCCTTTCCTTTCCTTTCCTTTCCTTTCCTTTCCTTTTCCTTTCCTTTCCTTTCCTTTCCTTTCCTTTCCTTTCCTTTCCTTTCCTTTCCTTTCCTTTCCTTTCCTTTCCTTTCCTTTCCTTTTCCTTTCCTTTCCTTTCCTTTCCTTTCCTTTCCTTTCCTTTCCTTTCCTTTCCTTTTCCTTTCCTTTCCTTTCCTTTCCTTTCCTTTCCTTTCCTTTCCTTTCCTTTCCTTTTCCTTTTCCTTTTCCTTTTCCTTTTCCTTTTCCTTTTCCATTTTTCCATTTTCCATTTTCCATTTCCATTTCCATTTTCCTTTTCCATTTCCACACCTTCCCACACCTTTTCCATGCACTCCAGAACAAGGGAGCTGCTGGACTCAATTCTGTCACAATTCCCCTTTCCCACCCCCCTTAGCTTTATCCCATCCTCACCTTCGGCATCTGAATCATTTCTGTCTCCAGGCTCTTCCCAGGGATCCGAAGGGTGTGATTCCCACATTTCCTTAACTCCCAGACTGATCATGGAGAGTGCAGATGGAAAGAACACCTCTGATGTCACCTCTGCGATCCCGAGGGAGCAATCCTGGATTTTTCCTTCCCTTTTTATTCTCTGCTGCTCTGTCCAGCTCCAACCAAGCTCTCCCCAGAGTTTCCCTGGGGGATCCGTCGCATCCTTGTGTTTCTCACTGTCAGGAAACACTTCCTGAGATTCAGCCCGAAATTTTCCTTTTCCTTAAATTCACTCTGTTTCCACCCCTCCCCTGACAGACTCACCCTGGGCAAACTCCCCTCCCTTGGATTTCAGCATTTCATGGGTTTTGTCATTCTGCCTGAATTTTGGAATCTGGATTTCTATTACTTGGATTTATTTTGGGAAGCCCCGTTCCAATACCCAGGGGTGTCAAGGTCATCCCTCATTACAGGCCTGGGAGGACCCTTATGGTCACAAGGTCCCCATTGAGGTCTCCCATTCTCCCAAATTCCTGGAATCCCAAAATCCAAAGGTATTGGATGTCCAGTGCAAAACAGAACAGGACTGCAGGAATATTTTATGGATCGACTCCAGTTTGACCATCACAGTTTTCCCAAATGCCTTTTTCAACCCTTCTGCTCCATCCAACCTGGCCTTGGGCACTGCCAGGGACCCGGGGGCAGCCACAGCAAATCTGGGAATCCCAGCCCAGGCAGGAATTCCTTCCCAAGATCCCAGCCCCATCTCCCCTTTCCCAGTGGAGCCATTCCCTGTGTCCTGTCCCAAATTCCAGCTCTCCTGGAACCCCTGCAGGGACTCTGAGCATCCCCTGGAGTTTTCCCTTCTCCATGTTGGACATTCCCAGCTCTCCCAGCCTGTCTCCAGAGCAGAGTAGCTCCAGAATCCATGAATGGTTTGGTTTGGAAGTGACCCTAAATCCCATCCCATTCCCAGCCCCATCCATGTTCAGGGACACCATCCAGGTGGATACAAGTCCCAATGTCCAGCCTGGCCTTGGACATTCCCAGGGGATGAATCCAAAATCCACAAATTCCCCTGGATTCCCCCTTGCCCAGTCCAGAGGTGAACCAGCACCTGGATCTGTGTTGGGCAGACCTGCAGTGCCCAGATTTTCCCAGATTTCTTCATGTGGGAATAAACAAAAACAACTCCAAGCTGGTTTGCCTTGGTCTGGCCTCAGGGTGGGGCTGGGAGGATGTTTTGATCCGAGTTGCAAAAACAAGCCAGGCTTAACCAAGCTCAGAGGAAACCTGGTGGATACCTTGGAAAATCCCCTGGGATGCAGTTCCAGAGAAGTTTCTTCCACATTTGTGGAATTGATGGCCCCTTGTTCGCCGCCACATGAAAGAAATTCGTAACAATAATTGTAAAAATAATCATAAAAATAATCATAAAAATGATCATAAAAATAATCAGGAGCAGCTCACGCTGTCCACTGAGCTTCCTGAATTTCTCTTAGAATTTCCAGGAAATTCTGGGCAATTCCAGGGGCTGAGTAACATCCACAACATTCCGTGGCGCCGGGTCCAAGGTCGGAAGTTGTTTCCAGCAGCTCTTGGAAAGAGAAGTTTTGTGACAACAAATAAATTCGTTGCCACGGCCGACACTGATATTCCCATGTTTTTGGGAAAAGCTTGGGAATGGGGAACATGATCCTGGAGGGCTTTTCCAACCCTAATGATCCCGCAATTCCATGGTTCTGTTAAATTGTAATTTTTGGATTTCGTTGGATTATTAATCAGATTTTGCCACAAACGTATCCACAAATATCCCAAGGGGTTTTTTTCCCCTAAGATCCCTAATCAGCCTTGGACAAGGGATCTGAAGGAGGAAATTAAGGAAGATCCGGAATTCCATTGCACGGAATGCACAAATTAATTACAATCCACTGATTGAGAAATTTAAGATCCAACACTATCAGCATCCCAAGATTCCTGGTTTCCTTAAAGGCCCTTTCTCTGCAAGGATTTCTCCAGGTTTTCCATCATCCATGGATCCAGAGCTGTCATTCCAAGTGCAAACTGAACCTCAGAGTCCTCAGGGCTCCTCCAGATGCGACTTCTCCCAAATTTTTCAATAGGAACAGATGTGAATGCATTTAAATCCATGTACTGGCAATGGATCCTTATCCCTAATTCCTATGGATCATCCAAACCTGAGGAACGAGATCCACCTGACTCCAAGGTGTTTATGGTTCCCAGGCTGGAGAATCCCTAAAATTGAGGGATTGGCTCTCAGAGAATCCCTAAAATTGAGGGATTGGCTCTTGGAATACCCCTGGAATTGAGGAATTTGCTCCTCAGAGAATCCCTGGAACTGCAGGATTGGCTCTTTGGAGAATCCCTAAATTTGGGGGATTAGCTCTTGGAATATCCCTGGAATTGAAGGATTGGCTCTCAGAGAATCCCTGAAAATTGAGGGATTAGCTCTTGGAATAACCCTGGAATTGAGGGATTGGCTGCCAAAGTCCCAGTTCCACCAGCAGGGAGAACAAGGAGCTTCAAAGTGAGATCCCAAAAACTGACTCAGGGACAAAGAATCCACTTGGGATCAGTGGAAAACGCACACAAAGAGCAGGGAAAACTCCCAGACACCAGGAAAAATTCTTCCCTGTGAGGGTGGGGAGGCCATGGCACAGATTCCCTGAAAACCTTTGTGCCACATCCAGAATATTGAGTGCCACATCCAGGAGTTCCTTGGATGCCTCCAGGGACGGGGACTCCACCATTCCCTGGGTAATTCCAATGCCTTTTCCATGGAAAAATTCCTGCTGGTGTCCATCCTGAGCATCCCCTGGCACAGCTTGAGGCCTGTTTCCTTTTTTCCTGTTATTTCCTGGGAGCAGATCCCAAATCCCCCTGCTTGCTCCCTCCTGTCAGGGAATTTCAGAGAGGGAAAAGATCCCTCTGGATGCTCCTGTTTCTCCAGGCTGAGCCCCTTTCCCAGCTCCCTCGGGAATTCTCCATCTCCTTCCCAGCTCTGTTCCCTTCCCTGGAAATTCTCCAGCCTCTCCACATCCTGCCCAGCACTGGACACAGAATTCCAGGTGTGACCTCAGAAGTGCCCAGCACACAAATTAATTTAATTTAGCATTAAATATTTTAATTGGGATGAAAGTGAATAAACCTGATCCAGTGAAATGTAAATTTTCCTTTATCCTTCCAAGCTTTGAAGGGACTTGTGTCTATCCTCCTGCAATTCCTGCATGGAAACAGAATTCCTCTGAATTCCTGGGATTTCCAGATTTTCCCTGCATTAGTGGATTAAATCAGAGAGTCTTGTCCTTTCTGCCGAGAGGATTAAACTGAATTTGTCTTCCAATTTCCAGGAAACTGGAATGGTGAATCAGCTGCCAGGACCCTTCCAAATCCACGGATTTCGCTGGCATTCCAGGACCTCCCCTCCTGGATGTTGTTGTCCGTGTCCAACTCAACAAACCGTGACTCAGGAGGGGAAAATCCCTTTTTTTTTTAATTTTTTATTCCCAGGAGGCTCCTTCGGAGGCTGCCGCTCTGTCTGGCCATTGAGAGCCGTTTCCTGACCATTCCATGGAAAGTTTCCTCGGCTCCTTTTCGGCTCGTTGCTCCCGGATAACGGTCTCGGGTTTATAAATAGGATTGGAGCAGGGAAATCCCACCTGAGAGCAGCGGGAGGAGCTGGAATCGGAGTGAGATCCTGGAGAGAGGCCCCCTCCCTTCCTGCGGGATCACGGGAGAGTTTGGGACACTAAGGATCTCAGCACCTCTTCTAAAATCCAAGGAATTGTTCGGAAAATTGAGGTGTTTGCTCCCTGCCTGCTGGAGGGAAGCAGTTCTGCCAAAGCTGTGCAGGAATTTAGACTGGGAATAGGAAAATTATCCATAAAATATAAATATCCTTAAAATATAAATATCCGTGCAATCTATAAAATATAAATATCCATCAAATATCTTTGTCCCACAGGAGCTACTGGTGGGAAGAGGTTAAAATGGAACACTGATCCAAGGAAAAACGCCGTGGTGAAGGCCAATTTCAAGAAAATTGAAGTTTCCCAGATTTGCTGTGGCTGCTCCTGGATCCCTGGAAGTGTCCAAAGCCGGGTTGGACATTGGGGATTGGATCCACCTGGGACAGTGGGAGGTGTCCCTGCCCAGGGCATGGCTGGGATAAACTTTAAAATCCTTGGAATCCCAGAATCCTTAACGCTGGAAAAGCCCTCTGAGATTAAATCCAGCCATTCCCAGCACTGCCAAGGCCCCATGGGTGGATTTTAAATCCCTCCAGGAATGGTGACACCACCACACCCCTGGGCAGTTCCAAGGCCTGACCACCCTTTCCATGGAGAAATTTTCCCAGTTTCCACACTGAGCCACCCCTGGCCCTGGCTGTTCCCTCTCCTCCTGTCCCTGTTTCCTGGGAACAGATCCCGTTCTCCCCTCACTGGTGTTCTCCGTGCTCCATTCCCTGGATGAATCCATGTGTTTTCCCTGCTCTCAGTTATTTTGTCCCCACTATCCTTCTCCACCTGTTCCTACACATTCTTCCTTTTCCTTTTCCTTCGTTGTGAGCCTGGATCCTTTTCCATGCAGAGCTCCTGGTTCCTGGGCACTCTTATTCCTAAAGGAGGGTTTTATTTGGGAACTCTTTGGCACTTCCAAGTTATCAGAATTATTTTCCCTGACATGGAGCTCTATTCTTTATCCTTGGCCCTTTATCCTCGATCCTCTTCTGCTGCAGTACAAGAACTTTCCATGTAAAATTAGGAACGACCATTCCCTGTTTTTATTTTATTTTGTCATTCCCGCATCTCCAACCCTTTCCAGATGATTTCAGCATTCCCACTTCCCTCTTTGGGAAACTGAGACACAGAAAAGGATTTATCACATGCCTGGCAATCCTCTTTGTCTGGTGCACTGCTTCCCTTCCCAAATGGATTCAACTCGGTATTCCATAGATGCAGGTCCCACTGGGATCCAGGGACACCTGGAAGAGAAATCCAAAGGTTAATTATTATGGTTTTGTCTAATTGTGGAAGTTGTTTTTCCTCCCAGAAATTTCCTGGAGCATGGCTGGGATAAAACCTGATCCACAAAGACTTTCTCTCTCCTGCTCCTAAATAACTGGGGTATTCCAGAGGTTCGCTTCTTATGGATTTAAAATGGATTTGGGAATCTAATCCCTGTTCATGGCCCCTTCCAACCCCAAATTATTCCATGATTTTGTGACAAATGGATCAAAATAATTCAGGGATTCCTGTGTCAGGGCTGTCCCTCTCCCCAAGTTCCCCAAGAAAGGACTGGGCTGCATCCACATCCCTATTTTTAGGCTATGGATTCATCCCACCTCTCCTGGTGCTTGTCTGGAATGCTTAAATTGGTGTTTGGCTCTCACGGATTTTCCTGACGGATGGAGCAGGGATAGGGCACCTCCAGGGAACAATTTTGGGATTAAGAAACAAAGCAAGCTGGGCTTTTGGAATCTCATCCATCACCTCAGAGCTTCTCCAGAAAAAAGCCAATTTGGATGCTGAGTTTCATCCAGTTTGATCCCAGTGCATCCCAATTTTCCATTTTATACGGGGAAAAAAAGGCAAAGGGACACTCCAACATTTCCCAAGGAATCTGAGGACACTTTTTACCCCGGTGCACATTCCCAAGGGCTGGATTGCAGCCTGGAGAAGGCACGGGAGGCCAGGTTCTCCCGGATGCAGGAGAGCAGGGAAAAGAGAGCAGGAATGCACTGTGTGTGTGGCCTCTGGAGTCCTCTCCTCCAGGAAAACTGTGGCACCAAGTCCAAGCCCGGGGCTCAGCACCAGGAATTCGGGAGCTCTCCTTGACCGTGCTTTGGCCTGGGATGAGCAGCTCCCACGTGATTCCTTTCCTTTCCCCCCATCCACAAAAAAAAAAAAAAAAAAAAAAAAGAAAAAAAGTCGGAAAAAATCCTTCCCCCATCTGGAGGATTAAATGTTTAGGAGGAAATCCAAGCTTGGCTGAAAGCGGTGGCAAATCTCCCAGCGTTTCACCGGGAAAAAATTTCCAAGTGCTAAGTGCTCCGGAGCTTTTGAAAGGGAAATTTCAGGAGGCTTTCAGCTACTGCCCAAAAAACAGGAGAGGCCTGGACAAATCCATGGATCTGCTGCTATCTCGGAGCGATCTCCCTTCATCTTTCCCTTTGAAAGTTGGATGTGGACTGGAACCAAAGCCGCAAATCGGAACATTCCTGAATTTTGGGAACGTTTTGAACTCCTGGATCTGCAGTGGGAAATGTGCTTTATCTTGATAACCCAGGGCAAAGCAAATCTTCCATCTGGGGATTTTGGGAAGAGGGGAGGGTCTGCGTGGAAGTTTTCCAGTGGGAATTTAAGCTCAGCTCATTCCTGCGATCTCCTGTTTGGATCCTAATCTGTCCCTTCAACATCGGGGTGAAATGTGGGATCTCTGAAGGGAGACAGGCAGGAAAATTCACAGAGTATTGTGAATTTCCAAAAATGTGGCTGAGAATGGGAGGTGTTGCCAGAGAAAGGCCTGGATTTGCTGAATATGGGCTTTTTCCTGCCCTTGGGAATTTTTTCAGGATCAGCAAATGACCACATTAAAGGTCAAGAGCCACTTAAACATCCTCCAGAATTTGATGGATTTTAATTAATCACCATCCCCAGAATTCCCTAATTCCCATCTGGTCCACGGGCCGAGAGTATCACCCAGTGGCAGATAAAATTCCTGCCATTATCCTGGAGGAAAAAAAAAAAAAGAAATATCAGTGACAGGCCTGGAATTGTGAATGCTGGGACTTCAAAGGCTCTGTTTTTTTTCTGGCTGAACCAACATTTTTTTAGCCGTGTTTTTTTGAGAAAGTGGGAACAGGCAGAGGATAAGGAATGATCCATGTGTTTTCCTGCCTCCCATCCGTGCCCTTTGGCCCTCCCGAGACCTCCCTCACGCTCCTGGCCATGCCCGGGGTGAGGATTTATTGTGGAATTCCTGGGCCAGGGCAGGCCAGGGGATATTTTGGGAGCCAGGCCTGGCTGACAAGTCCTAACAAGGCCAAGCTTAGAGTGCAGACATCAGCCATGACTCAACAGGATGTGCTGGGCCTAAGCCAGGCCTAGGCCGCTGTTCCTGGCCTTCTGAATCATTCATGGAAAAAAAAAAAAAGGGGGATTAAAAAAAAGCCATCCCTCTGTTGCCAGCATTTTCCATCTGTTTTTAACTTGGGGATGGCCTTTGGATGGTAGGGGAGGTTTTTGTTGGGATTTAACTCCACAAACATCTTGGAATATCGCACGGCAGCGCGGCTGGCTTGGGGATTTGGGGGTTTGGCTACCGGGATGTTTTTTGGGAAGCAGGAAAGGAGAAAAGTCTCCATCAAAGAGGTGTGGATGTGGTGCAGGAGGATTTTGGGAGGGCTGTGTCTCCAAGGAAAAAGGAGTTTCCTTCGTAAGGAAAGTTTTCCACATTCCTCTCGGGAATGCAGGAGTCAAAGCAGGGTCACTGCTGCTCCTGGGCTGTCACCAGCAGGAAAATACTTTGGGAATTTACCCCGTGCCAAGGTGTGGCCTGGAGAGGTTCTGGCTGCTCCATGCCTGGAAGTATCCAAGGACAGATCTTGGAAAAACCCGGGATAGTGAGTGGCATCCCTCTCCATGGAAGAAGGGCTGGAACGGGATGATCCTTAAGGTCCCTTCCACCCAAACCATTCCAAAATTCCGTGTTTTTTTCCCCTGGTGACTTCCTGCAACCCCCTACTCTGGCACAGGGAATCTTTCCAGCTTTTCCCTGCCCACATTTGGACATTCCCTGTGTCCAGCCTGATACTTCCTAGCGGAAAGGAATTTTTCCCTGTGGATGAGCATTTCCTTTGGATCAGAGGAGATTCCTTGCAGGAAAAGAACCATTTATTGATGGATCACACAGAATCCAAATGCGAAGTTGTATTCACATTTTTATGGCAAGACCCATCCAGACAAAGTGAGGGAAACTTGGGAATGATGATGTTATTCCACCTGGAATATCAGCCCTCCACAGAGGCTGGATTGTTTCCCTCATTTTGAGCAGGTTTTTTTTTAGGAGACGCCACTGAACCTGGAAAATTTGGGAGCCAATTTGTGCCTCTCCTGGCCCAGGCAGTGAATCCATAGCCAAGCAGTAAAAACCTGGATGGAAAAAGCAGGGAATATTTCAAGGAATCACGTGCAGGGACTATTTTTGAGGAAGATTCATTGCCTGGGATAAATCTCAGCTGGAGAAGAACTCTGGATCTTTAGAGGGAGAAATGATGGATTACAATTCGATTCCCAAATCAAGAAATTCCTGCTGTTGTATAGAAAAAGGATTAGGAAAATATCCTTCCAGTGGAATTAAATAGTTTAGGATTGGCTAAACCATGTCAAGAAATTTATGGACAAACTAGAGATTTCCCTTGGAACGTGAGTGGGATGGTCAAACAGATGACACAGAAGTAAAACTCGGATCCAAGGAAATGGGTGAAGGAAAAGCCAATTGAAGGCTTGGAATGTATCAGGAATTATAAGGAGAAAGGAAATAATTTATGTCCAGAATTTTTCTGAAGGAAATTTAGGTCGAAATTTAGGTCCACCTTCCTGAGGCAAAGGAGGCAAAGCTCCTTTGGGAAGAAAAGTTGGAATCTCCATCACTCCTGGATTTAGGAGGATGCTGGATCTACCACAAACATCCAAGAGAAAATGGGAGCAGAGGAGAAACTGGAAGATCTTCAAGAATTCTTTCACAGTGCTGATTCCAAGGGACAATCCCACGGAAAAGGGCGTTCCTGGGCAGCCGAGTGCCATCCCTGCCACCCTGCCTGGAAGAAATTTTCCAAGGAAAAGTTACAGGAAGACTGAGGTGTCCCTGAAGTCCCCATTTGTTTTCATTTTGCAACCAAAACCTGACACCCACCAGGGGAATTTCCCTCTCCCTCTCCCTGGCTCGGGCTGAGAAACATTTCTCCAAAATTTTTTCTTCTTCTTTCCCTATTTTTTCCCTTTCTTAAAAAAATTTATTTTTATTTTATGTTTCCTTTGGGAGGTCATGGCAATCCAGGCCATATTTCAGGGAGCTCCAGGAAATTGCCAGTGACTCAGGAAGATGCAGAACATTTCAGCCCCTCACTGCCACATTTCCCACCCTTGGAACTCACAGGGTGCTGGAAATCCCAGGAAATTTTGGAAAGGATGGAAAGAAATGATAAATATCTGGTGAACTTCTGACTAAAACCGGTCGTGGATGGGTTGGGGTGGGTGCAGCCAGCTCTGGACAACCAGATCCCAGTTGGATTTTCAGGAAAATATGGATGTAGAGTCTTCCATGGATTGGGCCCTCCTCAGTCGCTCCGTTGTGTCTTGAGGAACAAAATACTCAAGATAATATCCAAGAGGAAGAACCATCCCCCATTTCTGGAGGAAGCCACTGGATCCCAAGAAAATCCAGTTGTTCCTCTGTTCCTCTATCTCCACGAGTCTTCACTACCTTGGGGAAAAGCTGTGGAGCAGAAAGGGGTGATTGGAAATGCCAGGAAAAAGGAATATTCTATCTTGCCTACATTCCCACTCTCAGGTGTTGGAAGACACCTCTGGCACATGGAAAAGGGATCTGATCTCCCAAGGGATATCTAGGAAGTGGATCCTGGACTGAGCCATCTCTCTCCAAGCACATCCCAGGTATTTTGCTCCATGGTTTTGATTCCTGGGAGGTTTTGGATCCCTGTGTGAGGGCAGGATCCAATCCCAGACATTGGATCAAATCCCTGCTGGGCAGGAGAACCCTGGAATTCTGGGACAGATGGGAATGGGAACAATCCAGGAACTGGGATGCAAACTTTTCCTGGCTGGGTGATTCAGAGGAGCTGAGCCTGAGGTGGGGGTGACAGCAGGGTCTGAGCCCTCCATGGATGTGCCACCACCTCAGGACAAAATGAAGTGCGGGGAACTGGAATTCCAGCAGGAATTGCAGAGCCTGGCACTTGGATATTCCCACCTCCAAACTGAAATTTCCAGCAGGCAGAAAAAGCACAGCCTGTCCTGGCTGTGTGTGACCTCAGAGTGACCAATTCCACCCAGGACATGGCGGGGAGCTCCACATCTCCCTTTTTCCTTCTTTTCCTGCCTTTTTTTTCCCTTTATAAATAGAACTTGCTGCATTTCTGCCAATAATAACCAGGAAAATTTCAGGCTGTCCCCTGTAATTCCAAACCTGCCCAGGGTTGGAATTGTCCCAGTAGGGTCATGAACTCCTTTCCATACATCCCGGGCCTCTATTTTTAACCTGGAGCTGGCACTGGGATATTTCCATTGCTGTTCCAAGGGGAAAATCGGGAACTGAAAATCACCTAAAACTTCAGTGCTGTCACACATTCCCAAGAAATCCAGGCCGAGGTGTGATCCTCCAGCTGGAACAGGGAAAAGCAGGATGACCTCCAGAGGATTAAAAAATCACAGAATGGGTTGGGAGGGAAGGGAATTTAAAATTCATCCAGTGCCTCCCCATCCATGGCAGGGACACCTCCCACTGTCCCAGGTGGATCCAGCCTGGCCTTGGGCACTGCCAGGGATCCAGGGGCAGCCACAGCAAATCTGGGAATCCCAGCCCAGCCAGGAATTCCTGCCCAAGATCCCAGCCCCATCTCCCCTTTCCCAGTGGAGCCATTCCCTGTGTCCTGTCCCTCCAGGCCTTGTCCCAAATTCCAGCTTTCCTGGAGCCCCTGCAGGGACTCTGAGCATCCCCTGGAGTTTTCCCTTCTCCAGGGGAACATTCCCAGCTCTCCTAGCCTGGATCCAGAGCAGCTCCATGGTTGGGGACTCCACCCCATCCCTGGGCAGATGTGCCAGACCTGGAGATCCCATTCCATGAAAAAATATTCCCCAATATCCAACCTAAACCTCCCTTGGTCCAACTCAGGCCTTTTCCTCTCATCCTGTCCCTGTCCCTCATCCGGGGACTCATCTCCAGAACAATCTGGAAGTCGGGAGCCAAAACCCTTGCAGCCCTTCCAGCTCCATGCAACCAGAGAATGTTGTTCCCAAAACCCTTTGGCCCGAAGGCTCGTGGCCACGGGGACTTTCCAAGACCCACTGGGAGGGCTGAACTCCCATCCGTGTGTCCAACCAGGACAAAGCCCACGTGCCAAGGCAATAAAAGCAGCTTGGGAGGCACATTCCTTCCCTTTCCGGATCCACACCCTGCTTGACTCATCCCGATCCGTACCCATTCCCTCTGGTCCTCCAGGACACGACTCCGGAGGCAGCTTTTCTGGGCCAACATCTGGAGCTCGGTGGCCACGTGAAGGCCAGGACCTGCTGGAGCCATCGTGTCCCAACATCTGGAGAGCTACTTAGTCCAAGCTCAGAGGCCTGGAAAAGTTTTCATCCAGCAGAAAGTGCTGGAATCTCCCTTGGGAACAAGGGGTATCCACAAGAACTTTCCTGTTTCTGTTATTTTTTCCCTGGATTAGCAAATCCATGGGGCAGAAGTTGTGACTTCTTCCATGGTACGGGAGCAACACGAAGGCACAAAATGTGGAATACGAGGAACATAAACTCATGGATTGGCTGGAATGTGGTTTATTCCCTCAGCCCTTGAGCCATGGGGATGTGAGGAGGGTGGAGAAGGAAAGGAGAGAGAGGTTTTTCCAGGAGCTCTGTAGGAAAAGTGTCCATGGGAAGGTTTTGATGGAGGATGGAGATTTTCCTTTCCTTAACACCCAGCAATCTGAGGGAAGATTTTCCCAGAGTCTTGCTGACCGTGGTTTGGATCTCCTCAGCCACCAGATTCCCCCCTCTGGAATCTGAATCAGAATCAAAAGGTTCTGGATCAGAGCCCCCCATCCCTGCAAACCTTCCTGAGGGATGCGGCCAGATGAGATCCAGGTTTGGGAATAGTTTAGGAGGTGGCAACACTCCTGCTTTGTCCTTTCCTCTCATCCTGGAAAAGCTTTGATCCCTGGGTGTTTCCACCAGGAGCTGGACTCCAGTGATCCCCATGGATCACATCCTTCCAGGATGTTCTGGGACTCCAGGATTTCATAATTTCACACCAATAACGAGGGGTGCAATCCAATTCCCTGCGCGCCAAGAAGCCGTGGGATGCCCGAGGTGCCCACACGGGAATGGTGGGAGCAGTGGAAGATCCTGGGAACTCTGTGCTGCAGTGGGAGGTGCAGAGCAACAGACTGAGCTGATTCCCTGGAATTCCTCTTTTCCAGGTATGTGAGATGCTCTAATCCCAGTCACATTCCCAGAACACTGCAGCACTATCCAAAGGCACTTCCAGCAGCTGTTCCAGGGACCAACTTCTGCAATATTCCAGGTGGGATTCCTGGCTTTGCTGGTGACTCACAATCGTGTCAATCACCCCCACACCCCGTGCCTCAGTTTACCATCTCTGAACTTTGGCACTTAAACCCAGATGGGTTCTCCCTGTGCCACAGATTGTGGATTTTTTGGGATTTGATGGCAGCCAGGACGGGGAAGTTCTTCCCATGGAAGCAGAAGGAAATTCCTTGGGGTTTCCAGAAACACCTGCAGTGTCCTTCTCATGCCACTTCCAGGGGAGAAATCCTGGGAATGCTCAACAGTTTGGATACCAGACCTAGGGAAAAGGAGCAGGGAAAGGTGGCAGCTTTCCCTTTTCTATTCCTGACCTCGGCTCTGCTCCGATGAGTCACCGGCCTGAGTCACGGGCAGTGGTTCATCCATGGCATTTTCCCCCCTTTCCTGGGATTTGTGCCACGAACTCCTCCAGCCTCCTTGGAATTGCTTTCAGTTTTACTGAGAGGAGGGAAAGCTTTGTCTAAATTACACCAATTTTCGGGATCCTGGGAGTTGTCGTGGGAATCCTGGGAATTCTGAGGCGATTTTGTGCATCCTTTCTGTCCAAGAGCTCCCTTTCCCTTTTTCTCTGGTTTCTCCCCCTCAGATCTCTCACCCACAGATTTTGCTCCGAACATCTTGGTTTCCTTGGGTCACTCCAGGACACTTTGGATAGAGGTTAGACAGGAGCAGGTGATGAGGTGATGAAAAGGCAGCACGACTGAAGGGCTGGAATTACACAAGCAGGATGGCATTCCAAATTCCAGGTTTAAAAGGGATTTCTGCTTTGTCTTATCCTTAGGAAAGGGATTGTCCCTCTGTGCCAGGCACACCTGGAATTCTGTGTCCAGGTCTGGGCCCCTCAATTCAGGAAGGAGATGGAGGGGCTGGAGCATTTCCAGGGAAGGGAACAGAGCTGGGAAGGAGCTGGAGAATTCCCAAGGGAGCTGGGAAAGGGGCTCAGCCTGGAGAACAGGAGCATCCAGAGGGATCTTTTCCCTCTCTGAAATTCCCTGACAGGAGGGAGCAACCAGGGGGATTTGGGATCTGCTCCCAGAAAATAACAGCAAAAGGGGAAACAGGCCTCAAGCTGTGCCAGGGGATGCTCAGGATGGACACCAGCAGGAATTTTTCCATGGAAAAGGCTTTGGAATTACCCAGGGAATGGTGGAGTCCCCGTCCCTGGAGGCATCCAAGGAACTCCAGGATGTGGCACAAAGGTTTTCAGAGAATCTGTGCCATGGCCTCCCCACCCTCACAGGGGAGAATTTTTCCTGGTGTTTGGGAATTTTCCCTGCTCTTTGTGTGCCTTTTCTGCTGATCCCAAGTGGATTCTTTGTCCCTGAGTCAGTTTTTGGGAATCTCACTTTGAAGCTCCTTGTTCTCCCTGCTGGTGGAACTGGAACTTTGGGAGCCAATCCCTCAATTCCAGGGAATTCTCTGAGAGCCAGTCCCTCAATTCCAGGGATACTCCAAGAGCCAGTCCCTCAATTTTAGGGATTATCCAGGAGCCAATCCCTTAATTCTAGGAATTCTCTGAGAGCCAATTCCTCAAGGGATACTCCAAGAACCAATCCTTCAGTTCCAGGGATATTCCAAGAGTACTTCATGTACTCTCTGAAATTCCCTGACAGGTGGGAATTTTTTCCCAACCATCCCTGGATTTAT
This sequence comes from Luscinia megarhynchos, assembly GCA_034336665.1. Classification (NCBI taxonomy): domain Eukaryota; kingdom Metazoa; phylum Chordata; class Aves; order Passeriformes; family Muscicapidae; genus Luscinia; species Luscinia megarhynchos. The sequence continues at coordinate 1,375,183 of CM067566.1, forward strand.
TTATCTGTTCCTGGAGCTGGAAATCTTTCCCTTCGAGCACAATCCTCACTTTTGCTGAGGAGTCTGCTCCAGGAATGAAAGCACTGGGATTTTTCTTTTTTTATCCTTCAGGATGCATGAGGACAAGACATGCCCAAATCCTGGCTGTTTTCCAGAGGAGAGCAAAATTCCTGATTTTGTTCCCGATACCAAGTTAGTCAGTGGAAGGACAGCCTGGAATTAGCTTGGAAAACAAGAAGGAAAGAAAGGATTGGATTCCCTGACCTACGTGGCTTTTGTCAGGAGAGTGGAAGTTTTCAGTCTTCCCCAGGGAAATACCAAAAATAAATTAATATATTTTAATAAATTAATAAATGGGATTTATTTATCTTAATAAATTAATAAATGGAGTTTTAATTCCTTCAGATCAAGGAAAATCCTGGATTCATATTTATTTTTGGGGATTAATGAGGTATGAAAAAAGGAAGTGTTGATTCTCCTCTCATTCCCAAAATTTGAGTTCACAAAGGGGAATGGCTTCCCAAGGAAGGGATCGATGGGATGTTGGGAAGGAATCATCCTGTCCCTCTTCCCTGGCAGTAAGTCCCGACTCACTCCAGCTCTTCCCTCCTTGTCAGGGAATTGAAGAAAACCAGAAGTTCCCCCCAAGCCTCATTTTCTCCAGCCTGACCCATAGAAACTCTTCAACCATGGAAAAACCTGTGGGAAGCACATCCTGGGATCCTTTTCCCCTTGGATTGGGATCCCTCACCCAGAACAAGGTTGAGTTTAAGCAGTCTGGACTAACAAAGACCAGGATCAGCCCCGAGCACCCCCAAAACTCTGGGTCCTGCAAGGGCAACGTTTACAGAGAGAGAAAAGCAGGGAAAGCGTGTGGTCAACCTCATTCCCACTTCATCCCAGAAATCCTGGTTTCCCAAGCCCTTGTGCACCAGAATTCCTGGCTCCAGACCTCCCTCCTCCCAGCTGAGCCCCTGGATTGGTTTAGAATGACCCAAACCACCTCAGGAACAGCTTTTTTGTGGCTCTCCGGCCGCTTTCCTTCTCTGAAGTTGCCTCAGCTTTGCTTCCCTTCCCACGACAAGTGTGGGATTCACTGCTCCGGTTGGGAAATGTCGGAGGAGGGTCTGGCTGGGAGAGGAAACCCACTCCAGCTCTTTTCCCGGTGGTTTGGGGCACGGAGACCTTGGATCCAAGCCATGGGCTTGTTGAGCAACTCTGGGCTGGTGACGAGAGACGAAATTCGCTGCAAAAATGAGGTTTCCCTGCACTCCATGGAGGTCTTGCAGCCCAGCTGTGGGAGTGAAGATGGAAATTTGGGATTTGTGGGATTCTGGAGGGGAAGGAGACTCATCCCTGGGCTGGCTGGTGCAGACTGGTCCATAACCACAGTGGTCAGGCCCTACACCCGGAACCTCCATCCCAAAATCTTTGCTCTGGGCATGACCTTGACTCATCCCTCGTGGTTTCCTGGAGGGACAGGGGCAACTTGAGATCTAACTGCCTGGAATTCTGACAGGGCTCCCACCAAGGAGTTTCTGCAGCACTGTGGGTGTTGCATGTCCTGGGAGAAGCTCCAGATTTAGGGAAAAAAGCAGGGAAGTGGGAGGTGGGATGGGGAAATCCAGATGGATCAGGTTGGAGGATCGGCTTGGGCAGCGTGGTGTGTCCACACCCTGTGTCTGGTGCGGACTGGGATGGAGTGCCTGGAACTTTTCCCTTAAAAGAGAAATCAGGAATAACTGTTTTCATTCTGAAGGGAGCCTGGACAATTGTGGACAATCTGGAGTGAGGCAGGAGATGAACAGAAAATCATGGAATGGTTTGGATGGCATCCTCAAGATCATCTGCTCCACACTTGACACCTCCCACTGTCCCAGGGGGATCCAGCCTGGCCTTGGGCACTGCCAGGGATCCAGGGGCAGCCACAGCAAATCTGGGAATTCCATTCCAGGCAGGAATTCCTGCCCAAGATCCCAGCCCCATCTCCCCTTTCCCAGTGGAGCCATTCCCTGTGTCCTGTCCCTCCAGGCCTTGTCCCAAATTCCAGCTCTCCTGGAGCCCTGCAGGGTCTCTGAGCATCCCCTGGAATTTTCCCTTCTCCAGGTTGGACATTCCCATCTCATCCCCCAAACCAGCAAGGATCCATCACCAAAAACTGCTGGAGCTTCCTGTTGCTTTTCCTTCGCATTCCCACGTGTTCCAAAAATCCATATTTGTTCCCTCCCATGATAAGAAAAACACTCTTGAGCAATAAAAATTGGGAATTATATCCCTGAGGAAGCTTTGGTTCTGCTCCCAAATGTCTTCCCTCCAAACCCCACCCATTTCCATGGATGGGAACAATGATCCCAGGTCAAGATTTCCTAAGCCGGGCTTTTTTCTTTGGAGTCAGAAATTCCAGTCAGAGGCAAGAACGAAGGAAAGAATTTTGTTTTCTTAACCCTGGCAAAAAGCAAATTACCAAAGGCCAGAATTTCCCGGGAATTAGAAATCCTGAAATTTGGCTGGTATCGCTTCCGAGCCTGGTAGCTGCAGTTGTGCCAAAATTTGGGAATAAATAGGATTTTTCCAGGCTGACTCATCCTAAATAAAGGAGCCACTCTGTGTGAGCCAAAAGTGAGGAGATTTGCCCTTTTCTGATAAATTATTGTGGAATTTACCTGGGAGAAGTTGGATTTTCCAGGCCTTTCCCCCAAAGTTTCCCACCTTCTATTCTCACCTCCTAATGAGGTATTAATGAGCTGCTGGTGGTTTCTTTAATTAAGGGCAAAACCATTAATGGGATGTGAAATATTTACCAAGATCCAGGTCTTTAATAAAAAGAGGCATGTGTTAGAGGATAAATCATTCCTGAAAATTGGAAGAGCTTATTCCAACACCATCTTCGGGCTGTTTGTAGCCTGGGACAGTGTTGGAATTAATTTATGTTAATCTATGCCCAAAATTGGAGAAACCTGGTAGATTTTGGGTTTTTTTGAGGGATAATCTGCAGAAAATTCCATTTTTTCCATAATTTTCAGCCATTTTTCCTTTCATGAGGAATGGCTCAGGGAGAAAAACAGATAATGGGAAAAGAGATATGGGTTGAAATTCCTCACCCAGATTTATTCCCAAGTTTCACTGGGACTTGGTTTCCAAGTGTCCAATTTCACCCTTTCATCTGTGACAGAACCTCCAGATCTCCTAAAATTCCCGATTTCCCGTTTTTCCAGAGAATCAACCAACAAGCTGGCAGCCCCATTAAACTGTTCATCCACAGATGGAATTCTTTAGGAGTGCAGAATGGGAAAAATCCCAGTTTGAGTTCGGATCTGGCTCCAAACTCAGGGCTGAGAGTATGAGAGCAGGAATTCCAGGAGTATTTTCCAACTTGGATAGTTCCATGATTAGAACAAACCTGCCTGTATGGAGCAAAAAATCCTGGTCACCAAAATATCCTTGAATTCCATGGATATTCCCTAATATCCACTCTGCCAACTCCTTTTCCGGATGGAATTCCATGGATACAAATAAATGCTGATAATTAGGATGATTCCCAAAAGAGATAAATGGTGGGATGTGCCAAAATCCCAACGTTTTCTGCTTTAATCCTTAGCATGTTTGAAGCTCTAATCCTCTCTCATTCCCAGGAAAGTTTTTCACAAATGGGGATCCCAGAAAAATCCATGGAATTTGTGGATAGGTAGAGGGAAATAAAGATTTTTCCCATTAATTTGGCTGGAAATTTTGATTTTCTACCTTTTTAACCCATCCCTAACTCCCCTTTCCCAGTTTTCCCAGGTCTCTATTCTTAAATCCCTCCAGGGATGAGGTATCCCCACCCTCTCTGGAAAATCTCATCCAAAGGAGCAGACCAAGGTCATTCCCATCCTTTTTAGTTGGTATTTGTGATGATTCCTTAAAAAAAACCCCAAACCAACGGGATTTTCCCTGATTTTCAGCTTTGGTGCCCTTGGCACAGGGGCTGGAGCTGCTCTGCATTCCCATTTTCCTGCTGGAATCAAGCAGGGATTGATTCCTCAGCCTCTCTCCCCTCGGTTTCCTCATGGAAAATCCATCTTTAAATAACTGGATAAAGCAGGGAATCATTGACTGGCAGTGGTTCCCTCTGGATTTGGCCCAAGAAATTTGGGATTCGGATCAGTCGTGCCCATCCCAGAGGAAAATCCGCCGGCGCTCGGAGCTGATCGGGCTTTGTGAGGATTTATTTTTAGGGATATTATCCAGATATTTTAAGGATTTCACGTCTCTCCCTCTGAAAAGCAGGAGTGGCACAGCTGACCTTTAGCAGGCTGTAAATTGATCCCTTTTCCCACTTTTCTCTTGGAGCCAAACAGCTCCGGGAGCCAAGGATGACCCAATCCCGGAAAAACTGCAGCCTTTTAAACCTGACCTGTTGATAAGGAATTTCTGGGATGGGAGGATGGGAATAAAGGACAGACACGAGCCGGTGCTAAGCTCCAAAATTGGAATATAAACACCAAAAAAAAGGGGGGGAAATCCGCCTGGAGGAGCCACAGGGAAAAGGGTGGGATCCAAGATCCATAAAAATGTGGTTTTCCAGGGGAGGCAGCTAAATATAAAAACCCTATGGAGAACTATAAATTCCTAATAAATGGGATTGAACTACTGGAGGGAAATCAGGGCTCGGGAAAAGAGCAGGAAATCTGGGAATGAGCCGAGAGCAGGACACAGCTCTCTGAGATATGGATTTTGGGTTATTCCAGAACTGGATTTGGGCGCTGGATCAGGATTGGGGGAATGTTGTGAGAACTGAAAGTGTTCCCATGGCTCTTGGAGGGAATCCCACAGATCCCAAGGGATAACCAGGAATAACTTTCCTGGGAGGGACATGAATCCGCTGGAACCTGGAAATTGCAGGAATACATGTGGGAACTGCAGGAATACACCTGGGAATTGCAGGAATACATGTAGAAATTGCAGGAAGACACACATGGAAATTGCAGGTGTGGAAATTACAGGAATACACCTGGAATTGCAGGAATACACTTAGAAATAGCAGGAATCCACATGGAAATTGCAGGAATATCCCTGGAAATTGCAGGAATATCCACTGGAAAGGCTGAGGTGAAGGAGAGAGGACAGCCAAGGAGCTGATCCCAATCCTGGAAAAGCACCTCCGGGAACATCCTTCCTAAAATTTTCTGGGATTGTCATGGTGAGATCCTGAATTTTGGGATGCTCCAAGCGCATCCCATATTTCCAGAGCAGTCCAGGCCTGACCTGACTTCCAGGATGGGAGTTTGAACTTCTCCAAATCTTTCCCAACTCGGTGACTTTTTGGAGAACTCCGGTTCCCGCCAGTGACTCAACAAAACCTTCCCTGTCCTTCCTGATTGTGTGGGAATGCTGGGGATTTGTTCAGGAGGAAATCCCACGGATTTGAAATCTGGTTTTGTCCTCAAGTTCAGGAGCATCCAAACAAACCCGGAATTATTTGGGCCCAAAAATTCCCTGTAAAGGACACCCAAATTTATCCGTTCCTTTAAAGATGGAACTGTTGCATCCAGGATTTGGTGGAAATATTTTCCAAGCTGGAAAACAGAAGTTCACACCCTCATGGAAGACCTTTCCTTTCCTTTCCTTTCCTTTCCTTTCCTTTCCTTTCCTTTCCTTTCCTTTCCTTTCCTTTCCTTTCCTTTCCTTTCCTTTCCTTTCCTTTCCTTTCCTTTCCTTTCCTTTCCTTTCCCTTTCCTTTCCCTTTCCTTCCTTTCCTTCCCTTTCCTTCCCTTTCCTTCCCTTTCCTTCCCTTTCCTTTCCCTTTCCTTCCCTTTCCCTTTCCCTTTCCTTTCCTTTCCTTTCCTTTCCCTTTCCCTTTCCTTTCCCTTTCCCTTTCCTTTCCCTTTCCCTTTTCCCTTTTCCCTTTCCCTTTTCCCTTTCCCTTTCCCTTTCCCTTTCCCTTTCCCTTTCCCTTTCCCTTTCCCTTTCCCTTCCCTTTCCCTTTCCCTTTCCTTCCCTTTTCCTTCCCGCTTTTCCTTCCCTTTCCTTCCCTTTCCTTTCCTTTCCTTCCCTTTCCCTTTCCCTTTCCCTTTCCCTTTCCCTTTTCCTTTCCCTTTCCCTTTCCCTTTCCCTTTCCCTTTCCCTTTCCTTTTCCTTTCCCTTTCCCTTTCCTTTCCTTTCCTTTCCTTTCCTTTCCTTTCCTTTCCTTTCCTTTCCTTTCCTTTCCTTTCCTTTCCTTTCCTTTCCTTTCCTTTCCTTTCCTTTCCTTTCCTTTCCTTTCCTTTCCTTTCCTTTCCTTTCCTTTCCTTTCCTTTCCTTTCCTTTCCTTTCCTTTCCTTTCCTTTCCTTTCCTTTCCTTTCCTTTTCCTTTCCTTTCCTTTCCTTTCCCTTCCCTTCCCTTCCCTTCCCTTCCCTTCCCTTCCCTTCCCTTCCCTTCCCTTCCCTTCCCTTCCCTTCCCTTCCCTTCCCTTCCCTAGGCCACGCTCCCTCTGGGATAAAGCTCCATGCTGGGAATTGCTTTAATTCCACCCCAAGGTCCTCCCTTGGGATTTCGTGTGCCTTCCATGCTTCTGAGTTCCTTTTCCTGCCCTTTAGCCTCTGGAAATGTTCCCTCGTTGATTTTCCAGTGTTTTGATTTCTTTTTTTCTCTTTGGCTCCTGCCTCAGCCCTGATCCCTGCAGGATTTTCGGGATGCAGACAGGATTTGGATCCTTGTTGTCCTTCACTCCAGCTCCCTTCATCCCGGCTTTGGGATCAGCAATTCCACTTGGCCGAGGCCTGCCAGAGCTGGGTGAGAATTCTAGCTCCTCTTCCTGGTGTTTTCCAAGGCAAGCGAGGCTGGAGCAGGGGAGCTCATTAATAGGGAGGCTCCGTGAGCCAAGAATTCATTAAGGAAGGAAAAAGTGGGATCTTCCCAAAGGCTGACTTTCGCCAAACAAGCGCCCGAGGGGGCCGAAGGAGGGAAAAGGCGAACGGCGAGGCCCGGCCACGTCCCAGCTCCTGGATTTTTGTAGGGAATCTTTGTTGGTGGTGGCGATCCCGACCTTGGCTCTTCCGAGGACAAATGTCCGGGAGCGCTCGGTGGCGTCACCGTCGGCCTGGCCTGGCTGTCACCTCCTGTCCCTGGGACAGCAAAAAAACCGGGATGGGCAAGGCCGGGAAAGGCCTCTTGGAACTCATTCCCAAGTTTTCCAAAGGAGAAATTCCCAGCTGCGGGACTCTGCAGGAGTCTTTGTGTTGAGATAGACGGTCAGGGACAAAACTCAAGCACTCATGTAGGCTAAATGTTACAGTTGCAATTTATTATAAAAGAGATAAAAGGGGGATGAGAGGGAGCAATGGGATGGTATAAAAGGGGTAAGAAAAGAGAAGAGAAGAGAGAGAGAAGAGAAGAGAGAGAAGAGAAGAGAAGAGAGAGAAGAGAAGAGAAGAGAAGAGAAGAGAAGAGAGAGAAGAGAAGAGAAGAGAAAGAAGAGAAGAGAAGAGAAGAAGAGAGAGAAGAGAAGAGAAGAGAAGAGAAGAGAAGAGAAGAGAAGAGAAGAGAAGAGAAGAGAAGAGAAGAGAAGAGAAGAGAAGAGAAGAGAAGAGAAGAGAAGAGAAGAGAAGAGAAGAGAAGAAGAGGTAAAGGGAGGGGTGATAGAGAGAGAGAAGAGATAAGAGTAAAAGCAAGAGAAGAGGTATTAAAGGTAAGAGGAGCAGGGAGGAAGAGAGAGAGAGAGAGAGAAAGAAGAGAGCGATTTCTCGTTTACAATACAATAAATATTCTTCCATGATGAATATTCTAATTTCCACTAACCAATCTAATACAAAATACAAATTCTGTAGCATTTTCATACAGCCTATAGAAATCCTTATATTACTATAGTGTGTTACACTTTAAACTCTAAAAACTCATCTTTGGACCCTAGCAGAATCTTCTGTGCCCTTTGGAGTTGCTCTCTGGTTGAGGGCATTGTTTAATCAAGAGGGGATTGCCTTCAGGGGCCATCCCATTGTTTCATGGTAATTCAGTAACTAAGTGGCTTTCATTTCAATCTCGTCCATAGTTTCAGAATCTGGGCATTCATATTTGCAAGATTTCTCTGTTTCATCTTTCCCAACACCCAGCTCCCGAGATTTGTGTTGCATTCCCAAAAGTTGGATGGGATGTCCAAAAAGAACCAGGGGGAGGGGCTGCGTTGGGGATGTCCTGGTGCTGTTATCCAGGAGCACCCTGGAAAAATGTGGGATTGCTTATCCATCTTTTTATTTTTTAGTGGAAATTTTAAATATAATTTAAATAAGTTTAGATAAAAATTGAAATAATAGTCAGGCATATACAAGAATGTAATTTAAATATTATTTCTGTGTAATTTAAAATGAAATTTTCATGTAATTTGTAGTATGAATATAACATTAATGTATTTTTAAACATAATTATAATATGATTTATCATATTAAATTATTTTATTATAATTCTAAATATAATTGAAAGAAAATTGCAAATAAAACTTCAAATTTAACTTCAAATATAGCTAAAATACATCTTTATATAATTTTTAATGTATTCTAAAAATAATTCTAAATATTATTTAGAATATTATTTAAAATATAGCCAAATATCTTAAATATATTGTTAAATATATTTTTTGAAACAATAACATTTGAATATATATTTCTACATATTATTTTTGGAATATAATTTTAAATGTAATTTTAAAATACAATTTAAATATGATTATTAATATATTTTCAATATAATGCTGATATAATTTTTAAGATATTTTTATATAATTTATAAAATATTTTTCAATACAATTTTAAAGTATATATTTTTGAGATAGAATTCTAAATGCAATTAAAAAATATATGATTGAAATATGATTCTGAATGTACTTTCAATATGATTTTGATATAATTTTTCCATATAATTTTCAATATATTTTTATATAATCTAAAATGTAATTGGAAATACAAGTTTTAAATATATTTTTAATGTTTTTAAAATGTAATTTTAAAATCTATTTTAAATATGATTCTTAATATATTTTTATTCTGTCTTAAAATATTTTTTTTGAATGTAATTTTAAATGGAATTCTAAAATATACCCTTAAACATAATTCTAAAATACAATTTTTACATAATATATATGTTATTATTTAATTCAAAATAAATTTTTTTTATTAAATTTTTAAAATTTGAGGATTTATTTCCTTCCCTATCAGGTTGCTCCAAACCCCGGTGTCCAAATTAGCCTTTGGACACTTCCAGGGATTGTCATTAGGACCTGAATTAGGAAAAGTCCAATAAATTCCAAGAATTTCGCATTCCATGGAATTCTTGCCGGATGTGGTGCAGTTTCTTCCTGGAATCTAGTGAAACAGATCATAAACAAATCCAGTGAGAGCAGGCATACACTCCCTGATTCCTCCGGGAAGAGCGTGCCAATCCCTAAAAATTTTATCCCAATCCGTACAATTTTCCCATTGATGATGGATGGATGGATGATGGATGGATGAACGGACTGGATGGATGGACGGACGATGGACGGATCGTGATGATTGATCGATGGACGGACGGATGGATGGACGGACGGACGGACGGACGGACGGGACGGACGATCGACGGACGGACGGATGGACGGGATCTTGACGACGACTGGATTTCGACGGGCACCACGCACCACGGACGCACCGGATCTGGGACGGACTGGACGGGATTTCGACGGACGGACGCACCTGACCGACCTGACGGACGGACCGGATTCGGGACGGCGACGACTCCACGACGACGGACGGCATCGACCGCACGCACCACCGACGGACCACTTGACTTGACGGACCTGACCGCACTTTACCGACGGACGGATCGGACCGACGGACTCGACGATGGACCCATCATTGACCTGACCTGACGGACGGACGCCGACGCACGACGGACCGATCGACGCACCGGGACTACTGACGACGCACGACGACCACGCCGGATTGACCTGACGACTGACGGGACGACGCCGGACCCCATTTCGGGACCTGACCACCGCACCACCTGACCTGACCTGGCTGCACCACCTGCACCGCACCGACCTGACCACTTCCGACCTGGACCTGGGACCTGGACTTCTGACCACTCTAGACTGACCTGACTCTGACGGACTGGGATCTGACCTGGCTCACCTACCTGACGACGACGCACCTACTCGACGGACGGGACGACCCACGGGACCACGCACCTTTGACCTGACTTTGGACCTGACGGACGGTCGGCTTGGTTTATCACGATTTTGACTTGGACGACGGGATTCTGACGGATCGGATCGACGGACGGACGACGGACTTGGACGGGACGGGTCACTGCACCACCTGCTCTGGACGGACGGACGGACGGATTTGTTTACGGACGGGACTCTGACGGACTTTGACGGACGGACGATTACGGTCTGACTTTGACGATTTGACGGATTATCGATGACGATTTGGATTTGGACGGATGGATTGACGGATTGACGATGTGACGGATGATGGATCGATTTGACATGACGGACGGGATTTGGACGGACGGATGGACGATTTATGATGAAGGACGATGGATTTGACGATTGATTTGTGATGACGATGATGGATGGATGATGGAAGGCATAATGATGGATGACGGACGGATGGATGGATGACGCATACGACGGACATGGATGGATGAAGATGATGGATGGATGATTCCAGAGGCTGGAGTCTCAGCTGTTCCAGAGTCTCAGCCTGATATTTCCCAACATTCCCAGCCTCCACTGACCTTTGCCAGGGGATCGGGAAAGCAGTGAAACTGACTCCAGATAAGCCCCTGTTGCCTTGCTGCTGGGTTTTGCAGCAGAGACCCATATACTCTGAACTCTTTTGACTTATCCCACTCTTTTCTCCCGAAGCTTTTTCCCACCACAAGATTCTCTGTTCTCGTTTTAGTTTCTTCCCATCCCAACTCCTTTTTTTTGAAGTCCACATAACTCTCACTCTCCTCCTTGCTACTCTTCCTCTGTTCCCTCTCTCCCAAAACCACAAAAAATAAAAACAAAAAGCGAAATTGAAATTCCAATGGGACGCGTGGACGTGGAAGAGCAGGCAGGAGCGGCTCCAGCATGCTTTTTGGGGAGTTCATCCAGAGCGCAGATCAATGGCAGTGACATGAAGGAGGAAAATCCTGCCCCAGGCAAGTCAACATCCTACTCTGGCTGGAGCAGGGTGGGACTGGGAGTGCATCGAATGTGCGCTTCCAAAGCCTCAGGAAAAGAGGCCTCCAAGTCAGTCTGGCCTTTGGCCACCAGGAGCTCTGTGGGTGGCCCAGGAGGAGTGGGAATGGGAAGGGCAGCCAGGAAAGAGCAGACAGGAGGGAATTCCAGAGCATGCGTGCAGCCAGTGCAGTTCCAGGGGATGTGGGAAGGCAGGGTGGGATGGGAAAAGGAAAAGGAAGAGAGGGAATATTAAGATGGAGCAGAGGGTACCCGTGGGAGTGAGTCTGACACCTGGGAATGCCCTATAGGTACAGGAGATCCAGGGCAACGCCTGCTCTCCAAAGGGTAAAACTGGGATGTTCCCAGCTTTCCACTCAGCCTCTGCATGGATTGGATCGAGGGCAGATCAAAGCGGCGTGAGGGCTCCTCTCCAAGCAGCAGAGAAAACATGGAGAGAGATCTCGAAAAGCCGAACTGCTCATGGATAAAGTGGAAGAAGCACCCATGAAATTGTGGAATTGTGAGCAGGCTTCAACGAAGGACTTTAATCCCTACTCATTCCCAAAACCCAACATCTCTACTGGTCCTAGGTGCAGCTCCTGGCCTGGACTCTCCAGCCTCTGTTCCTCGACAGTCCCATATCCAGGCAAAACACCCTTTTGTGGAATCTCCCGTCAGTCTCACTCAGACGTATGACATCACCTATTCCATGTTTTTCTCCAGGGATGTTAGCATGTCCCCATGGATAATCCTCCTACCTGGGAATTTCAAATGTGACCATTATAGATTTTAAAGCCTGCACTGTTCTCCATGTGTTTTCTCTCCATCCAGGCCTTCCCTAGTCGCTTCTGGGACACCTCGCAGTTCCTAATCAGGTGCTCTCCAGTCATGACAATGCTCCATCCCCAGCAGGACACTACTTTTGGAATGCTCATCCCGATTCTTTTCTTTCATGGAACTGCTTCAGGACGGCCTGAGATTAGTGTCTGGTGCGAAACAGAACAGAGCAGGAGTTTGTTCAGGTAGCAGGAATTCCAGAAGAAGATTTCAGTCCAGCACCACTCCATCACCTCCTCGAACGGCCTTCCTTGGGATCACATCTGATCTCTTTGATCCCAGCCTCCTTTCCAAAACCCTCCAGGGAGTGCAGCTCATAAATTCAGATGAGGGATGAAGCAGCCACACCTGCCCTGTCGTCCTCCCTAACCACTTCCTCATGGAAAGTATGAAGCCTGGACCTCCTGCACACGCCACGATGGTGCTCAGCATGGAGGACTCCTGGACTCTGCCTCGTGGAGCAAGTAGAGAAAGTCCTGAGTTTCGGAAATTTTTCTGCCTGCTATTAATAGCTAATAATCCATAAATTACTGCGATTTTATGGAGGGGTCACCCAGACTGGGCTGGGCTTTGGAAAGAGGCTCCTGTGTGGGGTGGAGAACCGCAAAGTGCCTCTGGAAACAAATTGAAGGAGACAGGAATTACATTTTTTCAGCAGAAAGGCAACAGCTCCATCCCATTCACACACAAAAAACTCCACTGAAATAGATCTGTGAGCAACCAACACATTTTTCTCTCTAGACTCCAAAAAATAAACCATTGCAAAGTTCCAGAGTTTGCTTTTTGCAAAGCTTTTTGTCCCATCCCTCGGGCATTTGAAACGGATCCAAGTCTGGCAGTTTTCCAAAAGCTCTAGCTCCAGCTTTGTCCAAGCACTGGCGTGCATGCATGAGGGAAAAACTGGGAGATTCCAGAGTCTGGGAAATGAAACCATGGCCTTTCACCCTGACACTGGGCTACAGCACCAGTTTGGGAAGGTGGTCCCAGCTCGTGTTCCTTGGAAAGATGCCTCTCTGGTGCTATCTCAGTGGCTCCATGGAATGGTTTGGGTGGAAGGGACCTTTAAAGATCATTGAATCTCCAACTCCATGGGCAGGGGACACCCTCCCACTGTCCCAGGTGGATCCAACCTGGCCTTTGGGCACTGCCAGGGATCCAGGGGCAGCCACAGCAAATCTGGGAATTCCAGCTCCAGCCCATTCCCACCCTCCCAGCCAGGAACCTCCTTCCCAAGATCCCATGTGTCCCTCCCTCCGGGCTGTGGGAAGCCATTCCTGTGTCCTGTCCCTCCCAGCCTCATGGAGCCTGTCCTCTCCATCTTTTGAGTGCTCCTTGCAGGAGAGTGAACAGCTCTCCAGCTTCACATCCTGCACTGCTGGGATGTCCCTGGAGCAGGAAAGGGCATGTGGAAGCAGGAGGAGCCACTCCCAGTGGCTCCCGTAAGCAGGAGTCAGCTGGAATCTTTCCCATCCCGTGATTAAAGCACACACAAATGACCCTAGCGTAGAGCTGGGGATTTGAGGGAGCCCATTCCCTAGGGCTCCCAAGCCCGGCTGAAAGAACTGTCCTAAGTTTTAAATCCTAAACCTCAGCTCCTCTCCAGTCCTTTTCAGAGTGCTCCTGCAATCCAAGCTGATCTACACTGAGATCCCGGCTCTGGATAATGCAGAAAGATAAAGGATGAGCATACAGGAGATTGTGCCGTGCTGACAGGAGGATGGAAGCCATGATCCAGATGCGAAGCAGGAAACAAAAGAAATCAGATACACGAGATAGAACTGCTGCCAGCAGTGTTCCTTGGCAGGCTCCTGCTGCTTTGGGATGGCGGGGTTCCTTCACTCTTCCCAACACGGATTCGTGCATGCAGACAGCCTCTCCAGTCCTCCTCCGCTCTTCCCCTGTTTCCTCCTGCTCCTCTCGGCAGCTTTCCGCTGGCTCGAACTCTCCGGCATGCATGGGAGCCGAGGCTTGCCTCCTCAGCCCCTGCCAAGACCCAGGCATTCCCACCCTAAGGGAAAAATATCTGTCAGCTTGATATAAAGGATATGGGGCTGAGTGGGACAGAGCAGTGGCAAGGCAGCAGCAGTGTCATGTACCAAATAGCCTGCAGTGCTGGCACTCTTTCGATTTTCCAGTTGGCATTTCCTCACACTCCACACCTGGATCATCTCCAGATAATGCTCAGTGATCCCTGGACTCTTCTGACTTTTAGCTGGAATTATTTTGACAAGCTGCTGGTGAGAGGATGTGGCTGGCTTGGGATAGATCTGGGATGCATTCCCAGGGAAATATCTCGTTCAGGGTGCTGATCTCGGGCTTTTCTCCACTTTGATCCCAGCCTCAAGGACTGGAGCTGGGAAGGGATGTGAATTCCTGACAGCGGACAAGGTGGGATCAGGCACCAGTTGGACTCTAGCTATAGGACCTTGGAGGTTCCTTCCCAAACCACTAAGATTCTGGATCAGTGGATTTTCCTCCTCCCTGGACCAGGACCCTTTGGAGTAACTCCTGCAATCATTGATGGGCTTGAAGGCACTATGGAACGATTTCTGGGACTCTTGGATCCCTCTGACGAACATTCCAAGATCCTGGGCCAAGAGCTGAGCGTGAAGGAGGGTGATGCCATTCTGAGAAGCTTGCAAGCCATGGTTTCACCAGGAGGATTCCATCCATTATCTCTCGCTGCCCAACCCTCTCCAAAGCAGTCGGGATTCCTAGAAATCCAAAGCATGAAACTCAGTGACACGTGGAAGTCACCAGAGGGATGGAGGGAGGAGAGGTGGTTGAGCTTTCATCCGAAACGACACCCATTCCAAAGCGTAAATTCCAGTAAATTCTCCAGGCTTTTGCAGGTCTCCCACAGTTCTCTTTAGGCCATTTGTGTTGTCACAGGGCGATGCGGCAGTGGATCGAAGCGTGCAATCCCATTTTTCCACCTGGTGTTCCCATGGGATTCCAGAGGATCAGCAGTACACGGCCCATCCCCATCCTTTCCTATCTACACATTCCTCTCCTGAAAGTCCCTTTTTCCCCAATTCCCACCCCAAATGTTCTAAGCAACACACTGGACACTCCAGCTACTTTGCGCTCTGATCCCTAACTGCAGCCTCAGGGGATCATGGAGATGCCGAGCGACATCCAGCCTGAACACAGGTGGACAGCTGTGACTTGCTGAGTGCTCGCATTTCAAGGTGTCTCTGGAATTCCTCTAAGATATCCAGCCCTTGGTCCTATGCCAATGTTCCTCTCTGGACTATATGCAGCCGAGAGGCATCTCTGAGGCTCGCAGCGGTCCCATAGAATAGTAGAGAAAAGGTTGTTCTGCAAGCAGGGCCTCACTCTTCCTTCTGCAGCAGGAATGAGCCTCATGTTGGAAGTTGCTTTTCCAGTTTTCCCTGTCCCTGTGTCAAGTGTTACAAATCCCTCGCTTTTCAGAGCCCTTTAGGATTTTTCCATTTGCTTTTTACTCCACGAGCAGCCCACCTGAGCTGCTCCAAAGCGTTTTTTCCAGCACATGGAGAGAAAGGGTTAAAGAAAGAGTGAAACACGGACTAGGGTTTAATCCCTCTGCCTAGAGCCTGAGAACGACGGCTACAACAACTGTGGAACACTGAATGTGGAACGATTTGGTGGGAAAAGGCCTTTAATCCCATCCACTCCATCTCACCTCATGCAGGGCACACCTCCTCACGATCCCTGATGGATTCAAGCAGAAAGTCCAACCCTGCCCTTGGACACTGCCAGGGATGTGGCAGCCACAGCCCCACACTGCTCCATCTTTCATCCAGCACTCCACTGGACATCTCTCATCCAAACCTCCCTCTCCTCACCTCCCAGGCCATTCCCTCATCCCGGGCCATTCCATGCCATCCATTTCCATTCCCACAATCCCAGGTTTGGGCTGGAGACTCCTCAGTGAAAAGCACACGGAGGAGTGTGGCATGGAGAGACCCCGGAGAGTTTTGGGTAGGAAAAGGAATGCCGAATCCCATCTCTCGAGCCAGCAGTCGGAGCCAAGGATCCCAGCTGAGCGCATGGCGAGCTCATATACAGAAGCTCTCGCAGCATGTCAGCTAGTGAGGGAAGTCTCTTTCCTTTCTTCTTGGGAGAGTCTCCACGATGAAGAGATTCCAGATGTGGTCGCGCCACCTGCCACCGGGACTAACAGTCCGGGCAGGATGCAGTTTGCCCAGAAGTGAGCCTTGCATGAAGCATGTGCTGCACGATCGGGAGCTCAAACGGAGCTTGCATGAGCCAACTCCTCACCTTATTACGCTATCTGGGAATTCGGGAAGCATTTACTCTAGCATCCTCCTCGCTGCAGCTCTGCCTTGGAAAAACAATCCGTGCTGGAGCTCCGTGGTCCCCTCATGCCAGGTACTCCTGTGGGATTTCACTTGGAACGCAACATTTTGGAAATCCACTATCCACCCATTACTTTCTGCTCGCAGTTTTATTCCTTGCTCTCGTAGTCCCTGCCTGGTCCCGAAAGCAGCCCTCATTCCACGAAGTTTTCCTTGTTGCTCCATAATTTTTTCCTACTCCAGGCCGAGGCTGGCTTGTTAGCACAGATCCAGCAGGTGTGTTCTGGGCTGGAGAGTCCTAGAACAAGCACTCCGATTCTCCTCAGCCTCCTACCCCAGGCTGGCTCAGTCCAGCCCCTCAGAGTTCCTAAAAAGTCCTACTCTGGAAGGGGAGAGCTCCCAAAGCAGCCAACTCTGGGGGATGTACAAAAGCCCTGGAAAGTAAAACAAAGCAGTAATTTTTTCCTTTCTAAGTCAAAAGGAAATTCTATTCCTGGAGCTTTTGGGGAGAAATCCTTGGGAAGAGAACTATAGTGCTAGTCACAAAGCTTGGAGGGACTCTTAAGGAGTCGCTTCATTCGCGTGAGTGCAGGACCTCCCACTGTCCTGTGGGACCCAGCCTGGACTTGGGACTTCCAGGGATCCAGGGCAGCCTCCAGTAAAATCTTGGGAATTCCATTCTAAGGCCTTCCATTTCCTAGAGGGAGGATTTTTCCAAGTTTTACAAGTTTGTTCATCATCTAAAGCAGCCTGTCCGTGGCTCGCATGGTCAGATAAGGTGCCTGCGAGCCCTCATCATCCCATCCCATCCCAGAATCCCATCCCATCCCAATCCTAGTCCCATCCTGTCTCATCCCATCCCATCTCCTGTCCCATCCCATCCCGTCCCATCCCGTCCCCATCCCCATCCCATTCGAGATTCCAAAGTGGAATAGAACCTTCAAATCTTTCAGTGATAACCCAAACGTGCTTCCTCCATAAATGCATAAAGAGCTCGCACCCCATGCATCAGGGCTGACATTTCCCACAGTGGTTTAAAGGACTGTGAACTTCTTTCTGTTCATAGGACCTGGATTAGACCAGTCCACCTTGGGATCCCAGAATCTCGAGGGAGTGAGGCTCGGTCAGCCTTCTGGATCTTGTTGCAGCCCGAGTAAGCTCAGACACCAAAATAGCGACTCCAAAGAAAATGACATGGAATTATTTGTTCAAAATGGCCCCAATTGTAGATTTTACACTCGTGGATCCCATTCTCAAAGGAGAGATGGAAAAGAGAGGGTGGAAAGGGAGGAAATGCGATGCAACCTAGGAATCAGATAACTGCCTGGAATCCTCTGGAACATCCCACACTCCACAATCTCAAATGGATGGTGGACTTTGGAGACAATGAAGCCAAAACTCCCTTCCCAGGTGGGATAAAAAGAGGGTTTTAGTGGAAAATATTCCCATCTTTGAAACGTCCAGAGTTAGGGTGCCCATAGGGACCCAGTTGGAATCCCATCCATGTTCTGCTGAAATATAGGGATCATTTAGCTCTATTTTGAAATTTCCAAGGACTTTGCCACTGAAAGACCTCGGGAAGTTTAACTCAAGGCCAATCTTGGCCTGAATTTCTGGGCAGACACCTGAGCACTCGTCAGCATTTTGGAGGATGAGGAACCAATCCACCACGGACTTATGAAAAAAATGGGATTGTGGGATGCGTGGAGACACTAGAGATCTCCCTGGATTCTTCAGTGACCCTGCAAAGTTCTCCTGCTGGTATTGATCTCTCCTGCTCATGTAGACATCTGCAGATGGAATTTTTTCTGCTTTTATTTCCTTGCTGGAGGTGGGAAAAGCATTCTGAAAGTCCTTTTCCTCGTGCAAACGATCTGCAAAATCCTGGAAATTTCCTGCTTTGGGGAGGAAACACCAGCGAAAGAAAGTTGCATGCAATTCCTGGATCCTCTGGTTTTAGAGGGGACCACAGTGAGAGGCAGGATGAGGTCTGGAAAGGAAACACCAGGAAAACCAAGGAATTTTCTATTTCGACCAAAGGACCCTAAAGAAGGAATATTTCCAGCTTTTTTTCTAAAAAATCTCAGGGACTCGGACATCTGTCACCACAGACAGAATCTCTAGAGCATGCTAAAGTGCACATTGATTCTGGAAATGAGATGAAACTCTCCAGCATGCCAAGTGCTGTGAAGTAGAACTCATTCTGCTGCCACGCCTGCAGCAGAATCCCAATCCCAAAGTTTAGGGCTAGCGAAATTAGGCTCCAAATGCAGCTCTCCACTCCGAGTGGAAATTCCGCAGCACTCCACTTCAAAGAGGTCATGAAATCAAGGATTGATGTAGTGCTGCTCGGGAGGGAAAGGGCACATGCTCGAATTCTTAAATCATATTTGGACTAAAGCGTCCGAGCACCAGAACATTTTCCCTTTGAGCTTTACGGCACAATTAAGAACAGTTTAAGCTTTCTCAGTCCTGGTGGCTTTCTACTCAGTGCCCTGTGGTTAACCAGAGGCTGGAGATAGTCATTCCCTGTGGCTTGGGAATGCCGCCTCTGTTGGGATGGAGAATTATCCTCTCCTAACAGCCCCTGTCTTTCCATAATCTGTGGATCCCAGGGGCTCCACAGAAGGAACGTTTGTTGCTTTACAAGCTTTTCCTTTCGCTGCAGGCAGCAGACTAAACAGCCTCTAGTCAGCCTTTTATGCTTTCGGTGTCTCCTGAGGGCTCAGATCCCAACATAGGTGACGAATGCCGGTCAGGAATGAAGAATTTAATCACAGCAGCCCTGTCCTCTCCCTCGCTCGTCAACTCCTTTGGGCTGGATTGTCCTGAAGAATTTTATTTCATAACTCTAAGTGCTGTTGGTCAAGTGTTGGTTTCTAGCACTCGATTCTGGTCAGCCTGAATGCAAACTCTGCTTCCAAGATAAATATAGTCATGCAAAGGATGACCTTCGTGCCTGTTGCTCGGCTGCCGACTCAGCCAGCTTCCTCCTTCCGAGGCGTGCTTTCTGAGCTCGGCCTGGGTCAGCTTGGGCATAGCCCACAAGGAGGGAGAGAGGCAAGCCAGTAACAGAGCTGGAGCCCATTCCGTGGAGGCAGAGGCTGGGAAATGTCAGCAGATGGAGAATGGAAGCAAAGCTTCCATGTCAAGATTCAGGTTTTCCTCTTAAAGCTTCCAAAGGAAGTTATTGCAGAAAGTAGGCGCCCTGCCTGCCTAGTCTCTGCACGAAGCAGCTCTCGAACTTCCAGGGAGGTGGAAATTCCCAGAGGGATGGATCAGCCCAATCAGAGATTTGCCAGGAAGGGACGACTTTGCGTTTGCTGGAAAAGTGGAGATGAAAGACCTGCCTTTGGTGGGATCATTGAGAACGCTGGGGCGAAATCCCTGGAATTGCCTTTCCCAGCTGGAATCGCTGAGTGCTCCAGATCACCAGATATCACACGGCCTGGGCTCTGCCCCTCGAGATCACCATCCTAGGACAGTCCCCTGACATAATTCGGGAAAGCCCTCCAAGCCTCAATCGAAGTCCAACCATTCCCAGCACTGCCAAGGCCACGGCCGTAAACTCCATGTACCCAAGTGCCACATCCCACCTTTGGGGAGTGTGTGTCGAAGCTTCTTCACATTAAAACAGTCTTTCCTAGGAGCAGCCTTTCCCAAATATCCAACCTAAACTCTCCTTGGCACAGCCTGAGCTACTTTCTTCTTGTCCTAAATGGCAGAATCCATTCCTCAGACTCAGAGCTTTTGTGGGGTGTAAGGAGCTTGCCTTTTGCCTGGTACACACCACTGCCTCTTTCCTTGGATCAGGCTTTCCAATCCCTTTCATCCCAGGGATCCCAAGCCGCATTTTTCCTTCTTGATCCTACGAACTCCTGCACACAAACCGTGTCAGCTTCTGTCATCAGATCCTGACTATTCCAGGCAAACTCCAGGAGCTAGCGGTTTCTCCTGACACGAGCCTGAGGCTTAACGAGCCTCTCTAACTTGGTATTATTCCTGTTAAAATGAAAGAAGATGGCAAAAAGTGGCAGGAAGCAGGAAAAAAAAAAATCAGGAATGCTTCCCAGTCCTGCTGGTTAAAAGGAGGAGCCAAATCCTGGAATTTCTTAGCTCAAGTGACAACTTCTGATCCAAAATCAGCTGAGGGAGCTGTGACTCAACTTTCCCAGATCCATGTGGGATTAAAATGACCCATCAGAGCAGCAGACATTTCCTCCTCCTTGTCTCTCCCATCCTGATCCTCAGGGTCTGGTTTCCACCCATCCTAAAACGCTTTTCCTCATCCCTCTCCTTGCCCTTTCTTCAATCCCAATTTCCCCCAATTTCACTCTCTGTTGAGCTCAGCTTGGCACC
This sequence comes from Luscinia megarhynchos, assembly GCA_034336665.1. Lineage (NCBI taxonomy): Eukaryota > Metazoa > Chordata > Aves > Passeriformes > Muscicapidae > Luscinia > Luscinia megarhynchos. The sequence goes on from CM067566.1 coordinate 1,395,845, forward strand.
TCAGCTTTTTCGATCCAGCAATTTTAGGAAAGGAATAGGCACGGGAAGGGAAGAGGATACAACTTTAAGGGAAGAACCGTGTCCAGTAAAAAATTACAGGAAAAAATAAGGTGGGAAGGCAGATTATGAATCAGATTTGGCCTGGAAAGCAGCTTCCACCTCCTTTTCTTCAGGAAAGAGAGAATTTGGATAACTGGGAGCTGTCACCTGACTTTTTCTGCTCATTTCTTCCTAAAGGAAGACCCTCAAATGAATCCTGGCAAACGAATTTAGCCCAAACACAGGAGAGGAGTTTGAAACTACTGACCTGGGTATTTTCCAGAAAAACTTCATCAGCAGAGCCATTTCCACCCTAAAAATCCCACCCAGAAAGCCTGAGCCACCTCCCTTTTTCTGAAAATTCCATGTGTTCACAAGTTCTCACCCCTGAAATCCCACCCGTGCTGGGCTCCTTTGCTGAATCTTCTGGAATCTGAGCATGTGGGTGGGGCTAATGTTGGAGGAAGGTTTTTCAAGGATGGGTTGGTCTCATCCCAGCTAAAAGAGGTCTCTCAGAGGATTTTGGAATCTCCACTCACTGCCTGCCTCAGGTTCTACTCAACTCCTGGGTGTAACTCCTGGTGTAGCTACAACCACTCAGAGCTGGATGGTGGGAGAGGAAAATCCCAGAGCAGAAAGGCTCCAAAAATTTCATGTCCTGGACAACAAAAGGCACAAAATTTGCTCTGAAAAGCAGGAAAAAATCATGGATTGACAAGAATCATCCATTGCTCCATCCAGGAGCGTGAGATTCCTGAAATTCTTCTAGACACAGATCCAGGATGTCTATGGATCTCTGTGTCCTTCAAGCTCTGAAGTTGAACAGATCCCAGTTGGTCCAAAATTAACCGTGGGAAGAACAGCTGAGCAGCCCTCCTGGGAGGAGGATTTGGGATGTTGGGGTGAGGCTGGAGCTGGCTGATCCCAGCGAAAGGTGGGAATTGTGTCCCTGTGCCCCAGGCTCAGGTGAGACCTCACTCTGCAGTGCTGCCCAGCCCTGAGCCCAAAACTCAGGAGGACGGAGCTGCTGCAGAGAGTCCAGAGGAGTCATGGAAATGCTGCCAGATCTGGAGCCAGGCTGGGAGAGCTGGGAATGTCTCCCCTGAGAAGGGAAAACTCCAGGGGATGCTCAGAGTCACTGCAGGCTCCAGCAGGGAGAGCTGGAACTGGGGACAAGGCCTGAGGACAGGACAGGGAATGGCTCCACTGGGAAAGGGAGATGGGCTGATCTTGGGCAGGAATTCCTGCCTGGGCTGGGATTCCAGCCTGAGCTGGGGCTGCCCCTGATCCCCTGGCAGTGCCCACAGGCTTCATCCACTTGGGACAATGGGAATTGTCCCTGCCATGGACGGGGTGGGATGGGATGATTTAAGGTCCCTCCCCACCCAAACCATTCCATGATCCCATGATTATTTCCCATGGATCTGGCAGGTCTGGATATCCTGCAGTTACTCATCAACTCGTCACAGAAAAATTTTATTCCTCAGTAGTGCTGGAAACATTTCCACATCTCTTTCCCTTATAAATTTCATCCCTTCAACTTGAATTTCACCTCCTTGCAGCAGGCTAAGAAATTCCATGCTGGGAATATTTGAATATTCCAGGCGCCTCTTGTGATACATCCAGGGTTTATCTCTGCCTGGTTAATTATTCCTCCACCCAAATCTGGTGTATTTTCCTGAGTTGAGCAAATTGTGCAGGACCTGGTTTTCCAAAGCCATTCCCGAAAAGCTCTTCACCTCCACTTCATTCCAAGGCAGAGGTTTTTTTGGGACACATGCAGGATAACCAAGATATTCCAAAAACAGCCCTTGCAGGCTCTGCCCTAAAATTTCCATTCTTTAATTTTAAGTTTATCTCAAACACTTAAGAAAACTCAGGTCTTTTCTACAGAGTCTCTGCTTTCAAATGATAAATACAAATCAATTGAAATCCTTTGGAATGCCATAATAGACAACAACAAAAATCCTAAAAATCTCCAATTTGAGATGATCAGGTGCTTTTTAAGGGAGCTTCCTGTTAAATGAGCCCTTTTCCTTGCTGGAATTATCATCCTGTGGGATGTCAAATCCAAATTGTCTCCTCCCCAGTCATTCCAGCCTCCTAGGTCAGTTGGATTTGTGAGGAATACAACAAACACTGCTGTAAACGGATTTTCAGACACGGAAGCCCCAGTAGCTCTGCCATCTTTTCCCACTAAATCCTTTTAGAATTCCAAAAGAATTTGCCCCCAAACAGGAGACAGGGGCTGGAAAAATCAGTCCTACCTGCATCATCCAAGTGAATATGTTCAGATATCCCAACAGGTCTCCAGGTGGGAACGCAAAATTCCGCTTTCAGGCATGGAATGAACTGATAAGAAAAAATTTACGGAATTCTGCTCCACTTCCTGCTTGATCTGCCTCTGCACGGATGGTTTAGGATTTGAATGAGGATCCTCAAAGGCACCAAAGCAGATGCTGAGGGAATCCAGCTCTGACGGGTTGTGCCGCCAAAGGGACCGGAGGTCTGGGCACGACATCAACTCCTGCCAGTGGGATTTGTGTCCTGGCCTCGGCCCTGTGGCTCCTCCCAAAGTCCGGAGGGTTCTCAGAGACCTCGCTGGAATCAGGATGGAGTGC